>OZ029914.1:49773112-50451398 GCA_964023275.1 Norana najaformis
CAGGGCGTGCAAAACCGTTAACCGACAAAGCTGAGCTAATAGTATTAGGTATTACTCAATATTACTATTCAAATTGATAATAAATATGTAAAGCATGTCGAGACCAGATGGGAATTGACAGTTCTATGACAAGTTATGGATTGCATATACATGCAGATATATACATATATATATCCCTTAGAGGTCAACACCAAATGCAATTACATACTAAAGAACCCAGGGGTAAAATTATCTCAATTTATATCGTTTCAAGCAATAGCTGAAAAGTGAATACTGTTACAATACAATATGCAAGACATATAGACAACAGTATGTAACTAAATAATCTCAAATCAAAGAGGTTTATAAATTTGTGTATCTACAACAACGTTTGCTTTTGTATTCATCCACACAATCCTGTATGTCTGATACATCAGGATCTTGCCCAACCAGCATACCCACGTTGGACCAACGCTATCCGACATTGGCTCAATTTTGGCCAACATTGGTCCAAAGTGTGTGTGTGTGCTGGCTAGATGGTTACGTACATTGATGCTGATTCGATTATTCGCCGGTCATGGTATCCGCAGATGAAACGTCAACATTTATCAGCAATCAGTGCGAAAATGTATTCAAAATTGACTTTTTATGACATCATAGATGTCTTACAAGACCAAGACGTGTTGCAGATATTGCTGACTGTGACTGCTGCAAGCAGCTAAATCAAATTTCGCATGAAAATATAACAAATTGATCCAAACAGATCCTTGTGCAACTAAGCACAAAGTCATCAATTAAGAACCATTAAAATTGTATTAGCAGCCGGTTATAATGATTCAAAATCATTGAGGTAGTTTCCTCCGTCCGGACTGACCCTCTGAGGGATATATATATATATATATATGCAAATATATACGCTGGTTTTAGATATTCCATTCTAAGAAGTTCAAATAATTCAGGGCAAGTACAGTGCTTGGGTTGAAAATACATGTACAAATACCTGCATATGGAATACAAGTACTACTCGAGTACAAGTACCAAGCACTATATTCTTGCTCGTTTTTGCATGCACTGAATTTCATATTTTAAAATCTGTAATGCTTGCTCTACCATTTGCTAGTGACTGTATCATACGTAGCCTGTACTGTGGGATCAAAGCTCTCAGCGTAAACTGAATTATTTACTGATAGCTTATTGCGAAGTGATCCTGTGAGACATACCCAAAGTCGTTGAACAATACTCTTGATTTTGCTTATGTCAGCTTAAATTGATATAAGAGAACGATTTTGATACCAGTAATCCTCGTAAACAAGCCGATTTTAGAGCCCGAAGACGATGCATACAGAGAATGATATACTTAAAACCTAAATACGGCTCAGAGTTGGTCTTTGTATGCCAACATGCATATGCAACACATGTAGTATGGATTCAGAAAGTTAACGGTCCGTGAAAAGAAAAACATCGTACTTTAGCAACCATAACAGAACATAGAGACATTCGTACAAGGTACCGAATAATGAAAAGCGAACAGAGCACAATGGGAAGCTATTTATAGCAGAAATATGCGGTAGTAACATATGTATTGAATCTGCACACAAGAAGTTATTCAGTAATGAGATGACAACAAGATATAGCCTATATTATGTATACATTTCTACAACATGCTTTAAAACTGGTACTCTAAAAATACCTATTCAGATCCTACAAATCTCAAATATAACATAATGTATTTCTTCTCTATCGGTTTCTGTTGTGTTGCTTCATTGTCAGGTTCCAATCCAGTGTGCAGCGATAACACAAGCACACCTGATAGTTCTGTTGTCGAAAATGATGACTTGAGATTGACATGTCATGTAAACTACTCTGGTAACTGGAGCCCAGTTATGAACTGGTCAAAAGAAAATCATGTTGATCTTCTGGTTGCACATTCTAACATACACGGAAATGTTACACCGGGCTTAAATTATTTGACATCAAGCATCGTTGTACGTGCAAAGCTGAGTGAAGATGGAACACTGCCAACATATACATGTAAGACGACCTTTGCACTTCCAGTGGACTCATTTCAAGACAACAATACCAGGGCAATACATATGCCGGATTATGTACATCTGTGGAACATTACAATTCGGGTCAGATGTAAGTATTCCACAGCTGAGTATATCGCTACAAGTAAGACTAGAGCAATATGCAGCTACAGCTAAGCATTTTTCAACTGCATTGCACATGCAAGTTTTTCACTGCGCTACTAGAAATAATCCTAATTGGTGTTTGTTTCTAAACTGAGCTCACCTTAGTTCTTAAATTCTAATTTCTGTTTCACTTGAAACGACCATCGATTAATATACTGTACATTATGATAGTGTCGCTATAGTAGTCATTTCATTAGATTAGAAGCGATTATTGCGGACGTAAAGTCGGTAAATCTGAATATCAGGCGCTAATGAATTCCGGTTAGGAACCAGCATACATACATAGACCATAAATGCATACATACTTACATAAAATGTTAACATTTTTCGCTGATCATACTCGAGCGATGCTATAACTATCGCTGTACATCTTGCATTTGCCACAGATGGCACAAGAAATCTAAGAATAACTCCGCTGCTGAACGAGTTCAACCCTGGTGACCGCCTGCGCTGTGTTGCCGATGGTGACCCTATTCCTTCCTATGAATGGTCACAAACTCAAGGCCCTAAGTCTGTTATCAGCGAAGGCATTCAGAGTACCTACTTCACAGTCGAAGAAACAATGACTAGCGACCAGGAATATACCTTCCAGTGCAAAGCCGTGAATAAGGTGGCTGGACAAGAGAAGGCAATATTTAAAAGGATCAATTTTAAAGTCAAAGGTACTGCGTATCATTCAGTCTATAACTTATCCAACGCACAGCATTTCACTTAATAAGCTCTTGGTAAATAGTCAACTGCATGTTTGCTACTGGTTTTAAGTTATTGTGCCTCTTTAACTTTCTATATGGCACCTCAAATGTTAGGCCTATCTGTGTATATTGACACATCTGCATGCAGTATTCAATACAGTATTCAGTTTATTAATAAAACGAGACCCTGTTGAACTTATGATCGGGTCAAACCACTCGCGGACCCAAACAAGACAGGGTACAACTATATAATTGCTTGAACATAAAATCTTGATGAAAATGCCGAAATGTATTTTCCTTACGATAACTGTATCAAGTCTGATCACATCATTTACTTTTTAGGTCGGGATAGGCAGTCGTTTCCCGTTGGTTATGTAATCGGTGGAGTAGGAGGAATCGTCATAACAGTTGCTGTAGTCCTACTAAAGAAGCATTTAAAGAATAGATTTCGCACATCAACACAATCAACAAACCCCGATGATAGGTTAACAGGTAATGGCGCGCTAAGCCTAAACACAGTGTCCAATATGGGAGGAAAACGCTGCAGTAAAATAAACTGATAACTTCTGTAGCACCACTGTATTGATGTTCAAGGCATCAGTCCATTGTCGCAACTAACCAAAATTTGTGTGCAGGCCAAATACCAAGGTGAATCCAGTCGAAAACCAAAAGGTAAATCCGAGAAAACACGCAATCAGTCAATAGAAGAAATGAGTCTAGAAAGAGATGAGTTTTTAGTGGAGATGTGAAGGCAAACACATACTTAACAGAGCGAATGTTTGCTGGAAGAAAGTTCCAGAACCTAGGACCTGCGCCAAAAAGCACTCCAATCGAGAGCTCTCCTTATCCATGGAATAGTCAGATGAAAACAGTTAAAGGACTTAGTTGAACAATGTCTATCACAAGCCTATAGTCAATTGACTATGTAATCAATGCATAGACAGATAAACATGGAACTAGACCGAGAAATTAAGAGAGGCAGAGAGGGGATTGATATAAAGCCAGCAGTAGACTCAGAGAAAGAGACAGAGGCAAAGGTAGATATAAAGATATACGAAAATGGTCTTGAACCTTTGAAAAAGGTGAAGAAAACGGTCTAGTCAAAACAGGAGCACTCAAAAGAAGAAATATTACTTACCCAACGCTGCCAAATTAAACAAAATGCACAGTATATCCAAATCGCTTTAACTTTTTTTGCTCTCTTTCTTCAGCTTGCTCTGTCTCTTTGAATCTGTGTATCTTTATATATATATCTCACACTTCTATCTGTCTTTATTTATAGCTCTCTGCCTTAAGTCTACTGCCTACCTCTCTTCATCTCTTTTAGCTCGTTTTCTTTCTCTTTGCTCTATTTTCTGATCTACGTTCTCAATCACTGTCTTCCTGTTATCAGCTGTCAATATTTCTTCTCACTGCAGTCAGTATTGCTCTGTAATATTGCCTTTTAAACCGTGTTCATAAGACGAACACAGTTAGCAAAATGCCAGCTCTAACTGAATTGTTCGCTGGTATGTTTAGCCTTAAAAAAATAGCACACGACTGAGGCAATAGCCTAGGATAGCCTACGAATTCGGAAAATCGACAGTTCACTTTCTTTTTTAAAGAGGCCCATAGATATCAGATGTCTCCCGACTAGAAAAACCTGTTAGTCTTTTTCACACTTGACTGGACTGTGTACAAGGTTAGTCTTTTTCATACTTGACTGGACTGTGCACAACGCTGTGTAAGCTGTGAGGTATGTTTACCGTGTCTAGTCGAGAGGCTCTAGCACCCCCAAACATTTTCCCACAGTAGGGAACAGTGCTCAATCGACTGTGAATAAAAATACTAGTATGAGTAGACCGCTTGGAAACATTTATTTGGTAATCAGCTTCTGGCTTATTATTATTATTATTATTATTATTATTATTATTATTATTATTATTAATAATAATACTAATAATATTAATAACAATACTATTAATATTAATAATATTGATAATAGTAGTATTATTGCTAGTATTAATAATAATAATAATATTATTATTATTATTAATACTATTAATAATATTATTGATAATAATACTATTATTAATATTATTAATATTATTATTATCAGCATTATTATTATTATTATTCTCAGAAATACGAATCGTATCTGCGATAAATTAGGGGTCGTCCGCTAGACTTGATTTCTTGTATGTGGGCTACAATGTATGTCATATAACGGACCGTGTTTGAGCCCCAGAGATGTACTAACGTTCTCTAGTCCCATTGGTTTATGCTTTCATTTGAATAGTGTTGCAGCCTTATTTTATACAACCCAGTGACTGTATTTTCTGTACAGTATATATGTGCATTCTTACATATACTTCTGCACTCAGCGCTTTTGAGAGATAACTGAGTGACTTTATATTACAAACGTAAGAAATAAGTACATATAATTTATACTGTACATATGTACATACGAACGTACATACATGCGTGCATACATACGTTTGTACATACATGCATGTATGAATACATACGTCATACTTACATGCATGCATGAATGCTTACATTACAGATACACACATACACACATGGAGGCTATATATATCGCACATACAAATACGCATACATTCATGCATATTTATCTACACACATGCATCATGCATACGTGTATACATGTTGTTACGAATGGCACATTTGGAAAGAAGGTTACTTGCTGAGTTGAGTGCCACCTGCAACACATGTTGTAGATGGGAGTGTTGGTATTAGTATATGAAGGAATGTCAGAGGATGGAGATTAATGGGAAAACCATAAAAAGGATGCATTTGTTGTAAAAGAAGGAGAAGTGATCGAGAAATTGTTGAAGAGTTTGAAACCGAACGGGAGAAAAAGCAACGTTTTTATGGAACAACGTGTTGTCGTCTTCGAGTCTTCAACAATTGGGGGCTCGTTCAAAAAAGCTCGTACGAAAGAGGCTCGTCCTAAAGAAATTCATCCAGTTGAATGAGTCGCCAACACTTGGGGCGTCGATGAAAGAAGGGAAGTCGTTGAGAAAAAGTATTCGGTCGCAGTACCGGTGTGCGACTGTCGAAACAGTTATCAGCTCGGCAGAGAAGAGTACAGCTACAGGTAAGCGATGTGCGATCAACCGAAAGACTTTTCAATGCGGGAGGCTTTGTCGAGGCAGAGTTTTGTCAGGTTCAGAGTTTCGCTCTGCTGGGTTTCGTCAAGATAACGCCCCAGAGTTCGGTCTGTAAGGCGAAGCGAAAGGAATTTTTGGGCACGAAGAGGTCTTCCGCTAGAGACTTCTACGCGGGGTGGTGCGGTCGAGGAAGTTCGTCTTCGGGACGCTTATTCTACAAAACATGGTCGGGAAATAATAGCGAGAAGTTTGTCCAATGGCGGCAGTGTATCCACTGTTGGTTCGGTCAGCGGCGTCCTCGTCTAAGGTCATGGAGTCAAGGGAGGAGCGAAGGAGAAGAACGGGCTTGGACAATCCCGGACGAGCCCCCAATTGTTGCAAGTTGTCTAATGGGATGAGTAAACGCCAGCGCTAGTGTCAAATGGCAATATATTTACAAGCAACAATATGACTCGCGTGTACACAGAAACGCCCACAACGGCCAAACAACGAGCAGAATCTTAAGAGGAGATGCGTTCAAGAAAAATGTCAACTTCACAAAGAAAAGTCATCCACGTGAAGGAGACAGCATCAACCTCAAAAGGACATGTCGTGAATCCGGCAAACTATAACAACACAAACGACCAACAGGGTCAAAAAACAATAGCCTGACTAACTAAGCATCAAGAACACGCCTATTTATAGGTGGACGTTCCCCGCCACAACTGACATTCCTACGATACAACAGCTGTTGCAGATGGCACCCAAAGGTAGCATTCTAGCATTCCCGCCCACACGTGCCACCCGCAACAATGCATACACTGTGCTGTTTGTACTGTTTAACAGTAACTTTTACTTGTTCGGGTAGGGAGTGCCCCTGCTGAGTTTTTTCTATAAGAGGCGCTATATAAATCTTAAATTACAATTACAATTACACAAACATACTTGCATGCACCTGGCAATGAAAAGATACAAGTTGTACACACATACCATGCGTACATACCGTTGTTACAACTCGTCTAAGGATACGTAATAGGACACCTGGTTTAGGTTTAAAATTTGGTTTATATCCTATGCTATATTCAAGCGTAACTTAACCCCCGTGGAGTTACACGACGTCGATCCCATACGAAAAGAAATCAAAACGTCCTTTAAAAGTCGCTGACAAGTAACGGTTCATAAAGGGCCAAAAAATCATTCACGCTGGGAGGCAACAGCATTAGTGAATAGACTGACAACAAAAAGCTCACACGCGACCGGTAAATAACATGCAATTGAGCAAAAACCAAAACGCCTTTTGTCAGGTCGGTTCTCTCGCCCAAAATGTACATACGACATGAATCTGCAACCATTTGGACCAATCATAGAAGCAGTGTTTAATACTGTGAAAACCCCATGACGTGCATAGAAACATTTATGCATACATATATGCAACCATACATACAAACATACTTACATACACCTGATAATGGAAAGAAGCCACTGTTTGAGCACTCACCTTTCATCGTATTAGTATCGTAATCGTAGGCATAAACTCGAGATTTCTACACCGCCAAATGAAAGCTAAGTTGCGGGAGCCAGCTTATCACAGGCGCTCAATCATCACAAAATCGGCAGGTAGGATCAGATTCGGTTCCAGATCAAGATCCAATGATCACGCAGGCAGGCAGCCAGCCAGGCAGGCAGGCAGGCAGGCAGGCAGGCAGGCAGGCAGGCAGGCAGGCAGGCAGGAAGGCAGGCAGGCAGGCAGGCAGGCAGGCAGGTGGATGGTGTTTGGAATTGAAGCGGTAAGATAGATAAGGGGAAGAGGAGGAATTGAGATAGGATTTGCGGAAGAGGAATGTTTTCAGTTTTGAGTGAAACTCCTGCGTAGAGATTGCAAGGGGTGAAGTGTTGGTGAGTTCGTTTGATGGATCAGATAATTGTCAGAATTCTGGCCGGTGTTATTCCAGAAGTGTGGAGCAGCTATGGCTATGGCGCGATTTCCAAATTTTAAGTATGACGTGAAGGGAGGGCGCACAAGTGTTTGGAGAGAAGAGGAGCGGGTTGAACAAAGTAGTTGCACTGTAAATAGGCCTAAATAACGAAGATAGGAGGGTCGAGAAGATTTGACGTGTGTTGTAGGTGAGTGATAGGACTTTTTGTACTTAATTCGTTCAGACATGTTTTAAGTCAGTGAGGACACGAAGTCTGCGGGCGCGTCTCTCAGACGGTCGCTAGCTGAGCTCAGCTGACGCTTAGTTACAAAGAAAGTAGTATGAATGGGGAACAGAATGCAGCCATGCATGAAAGTCTATGCAATGAAGGACCACCAAGTGCAACCATGCACGAAAGGCCCTTGTACAATGAAGATACATGGGGTATCTGAAATAGTAAGAATCTGTGCTGTTAAACAGTATATATATATAATACTAATGCCCTCTGCATTTACATAAAGGATAATATTAATATATCTATTGTTTGCATAATATTACATAAATATTATATACTGTACAAATTTTATACACGCTTTATAACCATTATTTCCATGCAGTTTCGCGCATTGGTTCATAACTATGGAATTCTCTACCACCATCTTTTGCGGGACCCTTTTCTTTCTCCTCTCATTTCGTAAACAGTTGAAGCCTTAGTTTTTCAAAGGTGAATTCGCAAATTAGGGCGATATAAATATCTGAGTAATTCTAATAGCGGTATAAATATAAATTTAGATTAAAATAAAACTGTCCGTTTTTCTTTTTTAAACGTTCAGAAATGACTCCAACAGCTGCGTTCCAGGACACGATTCCAGCTATTTCGCTGTCTTCTTCCGATGACTACGACTCAATCAACGATTCATCTAATCCAACGGAGATATCCTCCGATCCAACTGTTCCTGGACCAAATGATTGCAGCTCAACGCTACCTTGCTTCCCTCCAAACGAGAACTACGCCCCACTTTCTGAGAGGACATCACTTGAAATGCCGACGATCTACAACCACTTGGAGTTGCCGTTAATTGAGGGAAGCATCAATCCATTCAACAGAGCAACGATGTCTGTTTATGTTAATGACAAAACTGTAGACAGCTTAGATGCAACCGTTCATCCGTACTACAACATCGCTTCTTAAAGTCAATGGGAATAACGTTTAAAATAACCTTTTAAATTGCAATTCAGATAACTGTACTAACGACAGAACGACTGATTAATAGATCAATGTAAGGTCATCTGTAACTGCTTACCTGTCTCGAATTAACCTCGATTGAAATCCCCAAGCGCTGTGACTTAAGCCACCAGTTTGCCGCACGGCGCTATTGACAGTTTGGAATGAATTTAATGAACAAATCTAATACCAATAATATAAAAGAAATTAATTATAATTTTTGAGGCACGTTTTTAGAAGAAATTGAATGCTGAAGCAAAGTCACTCTAAACGGATCACTCTGGCCGATCTTCGAAGTATATATGGCAAAAGGAAAGCGTCTAAAATCTCGCAGTCTGACTTCATTTTGAGCAAGATGTTCTAGTTTAAAAACGTAAGACGTGTTCGGGAAGTGTGTGTGTGTCTTCGGTATAAGAAGGCTTTCATCTGAGATGATTGCCACCAAGGTTTCAAAGTTTGACAATATATTCACATACATAAGCCTGCAGACGTAAAAACCAAGACACACACATACATACATTATATAATACCGACTTTTAAAAACTAATATCTGGTTGCAACGGAGACTGATTTCGTCAGAGGTGACTCCTCTATGTTGATTTAATAGGCAAATCGTTAAATGTTACCTTCTGTTGGGCAATAATTATAATCGTGTATTTGGTGAATAAATTAAGGTAAGGTCACTGAGCAACATGTGGTTATGGGTAATACGATGGTATGTAATACTGTGGCGTTACCTTACGAACTATTCATTCATCAACAGCGCAGAATCACGGCACCAATTTTAAAGTCTCTTTCGCGAGAGGGAACAAATTCTACAAAAATTCTAAAACAAGGCATGCACTGTAACCACGTTGAAAATTACCGAGTTCCAGCTTCTATATTGAGTTACCACAATTAAAGCCGAACTATTTGAGAATCGTATATTGAGAATAGTCTATTGAGAATAGTGAAATTTTAATCAGGTAATTAATATGGAAATGATATTTATGTCCATATAGAGTAACATTGTGTGATAACTTACGGCATGTTTTTGCCGAATACTTCCTCACTTTGAAATGAGGGGAAACTCGTCTAAAGAGATTTGGACTTATAATTTATTTCAAAATGAAATCGTTTTTGTTCTGACTTAACATGCATTTAGTTTTTTTTCATGCAATTGAGAAGACAATGATACAATGGCGGTTTAAAATACACCGTTTGCAAAGAGGACCTTTGAAAGAGGACTTTTTAACGGGAAGTAAGTGGAAAGATAAGTTGGCTGGACGGTGTAAAATATAAGTATATGCATACATTTCTCTAAAGCGACCGTATGGCCTCGACCCTGCTTATTTTCAACACATTTATCGGGCGAGATCCTTCCTCACTGCTGCCCATTTGAATGGGCATTACTTCATAAAGAATGAGGCAAGTTTTAAATTGGAAAACAAGTAAACAAGTAAGACAGCTATTCGCTTGTCTAATAATAGATAAAGTTGGGCGGCAATCAGACAGACAACCAGCAAAATTCAGTCTGACAACTGAACTGCGAATTAGAAAGACAGAGAATCGGACACCCCGTCAGCCATAAAGTCATCTAGACAGTTATAGAACGAGTTGACAAGTCAAGCAGACTGACGTTCTTGTAGCATAATCGACTTGGAGTTCACAGGCCATTATGTCACCATAATACTAACATGGTCTGCGTTCGAGGTTCGAAACCATTGATCGGACATGTAATCCGTAGGGAGAGGCTGTTCATTTGTTGGAATGTTGTTACCATATTCGCGCTTCAGTTGAATTATTCTTCCACTCCTGAACCACACCTCTAAGGATTAATGTTCAAAGAGTCAAGCCGTTAACGAACCATTATCATACCAGGTCTGACCTTGTTTGACCTTACATGATCTTAACTGGCTTTAGCTAACCTTATCAATCATTATCATGTACAATTTTCAGACTGAAATTTAATAGCACTATCTAAATTTCAGTTTACATATTTCTAAAGTTTTAGGAGTTTGGTATACTATTTATATATTAATCAGCTTTCAACAAGTAGACTCTCCGATCATAAGCTTGCATTTTCACATTTCGTTATTTTATTCTAGGCTAATTTGCCCTAACTGTTATGAAACTCATGTGGGCATAATCAAGAAAACTGAAACAGTATGGGCCTATACATGATTTTACTAGTCGAAAAACAAAAGACAAACAACAACTCCCTTATTGACTCTGTTACTAACTACACTGTAAAGCAAATATTATAACCTGCTTACTTGGACTCAAAAGAAAATGCAATAAAACTGCAATTTGAGTTTCTACACGCTTTGCTGATGGCTTTTGTGTGCAAAATATGCCTACATATATATGCCAACTTAGCCTACACTTTTAAACCTTCCAATGGAAAATATTACTCTAGTAGTTCTGCATTAATTAAGCCCCACTATCTAATAACAAAAACATCAATCGATGGCGCTGAGCAATTGTATGTGCAGGACTTGTTCAAGGATAATATTATCGCAAAAGTAAAAAGAAAAGGCTATCCCATCGCTGAATGACTGTGTTATTCTAAAGCATCGTCAACTCGAGCAATACGATGTAGGCGTATAAACGCACTACGAAGTACTACATTGTACAATAGGGTTAATACTGTATTAATATTTTCATTTAATTGTCTAACTTATTTTGTATTTAAAACATTACAGACTAACAACAGACAACTTAGTGAAGTGGTTTAAGCTAAATTACAGGTACATGCTTTTGTGGTGCAATATTCGACCGCATGATTAAGCAAATCTACATCTATGTAGAGATTATTTTAGCAAATACTTAAAAGCCATATTGACATGCTACATTTGCCGTTTAAAGAATAGCCTTTAAAACTGTGATCGCCTTCAAAAACCAGAAAGTTTACCAAGAAAGTCATGCAAAGAAACAGTTCAACGTTGTTTCTTAGACTTCACGCTATATCTTGTCGAACTCGTTGATGAGTAGTTCTCGGTATTTGAGAAGATGACATCAGCAACGAATGTTTCTATGTAGGCTTAAAAGACGGTAATACATTGTAATAAACACTTGTCTGATCATTGTCCCAGTTTGTATCTACGACCTCATAAATAGACGTTACTTCATGTTCCGGCGTATGTGAACTTTCAACGATAGATGATCGCCTCACCATCCCCTCATATTCACCTATGGGTTGATGATTTTACTCTCCATTGAATAAATCAGCATTTGCACCCGACTTTGTCTTTTGTTGTTGCGAACCTGATGATACATACAGTGGACATTTCCTTCACTAGCTAAACCACTTATAAGTTTATCGATATACGTATATGTGAAGGTAATACATTTTGTGTACACGGGTCCATAGATATCCCTCAGAAAGTCAAAGGATCATTCGACTGAGGGGCACGACCACAACAATCGCACGACACGATAATTTTTAAACCTAAAAAAATGTAATGATCCCGAAAGGATGGAGGACTGAGTATGTACTAGGTGGCGTGGCATTCAACGAACGGTCACCCAGCCGGGCACTAACCGAGCTCAAAGTTGCTTAACTTTAATTCAAACGGCCACCATGCTTGTTGTGTATCCAACGCAAGTTCACCAAAGGAATAGCATTTGTGTTAGCCGAGGCACGATAGCCAATTAATTGTTTAGAGCGCTCGGCTTGTAATGCGGAGAGTACGGGTTATACCATTTTCCGCGGAGATTTCTGTGTAAGGAGCCTAGAGCAAGTCTTTCACTCATAATTGCTCAGCGTCATCGATTGATGCTTAGTCAATAGATTGTGGCACTTAATAAATGAAGAAATAATAAATGACAATATTAGTGCTAATAATAATTGTAATCTTAATTCCACATTTCTATAGCGCCCATCTTTACAAAAAGGTGTTATATTTTTTATAATAGATTTAATCTGTATCAACTTTCATTATTTAGGAGTGAAATTCTATAGAAAATCAAACTGTGGTAGCACTAACCGTCTTGGTTTGGTTTTCGCATGTGCAATCGTAATGTGAATACTATAACACTGGTTATAATTCCAACAAAAACCCCAACTAATCCGAAAATGTATCCGCGAATTATCAACCAGACATTTCCTGCAAACATAATACATTTATTTTACTATTTAATACGACCTAAATATTGTCAAAATGGCGAAATTAACATCTTCAAACCAGATTAGTTTCTCAAACGTTTTACATTTTCAGAGAAATTTGCACAGACCTTACAGAGATAACCAAGACCGGTGCATTTTAAATAATTTCAACCGTTATTGATAAAATTGCATAGGTTCAATTTTTTTAAAGTTCCAATAGTGAGAAAATGTGTTATGTTTTACCCAAAATATCTGCGTCACAATTCTTCTTCGCTAAACTGTATGCAGACATAGCCCTACCTTTAATTTTGACAACAACTCTGGTGGACGTTGACAATCTGTTTCCTCTCACCCAGTTTTCAGCAACACACTCGTACACATATTCAGCGTCGTGATCATTGGCGGTTTTCATAATGATTATTTCAGATCCATTTACGGTACTTGATGTCTCCGTATCTATCCATCGATAAACAGGGCTTGGATTGGCATCTGTTGCGCAGATCAGGCGACTTCCAGGTTCGTAACTGTCCAGCAGAGGTATAACGGATATGTTCCTTGGACCATCTGATATTTCAATCAATAAATTAGTACCGCATCATTATTTATTTGAAGGGGTGCTGAAAAGCCTTAGCTTGAAGCCCTACAATTTAAATTATAGCACGGATAACTGAATACCGAGCTGCTATTATAATGTGGTGTAGCTGAAGAACGCAGTTAACATTTCATTAAGTTATAGTCATCGCCTCTCAAGTGAAGAATTGTAGGTCCGCCTTCTTTATATGCTACTATTTTATGTGCAGTTGCGCAAAATGCTATTTATTATATCAAAATATTGGATATATTTTTAGCGGTCTAAAATCTCTCGATCAACATATGAACATATTCGACGTCAACATGACAGCAGCAAAAGGACACCGAATCGCCATGATAACTCTCTTGTTAACTTTCTTCTAAGCTTCATCATTTATCGTTACTTATTCCAGCCTTTTCTAGGTTCAGTATTGTCCTCAAAGACTTTGATTGCTATCCTGTATTACACAGTGCTATAAGATGCAACATTTTGTACGAAGTATTTTGCACATTGTTATTATGGGACAAATGCCACAGCCTTGACGACAATTCCTCTTTCAATGTTTTCTAATCAAGTCCAGATTTTAATAAAAATTTAAAAGAAATTATTGGAGAACATTTCAAATGCTCTTTGCTGCATATCGTTTAAACAACTTACTGATTTTGTAATAGAACGAAGGTAAATTGTAGAAACTCACATTCTACATTGATTGTAATGTTCCACTGATGCACGTAATCTGGAATGTTCGAGGCATTTGTTGTAACTTGATTTTCAGACGCAATGAAATGTGTCTTACATGTGATAACAGCGCCATTGTCGTTAGAATTGACTTCCATGATGACGAATGAAGACAAACTTTGGGACCTTGGCGATTGACTGAGAGCAGACTCCAAGGAATGACTACGATTTTGTATTTGCTTGAACCATTTCATTGTTGGAACCCATCCATCAATGTAGTATACTTCGCATCGCATCCAGATAGTGTCAAACTCTGTTGCAATGTGGCCAGAATTACTTAAATTGGACCTGCACATTGGATCCGATGCTGAAATTCAATTTGTTCAACTAAAAAACTCGAACACCTAAGCCAACGAAAAAGCAAATGAATTTTTATATCACCAATAATTGCATTAAGGAAAGTCAGAACTATATATTGCAAAAACACACGGTTCTTCTTGCATACTGGTTAACAACATTACGAAACTTTATGTTTTAAGTCTAAATTCAAGTTACAACTTTTGTAATGAACCAAAAACGTGCTTTAATGATGGAATTACTATAGTAAAGTCAAAGATAATTTGCTGTTTTTGTGGATCCTGTTCTAAAACCTTGAAATCTAACGCTTTGTGCTTCTGAGAAGTTCATCTGAATTGTGCTATACAAATTTACAACTATAATTACAGTTGAGCGAATTACAATTACATGCAAAGCTTATATTCAATTAAATCACCTCGAACATCTGCACATCGCTCAACCTGATGTAGCTCAGTTGAATTCAGTATATTCTACATAACAATGCTTGTTTGCAATGCACATGCATATCCCGATTTCTCTGATAATGAAATAGCTCCTGCGACAAATCTTATCTTAAAATCTGCCAGAAACACTTTACCAATCATATATAGTCTTTTTTTAAAATAAAAATGAATCTACATACCCAGCACAAGCACTAGAGCTTTGGCCGAATATTTTTGGACGGTAGCAGAGGAAATTGACGATATCAGTGCGACACATTCATAAACACCGGCATGTTCCAACCTTATGTTCTTTGCCAGAAGATCTCGTCGTTCAACACTCCAATTATCAATCAAAAAATCACCCACGAATATTTTAGTACTAAACGCCAATCCATTATAAAGTAAAACGCTGTTTGCTTTAGTGTCAAGCGCCTGATAGTACCAATGAGTCTGAGAATTATTAACAACTCCGCATTCCAGTCTCATTGGCTTTCCAGCAACGACGGCTAGGTTGGACGGCGTTGTAGTAAAAACATCCTTTCTCGTGGCTTCCACTACGCAACGTAAAATAAATAGAATGAACTTATTACAATTTTATTATAAGGCAATATGTCACATAATACTCATACCAACATAAGTGACAATTTACTAAAAAATCTTCAAACAACTAAATTATCGAATTAAGTTGGGTTATGAAATTATATCTGATTCAGTTTCTCCAGTACGGAGAAGTCTCACTTACTTGAAATGACTTCAATTGCAAGCAAGACAGCTATCGATAAAATCATGATGTTATACTACGAGACCTCACGGAAGTCTTCCTATGGTCCTTCACACTAAATATACATCCTCAGGTTTCTAACATAAGAATATATCCTGACAAAACATCACCACCGAAAGAGCTAACAATACGCGGATGCCTTTCAACACGTACTAAAAGATGCATTTTAAGTGCATCACAAATATAAAGAAGAGAATTATGGCTAAGTGGAACAGAGTGGCTGCTAATTACCGGACAATTAATATCTGGTACAACTTTCTGTTATGCGCTGTTAGGCTTAGTTTGCTGTATATCATCATTATGTGTACGCCTGCGCGTTGAAAGTGGAAATAGTAGCCAGGAGTGTAATTACAACTATATCTCCTTAGCCAAGAATCTGGTTGCATTTATCTCAATAGATGTTTAGTAAAATAGAAGAATTTTGTGCAATTTATTGACCATCCAACATAAACATTTATTTTTTTAAATTACAATAAACAAAGCTAAACTGAATCAATCAACTTTGCCAGAATTATCTGCACTGTGTATGCTAAATGAAAATTTTCAGATATATTTATGAACTTAAATTAAATATTTAAAGCGTTTGGCACATGCATCAGCCAGTATATGCGTTTTCAGTAAAACGGCCATGACTGTTGCTTCTTAGTTAAAAGAATGCGTTCTCATGTATTATAATCTAAGCATAGACAAGGAACAACTAACTAAGAGATAGCAACAAATTTGCATATGAAAGAAGTGAAGTTTTAGCCACACTACCTGAAGAGTATACACTATATGAGAATATCTAAGAGTAAAGTATCCCATATCTCAAAAGTGAGACGCAAGGGAGGCGCTCATCTCTTTTTCTTGGTGCTTGAGCCGGCAGTGGACGAATTCCAAGGTCTTGGACACGACGCCAGTGTATCGTTAGGCCGTTTTCTTCCCAGCTTAAGCCGGTATCAAATTATTAGGCCTACTGCTTGGTGACAGCTTGAATAGGATCGTGCACGGAGTCGAACCTGCAACTGCATGGTAATGATCGTTCGTCACGATGGTCTATCGGTAACATGTAAAATGTAATTAATTCGAAAACAAAAATAATTAGAAGTTACTGGGTGCTAGCAGCGAACCAAAGAAGATAAACCAGGCATACAGTTAATAGTTTTTCACAGAATTAGCCATTGCAATCAGAGAAAGATATATTGTTAACTCAGTCGATACTGAAGTTGATGATATGGTAGAAGCTCAATGAACAAACGCTGTATGTCCCTGGAAATGCATACTGGAGTCAGTCAGCAGCAAGTCAGGTGGATGGGTGACCAGAAGCAATCAATTGAATGCCAACCATTGAGGCCAGCACAGCCTTCACCTCTGTCGGAGTAATAAGAAAGTGAGTAAAGTTCCAAATGCAAGTTGCAATGCTTGCTGTTGGATTTTTCACTGTACCATATATCACGTTTTGCGTTTCAGTCAAAAGAATTACTAAACCATCGGACCACGTTCCTAAAACGTTTTGCATTGAGATGTAAAAACAGTTTTTTGCCTCTACCCGTTTCACCTTTAGCTGTTAAAAAGGCATCGGCTTAAATGGAGGTTTAGTTAAAAATGTTTGTCAGTGGTTTGATTCGTTGAAAGCCGTGGCTAGGTGATTAATTCAAAATGTTACGTATCTTCTATTTTTATGTAATTTCGCCCTAGGTATTCTTATTTTTATGTCGTTTGAGCCGTAAAATTAAACGCAGAAACATGCCAGCTATCTTATTGCCTCGTTTTGAAATGAGAGCGACCAGGTTCCTGGCTAGTGGGGATGCATATGCAATTAGAGAGCTGGCTACTATTTTCCCTTTCATCACACAATCTCCTAACGGAAGGGTCTCCTATACCGAAGTTCAGCCTAAACCGATTGACCAAAGTTGTGCTAGACCTCATTATCTGATAATTAGCAGCCACAACTGAACTGCTTAGCCATAATTCTCTTCTTTTTATTTGTCGTGCACTTATACTTTACATATTATCGCATATAAACAAAAGCACCCGCGTGGTGGTATATTCCCGACATAAAATGCATCATCAGTGGTTAGTTTGGATATAATATTACATCTTCAGAAATAGAGGATTCACTGTAAGCCTGATGTTCGCAAGGAAACCAAGGAAGTGCACCTACAAATACTTCACTAAAACTTTTAAGCATAGCAAAATGATTTTATTAATTCATATTTTGTACGCATTTGAAGTTATTTCAGGTAAGAATGTGCTCCCTAATACCTTTTGAATATTATAATTTTTCAGAAAAATCATTTCTTGCGAAAATATGTGAAATGGCATGTAGTTATTTTCAATAATTCAAAGAAGAAATATGCAAGCAAAAATATTATGTGATGTATTATATTAAAACAAATTTGTACGAGGCTAAGTTTATGTGTATTTTACTTTCCTAGTGGAAGCCACAAGAAAGGATATTTTTACTACAACGCCGTCCAACCTAGCCGTCGTTGCTGGAAAGCCAATGAGACTGGAATGCGGAGTTGTTAATAATTCTCAGATTCATTGGTACTATCAGGCGCTTGACACCAAAGCAAACAGCGTTTTACTTCATAATGGAGATGCGTTTATTACTAAAATATTCGTGGGTGATTTTTCGATTGATAATTGGAGTGTTGAACGACGAGATCTTGTGGCAAAGAACATAAGGTTGGAACATGCCGGTGTTTATGAATGTGTCGCACTGATATCGTCGAATTCCTCTCCTATCGTCCAAAAATATTCGGCCAAAGCTCAAGTGCTTGTGCTGGGTATGTAGATTCATTCTTATTTTTAAAGAACAGACTATATAAATAGTAAACTGTTTCTTCTATTTATTTATTTATTTATTCATTTATTTTATTTAAAGCACTTAGAACGCGCTCAGTGTCAGTACACCTGAATCTGAGGCGCGGTTGTAGATGTTAAGATCACATTGTCGCAATTGCTATTTAATTATCAACATAAGCAGTAACATGTAGAGTATATTGAGTTTAATTGAACTACATGAGTTTGAGCGATGTGCGGATGTTCGAGATGATTTAATTGAATATTATCATTGTAAAAAATTGAAATTCGCTCATCCTCTTAAATTCAATTGCAACTGTAATTGTATTTGCAGATTTGTAGAGCACCACTTCAGATGAACTCCTCAGACACATAAAGCATTAGATTTCCAGATTTTAGAACAGAATCCACAAAAAACAGCAAAGTATCTTTTACTTTTCACTAGTAATTCCGTCCTCAAAGCTCATTTTCAATGCAATATAAAAATTTTTACTTGAGTTGCTAACTGGTATGCAAGAAGAACCGTGTATTTTTGCAATATATAGTTTTTACTCACTTAATGCAATTATATGAGGTATAAAAATTCATTTGCTCTTTCGCTAGCTTACGTGTTTGAGTGCTTTATTGTACAAATTAAATTTCAGCATTGGATCCAGTGTGCAGATTCAATTTAAGTAATCCTGGTCACATCGCAGCAGAATTTGACACTGTCTGGATGCAGTGCGACTTTAACTACGCTGGTGGATGCGTTCCAACAATGCAGTGGTTCAAACAAATACATAATCGTAGTCATGCCTTGGAGTCTGCTTTTAATCAATCTTCAAGTCCCCAAAGTTTGTCTTCATTCGTCACCATGCAAGTCAATTCTGGCGACAATGGCGTTGTAATCACACGTAAGACTCATTTCACTGCTTTTGAAAATCAAGTTGCAACAAGCGCCTCGAACATTCCAGATTACGTGCATCAGTGGAACATTACAGCTAACGTAGAATGAGTTTTCAGGTTCTTTTTTCTTGATGACCGGCAAACGGTATGCTAGCAACATACTGTAGTTTCAAAGGCATCGATTTTATGAATGTTAATGCAGCTTCAATTGCTTTTAATCATATCTAGCACTATTTTAAAATTATATTTTGATTGCATGAACAAAAATCATGATTTATTTGAAGATTTCACTACAGCTCCAACGGAGTTTTATATTGTTCATATGAAATTTTACTTAATTAGTCAGTTAAGTATTTTAAAGTTTTAGCAACTTTTACATGCATGTAGTAATAGTTCCAATGTTTAACGGCACCTTATGCCATCATAGGCCGTTGACGTCGCCCTCCTCCTGTATTCAGGCTTAGGACTGGCACTATCCGAGTAGGCACTGGCGGAGTTACATGTAGGTAAGTATGTATCTAGATATTTATATAGCTATATCGCGCCTTTCAGTAACCTATCAAAGACAATTAAATCTAATAGCATATTTCACAGATGGTCCGAGGAGCATTTCAACTCAACCTCTGCTGGACAGCTACAAAATCAACAGCTATCTGCCGTGTGAAGCTGACGGAAATCCAGCTCCTATGTATATTTGGAAAGACATTGTAACACTGACAATCACAAATGGCTCGACAGTAGTAATTTCGAAAGACGTTAGTGAAAAAGATGTCGAGTATATGTACGAGTGTACCGCTGAAATATGGTGAGAGGTCACAAGATGACTAATTCAACCACGGTCACAGTGAGGATAAAAGGTTAGTTTTTCGGGAATCTTTGAGGGAAGACATCATATGGTAGTCATGTACATGTAACCTCTGCCTACTTCACTTCATGACACACGACTTTGTAAAGATTTGAATTCGGTTGCGTTGCTGTACGAACATTCAAAGTCCCAACAGAAGCCTTAAACAACCCTAAACGTTTGTAAACAAAGCCTTCCTACCCAGAAAAACTACGCTTGTGAGCGGCTTTTATCCAGGCATGAAAATACATTGTCTGTTGTCTTTGCACTTTGCCATCTGTAACTGAAATTGTTGTTGTGCATCAGGGATTACTTTTGTTCGCGAGTTTGAGCCTACTCTGTTTTATTTCAGGGGGTTACGCCGTGCGTAACGTGACTATTGCCATGGGAATTCTTTGTGTTCTGTTGATGATATCACTATTCTACATCAGCAGAACGTATATTAAAGGTATCTGATATAATGATTTTGTTTTCCAATTTATTTTCAAGACATGTGAATATAACTGCATTTTATTTCGGTTTATTACAATCTTAGACAGTGCCTTCCTTGAAATAATGCATTGATGTCTAGAATATACGACAAGGCTAAGGTTATGTTAGGCGCGTTGTGTTAACTAGATCTTGACGTTGCTATCTTTGTATGGGTTTCGACACCTTTCTCTCCAATGAATGGTAGTTTTGGAATGCAAATTTAGCTTAGAATCGACCATCATATTACTGATGTCTCGTGCAATACATTCCAGTGTGAGAACTTCTATAGTACCACTCCGATGCTCAAGGCATCAATCGATGGTTGACACTAAGAAAAGTCATTGTATAAGCCAGATTCCAGGGTTAGTCTAGTTGAAAGCCAAAAATGGAATCAAAGAAGATATAAAAACAGCCGCCGACGGAAGAAATAAGTCCAGGAATAGGTGCTGTCGAAGTTTTCAGAGTAGACCAGAACGTATAGGAATGCATTGGATGGATTCGAATATATTAGAATAATTATTTTTGGCTAGCTTAGAATATATTGAAATTGATTTGGATTAGATTAAATTATATGAGAGTAGATTAAAATAGAGTAGGTAAGATATAGATAACGTGTAGACTAGAATGGAACTAGATTGGACTTACTGTAATTGCATTACTGTAGATTAGATATCAAAGTAAATGTTGCAGAACATTCAACTTTCGTGAATACAGTTTTCTAGTGAAATTTTAGACTGTTGTGGACATATGCAATTGGCTTTTCGACGAGGAGAAGAAAACAGTGAACCAGATGTCGTACCAGGCGTTCAAGATATCGCTGAAAGTATGGTTACACTTATTCTGAGTTTCAGAAGATTTCAGTTTATAAATAGTCTATGTCTGTAATCTTTGATGACGACAACTCTGTTTACATTGAAAACCAGTACATCACTGAAACACTGATTTAGATATATTTTTCTGTCGATATATTAATTACTTTTGCACTCTTTTTGAAATGACGACCTCCTTGGTAAGGATCATTCTTAAATTAAGTAATATGCTTGAAAAGGATGCAATGCCTAGCAATTCTTAACGAAAATGTCTTGTTTGACGCTTCTTTTAGTTCAAGCGTTTGTTACTGATGCTCTGCAGCATTCCTCTTAAGCTGTGGTAAATCAATTCTTGGCTGATATAAACCTGACAGCCACGTTCGTTGGGTCTGAAAAGGGTCCTCAGATGACCAGTAGTTGCTACAAATGTTACACTGGGGGGCCACTATTTGCTCATTAAGCGTGGCTATCTGGGGATTAAGTCGTTAAAACGTAAATGATTTGGAAGATTCAACTGTCGTTTGTAGACTATAACAATCCAGAAGGAGAACCTTTACCATATGATGGCTACATGGATCTTGCTGAACTGCCGCAGGTAGTACTCATAATGAGCTGCTTTTTATTAACAAAGGTTTTATGGAAATGGAAGAAAATTGAGACCAAACTGGCAGATTAATGAAGAGAATATGTCCAAACAAAGTAAGTTAATTTTTAGCAATTAAAAACCGTCACATAAGATATATTATTATGATGCTAATCTTATTACTTCGTTTCCAGTATATGTCTAAAAATTGCATTGTGTGACACGTCAGACACAGTAGGCGATTGATTCAAATGTCCCCCATGTAGCGCGGAGGGTGTGAGTTCGAGTCTCCTCTGAGCGGCGGGTTATTGTGTGGAGACCCTTGGGAAATTCCTTAATGCACAACTGCTCGATTGGTGCTTTGTAATTAGACAGTGGCACTCAGTAAATACAAAAATATTAAAATTCTAAGCAAACAGTAAATTTTGGTACATTTAACTCCAATTGACCGTTATATTCAATAGCCTATCTAGCATGGTAGTCGGATATGTTGCATTGCATAATATTATGTTTTTAATGAAAGATGGGCATTACTAATTTGAAAGATAAATTAAAAGTAGGCTAATATGATATCAATTTCAAACTAGGTTTCATTTACGTTGATTTTTTAAAATTTGTGTATGACTCTGGATAAAACTATTATAACTCATATTTACACATATTTTTATCATTCATCTATCGATTTGTGACATTACATAATTTAAATATCTATTTATAAGTGTCGTTTGAGATGCATTTCATTCTATGTAACTGAATATCGCTGAGATATCTTTCATTAATATTTTAACAACTTTATTATTGATGTATTTTTATGTAACTTTATTATAGATGTAAGTCTCACAAAAGACTGCAATGGCGTTGACCTTTGAACTTGACTTTTATTTATATTAGCAATTTTCCATAAATCCTGCAAAATATAGTAAATTTTATGCTTTCTTTAAAATCTTAGAGTAATAAAGATTGTTTCCATACCTTGTCAAAAATTGTTTTTATTTTTTATCCGAAAGGGCACAACTTGTTTTTATAAGAGTAAACAACACATGTATTTTAGACAAATAATAAACGTCTTGTTGAACATCAATAGCTGCGAATAATTTCCTCGTCACATACGCACTACTGCACGGTCTCCAATCCTTTACAACATGTAGGTAAGTAAGTAACCTGCATTAGGGCGAAACAACGCATTGCAAAAGTAGATTTTTGAAAATCTAACTTTATACACTGTGTTGGGAGAAAATTAACAGCATAAAAATATAAATTCAATTACAGTTTGAGAAATAATTAACAGCGTGAAAATCTCACTTTATATACAGTTTGAGAAATGGTAATTAGCAAAAAAATCTATTTTCATATACATCTCACGAAAAATTAGAGCATTTACACTGGAGCAATCATAGGAACTTAACGTATTTAGCCATTTTTATATTTTTATATTTTATCTGTTTGATATCTGTCTGTTTGGCTATCTCTTTCCGTCTTTTTGTGCATATGTCGTCTATCTGTGTGTTTGTGTGTGCAAGTATGTCTACCTGTATGACTTTATACACGTCTCTCAGTTTATTTCTGTATCTGTTGCTTTTGTAAGCCTTTGCAGGTTAGTAGGTAAGTAAACACGTAATCTTTATCAGATATCTTTATCAGCACGAGACAAACCTCCACGGCTATGCAACTGGCTTATACAAGTGCCACTTAAGGCAGGTTGAAAAAAACATGTTATGCAAAAGAAGTGAAACATTAAACATACGCAAATGGAAGAGGAAGGTCAAACATGGGCTTGAGTGGATGTGCGGAAGCCTGCCACCTCTATATCCCAACCTGACTGCGACATTCGTCGTTCCGATTGGTTCGAGACTAGAGCATAAAGCTTAACAGACTAAGCCGGAACGGTACCGACAAGTGAGGCCCTTTTCAGCAAGAGGAACTTGAATGCGACAGTGCTACAAGTTGCATTCCCGAATATCAAAAACCTTAATCTGTCCACCGTGGGGTCTTTTATTTGTTACCTGGTTGTGTGCAACGTATAGGCGCCCATTGGTTTCATCAAGAAACATTCGATTTGGCTTATCGGGGTATTTGAACGAGATCAGCTCCTGATGAATATCCAGCTTCTTATTGAGTAGCAGTATCCGGCTGTTATTGCAATCTGTCGCAAGTATCCACTCTTTCTGACTCACTGCCAAGTGGTAGATTCCGCTAAAGGAAGACCCATGTAGATTTCGTTCTTCCGATTTCGCTCTTTTATGAAAATCTTTTGAATTAGTTTGTTCCTCTAATTCTCTGCCTTTAAGCGTCTTTATCGCAGTTCCAGTACTATCAGTTAGTAATAATCCATGCAAACCATTTTGCTCATCTGCAAAGCTAACTAAGAACATGTCATCTATAAACTGCATAACATGCCACGGTTTGATTTGCATAAAGTCAATTTGCCTGACATCTACTGTCTTAATTAATTTCCCGTTTGTATCGTACTCGATAAACTTACCAGTTTTGTGACAAGCTAGAAGTACATGGTAATCAGTAGTCACTGAAAGAGATCCATAATCGCGATTGCAACTCCAGTGAAAGACATTGTTATTCTTTAAGTCGACCCGATAAACCTTGAAAGTCGACCAATCGTTTATGTACAAGCACATATGATGAGTACAGATAGCCATGTCTTTGGGATTGGTCATACTTTTGACGAGTATCTTATTTTCAAGTTTTTGTGTTACCAAGCTGAATACATGAATCTCAGAGCTTTTTTCCGGAAGCACATAAACGATTTTATCGCTTGCGGCAACACCAGTGACTGCTGTATTAATGTCAAGTTTTATTGTATGCTGCTCAAGTAACTTCGGCGGTTTTAATCTATCTGAAATGTAAAGAGCAAATTATTCCCTTTTAACGGAAAATATTGCAGCCTCTACATTAAATAAATGGCAAACAAGGAAGGTGGCAAACAAGAAAAGACTCGAGTCAGCACATCACAGATGGCTAAGAAGAATCCTGCACATTTCGCGGCGTGATTAGATATCAAATAAAAGTATAAGAGAAAGGACGAGACAAGAGGATGCACATAGAGAATATCATGAGAAAGAGAAGACTGAAATAGATTGGACATATAATTCGTATGGACAGAGATAGGCAAGCCAATCAAGCAATGAACTAGATTCCTGAAGAGAAACATAGGAGGGGAAGACCAAGGAAGATCTGGCTAGAGACCGTCAGAAACGACCTTGGGTGTTTGGAGATAGCGTGGGATGAGGCAGGAAGACCGGCGGTCGAAAGAGATGAATGGAGAAGCTGAGTTACCCGATGTGCTGATCTGCACAGGAAAAACCAAGTACTAAGTAAGTATATTATATTTATGAATCGGAATATACTGTATCTTGTAGACATTAGACATTCACTAATCAATCCACTCTTTCTTCCTTATCTGTTTTCTATCTTGGCCTCCAATCTCCTCCTCTCTCAAATTCTGCAACCGATCCTTAATCTACGCGTCGTCAGCTCATTGGAACGAACTCCCGAAAGACCTATTCCAGTTTGCTCATCCCCATTTCTTCGATAGTCCTCTATTCTATACCTTCCAGTCAAGAATGAAAACCGAACTCATCAAACTATCCTATCCTGATTCGTCTTCTGTACCACCCCATAACCACCATCAACAACGATTTCCACCGTAACACCATGTTATCTCTCAGGTTTGGCCCCCGGATTCTGACCAGGAACTGAAACTGACCAAACAACCTTGATCTTGCGGACTTGATTTGATATAGCGTCGGTGAATAAACTGGTGTCCCCGTGTCTTTGTGGCGTAGAGAAATTACGCAGATTTACATTAACATTCATATTACCATCATGATTTACCAATGCGAGAAATAAGCCTGCTACAATCAATATTATCTTGTGTGAGCAGATTTAGTTTAATACTTGATTAATTTTATCATAAAGCCATTATCCCTCATGCTCCCTATGTGTAGCCTATAAAAAGACTATTTATTTATTAAAAGCACTTTCGCGCGCAGTGTCAGTACACCCGAATCTGAGGCGCAGGTTCGCTAGGGGCTAAGACGGAAACATGCAAAAGCCAGGGTATAGAAGTATGTCTTAAAAAGTGATATAAAAGAACATAGCAAGTTTGCAACTCAGGCGTTTTGTGGTAGACGATTCCAAATGCAAGGAGCACAGCAGCTGAAGGCATGTGATCCTACAATTGTCCTGAACCTAGGTTCTTGCAACAAACCAGTATCAGACGAACGAAGAATCTGGGAGAGCGATATGCAAAGTATTAAGATATGATGGAAGGCCGGTTTTCTTAGCCTTAAAAGTGAAGCATGCAATTTCAAACTTCCTAAAATTGTAAAATTTTAATTTTAAACAAAATATGCACTGCAAATGTAGTTACCTTTAACTATAGTTCTGTAAGTATGAAGAGTTGGCAGAAGCAGTGTTCTTGTACATTTTTAAATTTGCAGGAATATGTGTCATATTTAAATATGATCTAGTAATGGTGATATTGTTGATATTTGAGCAAATTGCAATTAATTGTACGCAGGGCGCAAAATCTATTTTTTCATGTAAATTCAGGCATAAATTACTGTGTATTGCATTGAACCAACTTGTGTTCTGTTGCGTTATAGTGAAATCAGACGCTTTTTTGAAGACTTTATTTCTGTCCCAATCCCCCAGTGATTGGCGTCTAGAGAGATCGGCCCGTGGCGCGTTACCTAAAACATACAATGCAAGTTATACGAACAGCCTACCTGACATGCAAGTAGCTATATAACTGAACATTTTCGCATTTTTAAGTACCTCTCAACTACGATTATTATTAACCTAAAAACTCTATACGTGTTTTTACATGTCCACCTCCTTACCTTTTCAACTAACTTATCTGTGTCAACTAGCTTACCCACCGGAACCTGATTTCTGGTTTCCCTGACTTAACGAATATAGACTAGGCTGATTCAACGGATTGGCCAACACATAATTTGTTGCCTTAAATGTTAGAACTGTTTCTGGGTATATTTGACCTGCTGATTCCAGAAAAGGCACCAGTTTTCTCCCAGCAGGTCTAGTTTTCGAGATATAGAACATTATGCCATATACCAGTCCTTGCCTCTGCTCGCCCATAAAACATAAGGCTATAGCTATAATTATGTAGTGCTCAATTTATTATGTGATACACTAAATAAACATAATAATACAAATACTTAAAAGAAAATGGTAGTACCTGAAACTGTACTTATATGATACCAAACAGAACAAGTTTGTTATAAAAATTTC
Source organism: Norana najaformis (assembly GCA_964023275.1). Classification (NCBI taxonomy): domain Eukaryota; kingdom Metazoa; phylum Annelida; class Clitellata; order Crassiclitellata; family Hormogastridae; genus Norana; species Norana najaformis. Next base: position 49,800,752 of record OZ029914.1, read on the forward strand.
AAGTCATTCGACACCGAAGAAGCTCCTTTTGTACGATTTCCGAGTGTGGCATCTGCCGGAACAATCGCGCATAATATTCCAGCAATAGTCTGCCATCATGTGTGCATCCCATCTTCCTTGATATCGATTTTCCATTGTTTTGATGTCTTGGTGAAATCTTTCACCTTGCTCTTCGCTGAAGTCACCAAGATTCTCTGGAAAGAGATCTAAGTGACTGTGGAGATAATGGACTTTAATGCTCATGTTGCAGCCAAGCTTGTTGAAATGAAGAAGCATATCCTCTACTAGTTGTGCATAATTGTCTGCCTTCTTGTTGCCAAGAAAATTTTTAGTTACACGAACAAAGGAAGACCAGGCACAAGATTCGATTTCATTCATTGATGGTATGAAAAGTGGGTCATTCATAAGTTGCCTGATCTGTGGACCATCGAAGATTCCAGCCTTCAATTTTTCCATTGTAATTCCTGGTAACTTGTGTACTATGTATTCGAAGCATGAACCTTCTTTATTCAAAGCCCTGACAAATTGTTTCATCAGGCCTAGCTTTATATGTAGTGGTGGCAGTATGATCCTATCTCGTGCCACCAAAGATTCCTTGATTACATTTTGAGCTCCAACCACCATGTCTTTCCTCGAAGGCCAATCTTTTCTTGTCCAATGTTCATGCTTGGCTCTACTGTCCCAAAGACACAAAAAGCAGGGATACTTTGTGTAGCCACTTTGTTGACCAAGGAGGAAATTTACCATCTTCAAGTCTACACAAATTACCCATTGATGTTCTTTGTATTTTATCTTTTCCAGTACTAAAGAGATGGCATTGTACTCTTCTTTCATCCTGGTGGAGTGACCGATTGGAATAGAACCAAATTTGTTGCCGTTATTTAAAAGCACACATTTCAGACTACGTTTTGAACTGTCGATAAAAAGACGCCACTCATCTGGGCTGTAATCCGACAGACCAATTTTCTTCAATAAGTTGCTGATGTCATTACAGAATACTAGGTTGTTGTCTTCGGTAAAGAATGGCAGCAAATCCTTTTCTCTGTTTCTATAAATTGTAATTTTCGTTCCAGGCTGAAGTGCATTCTTTTCCTTTAGTCTGGACGCAAGCAATTCAGAGGACTCTTTGGAAAGATTTAAGTCCCTGATCAGATCACTCAACTCTTTTTGGTCAAAACGTTCACTGTGTGAAGTTGATTGGAAATCACTGTCACTGCCCCCAATTTCTTCACTTTCGTCATCTTGTCCGATATTGGACATGCAAGTCTCATCGTCTGAGAGCTGAGGTAGTTCGCGAAAAGGTGGAACTGGTACAATATCCGAATGCGGAACAGGTCTCCTGGCTGAAGGTATATCAGGGTAAGACAACTTGTGACGATTATTTCGATTGATGCCTATGATATTAACCATACAAAAGTAACAGTCGTCCAAGTGGTTTATCTGTTCCCTCCAAACCATCGGCACACCAAATTTCAGGCAGCTTCTCTTTCCAATTGTCCAGTGGCGCAATTGTTCAATACAAGTTTTGCATACTGTATGAGGAGCCCATTGCTTATCTTGATCTCCAAGTTTGACACCAAAATAACCTACATATGCTCTTTTTACAAACTCAGAAATCGGTTTCCTGTTTGCTTTTAGTGTGTATTCCCCACAAATGTAGCAGAATATGTCTGGATGGTTAATGCAGCTCCGTCTGGAAGTAGCCATAACCTTAAGGATGTTCGCATCTGAGGAATTAAATGACTAACCTAAAAAATAGTAAGAACATGTAGTTATTTAATGCTCACATTCACAGATTGTTCTTGCGACCAACTCTTAATATGCCCTAAGACGACTGCGGCTGCTCTAGCTTTCAGGAGGCGGTTTATATAGGCTATAAATGCTGACTTCAGCATAATCTATTTACATAGTTCGAAACCATGAAACGCTGTATAAGCACAAATAAATTCTAAATGAGGCCATGAATTTAGTGCTGAGTAAGCTGTAGGCTACGGAATAGTTATTTCGTTGAATCAGCAATATCTCAGCACGCGGCAAGATATGCTGATTTTACATTATAAGGATGTAGGCATTATATGAATCAGCAAGAATTATAATTAGCCATAAATAAAGCTTATTATGACATTTTAGTTTTGCCAAAGACATCGTTTAAAGAGTGGACTGGGTTTTCTTTACAAAATCGACGATATCTCAGAAACTAGACCTGATGCACTCAATCCAATGACATTTTCTGAATCAGCGCCCAAAATTACCCCAAGAACAGGTCTAAAACCGAAGGCAACAAGAAAAAATTTTTTTTCTGTTGGCCAGTGTTATGATTCCTGACTACGAAGTCACTTAAGGCGGCAGCCATCGACTGATGCTTTGTGTATTATGATAGCAGCGCTAAAGAAGTTATTAGAATAGATTAGATTACCTTCTGTTTTAACATCAAGTACGCATACTTGTCTATGCAGATGGATATTTATATAGTGTCTTTTTAAATTTACCTAATGTGCTCGATGCTAACCAAATGATGTACGAGTTTCTTTCAAATCATACAAGAACGACAGATTCATGCGCAGGCGATAATATGCTTGAAAATATGAAGAAATGTGCCAAGATGTGAGGCAACGACTTATATATTATTTTGATCAATTTTTAATTTAAGGCAGTATGCAAGTGATATTAGCATGTTGGGTTGCCGTCATTAATAGTTTGAACATATTCATAAAACGAACCGTAACGCTTGTAATTGTTTCAAAGCCAGTTATGGAGCAGGGTCTTTATTTGAAAGATTAAGTTTGTTCAGCTTTCAGCAAACCATAATAAATACACTTACCCTTTAATAATAAATGACATATAATAACATCATAACAAATATACTTACTCAGTTTGTGCAGCGTGTCAGACTGTGTGCTCTTAATTGAGGCTTTGCTACTTCCATCAATTCTTTTTACTAGATCCTTAACACTGCCTCCAGCAGAAATAGCTTCTTCCGATGCTTTTGGCTTGTAAGAAGTTTCAATAGGTGCCGAGAGTGTCGATGATAAATCTTTTTCCGCTGTTTTTGTAGATTTCAAAGACAAATTGTTTGAGGAAATTTCAAATGTAGGAGTTGTATGATTTAGTGAAGTCATCTTGTATCCGAGATTTAGTCTGCCCAAGAAAATGTCACTTCTGTTCTGCGTAAAATATCTATCTATTGACGCGAAAGGTGTGCTCAGGTAGCTCATTTCTTCGACAACTTTCGATGTTAGGCTGTTTTGCATAGATTTTCTAGTTGAGTCTGACAGTTTTGATTGGCTTTGAGGTTCTTCTATAGTTTGGTTGGCTTCGACGTTCTTCTTAGTATCATCTTTCACCAATTCTGACTTGGAATTTGTACTCCTCGAAGAAGAGAAATTACTATCGTACATGTCAAGAGGAGAAGTTTGCTTTGCACACATGGGAGATATATTGTCATCTATTTCAGGAGTCACATGAAGTTCATTCTTTACCAAATACGAAACGGACGTTGTCTGTGTAGGAACTAACTTCGAACTTCTACTACTCGAAAGAGAGGAATTACTGTCGTTCACGCTAAAATGAAAACTTCTAGGAGACGTATTATCATAATTTTTAAGAGAGGTAGAAACTTCTTTCCTTGGTATATACGAAAAAACCGTTGTCTTTGCTGGATCTAACTTGGAAATTGTACTACTCGAAAGAGAGGAATAACTGTCGTGCCTGCCAAGAAAAGTTTCATTTGCGCTTATAGAAGACTCTATGTCAGATGTTTCAGAAGATGTAAACTCATATTTCTTTGCTAACTGCTCAACAGCTGTTATCTTCCCGTCATCGGATTTAAAGAGTTCAGTCGATTCCATCGTTGGATCTTGAGAATAATTTTGAGATGAAGTACCGTCTCTATCAAGAACTGTCACTATCTGAGATGCTTGTACATCATTCTTTGTCTTTTCTTCGGGTCCTGAGATACCATAAAATTCATTGGGTCTTGAGAGGGGTTTCGCAGAATTGGAATTAAATTGTTCTCCTGAAACGAATAACATCTGGAGCATTATCAGTGATAGTCCAGACGGATGTCTGCTTATCAAAAAAAATTAACTTTTTGGCATTATTAAGTGACCCATCGCATTGAAGTATGAAACACATTTATAATCAAGACTTAAAATATAGAATATATATATATATATGTTGAACTTTTTAAGATTCATTTTGGTATAAGAAATTTTTATTGCATCAAATCGTAACATTTGTAAGTCCGGTAAGAAATCCAGCGACTTTGAATCAATCAATTTGGTGACATCAAACCTAAACATTGAGACTACGAAAGTTCCTAAGTTTAAGTGCAGTAAAGCTACTAACTAAATATAATAAAAATATAGTTAGTACATCAACCTTGAATTAAGTGGTTGACAAAAATATATTTGATATACCTTCTTACCTAAAATGGCAGTGACGAAATAATCGCGGAGTTCATTTTCTTCATGCAAAGGAATATGTTGAAATGTCTTATTAGGAAAATGGGATGAAATTATTGTTCTGCAGTAGTCACTCAGCTTCTCATCTTGATATAAATCGAATGAACTACCCATAGTCAACAGTTGTTCCAAATATATTCTGTGCATGTCTAATCTGCATATGTCAGTTTCAAGAGCTGTTTTTGAGACATTAGACAATTGTGTAGCAGTTTCTGAAGTGGCTTTCAAGTGCGCAATTAGTTCGCTCTCCACAGAAGTTATACGTTGAATTAAACTTTTTGCAACAGCTGAAACTCTTTGCTTCTCAAGATTGACTTCTTTGTCATACTCAAGCACTTCATGGTTTAACTCTTCTAATAAAACCTTCTCTTTGCTTATTCTTTCATTCATATTTTCAACGTAAGGACGAAGTATCCACTTGATACTTTCTGCCACGCCATTAATATCTTGGCGTTTATGAAACTCGTGACCAGCATTCAAGCAGGCAGAACAGATAGCTTGCTTACAGTCGAGACAAATTAACTCAATCTCGGTGTCATGTTGAAAACATAATTCTGGCTTCTTCATCATTGCCTCGTAATGTTCATCACTTCGTAAATGTACAACCTGGTGGTTTCTAGTGGTCTTTATCTTTTTGTGTTGGTTATCACAAGCGTCGCACATATTCTGATAGCAAACATTACAGTATCTTGTTGCTTGGCCTGTCTTGCTGTCTGGACAGATCTCGCAAGACGTGAATGAGCTCTCATTGCTTTTCAATGATTTCATATGTATAAGTTTTTCAAGAAAACTGTTTTTGCTCAGGTTAGCAACTCCGCCTTTGGATAGTACAGTTTCTTTTTCACACATCTTGCATTTGATCTTTTTTGAATTGGGCTTTCGTCTCTTTTCTTCTTCTAGACATTTCCGACAGAATGCATGCATACAAGACAATCTCCGGTTATCAGTTAGTATCTTCTGACATAATCCACATATCAGCATATCGTCCCAACGCGAAGTCCACTTCCTTTCAGACATCTCTAAAATTTGATGAACAAATAATTACAGTAATTACAAATAATTCTGCAGTACAGAAGGTAAATGTAAATTAGTGCGTCGCAGCTCATGCTGGGTGTCAAAATATGAGCCAAGGCCTAGTTGTGCACTCAAGACGATTGGAATGTGCGCCAACTAATGCGACTCATTTCTTACATATGTTGAAGAGTCGAGTGTCGCTGAAAGTCATTACAACGTGATGAACTCCTGTGTATGTATAGCGGAAAGTATAAATGTACGCTTAGCGTGTTTAGACCTACAATTAATTGCTTAGTTAAGTTGCAGTCTGAAGTGTATTTCGGACTCAAGAAAGAAAAGTATTAGAGGCTAGAAGAACGGACGGGAATTTCAGTTGATTTTCTACAATAAAACGTAATGGAAAGAGTACTTTTCAGAGTTTATCAGTGACTATAGTTTCTGTTAGCGAGAAAAAAGTAAGAAATCTTAAAAAGTTCAGCTATTGAAAGCAAACCTAGAAAACCTATGCTGACCGGGGGTTCACATAAGGTGCGGCCGCGAGAATAACATGTTTCATACTGATCGACGGAGTTAGAGGGGCATTCTTACTAAAACTAGGCTTTTTGATGTCTTTTTATCTCAGGCCTAAATATTTAAAATATCTACAGTCGTATACTCGGATTTTGTGTCGGCGTAAGTTCTGAACAGTGCGGTGATCTTTTCCTCAGCCTGTCGTACTAACTGGGTACCATAATACTACTACTGTGTGAATCACCAGGTAATAGCTAATGCTATGGCAGATCCAAGACTTTCAGTCTTTCTCAAACCATAGCTTCTTTAACATATGCCTTAACGGTTTCATTGAGTCACAAAAGAGCTCTCTCTCTAGAGCGTGAAGACATTGCGACTATCAGCGATTTTAGTTATGGTATATAGAAATACAGTTCACAGAGGACACTAGTTACGGTATAGAGAAATACACAAAAGGTACTTCACTCGAAAGCTGGGGCACATCCATTATCAGCATTGCTACCAATGCCACAGGTACCCAATGTATAGGGTGTGGCAGGACGATAACTGACCGTCCATCACAAAAATTCCAACCCTTTCTGAGTAATTTCTGGAAAGAATTACACGCAAGGTCATGCGATACATTCTGTAGAAAGATAAATTCGAGTGATAGAATTCTGGTTAATAAATCAAGCCATTTAGCTAGCCAGTAGTCTGTTCTTTAGTTTCGTAGCCTTAGCGGCTGGGAAAATGACCATCATGAAGACTTCGCATTAAGAGTAAACGGCATCCAAGAATTTGGTAATTAAGAACTAAGTATATAACACTGTAATAGACAGTCGTAAACCAGATTGCGATACTTACTGAATAACAGCAGATGTATGGCCAACGTATGTTGTCTCTTACAGAATTAGCGTTATTCTAGAGTTCTGTCTACCTAAGCGAGCTGGTTGATTTTGACGCACCCTTGACCGCTTTCTGAAGCAAAGCGTCACGACCCTGCCTGCCTTTGTATAGGCTCAAATGCAAACAAATCATACTATCGCGTCTGCGTATTCAGTTTCATGTCTAGTATTATACTATAGCTGTACCTTCCGCGTTGCAAATTTGCATATGTCATATTGTTGACACACCTTTGTATAATTTAATGCACGTTTTAAGCCCTGCTTTAGGCATATATGCTATTCGATTCAGTTTGCGAAACCCCTATCTACCTGCGCAAGGTTTGAACATTTCAAGTGGTATAATGCATTGCCTCGAGCAAACTAATATATAGTCTATGCTCGGTTTAAACTGGTCAAAGATTTTGACGCACGCTTGACCGCTTGATAACGAGTATGACAGAACATCTTAGAATGAATGTTTGGGCAGGTTCTGAGAAATGTATTTAAAGTTTCATTTGTTTTTAATATGTTTTTAGTATGCATGTTTTATAGATCAGATATTGCCCTAAACAATGCGTGCTATTGAGTTTAATTTTGACGTTAATTAATTGACGAATAATTATCTACTGGGCGAATATAAAATCTTTTACAATTGCAATTGTAACATGGTAAAACTGAACCCATCCATATTTTACCATAATGTACATATCATAACAGTCTGGATCTTCACATATCTCCATGTTCTGTTTGCAACGGGAACTTCTGCAGGATAGCACGGTCCGTACATAGGGATCTTAAATGGTGTGGCACCCATTCAAACGAGTAGCAGTGTTGAAGGATCTCACCCGATCAATTCCCTGAAAAATGAGCTGGTCCGAGACCATACGGTGGCTATATAAACCCATGCACATTTACATCTAATCCCGTTTGGCTACCTAAAGCAGGTCATAAATACTTCATTTGGCGTTGCGTCTATTCAAACGGGCAGAGGTGGTAAAGGATCTTATCCGATCAATTGCTTGAAAAGGAAGCAGGTCCGACGTCATACGGTGGCGATATAAACCCATGCACATATGCATCTAATCCCGTTTGGCTACCTAAAGCAGGTCATAAATACTTCATTTGGCGTTGCGTCTATTCAAACGGGCAGAGGTGGTGAAGGATCTTACCGGATCAATTCATTAAAAAATGAGCAGGGCCTAGGTCATATGATCGCTACAGAAAACAAGTACATTTACTTTTACATTTACTACTGCATTCTATCTCAAATTTAAGACTGGTCTGTTTTTGTATGTGACGGAATAGATATCTTGTAGAGGCACAAATTTGTTTAGGCTTGATTGAACTTAAGCATACACTCACATCGAATACTATGGTTTCAACGGATAAGCACATTTCGACAACGCAATTTAAATAGCTGTTTATAGATATGAAACCAGATTGTAGAGGTAAAATGTCGACGCGTTAGCTGGATGGCCACCGTGCCATCAAGGATCAAAATATCATCAAGGTAGGCACTACAATGCTATCTCTGCAACAGAAAGACTACTCAGTTTGCTACACAACTTATCGTTAGGTTTCACGCTTAATCTGAGCTACGAGGTCGCTCAATAGATTCAGTCATTTATTGGAAAATGGGGTACGCTGCACAGTTTAAAGATAATGATGGCGTAAAGTAACAAATTAAAATATCCTATACCCCACAAGTGAGACCTAGGGGAGGCGCTCATCTCCTTTTCTTGGCCTTTGAGCCGGGAATGGACGAATCGCAAGGTCCTGCGGCCAGTGCATCGTTTACTTCCCAGCTAACGCCTGTACCAAATAATACTGCTTGGTGACAGAGGCACAGTGTGCGCAAACAACTTGCCTTGGGCAGTTGCACGCAGTCAAACCTGCAACCCCATTGTCATTGCCAAACGCGTTACCGATAGACCACCGTGCTGCCATATAAATCTAATAAAACTTTAGTACCACCAGTGCGTGGCTTTCTTTGGTATAGATTAGGCAGCATATCCGCATGTTTCTCAATAGCCATATTTAAGATCTCCGCAGCAACTTTGACATCAATCACAAATAAACGGACCACTTTGATAGAGAGAGATAGACAAACAGATGCAGTGAGAGAAGGAGTGCAATGCGAAAGAGACGATGACAGAGAGAGAGAGAGAGAGAGAGAGAGAGAGAGAGAGAGAGAGAGAGAGAGAGAGAGAGAGAGAGATAAAGAGAGAAAGAAAGCTTGGAAAGAAGCGAAAACTACAGAAAAAGACTCATCCTCAAGTGGAAAATGGGACTCATGCTTGTTTCCATGTTCTATGCGTAGACTGGGAGCCGACAAAGTATGCATCCCACAGATCTGAACACAGTTTGTTCAAGCCATCGTGTAACTTAATTTGCTCAATTGGTAATTCCAATTGGTAACAGAAGCATCCGAAACTGTTAAATTAAACGGCAAGAATTCTTTTAGCCCATACCTTTGCAATTGCATTGTACGTGTAATTAATTGTAAGAATTTGGTCTCAAACCACTGATCAATTACTTAACTTTCCTTCAATTAAAATCGTGTTCGTAATCGCAGTTTTATATAGCGTATCTTCAAATAAACTTCTAAAAGGCGCTACCGACCTAATAACACAAAACCACGATCGCACGCAATAGTTTAAGAATAATAATTTACTGCTAAAATTTACAAACTAGACAAGTATTTATGCTCGAGTAATATAATGTTACATTACGAAAACAATTAATTTCTGCATAGTATTTTTAAACAGATTAAAATTCTACTGGCAATCAATTATATTCGCACGACATTTTAAGTTTACGTTAAAGAAAGTTTGAAGAGTTGCCCAAATGAAAATATGTCAGTGAATTAATGTATCATAACATGCTTTAATAGGATATGTACTTGTTCCCTTCAAATAAATGTAGGTCATGAGAATGGCAACGTTCTAGACACACATCATGTGTATCGCAGTTGCTGCCGTCCACTTACTGCAGCACGTGGAAAATTCTACTATTATATTATATTAAGCAGCATTGGATTATTGTTATCCTCTAAGAATATGGAAAATGGCGGCTGCTACTCGTGTTGTATATAGAATCCCAGACTTCGCAGCAAGGCTCCTTGTTTAAACTAATTTGAGACACGCGGACACTGTGAAAATCAGGTAAACTAACGAAAATGTTCAACCTCAGATAAATGCATACGTGAAAAAGCATACATTACGTGAGATCTGCTACTGTGTTTGAATCTTATCCCGGTTGTTCATAAATCCCACCATCAGAGCATCTCAATCTACAAGAAACGTTAGATTTCACTCGTCCACGGTGTTCTTCATATTTAGATCAGCGAAAATATTAACTGAATGAATTTCTAATGTTACCTAACTGTTGTACTTAAGTCGGTCTACTTTGTGAAATGTGATTAGAAGTATAAAACTTATCGAAGATCCTATCAGTTAATTGATGTTATAACTAATATGCTTGTGTATAGCATAAAGCACCCAAGCATTAAAGTACTTTAAACTACCTGATTGATGTCGACGTGAAATTTATATTTGCGATGCCAAAGAATAGAGTTGCATAAGGAGATATTTAAATTTAACAGTCGTACTATCAATTTTATAGGCGCTATAAAAATGCTAAACTTCAACTGCATTATGCAATATAATATTACTGTAGACAACATGATCAACTGAAGTGACAAATATTTAGGAACAAACTGGTACGAAACGATTTCTTTCCAGTATAAAAATATGTTTCTGTGCTGATCGGAACCACAGCAAAGTCCAATTACTACTACTACCTTCCAAACAGTGATATCCCCAGAGTCACCTAAGCAATAATTACAAATGTACTTATAATTTCTCTAGTGTCTTGTAATCGTAATCACATGAAACAACACATATTAAACACCGTATATACATACATAGCCTACATACATACATATATACATACACTCATGCAAACATGCATACATGCATGCATATATATAAATGCATGCACACATACATGTATACATACATATTTACATATATACATATATGCATATGTACATAAATGCATGTATGCATATGCACATGCACACAATATATACATACATATATACATACATATATACGTACATGCATATATGCTTACATACCTTTATACATACACACAAACATACAAATATGCATGCATGTGTCATGACTATTTGTCTCTATGTGCGTATATAAGCATATGTATATATCTGCATGAGTTTCGTTGATGTAGCAGACAGTGCAAGAACACAAGTCAGGTTCTATTTCGCTGAAGTGGTAAGAACACGGTGGATTGCACCAAGAGTGTTTCTCCACGTCACTGTAAGTTTTTGACCGAGATTGGCTTAGAATTGGCTCAATGACGACATCTGTTAACATTAACACATGCAATGTAAATATAATGTAATATGATTTAATGTGATCTGATGAGACAAAAAAAAATTGTAATACATAGCGTATGCCTTTATACATTACGCTGTACAACTCAAGTTTTGAAATTTATTATTATTATTATTATTATTATTATTATTACTACTACTACTATTATTATTATTATTATCATCATCATCATCATAATCATCATCATCATCATCATTATCATCATCATCATCATTATTACTATTATTATTATTAATTATAAACTTTATAGCACCTATGTTTAATGCACAAGGCATCAGCCGATGGAACACCAAATTCAAGATGCAGTCAGGTAAATATCCAGAAAGTCAATCCACTTAAAACAGAAAGGCAGCCTACGGCCGAAAAGTCAATTGAGAAAGTTAAGGTCTTAACTTTTAGTGATCCACAGTGTGAGGGTTTTCCTATGGGTCTATTTTTATCATTGGCTGCGCTTGGACGCTTTCTAAGGGTTTATGGCTAATATTTTGATCCAAGATACACGGCCATATACTGAATTTCAAGTAGACCCACCAAATCCTCTATACACGAAATAGCATAAAACCGGAATGGCAGAATCGTCACTTGCTTCTTTATCCGCTCAACGCTCAAAAAAGCGCAAGAACTTTGGCTTTCCACGATACATAAACCTCGACTGATTTTAAAAAGAGTCTCTACGCTAAACGTGCACCATAGGTCATTTATTATGCCAAATGCACCGGTCAGCATATTTATCTTTACACCCAATGGCAGCACTTCTAACCGACCTGCATTGTATACAGGCCGAAACGTGTATAGGCAAGTTTTAAGGTGTAATTGACAACAGCTACGCGTCGTAGTTCTTGTGTAGCGACATTTCCAGGCTGCTTCATGATAGGAGTAAAGGTTATGCACTATGGCGTATTGCACATATGAACTTTAAACAGTCTTGGTTGTCACAATGACAAAAACTTATTTAAAGAAACAAAAGTAGCAAAGTAATTACTAATTATGAGCAAATCGTGAAAGGCCTGTAGTACTTTTCCCAAAACCGACCACTATAAAAGTCTACAGTCTACAACAACATCGATTAAAGTTATTATATGTAAAATTATTAATGCAGATGAAAACAGAATGTTGGACCCATATATCCAGTATGCACTGCATAGTAATTATTTGCATGGCCAGTGGCTATAGACCTACATGCACTAATAATTGCTTAAGGAAATTAAATGCATGTTATGTTAACCACATCCGTCAGAACGAAATGATTATAATTCTTTGTTTTTCCTTCTATGTGCAGTTGATTAGTGTGAATATTAACACACTGCTGTGTTTATTATAAAACGCATATCGGCGAACAGAACTTTCAACATGCACAAAACAGCGCTGTGGATTACTTTTGCAGTATTTTATGTCGGTATTTTAACAGGTAAAACATGTATTCACATTCTATGCAAAATGAAAGTGCATGGTGATATGACAATATTTCGGTAAACATAGTTTCAATCATTCTATAAAAATTTTTCCATATAAAACCAAATGTCTAGTTTCCCTACATTACGCGTTTTATGCCATTTGGTTTGCAACAAGTTGTTTTATCTTTAAGACTTCGTATTCTAAGGAAATAGTAGACTAACTTATACCTAGACAGCAAACATGGATGTTTTCCTGTGCTAAAGCTACTGTGCGTTTTCTATCAAAACATAACTTCCGCGTTTGCCGATGAAGGACTGGGACGCCACAAAGAATAGTATTGTTACAGTATCTAAATGCTCTGAGTGACTGGCAGACAAACAGATAGACTGACTGACTCACTGGCTGGCTGAATGAATTAATGGAATGAATGAATGAATGTCATGCTTAGATGAATAGGGTTATCGAGAAATGGGCCTGTGGAGCAAATAAGAACAGCCTGATTATATGACTCTCTAATCGTCTGTGACAACACTTCTGAGGAAGAGCGGTTATAATAAACCTCTGACAGCATTAATCTGTTACCTGATCTTTTGAAATTATAAATAGTGTGTTTACAAATAACCTTAAGAGAGCTCCCTCAATTGTAAAAGAACCATATCTATGCAATTCATGACCCTGATAATATAATTAGAAGTGAAACAATTTTACAGTTTAACAAGCGTGAAAAGAGTGTTTAGAAGAAATTGCATATATTATAAGAAACTAAAATACATCCCAACACTTCTATAAACTACTGTACACTCAAGTTCGTATTCCATAAATATAAAGCGCACAGGCAATGAACCTGTTCAATATTTTAGAGTGGTAGATCCAGATTTTTACTTCTGTCGATGTTATTATTTTTAGATGGAGCCTATTCGTTCCCATTAAGCGTTGCAGTAGTCGAGGGTATGCCGGTGAGAATGAAGTGTCTGACATCTCCGAACATAACAGAGTGGCATTACTATGCGCTTGGGAGTCAAAGTAGAGTTTATGTTTACGATGGAAAATTAATAGCAAAACGCTTCTTAGCAAAGTTTACAATTGACAGCGAAAGCCATGGACACTGCGACTTGATGATAAACAATGCCACGTTAGCAGATGCAGGAACTTACGAGTGTGTCAGATACGTCTTCAGAGAAGGGCGTGCAAAAGCCGTTAATCGACAAAGCTGAACTAATAGTGTTAGGTATGACTAAATATTACTACTTAAATTTATCATAGATAGATAAAAACATATTGACACCGGATGCTATTTGAATTTCTATGATGTCATAGACTACACACACGCAGATAATTATATATATATCCCTTAGAGGTCAATCAAAAATGCAATTACTTACTAGGCAACCAAGGGGTAAAATTACCCACCCACCCAATTTATATAACTTCAAACATTAGCAGAAAAGTGAATAATGTTGCAATACAATATTCAAGAAATATGGACAACAGCGAGTAACTAAATTGTCTCAAATCATAGTGGCTTCTAAAGGTGTGTATTTACCGCAATTTTTACTTTTGTATGTGTTGGGTGGGTGGTTACGTACATTGACGCTGAGTCGATTATTCGCCGGGCATGGTATCCGCAGTCGAAGAGTCAGCATCTAAAATACTTCTTATTTATTTTTTATTTAAAGCACTTGTAACGTGTGAAATGTCAGTAAACCTGAATCTGAGGCTAGGATGTATGTTCGTTAGGGGCTAAGATGGAATTATGCAAAAGCCAGGATGAAGCAGTGAGTCTTAACAAGTGATTCAAAAGATGATATCGTGTTTGCAAGTCGGGCCTTTTGTGGTAGACAATTCCAAATGCGAGGAGCAGACAGAGCACATGATCCTACAGTTATCCTGAACCTAGGTTCCTGCAACAAAACAGTATCAGAGGAACGCAAGAATCTTGGAGGGCGATATGGGTCAGCAAAATATTAAGATCTGATGGAAGGCCAGTGCTCTGATCCTTAAAGATCAAGCATGCAATAAAACTTAATACGCCACTCAACAGGAAGCCAGAGAAGATTACGAAGGCGATCTAATGCATTTGATGAAGAAGAACATGTAACAACCTTAGAAAGAGAGTTTTGAACCCTCTGGATCTTTTTTACATTAAGAGAAGATATGCCGTATAACACTGCATTTGCATAGTCTAATCGAGAACTAACAAGTGCACATGCCACCGTTTTAGCAATGTCTTTAGTCAGAGAATGTCTGATGGGACGAAATGCCTTGACGTGGTAGAAACAAGACCTGCAAATCGAGGATACGTGTGAAGTCACAGCGAGCGAGTTATCAAGGGTCACATCGAGAGTTTTGATTTTGTCTGATAGTGGTATTTTGGTTCCCGCAAGGTCAATAGAAGAATGCGAAGTGAAAGATTGCATACGCTGGTGAGTTGTGAAAAGAATTGCCTCAGACTTATCTGGATTGATTGCAAGATCATTAAAGCAGAACCAAATGTGAAGAGAGGACAAACAGTGTTCAAGTTCAGTTTTTGGTGAGGGATCTATTGCAGAGAGAGCTACGTAGAGTTGAGTATCATCAGCATATCGCTGGACCAATGTATTATGCTTGCGTGCAATTTGTCAAATTGACGAAATGCCGACCTTCTGTTCTTTCTTTCTCCCACTACACGTGTGGCATCATCCTCTCACCCTAGTTATGTCCGGACATGGATCCTTGAAAGTTTGAATGCCTATCAGTTCAAACGTTCTATGGATACTTGGCTGCAGTCTAAATGAAGGCTGATGGGATCGGATGTTGTTCTATGGAAGACATTGTTGTCTTGCCTGACCATGCATTCTTGACGAAATTCGTCCTAAAGGTTTAACCAGGGTATTACACTTCTAGATATTTAACAGTAGCATGGCTATCATTGTCACCGTCATTGTCAGAAGATTCCATCAGTGACTTGCACGTCCATGGCATTTTCATTCTCATCAAAGTCTTAACACTGTCGGGTTCATTTGGGTCAGAAGTCACTTTCCTTCAAACTAGAAGACAGGTGTTCGTTATGTCCAGCATTAATCCAGTCAGCAATCAATGCGAAAATCAGTTGAAAATGTCTTTGCGTCATCATATGTGTCTTAGCAATACTCTAAAGTCAACAAGTGTTGCAGATGTTGCAGGTTGTGACATATGCGCCCAGCTACATACGCAAATTGCCAGTAAATCAAATTTTATATGAAAATATGATCAAATCAGTTAAAAACACGATCCAAACTGATCCTCGTGGAATTACAACCAAAGTCACAAATTAAGAAGCATTAAAATTTTATTAACAACCCGTTATAATGATCCAAAAACATTTGGGTAATTTTTGCCCATTGCCTGGTTGACCCATAAGGTATATATATATATTTATATACAACTCTTGAAATCAGACGCGTCGAGCATTAGATTTCAAGATTTTAGAACATGATCCACAAAAACAGCAAATTATCTTTGATTATTCAATAGTAATTCCGTCCTTAAAGCATGTTTTCGATGCAATACAAAATTGTTACTTGAATTGTTAAATGGTATGCATGAAGAACCGGGTATTTATGCAATATAGAGCTCTTCTGTTAATGGAATTATCTTTGATTTGAAAGATTCATTGACTCTTTCGCTGGCTCACGTGTTTGAGTGCTATAGTTGTACTTATTGAATTTCAGCATCGGATCCAGTGTGCAGGTCCAATTTAAGTAATCCTGGTCACATCGCAACAGAATTTGACACTGTCTGGATGCAATGCAAATTAAACTACGCTGGTGAATGGGTTCCAACAATGCAGTGGCTCAAGCAAATACATAATCATAGTCATTCCTTGGAGTCTGCTTTTAATCAGTCTTCAAGTCCCCAAAGTTTGTCTTCATTCGTCATCATACAAGTCAATTCTAACGACAATGGTGCTGTAATCACATGTAAGACTCATTTCATTGCGTCTGAAAATCAAGTTACAACAAATGCCTCGAACATTCCAGATTACTCGTATCAGTGGAACATTACAGTCAATGTGGAATGTGAGTTTTCAGGTTCTTTCTTCTTGCGATGATGACCGGTAAACGGTTCTGTCATTTGTTCATGCAACTTAAATTGCTTTTAGTAATTTCTAGCATGTTTTCGAACTCATAGTTTGATTGCATGAACAAAAATTTTGATTCAAATTAAAGATTTCACCAAAAACGCAGGCGCAGTTTTATAGTGTTCATATGTATATCTTGCTTAATTAATCAGTTTGGCTTTTTAAAGTTTTAGCAACTTTTGCATGTATATAAATGTGTATCTACATATTTATATCGTGCCTTTCAGTAACCATTCAGAGACATTCATATTTAATAACATATTTCACAGATGGTCCGAGGAAGATTTTAATTCATCCTCTGCTGGACAACTACGAAATCAACAGTCATCTGTCATGTGAAGCTGACGGAAATCCAGCTCCTGTGTATATTTGGAAAGACGTTGGAACTCTGGCAGTCACATATGGCTCAACAGTAGTAATCTCGAAAGACGTTACTGAAAAAGATGTTGAATATGTGTACGAGTGTACCGCTGAAAATATGGTGAGAGGTCACAAGATGGTTAATTCAACCATATTCACAGCGAGAATAAAAGGTTAGTTTTCGGGCATCTTTGAGGGAAGACGTCCTATGGTAGTCATGTGCATGTAAACTCTACCCACTTCGCTTCACAGCACATGACATTGTAAAGATTTGAATTCTGTTCCGTTGCTCTACGAACATTCAAAATCCCAACTGAAACCTTAAGCAGGCCTAAACGTTTGTAAACAAAGCCTTCTAACCCCGAAAAACTAAGCTTCTGAACGGTTTTAATACATGCATAAAATACAATAGGTCTGTTACATTTACACTTTTCCATCTGCAACTGAAAATGTTGTACATCAGAGATTACTTCTGTTCGCGAGTTTGAGCCTACTCTGTTTTATTTCAGGGAGTTACGCCGTGCGTAATGTGACAATTGCCATGGGAATTCTTTGTTTTCTGTTGATGATATCACTATTGTACATCAGCAGAACGTATATTAAAGGTACCTAGTATGCTGATTATGTTTCGCAATTTATTTTTTAAGACATGTGAGTATAACGCAATTTTATTTCGGTTTATTACAATCTTAGACCTTGCCTACCTTGAAATAATGCATTGATGTGGTGAATATTCGAAAAGGCTAAGGCTATGTTAGGCTTGTAGTGTTAGGTAAATCTTGGCGCTGCTATCTTTCTATGAGTCTCGACCAATTTCTTTCTAATGGATTATGATTTTGGAATGTATATTTATCTTAGAATGAACATCAAGTTATTGAAGCCTTGTGTATTACAATCCAATATGAGATCTTCTATAGTGCCTCTCCAATGCTCAAGGCATAATTCAATAGTCGACACTAAGGAAAGTCGTTGTACAAGCCAAATTCCAGGGATTAGTCTGACAGAAAGCAAAGAATCGAATCGAAGAAGATAGAAAAACAGCCGCCAACGGAAGAAATAAGTCCAGGAATAGGTGCTGTCGAAGTTTTCAGATTAGACTAGATCACATTGGAATATACTGGATTAGATTCGATTACATAGAATAATTATATTAGGCTTAGAATACGAAGTAGTAGATTGGATTAGATTAAATTAGATTGGAGTCGATTAAAAGAGAATAGGCTAGACTAGATAACGTGTAGACTTCAATGGGAACTAGATTACATTTAATTGCATTAGATTAGATATCAAAGTAAATGTTGCAATATGTTGGACTTTGTGATTACAGTTTTATAGTGAAATTTCAGACGGTTGTGGAAATATGCAATTGACTTTTCGACGAGGAGAAGAAAACAGTGAACCAGATGTTGTACCAGGCATTCATGACATCGCTGAAAGTATGGTTACAATTATTCTGAATTTCAATACATTCTAGTTTATAAATAGTCTAAGTCTATAAGCTTTGATTACAGCAACTCAGTGTACATTGAAAACTAGTACAACTAGGAAACATTGAGTGACAGATATTTTTCTGCCGATCTATTACAAAATTTTGCACTCCTTTTTAAATGGTGACTTCTTTGGTAATGATCATTCATAAGTTATGTCATACATTTGAAAAGGATGTAATGTCCTGCAATTCTTAAAAAAATGTCTTGTTTAACGTTGCTTATAGTTCAAGCATTTGTTACAGGTACACTGCAGCAATCCTTCTTAAGCTGAAGCAAATAAATTCATGTCTGATATAGACTTGACAACGACGGTCGTTGGGCTCGAATAGGGTCCGCAGATGACCACTAGTTGCCACAGGTGGTACTCTGCGGGATCGCTATTGGTCTATTAAGCCTTGCTGTCTGGGGAAGAAGTTTTTAAACCGTAATTTCTCAGAAGATTTAACTGTCATTTGTAGACAATGACAATCCAGAAGGAGCACCATTACAATATGGTGGCTACATGGATCTTGCTGAACTGGCCGCAGGTAGTACTCGTAATAAGGTCTTTCCATTAACAATGGTTTTATTGAAGTGGAAGAAAACTGACTAATCTAGCAAATTAAAGAAGGGCTGAATATGTCTTCATCCAACAACAAGTAGGCTAATTTCTAGCAATTAAAAACCGTCATAGAAGACATATTATTTTGATGATAATCTTATTGCTTCGTTTCCACCTAATAAGCCAGTATATACTTAAGATTTGCATTTATGACACGTCAGACGCGGTAGCCGATTGATCTTAAGGCACACTTTGTGTCGCAGAGTGTGTGAGTTCGTGTAATGCGCAGAGTGGGTTCGAGCTTCCTCTGAGCGGGTTACTGTGTAGGGCCCTTAGGCAAGTCCTTAACGCACAATTGCTCGATTGGCACTTAATAAATACAAAAATAATAAAATTCAAAGCAAACAGTAAATTCTTATGCTTTCAGCTCCATTAAGGCGTTTTGTTGAATAGCATAACTAGCAGGGTAGTCAGATATGTTGCAGTGCATAAAATTTTGTTTTTAAGGAATGGTGGGTATTATTTAATTGAAAGATAAATTTAAAGTAGGCTAATATGATGCTTGCTGTATTATGTTATTATTGTTAACGTTTGCGCTGAAACAGGAAACGTTGAAGTTCACGAAGGGAGAAACCTTGCAATTCAAAATGCTCACTACATCATAGGTAAATGCTGAACTGTTTACTTTAGAGCGTGCAGGATATTATGTGATCAAACAAAAGTACATAGGATTTGCATGCAAAATAATTGATCTAACATTCTTTGCTTGAAATCAACGTACACTTGATGGAGTCTTTGCAGTTCGGTTCGAACTGAATGTAAATACATTTCTAAAATTTAATAGCCTATTATGAAGTCGCGAGAAATATATTTATATAAAATCATCTCCTCTTAATAAAAAAATTTCCTGACGCAGTAAAACATAAAACAGAAATAATACACATCGTGTAGTTCCTTAACTGGTTGTAGCAGTTTTCTTTGAATTCAAAATTGTCGCTTATATTAAAATTGCATTACGCTAACCCATATTTGTGGAACATTGTCAATTTCTACTCCATCTAAGTGTCAGTTATCAGCCATTTTAAGCCAGAAAATCTCCACATATTTTCCTAAACCAAATGGCAGATGTAGACTGGCTGCGATTCGGAAAGTATTTGTAACATTTAGAGTCGATAAATCCTACATCTGATAATTCATGCATTTAAAATAACAGTTAGATTGAAAGCACATGTGATCTTATTGCTATATACGCTTGCATAAAAATCTTTATGCTTGGAAATTTGTACGGGGCCTGACTAAGACATCGTGGTATGGTAGACAGATCTAAAAGGTGCAGTTTCATACATACTTTCTAATATTGCATTATTTCGTATATTGCCTACATTTATTCACCGAGATGAATTAGTCGTTTGCATATTTATTTAAAACTTAAGACTGGCATCATTTCCAACCAACAGGAGTGGCAAAAGATAGGTCACATCGTTATCTTTCAATTACATGTGTAATTGGCTCATTTAAACCGAACAAATTTATAAATAAACATATAAATAATTAATTTTTGAATTATGACAGTGGTGATTTAAATAAGGTAGGTGCAGTTTTGAACTTAGCGATTTCGGAAGAAGACGCTGTTTATGATCAACGTAATTAATTTAATCTTTGTGGTTGTTCTTCAAAAATATTAGAAAATGATGTTGATGACATGGCTCGCCCTGTGCAAATAGTACATCCTGTTTATGCAGAAGTTAAGAAAGTAAACAAACGCAAGGGTATGTATTTGCAATATACAAAAGATCCTATGAAAAGGTTCTCAATTCACACTCACTTATAACAATGGTATAAGAAGTCAGTCGAAGACATGAGTTTTTGTTTTATAAATTAAGTTGCTTTCTAGGCATAGGCCTTTTATAAGTTTCTTCACAATGCAATCAATTTCATCTTATTTTATTGTTTGTTTCTTGTGGGCTACTAAATTCCAAATTCTAGCTAACTTTCGATTTTAAGAATAGGCTTATAGTCACACGCAATAATACATTATTTGTCATAATATGAACTGAACTTAAAGAGGTTATGTTCTATTACGTTTATTTTAGAACCTATTTTCGGTGAACAGAAGGCGTTTTGTAAAGCTAGCGAAGGAATGGTAGCTGAAAAGCTTACTAACAGAGTTAGAAGCACATTTAAACTATAAGACTTATTGCAATAATAACACAACAGGCTTAACAGTCAATCAACAGACACATTGAAAACACATAAATATTTCATAGGATGTTCGCTTATATTACTACTTTAGTGAGACGAAGTAATACAATATAATTCCTTCTCGATCGTTCTCTCTGCCGTTGAGAACAGAATTCAAACAGTTTCATTTAGCTACATTATCACGATTTAACAGATCTTACTAAATGTAACTTAAGTAAATCCAACTAATTTAGCTAAGCTCTTCAGTTTTGTTTTTGCTACCATGCTCTGATTGTGTGTAAAATATTTTAGTACTGTGGACCCGACGGCACAGAATACATGGAAATGAGTGCGCGCATTGAACTACCAAGAGCAGAACCTATGCTGCAATCGTCCGTTTTTGAAACTGTAGAGTATGCAAGCATTGACCACAGATTGACTCCACCACCACCACCTCTGCCTCAGAGAGACTGAGTGAAACGTCTACGCTTGAGACATATGACAAACTTTAAGAATTTTTGTAGTACTATGCTGTAATCTAAGCGAATAGTTGCAATTATTATATCCTTAAATATATTTGCGAAAAGCAACACGTTATCCAAGACAACAGTACGAAAAAGAAACACTCAAAGAAGACTGACAATTTTAACCTATTTATCATATAAATTTTTTTAGACATTTAGATGAATGGTCAGATCGGAAATGTTACCTATAAATATTTCTACAGTTTGCATAAAATTTGCAATGCATAATTTAAGTTACTGATTTGCTTAAAGCAATTCACAGAGTCACTCGCTTTCATGTCTATTTAAGAGTATCCTAGCATATAAATCTAAAACCATATTATATTAGAAAAAGCAACATGCCAGACTATGCTATAGATAGTGAGGTTGGTTGAAATGTAGAGTCTTGTATACAATTAGTCCAGTCTTGAACATTATGCGCTTTTCTATGGGCAACCAGAGCAACGATTTTAGGATTGGTGATATGTGATCATATTTCGGAGTTTTAGTGATAGTTCTCGCCAATGTATTTTGAACTCTTTGAAG
Organism: Norana najaformis; assembly: GCA_964023275.1. Lineage (NCBI taxonomy): Eukaryota > Metazoa > Annelida > Clitellata > Crassiclitellata > Hormogastridae > Norana > Norana najaformis. Next base: position 49,823,135 of record OZ029914.1, read on the forward strand.
CTTCATCAAATTAGCTTTAGAAATGCCAGTAAGAAGCGAGTTGCAGTAGTCGAGACGGCTGGAGACAAGGGCATTAGCCAAGCAAACCAAGGCACAGAAAGGAATGTGGCGTCTAATCCTATGGATATCACGAATGTGGTAGTGGACAGACCTACATATAGAATTGATATGTTCATTGAAAGACAGATTGGAGTGAACCCTTAAAATAACGTCTCACAAATCTAACTCATTCCATTTCTTGGAATTATATATTCAGATATTTATATCTTTTATTTATTCAGATATTTCCCTAGAAAAATAAGATAAAGTCACATAACACTGGACAACAAATTTTTACAAAAGTCATGTTACTGAAATGAAATTAGTCAGTTCTTATCAATTTGTATGTGCTGAACACGAATATGACAGTGAAAATGCCGAATTGGCTCTAGTTTTTTTGTAATCTGAAATGAAGTAATTTTATATCGCACAATGCATGCCAATAGTGATACACTTACAGTTAATATTTGTAAAAACCAGGTCATAGACTAGTTCTTAGATTTTTTGCCTGTCTCTTGTACAGCTGTTCGGGAGCATCTCTGCGGAGTGTCCAGCAGTAGTCAGCCAACATTGTAGTGGACCATTTTCCCTGGTACCTTTGCTCCACTGTTGCGATATCTTGATGAAAACGTTCGCCATGTCCGTCACTAACCATACCACAGTTGTCAGGGAAGAAATCCAGATGGGAATGAAGGAAATGCATCTTCAGAGACATATTGCAGCGAAATTTCTGGTACTGCTTGAGCATGTCTTCTACTAGTTCCTTGTAGTTTTCTGCCCTAACATTCCCCAGAAAGTCTGTAGACACTAGACGAAAAGCATTCCATGCTTGTTTCGCATCACCCTCCAGCAAGTTGTTGAAGCGGTCATCTTTGAAGAGTTCTCTAATCTGAGGACCCACAAAAACTCCCTCTTTAATCTTTGCTTCGCTGAGTCGAGGGAATTTTTCATGCAGGTATCGGAAAGCTGGCGAAGTGCGGTCCATGGCTTTCACGAAGTTCTTCACCAAACCTAGTTTGATGTGAAGGGGTGGTAGTAGGATTTTGTGAGCTCGACCAGAGCTGGGTGCTGGATATTCTTCTGTCCAACTGCCATGTTTTGTCTGGGAGTCCATTCCTTCCGCACGTAGTGCAACTCTCTTGCTCGGCTATCCCACTCACACAAAATTTTGTATATCCTTGCTGCAGTCCCATTAAAATGGCAACTACCTTCAAATCACCACACAGGTGCCATTTGTACCTGTTATAGTCAATGGAATGCAGTAGCTGTTTTAGGTTATCGTATGTCTCTTTCATGTGGACAGCATGCGCTAATGGAATAGATGGAAGACGGTTTCCATTGTGCAAAAGCACAGCCTTGAGACTCAGTGTTGAAGAGTCTACAAAGAGTCCCCATTCTTGTGGGTCATGAGTGATCTGTAAGGCATTCATGAGGTCGTCAATATTGGAACAGAATACCAGATTACCTTCCTTCATAAAGAAAGGTTCCAACTGCTGATGGCGCTTTCTATATGAAGTAATTGTGACATCTTCTTCTAGAAGATTCCATTGTTGGAGTCTTGATCCTAGCAATTCTGCCTTGTTTTTGGATAAGTCCAAATCACGAACAAGGTCATTTAGTTCTTCCTGTGTTATTCTGTGTGGGGTTGATGATGCACCACAGTGAAAATCGGGATCACTGCACGCTGACGGACCAGGAGAAGAACATGTCGGCTCACCCTTGTCCTCATCAGATGAATCAAGGAAAATATATTCTGTTGGAGGTTCTGGAATAGGAAGTCCATCACCATGTGGAACTGGTCTCAATGCTGACGGAATGTTTGGGTAGACTATTGTCGACTTCTTTTGCTTCGTTATTCCACCGGAAAGAGGAGGAACCAAGCAGAAGTAACAGTCATCTACGTGGTTGCTTTGCTCTCTCCACACCATGGGAACTGCAAACGGCATTGATGGTCTTTTGCCATTCAACCACTGTGAAAGCTGTGTTGTACATGTAGCACAGCATATATGCGGGGCCCATGGCTTGTCTTGGTCACCAACCTTGCATTCGAAGTAAGCATGATATGCCTTCTTGACTTGATAAGTGATACTTTTCTTCTGGTTGGCAAATGTCACTTCCACACAAATGTAACAAAAGTTGTCCACAGTATTTACGCACTTCCGAGGCATTACTGTTCTGTATTGTATCTAAATGGATAAAGTAATAATAGTTTTATAAAACAGTAACTTAAACTGTCTCGCACAAAGTCTGTAATATTGTAAATGCTCAACCGTTCCGACTCGCTTTATATAGTACACTGCTGACGTCATCTTACGTCAGCAGCCGACTGGCTGTAGTTTTACATTGCATCAGAAAATGACGTAATCAACTGTGCATGATGTGTCCATGATGGGATTATGCAATGAGGTGGAATATTACATCATTCTAGACTTATTTAGGATATTGTCGCAGTCCTACTGCATAAATTTACATGGTGAAACATAAAAAATGAACTATATGAAATATTTTCAAAACGAGAGCCAATAAAAAATTTTTATGGTTATATTCGTGTTCAGCACACCAAGATGCTACACATTAGGGCCTTTTCCAGTCAGTAACGATTTCTATGTTGACCAGTGTTATAATTAACTGATTATTCATTTATGCATGAAGAACAGAAATCACATCATGGGCCTATGCTTCAACCAATGTAGCTTACCATGAATAACTTAGTAATTATTTGTTTTTTTCGTGTGAAAGATTCACAATATCCAAAATGAATATGGGCCTACTCAACATTGATTTTATTGCATGCCCGCCGACTACGATCGCGCGCTTCTTTCACATGAGTGCTAAATTTCAGCGTTGAAGTCAGTGGCGGATCTAGCTATTGGCGTGGGGTGGGGCTGTTCGCCCCGGCGCCCCTCTTGGATCCTCTTCTCCCCTGATCTATCCTGCAGATCCAATTCCAAACACCACCCACCGTAGCCGTCTAGCTGTCTGCACGCCTGACTCTTGGATCTTCACCTGGAATAGAACCCTTCCTGGCTTTATATTTTGTTTTGAATAAAATGTGTTGCGTAGAACGAAGTGAAACTGACGTATATGTATACGCAATGGAATATTGTACCAAGATGAAGGTCCAACATAAGATAGAGCACTATGGGTCTGAGTAGACGTGCTAAAACGTATCACCTTTAGATCTCACCCAGACCGCAACGACCGCCGTCCTGATTAGTCCCAGACTACACCATAATACTCCACAAACGTAAGTCGGAGAGGTTCCTACAATTGAGACCCCTCCCAGCAACTGGTTCTTGAATGCGTCAGTGCTACAAGTTGCATTCCCGAATATCAAAAACCTTAATCTCTCCATTGTGAGGTTTTCCATCTGTTAGTTGGTTGTCTGCAACGTATAGGCGCCCACTGGTTTCATCAAGAAACATTCGATTTGGTCTAAAGAGGTATTTGGATGAGATCAGCTCCTGGTGAATCTCCAGCTGGTTATTGAGTAGTAGTATCCGGCTGTTATTGCAATCTATCGCAAGAATCCACTGTTTCCGATTCACGGCCAAGTGGAAGATTCCATTGAAGGAAGATCCATGTCGTGTCCGTTCTTCAGATTTCGTTCTGTTCCAGAAAGCTTTTGAATTAGTTCGGTCTTCTAATTCCCCGCCTTTAAGCGTCTTTAACGGAGTTCCATTACTGTCAGTTAGTAATAATCCATGTATTCCACTTTGCTCATCTGCAAAGCTAACAATGAACATACTATTTATGAACTCCATAACATGCCACGGATTGATTTGCCTGAAGTCACTGTGCCTGACATCTACTGTCTTAATTAATATCCCGTTTGTATCGTACTCGATAAAATTACCATTTTTGTGACAAGCTAAAAGTACACGATAATCAGTAGTCACTGAAAGAGATCCATAATCGCGATAGCAACTCCAACAGGAGATGTTGTTGTCCTCTAAGTCGATCCTATAAACATTGAAAGCCGACCAATCACTTATGTACAAGCACATATGATGAGTACAGATAGCCATATCTCTTGGATTCGTCATATCTTTGACGAGTATCTTTTCAAGTTTTCTTGTGGTCAAGCTGATTACATGAATCTCAGAGCTCTTTTCCAGAAGCACATAAACGATTTCATTGCTTGCAGCAACACCAGTGACTGACGTATTAATGCCAAGTTTTATTGTGTACTGCTCTAGTAACTTCGGCGGTTTTAATTTTTCTGAAAAGTAAAGAGCAAATTATTGCCTTTAACAGAAAATATTGCAGTATTTATATTATATAAATGGCAAACAAGAAAAGATGGCAAACAAAAAAGACTCGAGGTCACACATCGCAGAAGACTGAGAAGAATTCTGCATATTTCGTGACGTGATTAGGTATCAAATAAAAGTATAAGAGAAAGGACGAGACAAGAGGATGCACATAGAGAATATCATGAGAAAGAGAAGACTGAAATAGATTGGACATATAATTCGTATGGACAGAGATAGGCAAGCCAATCAAGCAATGAACTGGATTCCTGAAGAGAAACAGAGGAGGGAAAGACCAAGGAAGATCTGGCCAGAGACCATCAGAAACGACCTTGAGTGTTTGGAGATAGCGTGGGATGAGGCAAGAAGACCGGCGGTCGACAGAGATGAATGGAGAAGCTGAGTTGCCCGATGTGCAGATCTGCACAGGAAAGACCAGGTACTAAGTATGTATATTATATTTATGAATCGCAATACTGTATCCTGAAGACATTAGCTATTCACGATCCAATCCACTTTTTCTATCTTGGCCTCCAATCTCCTCCTCTCTCTAATTCTGTAACCCCTCTTTAATCTACGCGTCGTCAGCTCTTTGGAACGAACTCCCGAGAGACCTCCTCCAGTTTGCTCTTCACAATTTCTCGCCTGTCAATACAAGGACTCCTTCGCTTGCAGTCTCTTCTGCACCTTCCAGTCTAGACTGAAAACCGAACTTTTCAAATCAGCTATCCTATCTTGATTCTCCTTCTGTACCATTCCATGACCATCAACAACAACGATTTCCACCGTAGCACCATGTTATCTCCCAGGCTTGACCCCAGGATTCTAACCTGGCACAGAAAATGACCAAACAACATGGCTTTTGCGGACTTGATTTGATATAGCGTCGGTGAATAAACTGGTGTTCCTGACTCAGCTTTTGTGTGGCGCTGAGAAATTTCGCAGATTTACATTCACATTTATATTACCATTATGATGTACAAATGCGACCTTAATAAACCTGCTACTATCAATATTATCTTGTGTGAGCAGATTAAGTTTAGTACTTCATTAATTTTATTACAAAGTCATTATACCTAACGCTCCTTATGTGTTCGTCTGTTAAAAGACCATTTATTTATTTATTATTTTTTTAAGCACTTGCGCGCGCAATGTCAGTACACCTGAATCTGAGGCGCAGAGGTTTGTTCGCTAAGGGACAAGATGAAATGAATCATGCAAAAGCCAGGGTAAAGTAATGTATCTTAGCAAGTGATTTAAAAGAAGATAGCTAGTTTGCAAGTCGGGACTTTGGTGGTAGACGATTCCAAATACGATTAGCACAGCAACTAAAGGCACTTGATCCTACAGTTGTCCTGAACCTAGGTTCTTGCAACAAACCAATTTCGGAAGAACGCAAGAATCTGGGAGGGCGATCACCAATGTATTAATATATGATGAAAAGCCGGTGTTCTGAGCTTCAAAGGTCAAGCATGCAATTTTAAACTTTTTAAAATTTTTAAAATTTAATTTTAAACAATACAAAATCCAATGGAAATGTAATTACCTCCAACTATCGTTGTGTAAGTATGAAGAGTTAGCAGAAGCAGTGTTCTTATACCCTTTTAAATTTGCAGCAATATGTGTCAAATTTAAACATGACCTAGATATTGTGCTATGTTAATATTTGAGAAATTTGCATTTTAATTGTACGCAGGGCGCAAAATCTATTTTTTTACATGTAAATTCTGGCATAAATCACAGTGTACTGTATTCAACCAACTTGTGTTCTGTTGAGTTAGAGACAAATCATCTGCTTTTGTGAAGACTTTATTTCTGTCCAGATTCCCCAGTGACTTACTTCTAGAGTGAACGGTAAGTGGCGCATTACCTAAAAAGATACAATGATAGTTAGACGAACAGCCTATCTGACATGCAAGTAGCTACATAACTGAACATTTTGGCCTTTAAGTTCCTCTCAACTACGATTATTACTAACCTCAAAGCTGTTTAGGTGCTTAAACATGTCCACCTCCTTCCCTTTAAACTTACTTTTCTGTATCAACTACCTTACCCACCGTAGACTGATTTCTGGTTTCCTGACTTGACGAATTAAGACGAGGCTGATTCAACGAATTATAATTCTTCACTACGAAGTCACTTAAGGCGGCGGCCATCGACTGATGCTTTGTGTATTATGATAGCAGCGCTAAAGAAGTCATTAGAATAGATCAGATTACCTTCTTTTCGAATCATCAAGTACGCATACGTGTCTATGCAGCTGGATATTTATATATTGCCTTTTAAAAACCTATCTAATGTGGTCGATGCTAACCAAATGATGTACGAGTTTCGTAAGAGCGACAGATTCATGCGCAGGCGATAAAATACTCGAAGATACGAAGAAATCTGGCAAGATATGAGGCAACGATTAATATCTGAAATATTATTATTTTATTCAATTTTAATTTAAGACATGGTGCAAGTGTCATTAGCATGTTGAGTTGTCGTTATTATTGTTTAAATGTATTAGTAAAACGAATCATAACTCTTGGAACTGTTTCAAATCCGTTTATGGAGCAGAACCTTTACTTGAGACATTAAGGTTGTTGGCTTTTCATCAAACCATAATAAATACACTTACCCTTTGTGAGCAGCCCGTCAGACTTTGTGATCTTAACTGAGGCATTATAATTTTGTACTAGATTCTTAACCCTGCCTGTAGCAAGGATAGTTTCTTCCAATTCTTTTGGCTTGTAAGAAGTTTCAATAGGTTCCGAGAGTGTCGGTGATAAAGCGCGCTTCGTTGATTTCGTAGATTTCATAGGCAAATCGTTTGAAAGGATTTCAAATGCAGCAGGTGTATAATTTGGTGGAGTTATCATGTGTCCGAGATTTGGTCTGTTCAAGAAACTGTCACCTCTGTCCTGCGAAGAATATTTATGTCTTAGCGAGGAAGAATTTGTGCACAGGTTGCTCACTTCTTCGACAACTTTAGATGTTAGACTGTTTTGCATAGGTTTTCTGGCTGAGTCTGTCAGTTTTGATTGGTTTTGACGTTCTTCTGTAGTAGCTAGTAGATTCGCAGGATTCATGTCATCTTGCACTAATACTGACTTGGAATCTGTACTCCTCGAAGGAGAGAAATTACTATCGTACTTGTCAAGAGGAGAAGTTTGCTTTGCGCTCATGGGAGAGGTATTGTCATCTATTTCAGGATGCATTTGAATTTCTTTCTTTACTGAATACGAAACGGACGTTGGCTTTGCTGGAACTAACTTGGAACTTGTACTGCTCGAAAGAGAGGAATCACTGTCGTGCCTGCCAAGAGAAGTTTCATTTGCGCTTATAGAAGACCCTATGTCAGATGTTTCAGAAGATGTAAACACATCTTTCGTTGCTAACTGCTCAACCGATGTTATCTTCGCGTCATCGGATTTAGAGAGTTCAGTCAATTCCACTGTTGAAACTTGCGAATCATTTCGAGATGAAGTACCGTCTCTATCAAGAGCTGTCACTATCTGAGATGCTTGCACATCATTCTTTGTCGTTTCTTCAGGTCCTGAGATATCATCAAACTTATTGAGTTTTGGAAGGCGTTCCGCAGTATTGGATTTAAATTGTTCTCCTGAAAGGAACAACATCTGGAACATTGTCAGTGAAAGTTCAGACTGACGAATGCTTATCGCAAAAATTAACTTGTTGGCATTATTAAGTGACCGAATGCATTGAAGTATAAACTCATTTTTAATAAAGACTTAAAATAGAGGGTCTATATGTGTTGAATTGTTAAGATTCATTTTGACTTAACAAATTTTGATTGCATCAAATTGTAACATTTGTAAGTCGTTTAAGAAACCCAACTTTGAATTGATTAATTGAATGACACCCCAAGCCTAGACATTGAGAATACGACAGATCCTAAGATTAAGTTCAGTAACGCTACTAACACTATTTAGTACACCAACCTTAAATTAAATGGTTGAGAAAAATATATTTGATATAGGCTACCTTCTTACCTAAAATGGCCTTGACGAAATAATCACGGAGTTCATTTTCTTTAGGCAAAGCAATATGTTGAAATGTCTTATTAGGAATATGAGATGAAATTAGTGTTCTGCAGTAGTCACTCAGCTTCTCATCTTGATATAAATCGAATGAACTACCCATAGTCAACAGTTGTTCCAAATATATTCTGTGCATGTCTAATCTGCATATGTCATTTTCAAGAGCTGTCCTTAAGACATTGGACGATTGTGTAACAGTTTCTGAAGTAGCTTCCAACTGCGCAGTTAGTTCGCTCTCCACCGAAGTTATACGTTGAATTAAACTTTTTGCAGCATCTGAAACTTTTTGTTTCTCAAGATTGACTTTTTTGTTATACTCAAACACTTCCTGGCGTAACTCTTCTAACAAAATCTTATATCTGCTTATTCTTTCATTCATATTTTCAACGTAAGGACGGAGTTTCCACCTGATATTTTCCGCCACGCCGTCAATGTCTTGGCTTTTATGAAACTGATGATCATTCTTCAAGCAGGCAGAACAGATAGCTTGCTTACAGTCGAGACAGATTGACTCAATCTCTGTGTCATGTTTGAAACATACTTCTGGCTTCTTCATCATTGCCTCGTAATGTTCATCACTTCGTAACTGTACAACCTGGTGTTTTCTAGTGGCCTTTATCTTTTTGTGTTGGCTATCACAAGCGTCGCACATATTCTGATAGCAAACGTAACAGTATCTTGTTGCTGCTTGGCTGGTCTTACCACCTGGGCAGGTTTCGCAGGACGTGATTGAGTTCTCATTGCTTTTCGTTGAGTTCATGTATACAACTTTTTCAAGAAAACTGTTCTTGCTCAGGTTAGCAACTCCACCTTTGGGTAGTACAGTTTCTTTTTCACACATATTGCAATTAATCTTTTTTGATTTTGGCTTTCTTTTCTTTGCCTCTTCTAGACATTTCCGACAGAATGTATGCATACAAGACAATCTTCGGTTATCAGTTAGTATCTCCTGACATAATCCACATATCAGCATATCGTCCCAACACGAAGTCCACTTCCTTTCAGACATCTCTAAAATATTAATGAACAAAGAGTTATTGAAGAAAGTGTATTTGCTTTTTACTAAAGCTGTCGTACAGAAGGCACATTAGTGCGTCAAAGCTCATTGCTGGATGTCACATAATGACGCAAAGTCTAGTTTTTATACTGAAGATGATTGGAACGTACTTGTTCTTCTGCTGAAGAGTCGAGTCGCGCTGAAAGTCATTACAACGAGATAAACTCCTGTGTATGTATAACGGGAAGTATAAATGTACGCTTAGTGTGTGCAGGTTTTCAGTTAAATGCTTAGTTAAGTAGCACTCTGAAGTGTATTTCGGACTCAAGAAGACAGTCTCTTTGAAAGTAAACGGGTATAGGGTGGCAGCACGAACGGTCTAATATGATTTTTATGCATCAAATTTGAGTTGATTTTCTACAATAAAACCGCTCAAAATATGAACTTTTCAGAGTTACCAGTGATTATAGTTTCTGATAGCTAAAAAAGAAGCCTTACAAAGTCCAGCGATTGAAAGTGAAAACTATGAAGTCGACGCAGACCAGAGGCTTGCATAAGAGTGTGGCCTCCAGAGTTAGATTTTTCACATTGATCAACAGAGTTAGAGGAACATTTACACTCAAAATACTGGTATCTTTTCATCTATGGCTTGAATCCTTCCATAGTCAGAGGTGTGGCAGGATGATAATGAACTTCCATTACAAAATATCCCTAACCTTTACTGGGTAATTTCAGGAAAGAATAAATGTCAATGAATACATCCTGTAGAACAACGCTTCCCAACCTGTGTGCCAGGGCACACAAGTGTGCCGTAAGCGCGGTAGAAGTGAGCCGTGGTCGAATGTCAGAAATCACAAGTTTTAAATAACAATAATATCGCTCGATCAGCGCTGTCCCAGAATGATAAATTAGTCAAGTACAATATCTTACCAGGCTGATCGTGTTGTAATTGTAATTGTAATCTGACATTTATAAAGCGCCACTTCAAGAATAGACTCATCAGAGGCGCTCCCGACCCGAACCAGTGAGACCAATGTCAAATAATACAGACTTCAGGCGCTTGCGAAACTGCGGAAGGGACAAACTGAGGAACTCAAGCCGCAGCTCTCGGGAAAGGCGATTCCAGCTATTGGGTTCAACATAGGCAAAGCTTCTAGACTGCGCTGTAGCAGTGCGCATACGAAGGACAGTCAGGACTCCAAGGGAGGCCGACCGGAGAGTCCACCAAAGATAGCGTTACAAAAGTCCACCCCTGGTGCAGATAAGGGCATGAATTAGAGTAGTAACGGCATGAATTGAGAGGGAGCGGCGGATGGTACGAAGCTGACGAAAGTGGTAAAAGGATGAGCGGGAGACATTGTTAACATGATCGGTCAAGGAGAGTTCCCGGTCCAGAACAACCCCGAGATCATGGACTTGGGAACAGAATAGAATGAATCACGGAATTTGGAACAGAATAGAATGTCCGGTAACCTCTGGCGTAAGGATGATGTATCAATCTTAGCATGGTGAGCACGACCACCAATCCAGATGAACTGGGTCTTAGCACAGTTCAGTCGGAGGCGATTAGAGGACATCCAGAGACCAGAGAGGGAGTCGCTTCCGCTGGGTCATGAGCGTATTATTCCTCCCGCTGATAATTTAACGCGTAAATATTTTATTATTAGGATGTTGTATGCATATTAAGTTTTTGCTGTGTTCTTAATTAAATACTTGTAAACCGATGTGCGATTGATTATTAAAGAATATACTTACGTACGTACTTATTAAACGTTGCTTTATCTAGAAAGAATAAGTGTATATACCATATATATATTATAATTATATATATTTTATTTATATATATATAATAAGTACCATAAATGCAGTGTGCCGTCTGGTGAATGGTTTTTAAGAAGGGTGCCGTGGTCGAAAAAAGGTTGGGAAACACTGCTGTAGAAAGATAAATTAACGTAATAGAGGGTTCTGGTCAATAAATTACGTCATCAAGCTAGCCAGTTGTCTGTTCTTTAGCTTAATAGTCTGAGTGGCTGGAAAATTTATCATCATGATGACTTCGCATTCAGAGTAAACCGGCATCCAAGAGTTTTTTAATTAAAAACTCCGTATATAATACTGCATTAAACAATTGAAAACCAGATTGCGGTACTTACTGAATAACAGCAGATGTATGGCCAACGTATTTTGTCTCTTACAGAATTAGCGTTCTCTAGAGTTCTGTATTTCTAAACGAGCTATTTGATTTTGACGCACTCTGGAGCCTTTTGCAAAGGAAAGTGACACGATCTTGCCTGGATTTATGTGGGTCCATATGCACACAAATCTGCGCATTTAGTTTCACGTCTGGTAGTATACTGTAGCTGTGCCTTCCGCGTCGCAAGCATGCATAGGCTTGTTCATATTGCAGACGCACGACCTTTGTTTTATTATAAGCACGTTCTTAAGCTCCCTACTTTAGATATATACGCCTTTCAACTCAGTGTGGGAAATCCCCTTCGTACCTGAGTAGGATTTGAACATTTCAAGTGGTATTATGCATTACCGTAAGCAAACAAATATTTGGCTTCTCCCTCAAGTTGAAGAGTGATCTGTTTTAGTAGGAAAGAGAATGGATATCTTGAAGAGGAGCATATCTGTGTATTGAATTTAATCATAAACTCAAGTCGAATACGATGGTATCAAAGGTTAAGTGCATTTCGAAATGCAATAGACTGTGTTGATTTCAAATAACTGGTCCTAAGGATCCGTAGTAAAATATCATCAAAGTAGGCATTGTAATACTTATCTTGATGATATTTTACGACGGTAGGCTTTGAGTATGTGTGCTAGCATGCCAATGGTGACTCTTCTAGTTATCCGAGCAATGTTTATTAATCGATAAATGGTCTGTCTTAATGACAGCTAACATCGTTAAGGGTAAAATAGAGTGTCTCTGATTATTGTCTCGAAGTAGCGCTATACAAATTTCTAATTATTAATGCAGTTACCAATTACAGTGCCATTTGTACAATAGAAAGACTACTCAGTGTTGGTACCAATCTAAATCGTTAGGTTTAACCCATAATTTTTGCGACACGATGGCTCAGTATCAACAGTTGCCTACTGGAAATTGTTGAACAATGTGCAGTTGAAGATATTTTATAACGTGCTGCCAGAAAAATCCTATAAAATTTAGTGTAATCTGTGCATGGCTTTCCTTGAGACAGATTTGGCAGCATATCCGTATGTTTCTCAGTATCCAGATTTTACACTTTGCAGTAACTTTGATATCAATCACAAATAAATACTTCTTTGCGTAACAATGTGCAGTTGAAGATATTTTATAACGTGCTGCCAGAAAAATCCTATAAAATTTAGTGTAATCTGTGCATGGCTTTCCTTGAGACAGATTTGGCAGCATGTCCGTATGTTTCTCAGTATCCAGATTTTACACTTTGCAGTAACTTTGATATCAATCACAAATAAATGGATCACTTTCACAGACAGAGAGACAGAAATAGTAAGCATTACATGGGCAGAGAGATATAAAGAAGGTGAGAGAAGTGAGAAAGAGACGATGACAGACAGAGATAGAGAGAGACAGAGAAAAAGAGAGATAGTGAGAAAAAGAAGAGTAGAATACAGGCAGAAATTCATCCTGGGGTGGGGTGAAAAATGGGGTGTATGCTCAGTTCCATGCTCTATGCGTAGACTGGGAGCCAATGTCATGAAATAAAGTCTCCCTCCAAACAGAGTCTCCCCCGGGCTGAAATAATTTCTCCCCCGGAGACTCTGTTTCGGAACAAAGTCTCCCCCATTGAATTGGAATCTCCCCCGTCTACAACACAAATGCGCCACCCGTTTAAAACCACCCCCAATTTTCAGTTCATTTTAAATCGGATTTAATATATACAATATTAAAATAAATGGCTTCTCTAATGTTGCCTTCATTCATCTGGATATGAAAAATGCTTTATAGCATTTTCCCAGTTAACAAATAATAACACCACTAGGATATTGAGCGCGCTGGCGGTATTGGAACGCTGCGGGGGAGGGGGTTAAATACTTCTTTGCGTAACAAAGAAGAGGCATTTATGTAGTATAAAGAATTAGACTGTAAAGGAAATGACTGTAACTAATTACATCTTCTTTCAAAGCCAATGCGTATTTATTACATAACGTGAATCCAGATAGTCCTGACTTCGGAATAAATCTTTTATAAATAATACTCTTTCCCATTAATTGGTACTGGATTCCTGATACTAGTTAGCTCTGACTTCACTCTGATTCTTTAAAAAAGGACAGAAAATGATAAAACAAGCAGCCAATGCTGCTCATCTAAAAGGATGGTTTGAAGTAAAGACACCTATTAATTAAGTCTCGTAATTCAGAAAAATAGATGAGAGATCACCTTCCATTTTTGCTAAATGGCACGCATCAATACAAGAGAAAAGCCTGGATTCAAAGAAAAGAAAATTGACCGCAAACTTTTAAACTTATAAGAAACTCGTTCTGTTCGATGACTCGCTAGCTGCTACAACAGCATGGTGGGTTAAGAATTTGAATTTGCACAAGCTTGACCGAAACAATCTACTTTCTGGCGCGTGTTTAAACGACAAGCTGATGGATGCTGCCAACCGACTAATCAGTCAACATTTGGGTGACGAAATGGAAAGCCAGACTATGTTATTGTCCCAAGTTAACAGTGGATTTCGACCAATCATTGGGGAAGGAATCCAAATCATTCATGACACAGATCAATGGATGTTAACAACATGCATCGCCAATGACGTGTTGTATGCTGACTCCCTGACTGGCGGAATTTCTAATAACGTGAAACGTCAGATGCGCCAGTTGTATTCATCGTACCTTACTAGCAGTGGCGTTCTAAGAGACAAAATTAGCCTCTGTCAACGTCAACCAAATATGTCTGATTGTGGAGTGTATGCTACAGCACTTGCTTTCCAATCAGCTCTTGGTTCAAAAAACCTGGTTGCTTAATACGATGTCACAGCATTGCGTACACATCTAGCTCGTTGCCTTGAGAAACAGGAAGTAGCGGAGTTTCCAACTGTACCAATTCGAAAATGAGGACGCCAAAAGGAGATGACTGTGAACATCTAGACCAGGAACTAAAATCTGCAGACATTATCACTTGACTTTGATATATTTTGTTTTACTGCAACTTATTTTTAAGCTTTAAAAAACTAGATTTAAACAGAAATGTGACTGCATATAGTACAGGAATAAAGTCTCCCTGGGGAGAGTTTATTTCGAAGCGGATAAAGTAATTTCTCCCTTTGTTTTAGAATATAGTCTCCGGGGGAGGATTTATTTTAGAACAGATTCGCCGAGGGGAGAACCTGCTTCGAAATAGATCCGTAGGGGGAGACTTTTAGAGTGGGAGACTCTGTTGCGGATCACCCGCAACGTATGCATCACAGGGATCTGAACACAGGTTGTTCATGGCATCGCAGGGCTTAATTTGCTTCCTTGGCAATACTCATCGGTAACAGAAGCCTCTGAAAATGTTTAATTAAAATACAAAAAGCCTTCATAACCCACAGCTTTAATATAACTTTGTACATGTCTTAATATAACCAACATAATTTTTTCTCAGCACAAACAATCCATAACCACTCCCTTGATCAAATTTTTCTTTTTCCTTCAATTAAGATTGTGGTGGTAATTACTTATTCATATAGCGTTTCTTCAAGAGAAACTTCTAACCGACGCTTCAGACCTGATAACACAAAATCACTATCGCACACAATGGTTTTCAAGATGATAATTATGGTGCTAAAATTAACAACCTAGACAAGTATTTCTGCCCGAATAATGTAATGTTAAATTACAAAAATGATTATTTTTGCAGAACATTTTAAACAGATTAAAATTCTACAGGTAATCAATGATATTCGCACAATACTCTAAGTTTACGTGAAAGAAAGTTTGAAGAGTTGCACATATGAAAACAAGTCAGTGAATTAGTGTATCATAATATGCTTTAGCGGGGTATGTACTTGTTCCCTTCGCATAAATGTTGGTCGTGAGGAATGACAAATCTGGAAACACATCAAGTGTATCGCAGTAGTTGTAGTTTACGTATTAACGCAGTACGTGAAAAATTCTACTATGTTATTATATTTAAAAACATTGGATTATTGTTAGTCTCTAAGAATATGGAAAATGGCTCTACCACTCGTATCATATATATAAAGTCTCAGATTACGTAGCAAAGCTCCTTGTTTAGTCCATTTTGAGACATGCGAAAACTATAAGAATGAACTAGAAAACGAAAATGTTCAGCATCAACAACTTGCGATTAAAGTAAATAGAAATTAAAAAACACAACTTTTATATGAAGTCTGTTAGACCTTTTCCTGTTGACTTGCGATTTCGTAATCCCTACTCACAGACTTTCCATATCTACAAGAATCATTAGGTTTAATTCGTACAATTTCTATGTTCATCATAAACATATTAAAAAAGTGATAAGTCTTATTTATCAGTTAACTGATTTTTACCAATATATATGCTTACAATAGTAAAAAGTATCCAAGCATGAAAATATGTGCAATTCAGTTATCTGAGTAATGTTAACATGAAATTCATACTTGCGATGCCAACGTAGAGTTGTATTAAGATGCATTGAACTTCAACATTCATACTATAAATTGGAACAGACGCTATATATGTAAATGTAATGCTAAACTTGCAACTGCATTATGTAATATAACATTTTTAGATAATACGATCAACTGGAGTGAAAAATATTTAGGAACAAATTGTTACGAACCTATATCTTTTCAGTTGAAAAATTGCAGCTAGGATGATAAGAACGAAGGCAACAAGTCCGATTACTACTGCTGCTACCTTCCAAGCAGTGATGTCATTGGAGTCATCTAAGCAGTTATTATATATAGGCTAGTACATTTCCCTATTAACTTGCATTCGTAAAAGCATTAAACACCGTGCATATATACATATATACATAGGCACTAAGGTGGCCCTAATTTTTGCATCTTCGAAATTTGTAAATCTCACCCTCTCAAATCGTTTCTTCTTAATAAGAAACATTTTGTGTGAAAGTTGGAGCAGATAGATATGCATTTAGAGGTCACGCACGGGGCCAAAGTTTACTATGTAATCAGCCTTTTATGAACTTTCATAAACACTTATGCACAGTGCACACGGCTCGTTGGCACATGGACCTTTGCACATGAGTCCTTTGCTCAATGGACAGTTGCACAAGGCTCTTCAACTGAGGCGTACAACAAATTTGAGTAAATATTTTAATGAATATAATGTACACGCAATTTTCACAAGTAGGCCTACGTTGTACGTGTGAAACACGTGCAAATGTCCCAGTGCTCTTTTGCACACGTGTGTTTTTGCACACGGGTCTTTTGCACACGCAACCGATTTCCTATATAAGACGGTTAACTAGCCACAACAGATGAGATGAAAGTCCCCTCACCGAGATACAATCGGAGCCGAAGAGGAAGAACAGACCCCAAGAAGACGGTCGAAGCCGACACTCACCCGCCGAGAACGGTTGGAGCAGCAGACGAAGCTGTGCACAACGAAATACGAGAATGGGTCCTGGAAGGCTTGGTCCGGGGCATGTGTTTTGACACAACTAGCTCTAACACTGGCCGACTATCAGGTGCCTGCGTGATTCTGGAGCAGCTACTGGGCCGGCCTCTTCTACAATACAGTCGGCTGTCGACACCATATCAAGGAACTTATATTGGAGTTTGTATAGGGCTTAGCCACGGACCACATGTCCTCGTCTTCAAACGGTTTCAAGACAAGTGGTCATTCATCGTCAAAGCTAGATACGACGATGCCTTCTCCGATGATTTCGTCTCATCTGAGCTCGTTGATGTCCGAGACGAAGTCATTGTATTCTGTGAGCAGCAGCTGCAGAATCAGCAACCCTGTGAGAACTACCACGAACTATTCCAACTAATGCTTGCCATTTTGAGAAGAACGCCAAATTATGGGACAAACTTCCGAGCCCCTGGGCCGATGCACCAAGCTTGGTGGATGTCGAAAAGAATACACGGTATCAAAGTTTGGCTCTTCAGTCGCAGTTCAAACTGTCGGCAATAGTATCTCGACGGCTGCTATGTGTAAACATATATCTCGCAAAACTTTACATCAGGTACTGGTTCCTGGCACCTGTGGCTTTCAAAGCAGCTAGGAATGACCTGCTCTTCCTGCAGCAACTTAATGCATACCTTGATCGTGATATCAGTGCAGCTACCTCACGCAAGCTAGCCGGTCACCTAATAAAACAGTAGTATTTATTGCAGCTTGATTTCTTGCGTAGCTTAGTCAAACTGATAGCAAACATTTTTTGTTCTACCATTTACGCTAAAAGTTAGGGTATTTGAGCGACCTGTAAATATTAAAACTTTTCGCTCAAAATTTGCGCATAATATTTTCTTCTAATAAGAAATATCGTGAAATGGTGAGACTTAATATTGCTTTGCAATTAATTTTGGCCATAAAAATAAAGGCCACCCTAACACACACATGCAAACATGAATACATGCGCAGGTAAAAGTAAAAAGTAATATCCCACAAGTAAGACGTCGGGGAGGCTCTCATCTGTTTTTCTTGGCCCTTTAGTCGGCAATGGACGAATCTCAATGCCAGTGCAACGCAGGACTTGCAGTTTATTTCCCAACTTACGCCGGTACCAAATTACACTGCCATGTGACAGAGGCACGGTGTGCGCAAACAACTTGTCCAGGGTCGTTACACGGAGTAGAAAAACCGCAACCTCATGATCATTGACCAAACGCGTTACCAATAGACCATCCCGTATACATGCATGCATATATATATTTACATGCATGTATTTATTCATACATATATACATATTTACATATATACCTACATTCATACATATGTACATACATGCATGCATGCATATGCACATACATACATATCTATATACATACACATATACTTTCACACATGTACGCATGCATATGTGCATACATACATGTATACATACAAACATGCATGCATGTATCATATCTGTCTCTCTGTACGTACGTACGTATATACATGCGTGTATGTATGTATCTATATTGTACAGTGCAAGTGCATATGTGTTTATAAGTTGAATTTAACGTGAGTTAATTTGAATAATCGCATTTGCCTACTTCTACAAACGTTTAACTAACCACACTTCCAGCTGAAAGACTGAGTTTCGTTGAGGTAGTAGACAGTGCAAGAACACAAGTCAGGTTCCATTTCACTGAAGTGGTAAGTACACGGTGGATTGCACCAAGAGTGTTTCTCCACATCAGCGCAAGTTTTTGACCGAGATTGGCTAAGAATTGGCTCGATGACGGCATCTGTTAACATTAACACAATGTAAATATAATGTAATATGATTTAATGTGATCTGATGAGACAAGAAAAGTTTGAATACATGGCCTACCTTGAAACATTACACTGCACAACTGAAATTTTTTTAATTTATGGTAATTACTGCCATTAATATTACTATTAGCATTGTCATTATCGTCATCGTCATCGTTATTGTAACTATTAATACTATTATTATTATTATCATTATCATTATCATTGTTAGTGTTATTGTTATTGTTATTGGTATTGTTAATATCGTTGTCATCATCTAACAGTAATTATATACTTATATCGAGGTAATTTATTGATTCACCTCCAAAGCGCAGGTCGCTGGAGAAAGATAAAATAAGAATGCAAAAGAGAATATGAATCACAATCTTTTCCTTATTGTCTATAATCCGTAGCCTATGTCTTGGTTTCAGGGTTCTTATAGACATCGACTGGTTTTATTCAATGGATTATGCTTTAGTATTGCGGTTTTGCTTGGAAGTGGCCATCGAATATGCAATATGATAACGGAACTATCAATATTTCCAGGTTAGATCAGGTTAGATTAGAAATTAATGAATTTTCAGTATGCTACTTGCCACCATTTTCTTCAAACTGTGAAACTACATTACAGGCAGGAAACATAAGACTCAATTTTCTTAAAATTATTTTGAGCAATACTGAAGTAGAGTACCTCATAATCTGAGTAGATCATATTGCAAAGTTACTCACAGTTAATAATAACTGGATGGTAGAAGCAGCTAATACTGTCGTCGATGGCCGAAACATCTGCGGTTGCTTCCGAAACACTGACTTTACATTTGAATACTTCGTTATTCAAACTGAGGGCTGGCAATGGTAATATTTTCATAAGAACTGTGACGGTCGATTCACTTATAGTCACCGCAGTAATATTCGGATATGATGTAGAATTTGTAGATAAAATAGATAAAGTAAGATCTTTCTTGTCGGTGATTGAGACGCTGCAATTCAATACTACTGGCCGTTGACGCAGATCAAAAACAGCTTCTCCCATGGCTCCATTGTTTAAAGACTGCGTGTTACACAGTGGAACCTCTAAAAAGATTATGTAAATAAATTTATTAACTTTTGCAAGGTCTGGCACACACAAGACTATAAAATGTTCTCAGAAAGCAAATACACATACGATACTTGACAGAACCCTAGGTCCGTATTTTCATGAAGATAGGGAATGACAAATAGCTGATGAAGCTCGCGAAGGACACGACTAAACTCACTAGTTGGTCCATTTGAGTTAACATATTATATGTCTTTAGCAATCCTGTGTATGTGCTAGCCGAGTTTGTGCATAGCCATTATCGGACGTTCAAAATGACCAATGAAAACTAAATTCCATAGAAGGTTTCAACTTCATCTTCATATTAACAACTTATTATATAAATTTTGCTTGCACTATATTGCATGTTGATTCGGTCTTCAATGTGCTAGTAAAAATAAGCTGTCTTACAAGGGCAATTGAGTGATTTAGTTCTAAGATTGATTAACAGACAGCATGAGAAAACCAAGTTAATGTTTACAGAAATCCACAATGCAATACAGCTGAAAGGGCACAGGTATACAAAAATATATCACGCATAAGAGGTTTTTGAAGTCTACACCACCTATTTTATAAAAATTATTAAAGACACAGATATGCAAAAATATCTAATAGCCTGCCTTTAATAACCACTAGTTCCAATAACTTTTGTCGTTCCTCGTTAAAGATCTCAGTACACTGATATCTTCCGGCGTCTTCTGTACGAACATCGGTAATGACCAAGTCATATCTACGTAAGAAAGTGTTTGCATTGACAGAATATCTTTTTGAAACATCGTCAGACATGAGTCCAAGGTTCCCATAATATAAACGCTGCGTGGTTGTGGTGTCGGATGGCTTGTAATCCCAGTCGATGGGATTCTCGGAATTCGAAGAGCAGTCCAATCGTACATTGCTTCCAGCCAAGACAATCTTCGTTTCAGTTAAAAGCCACGTATCTTCCTGACTCACTATCAAACGATAAAATAGATATAAGCCTTTAAGAAAATCACTATTAAAGAATGAAATGTCATATATGAATGTAAACTTTGAAGAAACTCCTAATCCCATAGATTTTACAAAATAAATAGTTCTCAAACTTAATGTTAACTACAGAGAGGCAATTGAATGACGAATTTTCAGTTTTCAAATTACGATTATAATATTGTCCTTTCTTAACATTGATTTAAATTGCTCATATCTTATATACTCTGTCTGATCTTAGTTGATCCGATCTAGTCTATTGTTGGTAAAAATAGCCTATACTCTAGTTTCAATTACCCAATTCCAGCCTAAATGACTGTAGTTTAATACGATATGAATTCATTATACATTTTCTGGCATGATTTGATCTGCTCAAATCCAATCTAAGCTAAGTTCAACTAATCTAATCATATATCTTTTCATGCTATTGATTTGGTCCTAAAGAATAGTGATACAATGAATTAAAAACTTCATCTGAGTTCTTTTTCTTACGGGTAACTGAAGAAAGGATTGATAGCATGAAGATTTTCCGTAAAAATCCTGTAGAGACGCAAATGCTGCAAAGTTTTCCATGTGATGTTGCTACAGCCTGAATCTTTTTAGGCTGAAGAGTGTTAGCATTGTTTCCAGCTTCTTTAAATTTTCCAACTTTCGTTTCGTTAGAGACGCTGTCATGTTTTGGAGACATTCTTCCTCGAAATGTTTCTGTTGTATTCATAGTCTTTGAACGATTGCTTGGTTTTGGATTGGTTCCAGCTCCCGGGTAGTTTCTTCCATAAAAATCTGTATTTTCACAGTCAAGGGCCAGCCATCTTATTTTTGTTTCTGGAATGGGTTTCCAATGTTTCAATCTTAGGGCAGTCATCATGCTTTTCAAGGCTTCTGTGTCTACGTTCACCACCCTGAGCTCTGGCTTGATCCTTATCTTCCTTACGTTCTGGAGTCAATTGTCTATGCATGCCGGAAGGAGAAAGACAGCTGCACTCTCCATTGCCACGGTTGTCCTTTGAGCACAGTTTGTTTTCTGGTCCACTGTCCATGTTCTTGTCCTCATTGTGAGCATCTTCTTTCAGATAGCTCATTCTCTCCATTTGATTTTCATGTTGACTATCATCAACATATTTGTTGTTGTTAACATGTGCTGATAGACAAGACACATATGGTTTCAGAACTTCGTTAGTTTTCTCGCAAGTTAGCGTTTGGATTTCCGCGTTTGGTGCATCGGAGTAACCTTGTGCACAATTGATTTCTGCAACTTTTTGCTGTGAAGATCCAAACTGCTCTTCAAGTTTAACAAACTCATGATGATATGGTTCAGGTACTTTTGTAGGATGACCACTGTTCTCTAACTCAGCACTTTCCAAACCGTTGTCGTAATAATCGTCCTTCATTTTGATTAGGAGACCTGTAAAAACATGCCAAACCTTATTGACCCAGTCTAGAATGCACAGGTTTATGGTACAGTTGCAGTGTATGTTGATAAGTTTCAAAAGCTATGTTGGCTAATGCAGAGTGAAGTGAAATCTGCTATTTCATTCCCTAACCTAATTTTTAGCATGACCTGTAGAGGCTTTACTCTGACTATTAAGGCATTCGATAAAGTGCATCCATGTGTATTTAGTGAGATTAGAGTGTTTCGTGTGGCACGTCGGGACTAAACTAACGGATAGCAAATACTAGCACATTAGATTTGGACACCCTAAGATAATGCATTTGAATTTTGTAGCTTTCTCTTCAACTTTTTGTATTGTTTTGATTGCCCAAAGACCCTTATTCGACCGTATAGTACAATGCAATACGATAAAAGTCAGATCATATAATGTCTAACGGTGCAATTTGAGGGTTAGTTGCAATGCAGTGGATTGTGATGTTAAACAATGTATATGTCTAATATTTTTCCATTTCTTCAAAGACTGGTTGTTGTGCTCTTAAAGCTGTAGCAACTAGGCCTTGACACAAAATTTCAGCATGTTTGATTACTGTCGGTTGCAAAAATTGAGAAAGTTTAAGGGACACTGTAGTTAATAACGTTCATACAAGTAACTTTTTTTAGAAAACTCGGATATAATAAAGAACTTGCTATTATTAAGTAGAAGCTTGTATACCACCGGTGTCTAATGCAAAATGCATCAACCAATGACGCACAAAGACCAAACCTCAATCAGGTCAATATCCAGAAACTCAGTCCACTTGAAATAGACAGGCAGCCTACCGCGGAATTAGCCAATTGAGAAAGATAAGTCTCAACTTGTTGTGATCCACAGTGTGATGTTTTCTTATGGGTCTACTTTTATCACTGGCTAAGCATTTGTGGCTTATATTTTGAAACAAGTTCTACAGACCTGATGGCCACATACTCAGTTTCAAGTAGGCCTATCAAAACCTGTATAAATGAGATGGCATAAAACCGGATCTGCATAATCGTCACTCGCTTCTTAATCCGCTCATAAAAGCGCAAGAACTACGGCTTTTCACGATACATAAACCCGACTGATTTTAAAAAGAGTCTCTACGCTAAACGTGCACCGTAGTACATTCATTATGCCAAATGCACCGGTCAGCAAATTTATCTTTACACCCAATGGCAGCACTTCTAACCGACCTGCATTGTATACAGACCGAAACGTATAGGCAAGTTTTAAGGTGCAATTAGCAACAGCTACGCTTCATAGTTTCTTGCACAGCGACATCTTCAAGCAGCTTGTAATTGTAATTGTAATTGTAATCTGACATTTATAAAGCGCCACTTCAAGAATAGGCTCATCAGAAGCGCTCCCGACCCGAACCAGTGAGACCACTGGCAAATGATACAGACTTCAGGCGCTTGCGAAACTGCGGAAGAGACAAACTGAGGAATACTAGCCGGAGCTCTCGGGAAAGGCAATTCCAGGTATTGGGTCCAACATAGGCAAAGCTTCTAGACTGCGCTGTAGCAGTGCGCATACGAGGGACAGTCAGAAGTCCAAGGGAGGCCGACCGGAGAGTGCTACGGCCTGGAACCAAGGAGACCGAAATGCAGAAGTCCCCAAGGTATGATGGAGCAGAGCCAACGAGACAATTACGCATAAGCGTTAGGATCTTGAACTGGATACGCTGCTGAATGGGAAGCCAGTGTAGAGTGCTAGGAGTAAAGTTTTATGCGCTATGGTGTATTGCAAATATGAACTTTAATCAGTTTTGGTTGTCATAATAACGAAAACTTATTTTTAAAAAGGCAAAAATAGCAAAGTAATTACGATGTACTCGTATCTCTTTAAGAATTACAAGTACATCGTGTAGGCCTTTCCCGAAACAGACCACTATTAAAGTCTACAGTCTACCACAACGAGGATTAAAGTTATTATATGGAAAATTATCAATGCAGTTGACAACAGAATGTAGGACCCATATCCAATATGCACTGCATAGTAATTATTTGCATGGCCAGTGGCTATAGGCCTACATGCACTATTAATTGCTTAAGGAAATTAATTGCATATAAAGTTAGCCACATCCGTCAGAACGAAATGGTTATAATTCTATGTTTTCCTTCTATGTGCAGTTGACTAGTGTGAATATTAACACACTGTTGTGTTTATTATAAAACGCATATCGGCCAACAGAACTTTCAACATGCACAAAACAGCACTGAGGATTATTTTTGTTTTTGTCTGTATTTTAACAGGTAAAACATGTATTCGGATTCTATGTAGGGTGAAAGTGCACCGTGATATGACAATATTTCGGTAAACATAGTCTTAATCATTTCTATGCAATTTTATGCCGTTGATAATTAGTAATGCAGCAAGTTTACAGTTTAACAATGCGTATTAAGAGTGTCAAGAAGAAATTGCATATATTATATGAAATTAAAATACATGCCAACACTTGTAAATATTACAGGCAAGTTTATTTTCCAAAATATAAAGCGCACAGAACTTGTTCATTTTCTTACTGTGGTAGAAGAAATGCCAGGCTAATCTTAGCTGCCAGCTCAGATTTGACTTAATGCCATTATTTTCAATTGCACAAGATAAAATTCGACTAACTATTCAGTCACTCTATCCGGATTTTGACCTCTCGATGTTATCATTATTTTTAGATGGAGCCTATCCGCTCCCGTTCAACGTTGCAGTAGTCGAGGGTATGCCGGTGAGAATGAAGTGTCTGACATCTCTGAACGTAACAGAGTGGCATTACTATGCGCTTGGGAGTCAAAGTAGAGTTTATGTTTACGATGGAAAATTAATATCAAAACGTTTCTCAGCAAGGTTTACAATTGACAGCGAAAGCCATGGACATTGCGACTTAATGATAAACAATGTCACTTTAGCAGATGCAGGAACTTACGAATGTGTCAGATACGTCATCAGAGCAGGGCGTGCAAAGCCGTTAATCGACAAAGCTGAGCTTATAGTATTAGGTATGACTTAATATTACTATTCCTATTGATAATAAATAGATAAAAACAAATTGACATGAATGGGAAATTACAGTTCTGTGACAAGTTATAGGCTCACTCACAAGCACAAATATTCCTCAGAGGTCGTCCTCAAATGCAATTACTTATTATAGAACCTATGGGTAAAATTACCCCCTCCAATTCTTATTACTTCAAACAATAGCAGAGAAGTGAGTAATGTTGCAATACAATAAACAAGACATATAGACAGCAGCGCGTAGTTAAATTATCTTAAATCAAAGTGGTTTCTAAAGGTGTGTATTTACTACAATGTTTACTTTTGTAGTCATCCTCACTGTCTTGTGTGTCCGATAGATTAGAATCGTGCCCAACCACCATACCCACATTGGGCCAGTGTTGGCCGAACGTTGTACAACATTGGCCCAACGCGTGTGTGTGTTGGGTGGGCGTTTAAGTACATTGACGCTGATTCGATTATTCGCCGGCCATGGTATCCGCAGTCGAAACGTCAACATTTGCAACATTTGTTGTTGGCCTTCTGTTCTTCCTTTTTCTTATTACACGTGTGGCATCGTCCTCTCATCCTAGTTATGTCTGGAATGGATCCTCGATAGTTTGAATACCTATCTGTTCAAACATTCTGTGGATACTGGACGCAGATCAAATGAAGGCTGAAAGGATCGGATGTCGTTCTATGGGGGACACTTTTGTCATGCCTGACCATGCATGCTTGCCGCTCTTGGTCATAAAAATTTACCAGGGCAATGTTCTGTTAGATATTTAACAGTAGCATCGGTATCGTTGTCCCGAAGACAGGTCTTCGCTATTTACAGCATTTATTCAATCAACAATCAATGCGAAAAATTAGTTGAAAATGTCTTTGCGCCATCATAAGGTATCTTAGGCAATACTCCAAAGTCAACAAGTGTTACATATGTTACAGGTTGTGACAGTTGCGCCCAGCTATGTAAGTAAATGCCAGTAAATCAAATTTTGCATGAAAATTTAACCAAATCAGTTAAAAACACGATCCAAACTGTTCCTTGTGGAATTACATTCAAAGTCACAAATAAAGAAGCATTTAAAATTTTATTAGCAACCCGTTACAATAGGGTAATTCTTCCCCCTGCCTGGTTGACTAATAATATATGTATATATACAAATACCTAAAAATCTTACATAAGTTCTACTCGGGTACAAGTAGCAAGTACTATATTCCAACTCGTTTTTGCATGCACTGTATTAAGACTATATTAAGACCAGTAACGCTTGGTCTACCATTCGCTATAGTAGCCGTATCATAAGCTGTACTGTGAGAACGAAGTTCGCAGCGTAGTCTGCATTATTTATTGCTGGCTTATCGCGAAGTTATTCTGTCAAACATACCCACCGCCGTTGATCATAACTCTTGATTTTGCTTAGAGCCTATATCGGCGTATATTGATCTGAGAAAACGAATAACTCTCGTATAGGGCCTACAACACACGTAGTGTGCATTCAGGAAGCTAACACATGTATACATTAAAAGAAGACGTTGAAACTTAGCAACTTCAAGTGGAGCCTGATATTTGCATAATGAAGAGCGCAATGAAAGAGCAGAAATATATATATGTGTGTGTGTGTGCTTGTGTGCGTGCTTAACAGTCCATTCAAATCTGTTTACACAAGCAGCTATTCAGTACTCAGGTGACAATAAAATATGACCTATATTTTTAATACACATCTACAACATACATTAAAACTGGTTCTCATAAAGATACCTATTCAGATAATACAATTCTCAAATTCAGCATAATTTCTTTCTTTTCTATTGTTTTCTTTTGTGTCGCTTCATTGTCAGGTTCCAATCCAGTGTGCTACGATAATACAAGCACACCTGATAGTTCTATCGTCGAAAATGACGACTTGAGATTGACATGTCATGTAAACTACTCTGGCAACTGGAGCCCAGTTATGAACTGGTCAAAAGAAAGTCATGTTGATCTTCTGGTTGCACATTCCAACACACACGGAAATATTGCACCAGGCTTAAATTATATAACATCAAGCATCATAGTACGTGTAAAGCTGAGTGAAAATAGAACAAGGCCAACATATACATGCAAGACATCTTTTGCAGTTCCACTGGACTCATTCACAGACAACAGTACCAGGGCAATACAATTTTCGGATTATGTATATCTGTGGAACATTACAATTCAGGTCAGATGTGAGTATTCCACAGCTAAGTACATCACTATAAGTAAGACTAGAGCAATATGCAGCTACCGTTCAGCATTTTTCAGCTGCATTGCACATGCAAGTTTTTCACTGTGCAACTCGAAATAGTCCTAACTAGCGTTCCAGCTTAAATTGGGCGGATCTTAATTCTTACATTTTAATTACTGTTTTATTAAAATGACCACCAATTGATATCTTGTACATTATGATAACTGCGCTAGAGAAGTCATTTGATTAGATTAGAAGCGATTATTGCGGTCATAAAGCGCTGATGAATTCTGTTTAGGGGCGATGCCTACATACATAAATCCTATATACATGCATACACGCTTGCATATGATGTTTACATCTTTGGCTGATCATATTCGAGCGACGCTATATCTATCACTGTGCATCTTGCATTTATCATAGATGGTGTAAGAAATCTAAGAATAACTCCGATGATGGACGAGTTCAGTCCTGGTGAACGCCTGCACTGTGTTGCTGATGGCGATCCTCTTCCTTCCTATGAATGGTCACAAATTCATGGACCTAAGTCTGTTATCAGCGAAGGCATTCAGAGTACATATTTCACAGTCGAAGAAACAATGACAAGCGATCAGGAATATACCTTCCAGTGCAAAGCCGTGAATAAGGTGGCTGGACAAGAAAAGGCAATATTTGAAAGGATCACTTTTAAAGTCAAAGGTATAGCGCATCAGTCAGTCTAATTTTATCCAACTTACAGCATTTGACTTATTACGCCCTGGGTAAATATTCAAATGCATGTTTGCTACTGGCTTTAAGTTATTGTGTCTCTTGAACTGTGTAAATGGCACTTGAAATTTTAGGCCTATCTATGTATATAGACACTTCTGCAAACAGTATTCAATAGCGTGTTCAGTTTATTAATTATACGATACCCTATAGAACTTAGGGTAGGGCCAAACCACTCGCGACCCCATTCAAGACAGGCTTAAACTACATAAATGTTTGAACATGAAAATTTTGTTGACGAAAATGCCGAAATTCATTACGATAACTTAATTAAGCCTGAACACTTCCTTTTATGTTATAGATCGGGATAAGCAGTCGTTTCCAGTTGGTTATGTATTCGGTGGAATTGGAGGAATCGTCATAACAGTTGCTGTAGTCTTACTGAAGAAGTATTTAAAGAATAGATGTGGCACATCAACCCAGTCAACAAACCCCAATGATAGGCTTACAGGTAACGGCGTACTGAGCCTAGATAGAGTAAGTCCAATATAGCAGGGAATTGTCCAATTGGCAGGGAAATGCTGCAGTACAATAAACTGATAACTTCGGTAGCGCCACTGAATTAATGTTTAAGACATCAGTCGATGGTCGCATATAACCAAAATGGGTGTGCAGGCCAAATTCCAGGGTGAATCCAGTCAAAAGCCAAAAATAAATCCGTGAAGATACGAAAACAACCTATGGAAGAAATGAGCCCAGGAAGAGTTGAGTTTTTAGTGGAGATCTGAAGGCCCACACATATTTAGCAGAGCGAATGTTTGCTGGAAGAAAGTTCCAGAGCCTAGGGCCTGCGATAAAAAAGCACTCCAATCGAGAGCTGTCTTTGTCCATATAAAAATCAGATTAAGACAGAGGACCTGACTGAATAATGTCTACCACAAACGAATAGTCAACTGACTATGCCGTCATTGCATTGTTAGATAGACAGGGAAATAGAACGAGAAATAGAGAGAGAGATAGAGAGGGATTGATATAAAGCCAGCAGTAGACAGAGAGAAAGAGACAGAGGCGAATGTAGACATAAAGAGATATGAAATTGTCTTGAACCTTTTGGTTGAAGAAAGCGGTCCAGTCAACGCATAGACATTAGAAAGAAGAAAGTTACTTACTCAATGCTGTCAAATTATACGAACTGCACAGTATATCCGAATCGCTTTTACTTCTCTTGCTCTATTACTCTCTTTCTTTAGCTTGCGCTGACTCTTTGAATCTGTTTATCTTCTATATCTCTCACTCGTCTCTCTGTCTTTATAGCTCTACGCCCTAAGTCTACTGTCTGCCGCTCCCTATCTCTCCGTCTCCTTTTCTTTTCTCTGCTCTATTTCTGATCTACCTTCTCTATCAGTATTCCTGTTACCTGCCCGTCCGCTAGACTCTTGAGCTATTCTACGTCATTTAAATAGATCGTGCTTGAACCTCAGACCTATTTTAGTGTTCTCTAAAGTCACATTGGTTTATGCCTCTATTTGAACAGTTCTGCCGCCTGATTTTGTGCAACAGAGCGGCTTAAATTTTATAGTATGTGTACATACTTGAATATACTTCTGCACTGCAGTGCTCTTGAGAAAAAAACTAAAGGCGTTATATTAAGTAACTTGATATCACACACGTAAGTAATAAGTACATATATTATATACTGTACATAAGAATGTACATGCATGCGTACATACATGCGTTATATATATACATGCAAGATAAAATACATCATATTTACATGCATACATGCATCACAGATACACACATTCAGTTTATATATACGCACATACAAACATGCTTACGTTCATGCATAAAATATACACACATACATATATGACCAAGTTATGGGGAAACTAGAAAGAATAGAGCACTCGCTTGCTGCGACATATTTAATGACAGAAACAACACTCACGACAGAAAGAGAGCGGTGTCAGCAGTAGTCAATTGTCCGTCTTCCTTCAGATAGGCCTAATCCGAATTTCACCCAAGAGCTCAATTCGGATCAGACTCTCCTCTTTTTCTAGCTACCTGTTCTGGCGCTTATATAAGTTTTCTGCCCCCAGGCTATCAGCTACCTGTGTGGGCCTCGGACCTTCCAATTTCGCCCGTATCCCTCCAGTAAAAAATTCCATTCCCCTTTTAGCGTTCGAATATATCTAAATGCGACTCTTTTATGCATTGCTCTCAGCTCAGCCTAAGTGTATTCTCTGCTGCAGGGTGCTGGTACCTTGACCCTCTTTCAAACCGGCTGCCTCTATTGACAACACTCGGTGACCACTCTACTCTCTATACGTGCGGCAGTCACCCTGACGCCAATACTGACCGTGCTTCCCTACGTGCATTCTCTTCATTGTTCATTAAGATGTCTTGCTGACTGCTTGTCGCCGGTCAGCCTCCAGTCCCCTCTATCTGTTCGCCCAGCTCCCGTTAACTGACTGAATCTGTACTTTGACCGTTTCGCTTGACCGTGACTTGTGGGGGACATTCCCTACCAGGTATTAATGACCATCTCTACCTGTGCATGTCTGGTCTCTATTAATATTTATTACCTGTAACATTATTACTTTACCGAACCTCTTGGTTTTATAGCTTCTATTGCGCCTGTATGTCCTCTGTCATACATACATGCATACACACACATACCCACATACATACATGCATACATCTGACGATGGAACGATACAGGTTGCACACACACACATACCATGCATACATACCCTTGTAGCAAGTTGTCTAAGGATACGTACTAGGACATCTGGTATAGGGTAAAAATTACTTTAAATCCTATGCCATCTCAACCCACATAGAGCAACACGAATTATATCGCACACGAAGAAAAATCAAAACGTCCTGCAAAAGGCCGTGACGAGTAACGGTTCACAAAGGACCAAACAAATATTGACACTGGGAGGCAACAAGACAAGTGAATACACTGGCAGCAAAAACTCACTCTCGCTTTTGTTAGGGCGGCTTTCTCGCCCAAAATGTACAAACGACGTGACACTTATGCATCCATTGGGCCAGTGATAAAGCAGCGTATAATACCGTGATAACGCACGCTAAAATTTACCCATAACGTGCAGGCAAAAATTCTGCACACCAATATTGGTTAGTAGCGACCATCGACTGATGCTTTGAGCATGAATATAGAGACGCTACAAAAGTTCTCAGTTTATTTTACTGCAGCATTACCCTGCCATATTGGACCCAGTGTCTTCCTTTTGTGCATATAAACACTTATGCATACATATATGAAACCATGCATACAACATACTAACCTACCTACACCTGACAGTAGAAAGATGCCACTACATGAGCATTCGCCTTTCATCGTAATCGTAAAGGGTAAACTCGGGATTTATACACCGCCAAGTGGAAGCTAAGTAGCTGATCCAGCTTATTCACAGGCGCTCAATCACACACAATCGATAGGGAGGTAGGATCAGATTCGGTCTCGGGTCAAAATCCAAAGGTCAGCCAGGCAGAAAGTCAGACGGCGACGGTGGATGGGATGGTGTTTAGAACTGGAGCGGTAAGAAAGAGAAGGGGAAGAGTAGATATCGGAATAGGATTTGCGGAAGAGGAATGTTTTCAGTTTTGAGTGAAAGACCTGGGCAGAGATTGCAAGGGGTGAGGTGTGGGTGAGTTCGTAGGATGAGACAGATAATTGTCGTAATTCTGGCAGTAGTTTATTTCAGAGGGGTGGGGCAGCTATGGCTATGGAGCGACTTCTAAATTTTAAGGATGAGGTGATGGGAGGACGGAGAAGTGTTAGACAGAAAAGGAGCGGGTTGAACGGAGTGGTTGGACTGTACTTAGCTGACGAAGATAGGAGGGTCAAGAAGATTTTACCTGTGTTGTAAATAAGTGATAGAACTTTGTGTTCAATTCGTTCAGATATATTTTAAGCCAGTGAGAGCGAAGTCTGCGGCGTCGCCTCTCAGGCGGTCGCTTTGTAATGAGCTAAGGCTGAGCTCAGCTGACGCTAGCCACAAAGTACTACGATAAGGCGACTAAGTTTTAAATCATGAGTGAAGAAATTCTTAAGACCTTTATAAAATGACGATATATGAGGTAAATAAAAAATATATATCTATATATCAGATATGAATATCTGAATTTTATAATTAACTCCTTGTGTTACAAGGTTTCTGAAATGGTATGAAATTGTGCTATTGTACTATTGAACAGTATATGCATATATATATATAATACAACCCTCTGCATTTACACAGAGGACAATACTATATATATATTGTTTACATAATATTACATAAATATTATATCCTGTACAAATATTAAACACGCTTTATAACCACTATTTTCATGCATTTTCACGCAATGGTTCACAACGATTGAATTCCGTACTTCTATCTTTTGCGGGACCATTTTCTTTCTCCTCTCATTTCGCAAATAGTTGAAACCTTAGCTTTTCTAAGACGAATTCGTAAATTAGCGCGATATATATATATATATATATATATATATATATCTGAAAAATTATAATAATGGTATCAATATAAATTTAGATTATAATAAAATTGTCCGTTTTCTTTTTAAACGGTCAGAAATGACCCCAGCAGCTGAGTCGCAGGACACGACTCCAGCAGTTTCGTTGTCTTCTTCCGATGACTACGACTCAATCAACGACTCATCTAATCCAACGGAGATATCCTCTGATCCAACAGTACCTGAACCAAACGACTGCAGCTCAGCGCTACCTTGCTCCCCTCCAAACGAGAACTACGCCCCACTTTCCGACAGGACATCACTTGAAATGCCGACGATCTACAACCAACTGGAGTTGCCGTTCAACCAGGGAAGCGTCACTAGACTCAACAGAGCAACGACGTCTGTTTATGTTAATGACAAAACTGTAGACAGCTTAGATGCCACTATTCATCAGTACTGCAACATCGTTTCTTAAAGTCAAAGGGAATAACGTTTAAAATAACTGTTTAAATCGTAATTCAGAAAACTTTACCAACGACAGGTTTATAGGTCAATGTAAGGTCATCTGTAATTGCTTTCCTGTAACGAATTAACCTCGATTGAAATCATTGAGCGCTGTGACATATGCTACCAATTTGCGCACTGCGCTATTGACAGTTTGGAATGATTTTAATGAACAAATCTAATACCCATAATGTGACAGAAATTATTTATAATTTTTGAGGCACATTTTTAGAAGAAATTGGATGCTGAAGCAAAGTCACTCTAAAGGGTTCACTCTGGGAGATTTTCGAAGTATATGGCAAAAGGAAAGCATCTAAAATCGTCGCAGTGTGACTTCATTTGGAGCCAGATGTTGTTCTCGTTTAAACACGTAAGATGTGTTCGAGAAGTGTGTGTGTTTTCGATTTAAGAAGGCTTTCATCTTAGATGATGCCACCAAGGTTTCACAGTTTCACAATATTACTCATATACATAAGCCTACAGACGTAAATACCAAGATACACTTGTTCGTACATTATATTATACCGACGTTTTAAAACTAATACCTGGTTTCAACGGAGACTGATTTCATCAGAGGTGACTCATTCTATGTTGATTTAATAAGCAAATAGTTACATGTTACCTTCTGCTGGGCAATAATTATAATCGTGTATCGTGTAGTTGGTGAATAAATTACGGTAAGCTCACTGAGCAACATGTGGTTGTGGGTAATATGGTGGTATGAAATAGTGTGGCGTTATCTTACGAACTAATCCTTCATCAACAGCGAGCAGTAACGACACCCATTTTAAAGTCTCGTTCGCTAGAGGGAACAAATTCTACAGAAATTCTAAAATAAGGCCTGTACTATCACCACGTTGAAAATTACCGAGTTCCAGCTTCTGTGGTGAGTTACCGCGATTACAGCCGAACTATTTGAGAATCGTCTATTCAGAATAGCCTAGTGAGAATCGTGAAAGTTGAAGCAGATGATTTATTTGGAAGTGATAATTATGTCCATATAGAGTGACATCGTGTGATAATAATTTGAGGCATGTGTATGCCAAATTATAGTCCCACACTTTGAAGTGAAGCCAAACTCATCTAAAGAGATTTAGAATTAAAATTTAGTTCAAAATCAAAACTTTACTTGATCTGGTATTAACAAGCATTTAGTGTTTTATGCAATAGAGATACCAACGAAAAACTGACGGTTCAAAACAGCCACTGCTTGCAAAGCAGATTCTTTTAACGGGAAGCAAACGGAAAGATAAGTTGGCTGGGCGATGTAAAATATAAATTGTAAATGCACATTTTTTTCTAAAGCAACCGTATGGCCTCGACCCTGCTCATGTTTCAATGCATTTATCGGGTGAGATCCTTCTCCACCGCTGCCCCTTTGAATGGGCATTACTTCATGAGGAATGAGGCAAGTTTTAAATTGGAAAGCAAGTAAACAAGTAAGACAGCCATTCGCTTGTCTAATAATAGATAGAGTAGGGCGGCAATCAGACGGACAACCAGCAAAACTCAGTCAGACAACTGAACTGCGAATCAGAAAGGCAGAGAATCGGAAATCCCGTCAGCCATGAAGTCATCTAGACAGTGAAAGAACGAGTTGGCAAGTCAGACAGATTGAGATTCTTGTTACATAATCGACTTGGAGTTCACAGCCCGTTATGTCACTGTAATACTAACACGTTTGCCTTTAATCTCTCTGAGTTCGAAGTTCAAAACCATTGAGTGGACATATAATCCGTAGGGAGATGCTGTCCATTTGCTAGAATGTTGTTACCATATTCGAGCATCAGTCGAATTATTCTCCCGCTCCTGAACCACACCTCTAAGGACTAATGTTCAAAGGGTCAGGCCGTTAACGAACAATTAGCTTACCAGGTCTGACCTTGTTTGACCTTATCTGATCTTTACTGGCTTTAGCTAACCTTACCATTCATTATCATGTACAATTTTCAGAACGAGATTTAAGAGCACAATCTAAATTTCAATTTACATATTCCTAAAGTTTTAGGAGTTTGGTATACTATTTATATATTAATCAGTTTTCAACAAGAAGACTCTCCGATCTTAAGCTTGCATTTTCAGAATTCATAATTTTATTCTAGGCTAATTTGCCCTAACTGTTATGAAACTCATGTGGGCATAATCAAGAAAACTGAAACAGTATGGGCCTATACATGATTTTACCAAACGAAAAACAAAAGACAAACAATAACTCCCTTATTGACTCTGTTACTAACTACACGGAAAAGCAAATATAATAACCTGCTTACTTGGACTCAAAAGAAAATGTAATAAAACTGCAATTTGAGTTACTACCGGCTTTGCTGATGGCGTTTGTGTGCAAAATATGCCTTACAACTTAGCCTACACTTTTAAACCTTGCAATGGAAAATATTACTCCAGTAGTTCTGCATTAATTAAGCCCCACTATCTAATAACAAAAACATAAATCGATGGCGCTGAGCAATTGTATGTGAAGGACTTGTTCAAGGATAATATAATCGCAAAAGTAAAAAGAAAAGGCTATCCAATCGCTGAATGACTGTGTTATTCTAAAGCATCGTCAACTCGAGCAATACGATGTAGGCGTATAAACGTGCTACGAAGTATTACATTGTACAATGGGGTTAATACTGTATTAATATTTTCATTTAATTGTCTAACTTATTTTGTATTAAAAACAATACAGACTAACAACAGACAACTTAGTGAATTGGTTTAAGCTAAATTACAGGTATATGCTTTTATGGTGCAATATTCGACCGCATGATTATGCAAATCTACATAATATATGTAGAGATTATTTTAGCAAACACTTAAAAGCCATATTGACATGCTACATTTGTCCTTTAAAGAATAGCCTTTAAAACTGTTATCGCCTTCAAAAACCTGAAAGTTTACCAAGAGAGTCATGCAAAGAAACAGTTCAACAATGTTTCTTAGACTTCACGCTATATCTTGTCGAACTCGTTGATGAGTAGTTCTTGGTATTTGAGAAGATGATATCAGCAACGAATGTTTCTATGTAGGCTTAAAAGATGGTAATACATTGTAATAAACACTTGTCTGATCATTGTCCCAGTTTGTATCTACGACCTCATAAAGAGACGTTACTTCATGTTCCGGTGTATGTGAACTTTCAACGATAGATGATTGCCTCATCATCACCTCATATTGGCTATTAGGTTGATGAATATACTCTCCATTGAATAGGTCAACATTCGCTCCCGATATAGTCTTTCGTTGATGTGAACCTGACGATACACACAGTGGACATTTCCTGCACTAGCTAACCAATTATAGGTTTATCGATATATTTAAATGTGAAGGTAATACATTTTGTCTACAAGCGTCCATAGATATCCCTCAGAAAGTCAATGGATCATTCGACTGAGGGGCAAACACGACCACAACAATCGCACGACACGACAATTTTTAAACCTCAAAAAAATGTAATGATCCCGAAAGGATGGAGGACTGAGTGTGTACTAGGTGGCGTGGCATTCAACGAACGGTCACCCAGCCGGGCACTAACCGGGCTCAAAGTTGCTTAACTTTAATTCAAACGGCCACCATGCTTGTTGTGTATCCAACGCAAGTTCACCAAAGGAATAGCATTTGTGTTAGCGGGGCACGATAGCCAATTAATTGTTTAGAGCGCTCGGCTTGTAACGCGGAGGGTACGGGTTATACCATTTTCCGCGGAGGTTTCTGTGTAAGGAGCCTTGAGCAAGTCCTTTACTCATAATTGCTCAGGGTCATCGATTGATGCTTAGACATTAGATTGTGGCACTTAATAAATGAAGAAATAATAAATGACAATATTAGTGCTAATAATAATTGTAATCTTAATTCCACATTTCTATAGCGCCCATCTTTAAGTCTGATTTTCATCGTAATAGGTTTATAGTTTATAAAAAGGTGTTTTATATTTTTAATAGTAGATTTAGTCTGTATCAACTTTCATTATTTAGGAGTGAAGTTCTATAAAAAATCAAACTGTGATAGCACTAACCGTCTTGGTTTTGTTTTCGCATACACAATCGTAATGTGAATACTATAACACTGGTTATAATTCCAACAAAAACCCCAACTAATCCGAAAATGTATCCGCGAATTAGCAACCAGACATTTCCTGCAAACATAATACATTTATTTTACCATTTAATACGACTTAAATATTGTCAAAATGGCGATATTAACATCTTCAAACCAGATTAGTTTCTCAAACGTTTTACCATTTCAGAGAAATTTGCACAGACCTTACACAGATAACCAAGATCGGTGCATTTAAAATAATTTCAACCGTTATTGATAAAATTGCATAGGTTCAATTTTTTAAAGTTCCAATAGTGAGAAAATGTGTCATGTTTTACCCAAAATATCTGCGTCACAATTCTTCTTCGCTAAACTGTAAGCAGACATAGCCCTACCTTTAATTTTGACAACAACTCTGGTGGACGTTGACAATCTGTTTCCTCTCACCCAGTTTTCAGCAATACACTCGTACACATATTCAGCGTCGTGATCTTTGGCAATTTTCATAATGATTATTTCAGATCCATTTACGATACTCGATGTCTCCATATCTTTCCATCTATAAACAGGGTTTGGATTGGCATCTGTTTCGCAGATCAGACGACTTCCAGGTTCGTAACTCTCCAGCAACGGAATAATGGAAATGTTCTTTGGGCCATCTGATATTTCAATCAACAAATTAGTACCACAGCATTATTTATTTAAAGGGGTGCTGACTTATATAAAAAGCCTTAGCTTGAAGCCCTACAATTTATATACCGATCTGGTATTATGATGTGATGTAGTTGAAGACCGCATTTAACATTTCATTAAGTTATAGTCATCGTAGAATTGTAGGTCCGCCTTCTTTATATGCTACTATTTTATGTGCAGTTGCGCAGAGTGCTATTTATTATATCAAAATATTGGATATAATTTTAGCCCTCTAAAATCTCTCGATCAACCTTCCGTTGAACATATTCGACATAAATATGACAGCAGCAAAAGGGCACCGAATCGCCATGATAACTCTCTTGTTAACTTTCTTCTAAGCTTCGTCATTTATCGTTACTTACAGTGCTGGCCAGAGCATTAGAAACGCATAAAAAAAACACTGAAAAGTGTATAAAATTATGCTTTCAATGGTCTGCACTAGTAATATCTTGTTTTTTTGAATTTATTATATTCTTTGGTTATAGGTGAAGGTTAGTTTTCATTGGAAAAGAATTTTTTTCATGGAAATTTTTCTTCTTTTGTCTAAAATGGGTAAAAGGTCAGAACATTAGAAACACACGAATGAAACTGTAAAACGTTCATGAAATTATATTATCAATGCTCTGCGCTAGTGATATCTATGTTTTTTGAGTAGATTATGTTCTTTGGTTATGTAGGTGAAGGTCATTTGTCATTGAAGTAATTGTTTTTCCAGGAAAGTTTTATTTTTTTATTATCGAAAATGGGTAAAATTAAAGATTTAACACCGCGGAAGGTTTCTGCTGTGAAAACTTTGATTAAGGAGCAGTGCTACAGTCGGAGGGAGATCGCTAAAAAATGTGACATTTCTGCAGCTTCTGTTAACAGAGTTAAAAGAGAATTAGATCTTGGTCAAGATTTCTGTGAAGAAAGAACCAAGAACAGGCAGCGTAGCGGCATGAAATCAAGGTTTTCTACTCGGACCAGACGAATTCTGATCAAACTCTGTAAATCCAATCGTAGAGCAACAAGTTGTGAGCTCTCTCGTCAGGTATCAGAGTATGGCGTAAAGGTTTCACCCAGAACTGTGAGACGTGAGTTGTGTAATGCTGGATTAACTGCTCGGCGTCCTGTTAAGAAAGCCAAACTCGCACCGGCCATGATGAAGAAGAGGTTGTTATGGGCAAAACAGTACAAAGATTGGACTGCCAATGACTGGATGAAGGTGTGCTTCAGTGATGAGAGCAAAATTGATATCCTTCGGGAGTCGTCATTGTTCGTTAGACGACGAAGCAAGGAAGATCTTCTTCCAGAATGTGTTTCCCCAACCGTCAAGCATCCGACTTTCGTTATAGTTTGGGGCGCTATCTCTGCTCAAGGTCCAGGCCGTCTGTATATCGTGAACGGAATCATGCGCCAAGACCAATACATTGAAATGTTGCGGGCTAGGCTGCTTCCCCAAATGGCCGCATGGTTTCCTAACGGCGATGGCATTTTCATGCAAGACGGAGCTCCTTACCATACCGCGAAACGAGTCACTCAGTTCCTCAGACAGGAGAATATCCCTTTGCTAAGCTGGCCCGGCAATTCACCGGATATGAATCCGATAGAGAATTTTTGGCATCTCCTGAAACGCAAGGTTAATGCAATGAAACCCACCACTAAGCGTTCCTTGATCGAATGCATACTGCAAATCTGGCATCATGATCAAGACATCCGCGACATGTGTCCACGCCTGATACAGGGATGCCAAAGCGTGTTGCTCAAGTCATTAGCAGCAAGGGTGGTTACACAAAGTATTGACATTGACATTGACAACTGGGTCCATTAGCATTTGGTAGTGCATACCCCACTGCATAATGATTAATGACACACTTTGAACTACATGTAGAGTACACATACGTAGTTTCGTACATGCACATTTCATGTATTTCGGCTGGAAGCTATCTGTAATGTCTAAAAAAAATTTTGTTGATAACAAATCATTAACTAATAACAGAAAACACTGTTTCATCTTATAAGCAACTTTTATTTGTTCTTCAAGTGTGTTCTGGCTAAAGAAAGGCATGCTAATTGCTAATTTCATTGTTTTTTCATGATTTTCACAAGTGTTTCTAATGCTCTGGCCAGCACTGTATTCCAGCCTTTTGTACCTTCAGTATTGTCCTCAACGACTTTAACTGCTACCATGTATTACACAGTGCTATAAGATGCAACATTTTGTACGAAGTATTGCACATTGTTATTATGGGACAAATGCCACAGCCTTAACGACAATTCTTCTTTCAATGTTTTCTAATCAAGTCCAGATTTTAATAAAAATTTAAAAGAAATTATTGGAGAACATTTCAAATGCTCTTTGCTGCATATCGTTTAAACAACTTACTGATTTTGTAATAGAACGAAGGTAAATTGTAGAAACTCACATTCTACATTGACTGTAATGTTCCACTGATGCACGTAATCTGGAATGTTTGAGGCATTTGTTGTAACTTGATTTTCAGACGCGATGAATTGTGTCTTACATATGATTACAGCGCCATTGTCGTTAGAATTGACTTCCATGATGACGAATGAAGACAAACTTTGGGACCTTGGCGATTGACTAAGAGCAGACTCCAAGGAATAACTACGATTTTGTATTTGCTTGAACCACTTCATTGTTGGAACCCATCCACCAGTGTAGTATACTTCGCATTGCATCCAGACAGTGTCAAACTCTGTTGCAATGTGGCCAGAATTACTTAAATTGGACCTGCACATTGGATCCGATGCTGAAATTCAATTTGTTCAACTAAAAAACTCGAACACCTAAGCCAACGAAAAAGCAAATGAATTTTTATATCACCGATAATTGCATTAAGGAAAGTCAGAACTACATATTGCAAAAACACACGGTTCTTTTTGCATACTGGTTAACAACATTACGAAACTTTATGTTTAAGTCTAAATTCAAGTTACAACTTTTGTAATGAACCAAAAACGTGCTTTAATGATGGAATTACTATAGAAAAGTCAAAGATAATTTGCTGTTTTTGCGGATCCTGTTCTAAAACCTTGAAATCTAACGCTTTGTGCTTCTGAGAAGTTCATCTGAACTGTGCTATACAAATTTACAACTATAATTACAGTTATGCGAATTACAATTACACGCAAAGGTTATATTCAATTAAATCACCTCGAACATCTGCACATCGCTCAACCTCATGTAGTTCAGTTGAAGTCAGTATATTCTACACGACAATGCTTGTTTGCAATGCACATGCATATCCCGATTTCTCTGATAATGAAATAGCTCCTGCGACAAATCTTATCTTAAAATCTGCCAGAAACACTTTACCAATCATATATAGTCTTTTTTTAAAAATAAGAATGAATCTACATACCAAGCACAAGCACTAGAGCTTTGGCCGAATATTTTTGGACGGTAGCAGAGGAAATTGACGATATCAGTGCGACACATTCATAAACACCGGCATGTTCCAGCCTTATGTTCTTTGCCACAAGATCTCGTCGTTCAACACTCCAATTATCAATCGAAAAATCACCCACGAATATTTTGGTACTAAATGCCTCTCCATTATAAAGTAAAACGCTGTTTGCTTTAGTGTCAAGCGCCTGATAGTACCAATGAATCTGAGAATTATTGACGACTCCACATTCCAGTCTCATTGGCTTTACTGCAACGACGACTAGGTTGGATGGCGTTGTAGTAAAAACATCCTTTCTCGTAGCTTCCACTACGCAACGTAAAATAAATAGAATGAACTTATTACAATTTTATTATAAGGCAACATGTCACATAATGTTCATACTAAAATAAGTTACAATTTACCAAAACAATCTTCAAACAACTAAATTATCGAATTAAGTTGGGTTATGAAATTATATCTGATTCAGTTTCCATAGTATGCAGAAGTCTCACTTACTTGAAATGACTTCAATTGCAAGCAAGACAGTTATCGAAAAAATCATGATGCTATACTGCGAGAGCTCACGGAAGTCTTGCTATGGCCCTTCGCACTAAATATGCATCCTCCGGTTTCTAACGTAAGAATATATCCTGACAAAGCATCACCA
Organism: Norana najaformis; assembly: GCA_964023275.1. Classification (NCBI taxonomy): domain Eukaryota; kingdom Metazoa; phylum Annelida; class Clitellata; order Crassiclitellata; family Hormogastridae; genus Norana; species Norana najaformis. Next base: position 49,864,971 of record OZ029914.1, read on the forward strand.
CCGAAAGAGCTAACAATACGCGGATGCCTTTCAACACGTACTAAAAGATGCATTTTAAGTGCATCACAAATATAAAGAAGAGAATTATGGCTAAGTGGAACAGAGTGGCTGCTAATTACCGGACAATTAATATCTGGTACAACTTTCTGTTATGCGCTGTTAGGCTTAGTTTGCTGTATATCATCATTATGTGTACGCCTGCGCGTTGAAAGTGGAAATAGTAGCCAGGAGTGTAATTACAACTATATCTCCTTAGCCAAGAAACTGGTTGCATTTATCTCAATAGATGTTTAGCAAAATAGAAGAATTTTGTGCTATTTATGGACCATCCAACATAAACATTTATTTTTTAAAATTACAATAAACAAAGCTAAACTGAAACAATCAACTTTGCCAGAATTATCTGCACCCTGTTTGCCTATTGCAAATTTTCAGATATATTTATAAACTTAAATTAAATATTTAAAGCGTTTGGCACATGTATCAGCCAGTATATGCGTTTTCAGTAAAACGGCCAGCACTGTTGCTTCTTAAAAGAATGATTTCTCATGTAATATAATCTAAGCATAGACAAGGAACAACTAACTAAGAGATAGCAACAAATTTGCATATGAAAGAAGTGAAGTTTTAGCCACACTACCTGAAGAGTATACACTATATGAGAATATCTAAAAGTAAAGTATCCCATATCTCATAAGTGAGACGCAAGGGAGGCTCTCATCTCTTTTTCTTGGTCCTTGAGCCGGCAATGGACGAATTCCAAGGTTTGGACACGACGCCAGTGTATCGTTAGGCCGTTTTCTTCCCAGCTTAAGCCGGTACCAAATTATTGGGCCTACTGCTTGGTGACAGCTTGAACAGGATCGTGCACGGAGTCGAACTTGCAACTGCATGATAATGATCGTTCGTCACGGTGGTCTATCGGTAACATGTAAAATGTAATTGATTCGAAAACAAAAATAATTAGAAGTTACTGGGTGCTAGCAGCGACCAAAGAAGATAAACCAGGCATACAATTAATAGTTTTTCACAGGATTAGCCATTGCAATCAGAGAAAGGTATTTTGTTAACTCAGTCGATACTGAAGTTGATGATATGGTGGAAGCTCAATGAACAAACGCTGTATGTCCCTGGAAAGGCATACTGGAGTCAATCAGCAGCAAGTCAGGTGGATGGGTGACCAGTAGCAATCAACTGAATGCCAACAATTGAGGCCAGCACAGCCTTCACCTCTGTCGGAGTAATAAGAAAGTGAGTGAAGTTCCAAATGCAAGTTGCAATACTTGCTGTTGGATTTTTCACTGCACCATATATCACGTTTGGCGTTTCAGTCAAAAGAATTACTAAACCATCGGACCACGTTCCTAAAACGTTTTGCTTTGAGACGTAAAAACGGTTTTTTGACTCTACCCGTTTCACCTTTAGCTGTTAAAAAAGCATCGGCTTAAATGGAGGTTTAGTTAAAAATGTTTGTCAGTGATTTGATTCGTTGAAAGCCGTGGCTAGGTGACTAATCCAATATGTTACGTAGCTTCTATTTTTATGTAATTTCGCCCTAGGTATTCTTACTTTTATGTCGTTTGAGCCGTAAAATTAGACATAGAAACATGCCAGCTATCTCATTGCCTCGTTTTGAAATGAGAACGACCAGGTTCCTGGCTAGTGGGGATGCATATGCAATTAGAGAGCTGGCTACTATTTTCCCTTTCATCACACAATTGCCTAACGGAAGGGTCTACTATACCGAAGTTCAGCCTAAACCGATTGACCAAAGTTGTGCTAGACCTCATTATCTGATAATTAGCAGCCACAACTGAACTGCTTAGCCATAATTCTCTTCTTTTTATTTGTCGTGCACTTATACTTTGCATATTATCGCATATAAACAAAGGCACCCGCGTGGTGGTATATTCTCAACATAAAATGCATCACCAGTATTAGTTGGGATATAATTTTATATCTTCAGGAGTAGAGGATTCACTTTAAGCCTGATGCTCATAAGGATACCAAGGAAGCGCACATACAAATACTTCACGAAAACTTTTAAGCATACTAATATGATTTTATTAATTCATATTTTGTACGCATTTGAAGTTATTTCAGGTAAGAATGTGCTCCTAAAAATACATTTGGATTATTATAATTTACAGAAAAATCATTTCTTGCAAAACTGTGTGAAGTGACATTCAGTTATTTTCAATAATTCAGAGCAGAATTATGCAAACAAAAATATTATGTGATGTATTTTATTAAAACAAATTTGTAGGCAGTTAAGTTTATGTGTATTTTACTTTCCTAGTGAAAGGCACGAGAAAGGATGTTTTTACTACAACGCCATCCAACCTAGCCGTCGTTGCTGGAAAGCCAATGAGACTGGAATGCGGAGTTGTTAATAATTCTCAGACTCATTGGTATTATCAGGCGCTTGATACTAAAGCAAACAGCGTTTTACTTTATAATGGATTGGCGTTTAGTACTAAAATATTCGTGGGTGATTTTTCGATTGATAATTGGAGTGTTGAACGACGAGATCTTGTGGCAAAGAACATAAGGCTGGAACATGCCGGTGTTTATGAATGTGTCGCACTGATATCGTCAATTTCCTCTGCTACAGTCCAAAAATATTCGGCCAAAGCTCTAGTGCTTGTGCTTGGTATGTAGATTCATTCTTATTTTTAAAAAAAGACTATATATGATTGGTAAAGTGTTTCTGGCAGATTTTAAGATAAGAATTGCCGCAGGTGCTATTTACTCATCGATGTAGTGGGATATACATTTGCTTTGCAACAGAAGCAGTGTCATATAGAATATAGTGAATTTAATTGAACTACATCAGGTTGAGCGATGTGCGGATATTCGGGATGATTTAATTGAATACTATCTTTGTATACAATTTAAATTCGCTCATACTCTTAAATTCAATTTACAACTGTAATTGTAGCTGAAAATTTGTATGACATCACTTCAGATGAACTCCTCAGATGCACAAAAAATTAGATTTCTAGATTTGAGAACAGAATCCAAAAAAACAACAAAATATCTTTGATTTTTGATTAGTAATTTCGTCCTTAAATCATATTTTTGTGACAATGAAAAAGTTATTACTTAAATTGTTAACTGATATGCAAGAAGAACCTGTATTTATGCAATATACAGTGTTTACTTCCCTGATTGCAATTATGCTATAAAAATTCATTGGCTCTTTCGTTGGTTTACATGTTTGAGTGTTTCAGTTATAAAAATTGAATTTCAGCTTCGGACCCAGTGTGCAGATCCAATTTAAGTAATCCTGGCCACATTGCAACAGAATTTGACACTATCTGGATGCAATGCGAAGTAAACTATACTGGTGTATGGGTTCCAACAATGAAGTGGTTCAAGCAAATACAAAATCGTAGTTATTCCTTGGAGTCTGCTCTTAGTCAATCGCCAAGGTCCCAAAGTTTGTCTTCATTCGTCATCATGGAAGTCAATTCTAACGACAATGGCGCTGTTATCATATGTAAGACACATTTCATTGCGTCTGAAAATCAAGTTACAACAAACGCCTCGAACATTCCCGATTACGTGCATCAGTGGAACATTACAGTCAATGTAGAATGTGAGTTTTCAGGTTCTTTCTTCTTGCCGGTAAACGATATGCTATCAATATATTATAGTTTAAAAGGCATCGACTCTATCAATTGTTTATGCGGCTTTAATTGCTTTAGTCGTTTCTGGCAGTCTTTCGGAATTCGTTTGATTGCATGAACGAAAATCATGATTTCATTTAAAGATTTAACCAAAAACGCAAAAGCAGTTTATATTGTTCATACGCATGCCTTGTTTAATTAATCAGTTTAGCGTTTTAAAGTTTTAGCAACTTTTACATGTATGTAAGTGTGTATCTAGATTTATTTTATCGTACCGTTTAGTACCTTGTAAGATACATTTATATTTAATAACATATTTCACAGATGAACCGAGGAACATTTCAGTAAAACCTCTGCTGGACAGCTACGAAATCAACAGCCATCTGTCATGTGAAGCTCAAGGAAATCCAGCTCCTATGTATATTTGGAAAGACATGGGAACACTGGCATTCACAAATGGCTCAAAAATAGTAATCTCGAAAGACGTTACTGAAAAAGATGTTGAGCATGTGTACGAGTGTACCGCTGAAAATATGGTGAGAGGTCAGATGATGGCTAGTTCAAAAAGGGTCACAGTGAGAATTAAAGGTTAGTTTTTTGGGGTATCTTTGAAGGAAGACGTCCTATGGTAGTCATGTACATATAAACTCTGCCAACTTCGCTTCACAGCACATGATTTTGTAAAGATTTGAATTCTGTTGCTTTGCTCGACGAACATTCGAAATCCCTGCTGAAACCTTAAACAGGCCTAAACGTTTGTAAACAAAGTCTTCTAACATCGAAAAAGTAAGCTTCTGAACGGTTTTAATACATGCGTAAAATACAATAGATCTGTTCCCTTTACACTTTACCATCTGCAACTGACAATTTTGTACATCAGAGATTACTTCTGCTCGCGAGTTTGAGCCTATTCTGTTTTATTCCAGGGAGTTACGCTATGCGCAATGTGACAATTGCCATGGGAATTCTTTGTTTTCTGTTGATGATATCACTATTCTTCATTAGTAGAACGTATATTAAAGGTACCCAATTTACTGATTATGTTTTCCAGTTTATTTTCAAAACATGAATATCACTCAATTTTATTTTGGTTTATTACAATCTTAGAATTGAAATAATGCATTGGTGTGGAGAATATACGATAAGGCTAATGCCATGTTAGGGGTGTTATGTTAGTTATATCTCGACGTTGCTATCTTTCTATAATTTTCTACACCTTTCTGTCCAAGGGATTGTGATTTTAGAACGCATATTTATCTTAGAATAGAGCATCATATTATTGATGTCTTGTGCTTTTCATTCCAATCTGAGGACTTTTATAGTATGCATGTATGTATGTAAAAACTTGATATAGCGCCTTTTAAGTGCCTCACAAAGGCGCTTCCTGCGCTAACTTAAATGGTGTTTAGTGTCATTAAGAACAAAAATTCCGTCATTTAGCAAGCAGTGTTCAGATAACTAGAAATGTCACCAGCTGCGGACTCGCGCACACACGCTGAACCCGACCAACTGGCTTCCATCCCGAGTTGACTGATGACCACGTGTTCAAAGTTCGTGAACCGAGTAGTTTAGAATCGTAGAACGACGACGGGCGATGGCGTCCGCAGTACATGAGAGCCCCACCGTCCAACACCGTCCCTCGCAGGTGGTAGAAGATGTGACGTCCAGGCATAACTCGAGCACCTGGTTGATTCGTGACGGACAGTCGTTCGGTTGATGGTAGGACCCCTCTCCGCTAGACAATCGAAACAATTCCAAAGCGTTAGGCGTGAGTTGCGACCTGTCATCCCTTGAACTATTCCAGCGAGAAGGGGTGTCGATCACGAACAGAAAAACTATCCGAAAACTGAAAAACCACGACGAACTCGTGCAAAAAATACCTGAACGCCAAGTCGGTCACAACAGCAGTCCAAACACGAGAGAATTTCCGAACAACTATTTTGCTTTAAGACGAAATTTAAGCCGAAACGACAAGCGGCGAAAACACGGCCACATCATGGCCGCCGAACATGCGCCACTCCAATGCTCAAAGCGTCAATCGATGGTTGACACTAAGGAAAGTCTTTGTACATGCAGAAGCCAACTTCCAGGGTTAGTCTGGTCAAAAGCCAAGAATGGAATTCAAGAAGATACAAAGAGAGCCGCCAACGGAAGCAAAAAGTCCAGGACTAGGTGATGTCAGGTTTTTCAGATTAGGTCACAACACAGTGGAATTATTGGATAGATTCGATTATATTAGAATTTTTATTTTTGGCTAGCTTGGAATAGGTTGAAAACATTTGGATTAGATTAAATTAGATGGCAGTAAATTAAAATAGAGTAGGTAGGATGCCTTTGTGTACATGTAGATAGCGTGTAGACTATAAAATGGAACTAGATTAGATTTGGTTGCATTAGATTTGATATCAAAGTAAATGTTGCAACACATTCAACTTTTGTGAATACAGTTCTCTAGTGAAATTTCAGACGGTTGTGGACATATGCAATTGGCTTTTCGACGAGGAGAAGAAAACAGTGAACCAGATGTAGTACCAGACGTTCAAGATATCGCAGAAGGTATAGTCTCATTTATTTTGAATTTCAGTACATTTTAGTTTATAAATAGTCTAAGTCTATAATCTTTGATGACAACTCTGTTTACATTGAAAACCAGTACAGCATGGAAACACTGATTTAAACACATTTTTCTGCCTATATATTATTTACATTTGCACTCTTTTTTAAATTTTTTAAATTGAGTTCTTTGATAGCGATCATTCGAAATCTATGTAATACGTTTGAAAAGGATGCAATGCATAGCAATTCTTAACAACAATGTATTGTTTAACGTTGCTTCTATTTCAAGCATTTGTTACTGGCACACAGCAGCATTCCTACTTAAGCTTAAGTAAACAAATTCATAGCTGATATAGACCTGATAGTCACGTTCGTTGGGCCGAATAGGCCCAATTGGGCCCGCAGATGACTACTAGTTCACTAATTGTTACAAGTGGTACTTTGGGGGACTATTTGCTTATTAAGTGTGGCTGTATGGGAACTAAGTTCTTAAAAAGCAAATGTTTTGGAAGATTCAACTGTCGTTTGTAGGCTATAACATTCCAGAAGGAGAACCTTTACCATATGATGGCTACATGGATCTTGCTGAACTAGCCGCAGGTAGTACTCATAATAAGGTGCTTTTTATTAACAAAGGTTTTATAGAAAGGGGAAAAAACGGAGACTAAACTGGCAAATTAATGAAGGGCTGAATATGTCCAAACAAAGTAAACTAATTTTTATCAATTAAAAACCGTCATAGAAGACATATTATTATGATGCTAATCTTATTACTTCGTTTCCATATAATAAGCCATTATCTGTCTAAGAATTGCATTGTGTGTCACGTCAGACAGAGTAGGCGATTGATTTGACCGCCCACCTTGTATCGCGGACGGTGTGAGTTCGAGTCTCCTCTAAGCGGGTTATTGTGTGGGGACCCTTGGGCACAGTTGCTCGATTAGTGCTTTGTAATTAGACAGTGGCACTTAATAAATACAAAAATAATAAAAGTCAAAGCAAAGAGTAAATTTTTGTCCATTTAGTTCCAATTGACTGTTATATTCAAAACCTATCTAACAGGGTAGTCGGATACATTGAATTGCATAATATTATGTTTCTAAAGGAAGATTGGCATGATTAATTTGAAAGATAAATTAAAGGTAGGCTAATATGATGTTTCCTTTATTTTGTTATTAAATTAAACGTTTGCACTGAAACAGGAAACGTTGAAGTTCACGCAGGGAGAAACCTTGCAATTGGAAATGAGAAAGACATTATAGGTAAATGCCGAACTGTTTACTCTAGACCGTGCAGGATAATATGTGATCAAACAACAGTAAATAGTTGATCTAGTATAGTTTGCTCGACATCAACGTGCACTTGATATAGTCTTTGCGGTTCGGTTCAAACTGAATATATATCCATTTATGAGTTCTTTCTTCTTCAATGTTCTGCTCTTAGGCCGGTCCAAGAATCCAACGTCGCCACTTTTCTCCATTTTTCTCCATTTTGTGCCCTTTCCTGATCTTCTTTGCAACCACGTCTTCTTTCTTTATCCATCGTCCAGTCCAACCTTGGTCTTCCTGGAACTTTCTTTCCCTTGAGTCTTCCTTCATTCACTGTCCTCAGGAGAGAATTTCCACGAAGTATGTTATTGTACTAAAATGTTTGCAATTTCTCGTATTCTGCCTGCACTTATTTACCGAGATGAATTGGCGATTTGCATATTTACTTAAAACTTAAGATTGGCATCATTAACAGCCAGTAGGAATGGCCAGAAGTAGGTGACATCGTTATCTTTCAAATACATGTGGAATTGGTTTATTTAACAGAAATAATAAATAAATATATAAATAATTGTCAATTTATGAGAGTTACGATTTAAATAAGGCTGGCGCAAATTTGATCTTAGAAATTTCAAAACAAGACGCTGGTTTATGATTAATGTAAATACTTTAATCATCATATAATGGTTGTTTTTCAAAAATATTAGAAAATGCTGTTGATGACATGGCTCGCCCTGTGCAAATAGTACATCCTGTTTATGCAGAAGTTAAGAAAGTAAACAAACTCAAGGGTAGGTATTTACAATATACAAAAGATCTTGAGAAAGAATCACACTTCATTTATAGAAATGTCAAAAGACGTCAATCGAAGACATGAGTTTTTTTTGATAAACTAGAGTTGCTTTCAGGGCATTAGGCCTTTTATGTGTTTTCACAAAGTACGTCAATTCCATCTGAAATTTAGTATCCAGCTTATCGTATTAAGGTACAAAATACAAGAAATTTACATTTATAAATATAGTGTGTCTTATTGTGTCAAATAAACGTTTTAGGTCTAAATGCCTTTTATTGTTTGTTTCTTGTGGGCTATTAAATCCATATTCTAGTTTAGATTTTAAGTATAGGCTTATTGTCACACGCAATAATTTATTATTTGTCATAATACGAACTGAACTTGAAGGGGTTATGTCATGTGATGTTTGTTGTAGAACCTACTTTCGGTGAACAGAAAGCGTTTTGTAATGCTAGCGAAGGAATGGTAGCTGAAAGGCTTACTAAAAGAGTTAGAAAAACACATTTCAACTAGAAAACTTATAACAATAATAATACAACAAGCTTAACAGTCACGCAACAAACACATATTAAACATATAAATATTTAACAAAATGTTAGATTATATTTCTACTTTAGTAAGATGAAGTAATACAATATAATGCCTTCTCGGCCGTTGTCTATGCCGTTGAGAACAGAATTCAATCACTTTTGTAGATACATAATCACGATTTAATAGATCTTACTAACTGTAACTTAAGTAAATCCAACTAATTTAACTAAGCTCTTCAGTTTTGATTTTGCTACCACACTCTGATAATGTGTGTAAAATGTTTCAGTACTATGGACCCGACGGCACAGAATACATGGAAATGAGTGCTCGCATTGAGCTACCAAGAGCAGAACCTATGCTGCAATCGTCCGTTTTTGAAACTGTAGAGTATGCAAGCATTGACCACAGATTGACTCCACCATCACTACCCCCTCTGCCTCAGAGAGACTGAGTGAAACGTCTACGCTTGAGACATATGACAAACTTTAAGAAATCTAAGTGAATAGTTGCAATTATTATATTCTTAAATATATTTACGAAAAGCAACACGTTATCCAAGATGACAGTAGGAAACACTTAAAGAATACCGACAATTTTAACCTTCTTATCATTTAAAAATTTTAAAGACATTTAGATGAATGGTCAGATGAGAAATGTTACCTATAAATATGCATAATTTAAGTTCCTGCTTTTTCCTAAAAGCAGCTATCACAGTTACTCGCTTTCATGTGTGTATTTAAGAGTGTCTTAGCATATAAATCTATAATATAAAAGGCAACACCCCAGACTATGCTATCAGTGAACTAGTTAGCTACTAAGGGATAGTGCAATATTTTTTAATGTTATCATACAACTATTAAACAAAACTATTCTTCCATCGTATGCTTTCTTAGAGACCACTTCAGGTTTATTGTCTGCACCGCACAGCCGACTACAGGTCGCGTCAGAACAGACTCTCCTACTTTTTCATAGGTTAGTTTTGATTTCACCTACTTACTCAAGGATTTCATTCGGAGTTACAATTCTACTATTATTACAATCGGCAATGCATATAGATTTATGTTCATTGAAAATTTATGAGGTCCACGAAGATCGTTGTGATCTAGTTTGACAAGGCTTCCAAATGACTTGCATATCAGAACGTTTGGATTCACCAAAACAACTCGATGCAATGCACAAGCTCCCCTATTTCCCGGGATAATAATGAACATTCGAGAAGCAAATTTAACACCATACAAAGAGGGCTGTTTTCGACAAAATTGGACTATTAATTCACAGTTTTTATGAGGGCCCCACTGTTTTGTATTCCTTTAGCAAGTCTGACTCATGACCTGTACCGCTAGCATTAGGAATTACTAAAATGCCTCCATAATCTCCATTTGCGCTTCATCACGTAATTTCTTTCAATCCATTAATTTTCGTTCAAAATTGAATACATTTATCAACCAATCACATTAAACAGTTATGATCAAGAAAGAACGCCAAATCAAAGGCCAGTTTTAATCCAAATGCAAATAGCTTTTTTCTAGAAAACTATGATCATCAGAAATATCAACAAAAGTGTCTGGACTGCTTGCAGTTGTGACATATACACTGTGTTCAAGACCTTTAATTTCAAATACAGCTAAGCCATCTCCGACATCAAAACCTGTAACTGTTGCGAGTTCGCTGCTATCAGTTGTCGCCATTGAATCTGTATGAATTGAATGAAATTAGGTCGCATTAAGAACCTATGTTTTCACCATTTAAAATGATTTATAGATGGAATTATACATCAATTATTATATTGTTTAGCAGCTGTTCTTTTGTTGGAATAATACAACACACAAGTTTCGCTATAGAGTATGTAATTTATTTGCTCATATGTATGCATAGAAACCATTTTCAAAATAATTAGGCTGATACTATTAACCATTACCTTCGAACATAAAAGTCATACTACACTCTTCCTCTTAATCATACTCCTGCAGTGCCTTTTCTTACTATGCCACAGTACTATGTCAGGGTCGTGGATCTGTTCTGCAAGTCCTCTATTGTCATCAAAGTGAAGACTGCGGTGGTATGTAGTTGCTTAGTTTTTACACGGCATTGGCAGGTGAAACGAAGTTACGACAAATAGAACTGGATAAATGGCCTTCTTGGATGGGTGATTCTATGTGGAATACCTCGCCACGTGCCTCCCAACTTAGTCCTGCATCCTTTTTGGTCGGTAAATGAACACCAGTGCACAATGGTAGGTACGAAGAAGTGTCCTTATGTTAGATTTTGCTGTGGTCGTGCTTGCGTTTCAGGGTCAAGCTGAGAAATTTCTGTAGAGGCGAATTAACAAATGTGTTACCTTTGCATTGTAAAGTAAGCTTCTTTCATCGATTTGACACTGTAGAGAATGTTGAGCGAATGGAAGAAGATCTTAATCGACATTAAACCAAGTGCCAATTAGACATCCTGTTGGTGTCGATACAGGATATCCTAAATTTAATAACAGCATAACTGTCTGGTATTTTATCCTTGTCGTTAACAAATAATAAATATAAATATTAGTTAATAAAATATTTGAGCACTACGTTTTTTTATCTATTATCAAATAAGTTAATTTTTTAAATTTGTTGATTGCACTTACCGTTATATTTATAATCTTACTTACTTAGCGCATAGTCCTTCTTATGTAGGTCTGCTCATCTGTGAACGCAGCTTCTCCATTCATCTGCTTTGAACGCCAGACTTCTGCCTCGTACCATGACTTCTCCAAACATCCAAGGTCGTCTCTGATGGTCTCTGGACAGTTATTCCTTAGACTTTATTTATAATCACGGTTAGCATAATCAAATCTAGCTCTTCAGCGGTTGTTCATCGGCTAGAGTCTCACTTTTAACACTTTCCACTGTTTTAGACGAATATCTCATCTTGCTGGCAAAGTTTTGATTCCGTTCGAACAACCACGCAAGGCACGTTGTTCGGAATACCCATATTCGTTTCTCCGTGTGCGACTGCGTCTATCAAATGAGAAAAAGCTTAAAACAGAAAACAGGATTCAACAAACAGAAAACTTTGCTAATGGCGCAGGAAGACAAATGAGTTTTTAGCTCTTCTTGTGTCAAAAATTACTATGCTGCTAATGCTATGCTTAGCTGTTAAAATTAGTTAACATCTAAAATCGTCCAGTAGTTTGTCGGTCTCATACTTGAGTCTTGTTGAAAAGCATATCCCACTATCATGTCACTTAATATCGCGCATCTTTAGAACCTTATAAAGGCGCAACATTTTTATAGTATGAACAAAAGAAGGTTATTGAAATCAAGGCAAACCTTTCAACAACTGTGATCCGGTTATCATGCTGATTTTAACGTTTTCTACTATCTTACACAATATAATTTGTTAAAAGAAAGAATAGCAGACGAATAAAATATTATTTAGGAATAATTATTATTTCTGCCTTTATTAAGCGCCACTATCTAATGACTAAGCATCAATGGATGGCGCTGAAAAACTGTGAGTGAATGACTACCTCGAGGTCTCTAAGCAGTGACCATCGACGAGTTACAAACCAAGTTACTAACCAATCACCTACCATGCCAATGCAAAATATAAAACCAATAAGAACATGATGAGATCAGATAAGAAATCTCTGTTAGTGGTGCTGCAAGAGAAAAAACATATTGGTTTTCTCAAACCAATTGAAAAAAGATAGTGGTGAGTTTCTGTGGCATAGAGAACATGTCGCGGAAGAGTTACTGAGCCTGGAACCACTGACGAAAAGGTGCACCCTCCAAGAACTGTCCTCCTCTTTGACACAGAAAGGGCACGTCTATCGGGGGGTTTCGTTGAGTAGTCAAATGCCATAGGAGTCGGCATTGAGTAAAGAAAGTGAGGATGATCATGTGTATGAACCTATAGCCGATTAGCCTTATTTCGAAAACTATTCCATTAGCCTAAGCAACGATCTAAGAATTGAAAATATGTGCCCTGATTAACTAGTTTCTAAATCTGATATTGGCTAAAGTTTGCTTTGAGATACCAGTAAAAATGGAGTTACATTTATCAAGACGGGTGGAAACCAGAACATTATCTAGAGATACCTAGACACCTTGATAAAGAAATATCTTGATAAAGAAACGTGAAATCTAGTTTTGTGCTGTTTTGAGAGTTTCTACTGGCTAGCTTTCCTTTATCGCAGAGTGCTGGTTAGAATGGGGATGAAACTAGAATGGGTGGAAAGACAGTGAAAGAAATGCATTTTAAAGAAAATTCAGATGTTTCAATACACGGGACAATATGTATGTAACCATATAAATGTGTATGCATTCACAAAGCCCTTTGAAGAACCTTTGAAAAGATATTAGCTCCTCTCTAAAAATGATTTTATGCAGGCTTCAGAAGTTTCCCTTCCTCTAGTGTTTATACAGCGTTGCTCTGTGATGTCTTTGTTGAGTGGCGCTATTTCTGTGGCCAAATTGCTTATTACAACAGCCAACATAATCTGAGTACAAACCGTTTGCAGACTGAAATTCGCCTGCAATGATGCCTTGATAGTCTTCGTCTCGCTCAGAACGATCTTCCGTCTTCAAGTGATCAGCTCGCAATTGTTCAAACGAATGAAACTTGGTTTCACCTTTTACGATGTCTTGATAGTCTTCGTCTCGCTCAGAACAATCTTCCGTCTTCGATCGATCAGGCCGCAATTGTTCAAACGAATGAAACTTGGTTTCACCTTTTACGATACCTTGATAGTCTTCGTCTCGCTCAGAACATTCTTCCGTCTTCGAATGGTCAGGCCGCAATTGTTCAACCGAATGAAACCTGGTTTCACCTTTTACGATGCCTTGATAGTCTTCGTCTCGCTCAGAACAATCTTCTGTCTTCGATTTAGCAGGCCGAAATTGTTCAAACGAATGAAACCTGGTTTCACCTTTTACGATGCCTTGATAGTCTTCGTCTCGCTCAGAACAATCTTCTGTCTTCGATTTAGCAGGCCGAAATTGTTCAAACGAATGAAACCTGGTTTCACCTTTTACGATGCCTTGATAGTCTTCGTCTCGCTCAGAACAATCTTCTGTCTTCGATTTAGCAGGCCGAAATTGTTCAAACGAATGAAACCTGGTTTCACCTTTTACGATGCCTTGATAGTCTTCGTCTCGCTCAGAACAATCTTCTGTCTTCGATTTAGCAGGCCGAAATTGTTCAAACGAATGAAACCTGGTTTCACCTTTTACGATGCCTTTATAGTCTTCGTCTCGCTCAGAACAATCTTCCGTCTTCGATCGATCAGGCCTCATTTGTTCAACCGAATGAAACCTGGTTTCACCTTTTACGATGCCTTGATAGTCTTCGTCTCGCTCAGAACAATCTTCTGTCTTCGATTTAGCAGGCCGAAATTGTTCAAACGAATGAAACCTGGTTTCACCTTTTACGATGCCTTGATAGTCTTCGTCTCGCTCAGAACAATCTTCTGTCTTCGATTTAGCAGGCCGAAATTGTTCAAACGAATGAAACCTGGTTTCACCTTTTACGATGCCTTGATAGTCTTCGTCTCGCTCAGAACAATCTTCTGTCTTCGATTTAGCAGGCCGAAATTGTTCAAACGAATGAAACCTGGTTTCACCTTTTACGATGCCTTGATAGTCTTCGTCTCGCTCAGAACAATCTTCTGTCTTCGATTTAGCAGGCCGAAATTGTTCAAACGAATGAAACCTGGTTTCACCTTTTACGATGCCTTGATAGTCTTCGTCTCGCTCAGAACAATCTTCTGTCTTCGATTTAGCAGGCCGAAATTGTTCAAACGAATGAAACCTGGTTTCACCTTTTACGATGCCTTGATAGTCTTCGTCTCGCTCAGAACAATCTTCTGTCTTCGATTTAGCAGGCCGAAATTGTTCAAACGAATGAAACCTGGTTTCACCTTTTACGATGCCTTTATAGTCTTCGTCTCGCTCAGAACAATCTTCCGTCTTCGATCGATCAGGCCTCATTTGTTCAACCGAATGAAACCTGGTTTCACCTTTTACGATGCCTTGATAGTCTTCGTCTCGCTCAGAACAATCTTCTGTCTTCGATTTAGCAGGCCGAAATTGTTCAAACGAATGAAACCTGGTTTCACCTTTTACGATGCCTTGATAGTCTTCGTCTCGCTCAGAACAATCTTCTGTCTTCGATTTAGCAGGCCGAAATTGTTCAAACGAATGAAACCTGGTTTCACCTTTTACGATGCCTTGATAGTCTTCGTCTCGCTCAGAACAATCTTCTGTCTTCGATTTAGCAGGCCGAAATTGTTCAAACGAATGAAACCTGGTTTCACCTTTTACGATGCCTTGATAGTCTTCGTCTCGCTCAGAACAATCTTCTGTCTTCGATTTAGCAGGCCGAAATTGTTCAAACGAATGAAACCTGGTTTCACCTTTTACGATGCCTTGATAGTCTTCGTCTCGCTCAGAACAATCTTCTGTCTTCGATTTAGCAGGCCGAAATTGTTCAAACGAATGAAACCTGGTTTCACCTTTTACGATGCCTTTATAGTCTTCGTCTCGCTCAGAACAATCTTCCGTCTTCGATCGATCAGGCCTCATTTGTTCAACCGAATGAAACCTGGTTTCACCTTTTACGATGCCTTGATAGTCTTCGTCTCGCTCAGAACAATCTTCTGTCTTCGATTTAGCAGGCCGAAATTGTTCAAACGAATGAAACCTGGTTTCACCTTTTACGATGCCTTGATAGTCTTCGTCTCGCTCAGAACAATCTTCTGTCTTCGATTTAGCAGGCCGAAATTGTTCAAACGAATGAAACCTGGTTTCACCTTTTACGATGCCTTGATAGTCTTCGTCTCGCTCAGAACAATCTTCTGTCTTCGATTTAGCAGGCCGAAATTGTTCAAACGAATGAAACCTGGTTTCACCTTTTACGATGCCTTGATAGTCTTCGTCTCGCTCAGAACAATCTTCCGTCTTCGATCGATCAGGCCTCATTTGTTCAACCGAATGAAACCTGGTTTCACCTTTTACGATGCCTTGATAGTCTTCGTCTCGCTCAGAGCAATCTTCCGTCTTCGATTGAGCACGCCGCAATTGTTCATACGATTGAAACCTGGTTTCATCCTTTACCATGCCTTGATAGTGTGTGTATAGTTCAAAACAATCTTCCGGTTTCGATTGAGCATGCCTCGAATCGTGATCTTCAAATAAATGAAAGCACCTTATAGCATCTCGCTACCAAGTATGGCGTTTGTGCATTGCATTACATATAAGCTATGCCGTTATCTCAACGGATAACAGATATGATATTTGTGGGTTTATTTCAGTATGTTTTATAGAGGATCTTAAATAGAACTACATAATTGTACACATGTAATTATGCACTTATGCATTTTCAAGGGTGTATAAAATATGTCAAATAAAATAAGTGGATATTTAATGAATATTGTACAGTCTAGTTATTCAAGCAACTTTTGTCTCTGATAGTAACCAGCAAAATAATAAAGTAAATTCTTCACACGTTAGGGACGAGTGTTAACTTAGCCGAGAAGTTAAATTCATATATGCTGCTATATTACTTACCTTTAAAAATAATATTTGTTCCATTCAGTTGATTTTTTATTTCCGATTCCGATGAATATGAAAGAACAAAATTGTTAGTTGTGATCAGATTTGAACATAACAGTTTACAGGTTGTTCCGATAAATTTTTCCGTGTGCTTTATGATTTCCCAAATTTCTCCACTTTCCTTCAGTTGTGTTATTGAAGTCATGTGCTGTCTCAGAAGATCAGTGTGAGATTCCACCTGACGTTTATATTGTTTCAAAGCATTAAGGTTTCTATGCAATGTAGACGATGACGGTTTGATCATCATTTTTTCATTGGCTTCAACACTGCGAATTAAATCTGCGGCTACTTTACTCACTGTTTCTTTTTCTTTGGAAACAAGTACTTGCATCTGCTTTTCCTGGTCTTGAATATCCTCTGAAAACTTGGCCATGTTCGACAAACGATGGCTGATCGCTTCAATATTGCCTTGAAGTTGCTCACAGTAACTGCCTGCAATTTCCTCAGCAACGGCAAATATGTGAGCATCGTGCGTTAAGGATCGACACTTCCTACATATCGGCTTGTTGCAGTCGTAACACATGAACTCCAACATGTACTCTGGGTGGTTATCGCAAAAGCGTTTTCTAGCAATGTCTCTGAATTGTGATGTTTTTGACACCGAATTGACATGATGAGTGGAGTAAGGCTTTAGTTTGATATGTAACTTTTTACAACTACCACAAAAGCTTTGGTCACAATCAATACAATGAACAATTGCGACGACGGATTTGTTATCTTTTTCACACAAGTCGCACTGTTTAATATCCCTGTCATCCGTATTTGGCATGCTTTCTGCCTCTAAAATCTTGTCAGCTGTTGAATTCTTTATAAGCATAAAACAACTACCATCTGTTATGGTAAACTCCTTTCTGCATACTGGACAAAGCAAAGACTTTCTTCTGGATTTCATTGTTTGTTTATATTGCTCAAGACATTTGACGCAGAATGTATGACCGCAGGGCAGCTGTCGAGTATATTTATTGCTGATCTTGTCCGTACAGATTGGACATTCGGTGATTCTAGCATTTTTCAGATTCAGGTCACTACTTTTAAACGTCGCCATTGTACTCCAGATATAAAATAGATTGTTGCCAATTGATGTTGGATGTAGTGATACAAGAAATTCTGAAAGAAAAGAAAACGTGCAAACTGATTAATTTGTCAAGTAGGAACTTTTCAAGATTACAAACATGCAAATTTATTAATATACCAAGTAGGCCTTAACCACTTTTCTACATAATTTCATGTCTTAGTACACATTATGAAATAATGAAATAATAAAATCGAACAATTGAAAGATTTTGAAGGCTCCAGCATTTTTGAAAACAGTTGCACAAAGACTATTTCGCACGGTAGCTCGAACGGTCCATTGAAATCCAATTAATATCACTCGCTCTAACCATATCCGAAACACCTACCTTTAAACGTAGCCGACTATGTCTAAGGTTGACGTTTGGTCGAGCAGATTAGTAATTGCGAAGAAGTTTGTACATACACGTATAAGCACTGACATTCGAATTACGCTTGCCTGTTTATATTGGAGAAAAAAGACACAGAACTGTTAATGAAACGCATAAAGGCGAACCTAAACTTAATTATTTTCCCAAGTTGTGGCGGAATGAAGTCCGAGCTAGCATTTCATTTGCCATAGCATTATGTGATCGCCTTGAACATTATCTATACAGGACCTACCTAATAGCTCTTGATCAAAGGTCAAAAGTGTGCAGACAGGTAGCAAATAATTTACTGGGAACTACGCAAGCAAGTAGCCTAAGTTTGTAATGTACACTACTTTTCTTAGTATCATAGTAAAATAAACAACGCCAAAGGATACCTTAAGGTCTCTATTACAATATGGCACAATGCAATACATTAAAGCGGTTCGCGGTGCATTAAAATGTTATATTTCAACGCAAAAAAGTATATGATACACTAGCATAAAATAAAATAATACAATACAGTACAATGCAATTGTTTTCAATACAACACAACATAATACAGTGCTCCATAGTACAACAACTAATGGTACTACAAGTAATAAATTATGGCGATATATGAGTACTGGTGTGTTGTATGACTGCAGTCTTAACGCTGAAAATCAGATTCGACAATGTTCTGCAACATCCGAGTACCTTCCGTACCCTTTGGTATTCTACCAACAGTAGGACAGGATACGCAGGTTTTCTGAAGAAGTTTAATTTTTTCTGTTAGTATCGATAGTTTCCTAAGTACTGTATTATATCATGTCAGCGATTTAATTTTCTTAGACTCAGCAAACGATGGCTTGTGGCCATTCCTCTCCTTCGCCCTCTATTCTTCCAAACGATAGGGTTCAGTCGATGTACTCATGTTATAGCTCAGGGCACAAGTGGAACAAGAATTTTGAAACAAAGTTCTGTCCTGTCCGGGAATTGAACACAGAACAGTCCAGGACTCGAGCCGCTAGACTACCGCGTATTATTTGTTACGCTGAGCTAGATACTCGACAAATGTATCTGAAGTAGTTCTACTTGATCAGCATAAATTATCTCACACTAAAGGGCACTTAAATACGTTCATTGGACAGTTTATTAGAGGCTATTTCTATCTAGAGTGTGTGCTGCCGATATTGTAAATACTGCAGCCTTTTATAGATTATCGTTATAGTAAAATTACCTAAAACAGGCTTCAGCACGTCTGTGCAACCTGAACTAATTAATTGATGTCACACAGACATGAAGACTTAACCTACTTTACGCAACAGATCAGAGCAAACACCTACAAGAATTTCCTAACCCAAACGTTCCAAATTGGGACTAAGAAAATCTCGTCCGTGACTTTTGGTTTGTGAATGTTTTCTATTGTCGCAGATTCCGCATTTCGCTTTAAAAAGCTAAGTCGTGAAAACTAGCTTATTCACAGGCACTTAGTCAAAAACAAAAACGGTGAGAGCCTGAGGTCCTAGAAAACTATGAATTGACGTTAGCTGTGCATTGTAACCTCGTGTTTCGCTCATTTTTAAATCGTGTGAATAAGCTGGTTCCCGTGACTTAGCTTCCGTTGGGCGCTGTAGAAATCTCGAGCTTTTGATTAAGATTACGACTACGCTTGTTTATTTTCAGAGCTGCAGACACTTCCAGTGAAGCTGTTATTAGAACTCTGGAAATGTCAGACAGGTGTTGAACTCGCATAATTGCAGAAGATGATTTTGTATTTTGAGTCTCAAAATTTCTCAGCTCTACGACTGTGGCCGAACTCCTTGCCTCACTCGCACTGACATCGATAATAAAGTCTTGCCGTTTCCTCAACCAAGATTGTAAGCATGTGTATAGATATGTCAACAAAATATATGCATATGTTAGAAAATCTCGACTCATTTTAGTGCTACATACATGTATATGTTCTGTTTTATACCTAAAGTCTTTGTGAAGCATACTGACAAGGGTACGGGGTAATCTGTTTTTATGGCGAAATATAATAAAGCATTATGTTTCTGAATGAATAGAAATAGATGATTTGATTGCAGAAAGCATTCTCTTCCAGTTTATCACATCTATTTACGGGAAATTCTTTCACACCTATGTCTGCAAAATACACACACAACTGAAGCCCTAGTCAGTCCCCCAATATTAATATTACAAACTTGTTTCCTCCCTGTATGCGGGTTGTGGTATTTCACTGCTAAAATGGTCTATTATACTTCAATATGTTCTATTACTTCATAGCATCATTCACCGACAGAATTTCATCTTTGTCACACAAGGACGAAAATCTTGATGAAATGTTGGGCATGTAAAGTCGAACCGTTGAAGTCATAGCTTCCTCTGAACGAACTGCTGTAGGGACTTGGAGAGTACATAAATACTTGTTTACTATTGCTTAGTATCATAGACTAAGATTAATATTTATAATAGCGCAATACAAAAGAGCTCCGATTGCTCCTAAATTTAGCAGTCATAACGTTGGCTGGTTTTTTCACAGAGGCCGAGACTACGTGGCAAGGAGTAAGACTGGCAGCTGCGCTTTTTTACTAGAAGTCGGGAGATTGCTAGAATACAAGCGACAATTACACTAAAATACCGGTAATAGTTAAAACAACGTATATAATTATGATAGAACTCCTTTTAAAATCAGTTCCTGCAATCGTATACAGTTTTAAAACAGCAAAAATAATATTGAAAGTGATATCTATAACATTAGGCAAGGGGTTTTCCAATATTGTAATCAAAAGCTACGCATACCTTAGCTCCAACTAAGAGCTAATTCGGTAGGGCAGGTGATGGATGACAGTTTTTCCTCTTACTGATGGAAACATTTAATTAATGTTTTAAAAATGCGCCTGAATTTATGTCGTAGGTATTTTATCCGTGTGCGATTAACAGAACTTGTATAGTTACAGGTTCCCAAGTAGCTTATTTAGGTCCAAGTCAAATTCAAAGACAAAATCAAACTTTCAGGCAAATACAGCTATTGGTTAAACTTAACTGCCAGTGGCGAACTTTATGGAATAATAGATGGGAAATTATATTCAATTGAAAAGGTATCAAGCACCTATTGCTTGTCTTATTTATCCGCCGAAAAATTAATATTCATTAGCGAACTTGATAAACCTGCATAGCTTACAAATTTTGTGCTAAGTATTGTTCGTTGTAATAAGGAATTTATATATATTCTGTAGTTCTTGCAGATCATGGCTACGCGAGGCGAAACTGGATGGCAATCGGAGAAAACTTTAACGGAGTGCATGCGATACATGTTGGACAACGAAATAGCAACGGACGTCTGTTTTGAAATGGGGCCATCAGATGGCACAGTAGTCAAAATCCGGGCTCATAAGTACATGTTGATCGCACGCAGTCCTGTCTTCGAAGCCATGTTCGCGAGCGGAATGACTGAATGCAGAATTGAACCAGTGGCAACGATCAGAGTTGAAGATATTGATGCTGCTGTCTTCAAAAAGGTCTTAAAGTAGGTTCCAGTTTCCCTACAGCCACATTTGTTTGAATTACATTGGGCCTATAGTTGACGATCATTTGCTACCAGTGGCAAGTTGCGAACCCGTTCTTGGTCCAGTGAAATCACGAACAACTCTTTGAAATGTGTTTCATAAATGTTATAAACTTATAAAATTATTACTAATTCATATCATACCTGACGGATTCTGTTTTCTTATGCTTTGCTATTTGATTGTGACATTATTTCTCGCTGGTTTGCAAATAACTCTTGTAAATTTCAGTATATTTTCTGTGGACTCTTTATGCATGTGTGCACGAGAAATGAAATAAATGTCACAATCAACACTAATTGAAGAAAATTTCAAACCACATAAAAGATACCAACCGAAACTCATCGGATTTGCATGAATCCCACGACCCAACTTGAGTACGAATAAGAGGCAGCTACCTTTCTTTGCCCCTCCATTGTGACGCTAATGCATTAAATATATATGTATGTCCTAATTAATAAATTATTACCCACTTTAAATGAAATTTTTATATTAATTCTCGTACTAAATTAATTATTTATTCTTGCAGCTACATCTATTGCGAAAGTGTGTCACTGTGTCCTGAATCAGCCGCGTCTGTGATGTATGCTGCTCACAAGTATATGCTGCCCAAGTTAGTCAGAGAATGTGGAAAATTTCTTTTGGAGGGTCTCAACGTAAACAACGTCATCCATATTCTGGAACAGAGTGTGCTATTTGATGACAAGACACTTAAGAGCGAATGTCTTAAACTGATTTCCATGAACTCAAATGCTATTTTTACTGGAGCGAAGATTATGTCTGCGTCTCGACAGGCAATGGAAACCATCCTTGGGATGGACTTTATTTTATTAAACGAGTCTATCATATATGAAACAAGTATTAGTTGGGCAAAACATCAACTTCGGAGGGCCATATTAACAGGTTATCCGACTGATCTACAGATTAGGAAGACACTTGGTAATCTACTGTACAAGATACGATTTCCAATAATGCATCCAAATATATTTGCTGAAATCAGTTCAGAAAAAAACGTGCTGACTGCAGAGGAGAAAGAATCGATCTACTACTTTTTAGTGACAAAAAAGAAAAGCCCTAAATTGGTGTTTCCAACTGAACAGAGAATCAATGAAGTCTGGATCGATCGAACAGTGAATTGTGTAACTGCGCAATGGCATTCTGCACCAAAAGTTGATGCGATTAATTTCGCAATTAATCACGACATTCTGTTGACTGGAGTTGGTTTATACACGGGATACAATGGAAGAGGATACGACGTCGATTTGGAAATTTTGAAAACAACCGAAATTTTGAAAACAAGCAACCTTTTCTTCATGAACAGGATTGGAATTTCATATCCGGGAAACTCTTTATTCAAGAAGAGGATTACAGTTCCATATACAGGAGATTCAACTCCGTTTAAAATTTTGTTGGACGAACCAATATTCATTAGAGCTGGAGTTGTTCATTCAGTAAAGGCTTTGTCCAATGACAGCATCGGTCACTACGGTCATCAATGTCAAGCGGTATGCACGAAAGAAAAAGTCACATTTACGTTTTCCAGGCACAAAGAATCAGAATCAACTAATGATACTTGCGGTCAAATTCCACGATTCTATTTCGCTTATTTGTAAAATCACTCCATATTAAAAAGACATACGTTTCAAACTGACGACCAATTCTGTCCGATTTATAAATGAAATCAAACGACTTTACGTGTTTGTTCACTAGCTGTTAAGATTTTATTTTTAAAAATTAGTTCTTACATCGAGCACTTCTTTAGCGTCATTTTCATATTCAGCATGACACGAAGATTTAGAGATAATGATCATTACTTAGGATTATCATGAGCCAAATTCAGTTGATCCATTCATCCGTCGCCGCTCCACTTAAATGCAACGTTGCGTTTGTGCTTTCTAGTTTTCAAGCAACAGAGGTCACTTAACAATACTTTAATTTAATCTGGAAAGAGCATTGGATGCCTACGTAATATGTTTAAGATCTTTATGTTCATTCACAACTATTCTAATATAAAGACTTCTATAGCATCGTTATCAAAATGCCAAAGGTATCAGTCAATGGTCGCCTCAAGTCTAAATTGCAGTCAAAAATCATAAACCGTTGGAGAAGCGGGGTCGAATACTTATAGGTCAGAGAAACCAGAAGCCAGGCTATGGTGGGTAAACACGTAGCCTTTATAATTTATCATTACTTATTCTAACCTTCTGTAGCTTCAGTATTGTCCTCAATGATTGGGACTTTGACACTGTATAACACAATGCTATAATATGCAACACTTCATACAAAGTCATGCAAATTGTTATCATGAAAAAATGTCACAGCCTTAAATTCCCATGTTTTCTAATCATGTTAAGATTTTAGTACAAATTTATAAGAAATTACTGGAGAACATTTCAAAAGCTCTTTGTTGCATATCGTTTAAGCAACTTAGTGATTTTGTAATAGAACGAAGGTAAATTGTAGAAATTCACATTCTTCATTGACTGTAATGTTCCACTGATGCACGTAATCTGGAATGTTCGAGGCGTTTGTTGCAACTGGATTTTCAGACGCGATGAAATGTGTCTTACGTGTGATTACAGCGCTATTGTCGTTAGAACTGATGAATTGCATGATGATGAATGAAGAGAAACTTTGAGGCCTTGAAGATTGATTAAAAGTTGAACCCAACGCAGTGCTAAGATTGCGTATTTTCTTGAACCACTGCATTGGTTGAATCTAAACACCAGCGTAGTTTAAGTCGCATTGAATCCAGATAGTGAGTGTTAGATTCTGTTGCGCTGTCACCAGGATTACTTATGTTGGATCTGCACACTGGATCCAATGCTGATATTTAATTTGTACAACTGAAACACTCAAGCACGTACTCCAACGAAAGAGCCAATGAATTTTATATCACAGATAATTGCGTTAAGAGAAGGAAAAGCTACAAATAGAAAATATAACATTTGCTCTTGTATACAAGTTAAAAACATGCAATTGGAGAAAAGAATATGAAAAAACTCAAGGAAGTCTGACAAATTATCCTAATTTGTATTTAACGAGTTTATAGGCATTTGGACAAATACTGAGACAAGAAATGATGCTTGTACCTATTCCGACAGTTTGCACATATTTTTGGACGGAATAACTTAAAATACTAATCTGTTTGATGCAGGTTACAAGTTACTCAGTTTCATTTGTATTTCAGAAGTCTTAGTATGTAAAGCTAAAATAATTATTAGACTATAAAACAACACGCAAGAATTCGTGATTAGTGAGCTAATGAGCTACTAAGCGACAGTGCATTATTTGTTAATTTCATAATTGAGCAATTAAAAGATTACTCGGATGCTTCCTTAGAAATCATTTTATTATGTGTGAAAAGTCATATTCACTTTCAAGAGAGGCACAGCTATATATCTATGACACTAAACTACCTGTGTAATTCTCTACATTGTAAGACTAATCATGTACGTAGCCTACAACACAGACAGTGGTTGTAGCAGTCGACGTGTGATCTGGTTAATCGCCAGATGGCCGCCCTAACGCTATCGCTCAAGCGTCTACCTGTATGATTATGTCTGCCACGATTGTAAAGTGAGTGCTGGTCGTTACAAAATGTGTAAAAATCATTGCTATAGAAGTATATGATGACTGACCGTGAAAACAATAGTTATATGAACAATAGTGTTAAGATTATGGTATTGTTTTACTACTTTTTACATAATAAAGTTAGTGATTAACCTAATTTAATCAAAGTGCAGGAACAAATAATGTCAGAAAGTGGAATTTCTTGGTTTTATTCAAAATATTCTATCATAGAAATTTCTACAAGGATCTTGAATCTCGCCATTTGTAAATGAGACTTCACATAATTTATTATTGCAGTTACAATTACAGTTGCAATACATACGTTCGTACGTACATACATGTACATACATATAGAGATTCATGTATACATACTTACATGTGGGGACAGTACCCGATTGGTTAGAGCGCTCGGGTTGTACGGAGAGTACAAGTTCGAGCCTCCCTTTGGACAGTTACTGTGTAGGTACCTTGGGCAATGTCTTTACATACAACTGCTCAGCGCCATCGATGTTCTATCGCATGGTCATATTGAGCTTGACAGCGAAAGCTGTAAGGGCCGTGAAGATAAAATGCCCAAATTAACTAAATAAAAATACCTAGACACATAGACACATTCATGCATTCTTACATGCGAAATGCATACGCACAGAAGCATACATGCATTCGCATACGCTACTTCTTGCTAAAAGAACCTACAGTACATTCTAAACAATTTTCTGTCATGAATCTGTTTCGTTTTGACGAGGCAGTTTATTTGTCTACTGTTTGTGTATCATACCATTCTCAAAGCCTCTTCAAAGAGCCTGTAGAAATCGGTCCCAGGTACCTGTCACGGTTTGGTCACAGACCATACCTAGGCAAATAGATGGAAGTTTAGACCAAGCCTTGCCTTAAAGCTTGGCGAGACATGCTTTTCAGTCTACTTTTCTCAGTTAGTCATGCGTTACATGGTTTCTTAGTCAATAAAGCCTCAACTAGTCAGTTTTATATAAATTCAAACTTAAATATTTGAGTAGACAGAAGTGCTGTAAAACTACACGTCGTTCCTGTTCAACTTATTCTGAGTAAACGAGCAGAAACTAGTAGGGGGCCTGGTTTCCATAATTAGTCTCGCTGTCGCGCATACCTGACAGCAGAAAAATGACAGGTGCATGCTGCTTCAGGTCTACAGCTATACGCAAGTTCTATTGACATCAGTATAAACCTGCATTTTGGGGCGGTGGAAATATCGTGACGATATCGGACTTCTTTCAGTGTAAAGTTTGTGTTTGATGTTTCTGGTAGTTTCTATCTGAACTGCTAAAATCATGTCTCGAGATCTAGAGTATAATACAGTTTATGATAACGGACTCTCGGATATAGGCCTTTATCAGAACTATGAAATAAGCTCAGATAAAGACGAATTCTACACAGCTAGAGATGATACAAATGGATATGATCAAAGAAGTGAAATACTCGCCTGGTGTAACGTTAAGTACCAGAATGATAGCTCAGCCCAGATCACAAGTGTCAAGAAATCGATCATTGATGTCGAAGATTTGGCTAATGATAGTGACGTATTGAAAGATCCAGGCCCCAAAAGACGCAAGAAATCATGGCCTACAAGCAGCGGCTTTGAAAACGGAGATTCAGCAGTGGCTGAGAAGTGTGGATCGACACATGTGTATGCAGTTGAACAGCATAATATTAACTGCTGGAATGATGGATCAGTCAAAAGCACAAGTGCCAAGCAGTTGAGCAGTAATATCAAAGATTCTAATCCTACTGATGCACTGAAGGAACACAGCTCCAGAAATGAAAAAGGACTTTGGCTTGCAAGCATCAATTTTCGACGCGGAGAACAAACAAAGACTGAGAAGTGCGACTTGATAAAAGTGCGTCCATTTGGCATTTGTCAAACAACCTCTATACAGGCTGTTGTATGTACAGGAAGTAATCGTCTGCAGAAGCCCGCACTCGAAGCGTCTGAGCCAAGCGAAAGTCGCAGTAGGCAACAAGGGGCATACGGAAAAGAAGAGGAATTGAATAGCAGACGTCAAACTGAAAGTTTCGAGGATAGATCACGCCATCCAAGCAGGAAGAGCAACTCAGAGAGAAACGCATGTCCGCAGACGTTCTACTTTCAAAATAAGCAGCATATTAGAAAAGAACCATTGTCGTATTTGCATGAACCAGGAAGGTGTGAAAAGCACGGCAAACTGCCAACGGGAAAACTCCCAAATGGATTGCCACTTGCAAAAAAGAAATCTTCACATGATAGGATTGCAGGTTGCTACAGACAATGCCAATCTCTCAGCACACTTATTGGCCTTCTTTTCATATTTTCAGGTATCGTAACTGTTTTGAACTAGATGTCTTCTTAAACATATTTTAAGATAACTCATAGTATCCTAGATCATCTTATATATACAAAAAGGGTAAAGTTAAAACACTTGTTTACATGTTTCACTAGCAGCTTGATCCCGAGTGTGAAGGATCATTCGGCCAAGCCTCAAACTCGACTCTACACTAAATTAATGACAGGAAATATCAATTACCTCCTAGCCTAAGTTGTTACCTATTAACTGACCCTAATAGGATGAGGAATAAAGAGATGGGTGGTATTTCAGGGACGGCCATTCATCCAAGTACTAACCTGGCTCTGTGGTACTTAACTTCAATAAAAATGCCAGCGGCCCCTTCCCAGTTGTGTGCCAACTATATGATTTTGTCACATGAAGTAAGAATCATTTTTACTGCCAATTAGTATTCTGCTTGAATTGGAAAACAAGAAATAACAAGGCTACAAAATATTTTATTATTTATAGCAACTAAAACGCGCTATGTCAGTATAGCTGAATCTAAAGTAATTTCATAAAATATTTAGAATAAATTTGTAACTGAATGTAAATTATAATAACAAGGTGCCATGATAGAACTTTATATGTCATAATACGTTTTTTTTATAAAACTATCCAAATATATTATGATTGTTTCCGATAGCTATTAAAATCTGAGCAAATCATACCAGAATTCTGTAATTAAAAATCCTGTCATTTAACATAGTTTGTATCTGTAGGATTCAATTTACTTTAGAAACGGCACTATATAATTTCTAATTGCAATTGCAGCTTTGTTGGCATTTGCTTGTGTCTGCAGGCGTTAATAGTGAACTATTGACCATCCCACATGACATATTGGCTCCAACTGGAAGCACAGTACGACTCCAGTGTACTTCAGATTTGAAGAAGCCGGTTAACTGGGAGTGGAAGCCAGTCCACTCAAAGACAACGCATTTCCTGTACTTTGGTATAGCTGGCATGGTCCACACTGCAGGCGAGAGAGTATCAATTGACGCTGACCCATCGACGGGGAAATATGACCTCGTGATCAACGGGGTTTTAGCGAAAGATGCTGGTACTTATATCTGCACTGAGGACTCCGGAATTGGAACCAGCAAGTCTTCGCAACTCACAGTAGCAGGTATCCATTCCAGTGTTTTATGTCGACATAAATAGTAACATACATAGTCACATTCAATATAGCGCCTTGCAAGTATTTAACAAAAGCGCCTCGGTACTGTTAAATTTCATTAAGAACAGCAAGTTCTTCTAAACAAATTATGCTCAAATAACTTGGAAACTCACATCTAGTGAGCTTTCGCACACACATAGAATCTAACCATGGAATTTATGCACCAAAAGATAGACGGGGTCCGTCGCTCTACCGAAGGTGCTCCGCTGCCGACATTCCCTCCAACTGACTGCTGATTGTTCAAATTGGAGCGTGTCTCTGTCGAAGATCTGCGCCAATTGCTAATTTCGTCACCGTGTGAACTTGATCCTTTGCCATCATTTATAAATGAGGACTTTGTGGATGATCTACTGCCGCTTTTACTGTCATTGCGTAAAAATATTTGGTGATGAGTCGCTTTTCCCGCTTCTTGGAAACGGGTTATTGTTTTGTCTTCTGTTAATCGCTTCAGTTTGATGTCAACTTATATTTCATACCTAAGATAGTTGAGAAATGTAGAAACATTGTGTAGGCTAAGGCCACATATTATATTGAGGCAAACTCCCTTACATAAGTTTGTAAAGACTTCAGAAAGTTTTAATCGACTCAGTCGGTTTTAACACGAATTCTTGCTGACATTTTTGGGACTGTTTTACGAATGACATGTAACCCTTCTGGCCATTATTGTCGTGAGTGCGGCCTTCGATACTGTTGACCACGGCATTCTCTTGAAAAGTCATTTGGTGTCGTGGATCGTGACTGCGTTCATTCCGTTCTGGGGTACTCAGGCTGTCAGCAGTTGCAATCAAAATGGGGTGTGATGCAATATCAAGTAGTGATTTTTAGCACCTTTTGAGCATAGTTTATCAGCGCGTTGCAGTATCCGTCCATATTAGCAGCGGCAGTCTATAACATGTTAGCGATGCTTTAAAAATAAAACGACTTTGATGGTGCAGTTGTGCATAAGCCTTTGACCTCCTCATCAGGAACATTCTCGATTTTTCCGGTATAACAACTGCAGTCATGAACGTGTGTGTGTATATATCTAGATGTTTACTATGGAGACTTTTAAGTACCTCACAAGCGTTGCAGTTCTCAAAAGCACTTCAAACATATTATTCAAACCCGGGACTACGCCTCTGAGTATTATTGCTCAAAGAAGCGTACAATGAAACGACTACCTTATCCTAAAATCCGGTCACTATGGAATGTCAAAAGTAAACCGAAGGCATTTGATATACCGCTCACACTGCACAAATCCATCTGAGCGTGAATGGTTTTAAAAGAATTTTGGGGAATGGTTACGTAGTTAGTAATGTAGGCTTATAATTAGTTTGTGTCATTATTATTAACCCTGCAGAGAAATGGGAATGCAACATGGACATGCCGTCGTATGGATTCATGGGCGACAACGTTTTCAACATTACAATGGACCATATAATCGCCACGTGCAGCTTGACGTTTTCTGGCAATCGAGACCCGACTGTAATCTGGAGCCTTTCAAATGCGGGATCGCTGGTGCTCACTTCTGCCACCAATTCGAGAGCTTCCGTTATCACTTCAACATTGAAACTTCGTGCGACTAAGGAAATGGAGAAAGCCGTGCTTAAGGTTCAAGCCACAACATCCAACATGCCTTTGAGATATGAACCTTCGAAGGGAAACATGCATGTTTGGAGTTCTGAGCCACTTATTGTGAATTGTGAGTCGATTTTCCATATTTTATGTTATCTTTCGTTAAGCGAACTGCTTCAAATTTGGAATAAAATCTGCTGAATAATAATATTAATAATAATATTAATGAGTGAGTATCTAAAAAAGAACACTAAACTACAATACCACTGTAATTTCGTCATGTCCTCCTTAAAAAGTTCAGAATTGCATATTGATGACGGGCAACAAGAACATTAAGAGCCATAAACAGACCGAAAGAGGTTAATTTTCGGTTTAGAGCGAAAGATAGTCACGAGGAGTAAGTCAAGGGCATGATGGGATAGAGAGTTCCAGATGGAGGGACCAGTAACTGTGAAAGAACAACGGCCAAAGACAAGACATGTAATATGAACAGTATATTTTTCAGAACATGCGGACTGAAGATAGGATCAGCCTATAACGGAGCTACAAGGGGTAACCATGGATAAGAAGGACGACAGATAATTTGCACTTGCTTTGTACCTATGGAGTGTCAGGTTAAAGTCTCAGATACAGGAAGCCAGTGTCGAGAACGAAGACCAGATGTGCTATGATCTCTGTAAGAGTGTCCAAGACACAGTCATGCAGTCTGGTGCATGATTCTAGTTAGAGGAAGCAGTGTGCAGTCAGGAAGATCACAAAGTATAGAGTTGCAGATGTCGAGTCTTGTTAGAATGAGGCTGTATATGTGTTACAGCGATGCTGAATCTATAGGAGAGCAAAGCTGTCGTATACTTCTGAGGTGAAAGAAGCACTTTCGAGAAGTTGCAGCTATTTGAGGTTTTAGAGAGTGTGTAGAGTCAGCCATGACTCCAAGATCCCGAACAGTAGAGAACGGGGAAAGAGAAATAAGTAGAGAGTGAAAGGTCAGTGAACTGCAGAAGCTTAGAGGAGCGTTCAAAGCAGATGAACTCAGATTTGTCAGGGTTAAGTTTGAGGCGCACAGATAGACTCCATAGCATGATGTCATCTAAGCAGGCGCGGTCTTTTGGTAGCATCTGCGACCTCATTTAGCCGGAGATGTGCATAGAGTTGGGTATTGTCAGCATAAATATGGATTTCTATGCCATGACGAGAGGCTGTGGCAGACAATGCAGATGTATAGAGGATGAGCAGCAGGGGGCCTAAAAATGAACCTTGAGGGACACTAAGAAGCGTTATTGATGAATGACATGAGAGAACCAGCGCGGATATACCGAATACGATTAGAGTCTTTAGGTAGGAGACATACCAAATGAGGAATGCACCAGGGATACCAAAGGACTTTTGCATGACTTTAAGTGGAATACAGTGATCTACACAGTCAAAAGCAGCAAAGAAATCAAGCAAAATTAAAGCAGTTACATATTTATTTATTTATTTATTTTATTTCAAGCACTTGTAACGCGCGCCCATGTCAGTACACCTGAATCTGAGGCGCGGATGTATGTTCGCTAGGGGCCAAGATGGAATCATGCAAAAACCAGGATGAAGTAGTGAGTCTTAACAAGTGGTTTAAAAGTTGATAGCGAGTTTGCAAGTCGGGCCTTTTGTGGTAGACGATTCTAAATGCGAGGAGCACAGCAGCTAAAGGCACGAGATCCTACAATTATCCTGAACCTAGGTCTTTGCGACAAACCAGTATCAGAAGAACGCAAGAATCTTTAAAATGAGGGCGATATGGAGTCAGCAAAGTATTAAGAAATGATAGAAGGCCAATGTTCTGAGCCTTAAAGGTCAATCATGCAATTTTGAACTTAATATGCCACTCAACAGGAAGTTCACGAAGGCGATATCCCTTGTGAACATGAAGGGCAAGGTCAATATAGGCTTACACTTTAAAATGGTTGTTTTCGTTGAATGGAATCGCTTAAAGCCTGACTGGAGACGAGGGAATAGGTTTTGTTTACAGAGAGGTAAGAGTAGGTCTGACTGTGGGGCACTGTGAACGCATAAGATTCCTTGAGAGGAAGGAATTGTGCCAGTAGAAACAGAAAGGTTAATAAGGAAAGGACCTACAGATAATAAGCTAAAAATAATAAGCTATGACCTAAAGAAGCTTCACATTAACATTACTTAGGAAGTTGCATATTCTCGAAAAATTTCTTTTTGATTAGAACATCACTATGAAGAATAATGCGAATAATTCAGCCAAAAACACAAAGCATGTCTTCGCAATTCTTTTAGACGCGCGTTTTAAAGAAAAGTCAACAACTAGATGTCACGAAATGCAAGAGGCAGTCTTCTGCAATCCTGCCTGTACTTTCATTTTGAGCCGATCACACTGCATTATCACATATCGCTACAGAGAACAGGATTACAATCTCTCGCAAACTTGCGGTGAGTTTCCATAGCAGACTTCATTTGTGCATGAAGTACTATGAACAATGAAAGAAATATTTCGCCTACACTTTTATACCTAGTGTTTAATATAGCCAATGAGAATTTATAATTTACTATGTTATATCTTTTTTAAAAAATTAACATAATTGTAAGTCAGATGGAAGATAGAGATTGATTCGAATTCTTGTATAAGATTTCTAGTCAACCAATTGTTAGTACAATAATCCACTGTGAAAGAAAAACTTCGTTTTGATTGTAGGTGCTGATGAGACTCCAGTTGAAAGGCCAAAGGATCTAACATACGTAGTCGGGGTGCTGAGTGCTGTTTTGATATTCACGTTGCTTGGATGTCTGGGTGTTTCAGTGGCGTTGCTCAAGTGAGTGGCTTAATTTTAGGCGATCTTTCCAAAATGACGAGCTTCTTTCGAATTAAATAAAGAATAGATTCTCTTCACATATTTAAACAGTGGATAGACAACCGGTGATTGTCTAATATTTATAAACTTGTAGATTTTATATGTCAGTTTATAAACTTGCAGATATTAGATTTATAGTTTGCTGCATTTTTACACCAGAGGAACGTCTTTATTATCATCATCGTCGTCTGTGTTGTCGTCATCATTATAATTATCATCTTCGGCATCATCAACGACATCACCATGACCACCACCACCGCTACCATCATCACAAGATCGCTTATTTTCATTGTTACAATCAGAAATGCAGGTTTGAATCGACTTTCTCGTGCAATTTTGCAACAATTGTGTTTGTTCTAGACGATCGTCATCCGAAAGAAACAAATCAAGCTGCACACAAGCTGTGATGAAAAGATTATTTCATTATAATGAACCCGCATTCGTATGACGCGAACAAAAAGCATCAGACTTTTCGATGAAGTTTTATCCAGAAGAAAACATTCATGTTCTACGTTCTAATTAATCTTAGAATTGATCCTAAACTTTTCTGTTAAAAACTTGTTAGAGTTGTAAGAATTGTTTTCTTGTCGTGTTTGATAAATCTGGGTCCAGCGCTGGAAGAGTTTCCAGGAATCTGCGCTATACAAATGTTTGCATACTTTACACTACGCACATTGCATTACATTTTATACGTTCAAATCTTTTTTGTTGTTGTTATTATTCAATTTAGAAGGATATTTAGGTGTCAATGACATTTATTAAGCTTATATATTAACACATAGAAGGCTAATGTAGCTGGATATGACTAACGAGGTATAAAATAAGATATTGGAAAAACTATGAACTAATCACTCCTATTGTTCCAATATACTTAAGACCAATTTGCAAGTGAGTTTGAAGAACAATGTAAGACACTTAAGATAAGGAACCTCTTCTTTCAAGCGAGGCTTGTAAGCATAAATTAATCAAATCTCCTTGCAGTGTATATAATTTATTTTGAAAATAAATTTTAAAGTTTAATTTTTGGAATATATACCATTTCACATGTTATAAATTTAACCGATATTGTAGAATTTCAGATTATGTATTAAATATGTTTTAAACTGCAAAATGAATGGTTTCCTTTAATCTAAACGATTAACTAAATTTATAAAGGTGAACGACATACCTCTAAATGTAATTCATTTTAACGTAATTCTACCGAAACATAACTGGCCGCATCCGAGTTGATCGGAAAATGGTGTTTGTGAACAACTAGAAATCTAAAACTACAAGCTTTATCAGTAGTTCTGAATTACCAATCTAGCAAAAATTCGCAGTTTATGCATAAGTGTCAGCTAATGATTGCACAATGAACATTTGTGTTAACAAATGAAACGGAATATATTAAATACCAATACTGTAAAACCTCTGCTTCAGGTCCCAACTGTAAGGTTTAAAATAATTAGTGTATTGGCTACATTTGTTTATTTATTTATTTTTATTTGGGGCACTTATAAGGCGTGCAATGTCAGTAGACCTGAATCTGAGGCGCGAATGTTTGTTTGTTAGTGGCCAAGATGGAGTCATGCAAAAGCCAGAGTGAAGTAGTTAGTCTTAAGAACTGATTTAAAAGATGAGAGCCAGAATGCAAGTCGGGCCTTTTGTGGTAGATGATTCCAAATGCGAGGAGCACAGCAGCTAAAGGCACGTGATCCTACAATTGCCACGTACCTCAGTTCTTGCAACAAACCAGAACCAGAAGAACGCAAGAATCTGGGAGGGCGATATGGAGGCAGCAAAGTATTAAGATATGATGAAAGTCCGGTGTTCTGAGCCATAACGTTCAAGCATGTAATTTTAAACTTAATATGTCAACAGCTTCACTCGCCGATGAAGCGATCTAATGCATTTCATAAAGAAAAACATGCAACAACCCTAGAAAGTGAGTTTTGAACTCTCTGGAGCATTTTTACGTTAAAAGATAATATACCGTATAACACTGCATTTGCATAGCCTAATCAAGAACCATCAAGTGCACTTGCCACGGTTTAAGCAACTTAACAGGACTAAAATTCGGAGAAGATGTTAAATGTCCCTGAAGACGTATGAGAAACAGACGTTCAAGCAGTTTGGAGATATTATTCAGATTGGAATTAGGTCGATAATTAGCCAAGATCAGGTTTCTTAAGAGCAGTTTTAATAGCAGAGGGAAAACAGCCTTTACAAAAGGAGAGATTAGCCAGGTGAGCAATTAGGATAGAATATACATTTGAACAAGATTCAACAAGGGAAGTTGGAGTGAAGTCAAGTTGTGATGATTTAGATGGAACATTTCCAACGAGTCTAGTAACTTCCTGTACTGTAACGGAAGGTAAGGTACAAAATCATTACCAGTATGTCTAACATCAGAAAACAGTTTTGCCCTGTCTAATCCAGACCTACGCTTTGATATTCAGTTAGATATTTTAGCAACAAATTGTTTTTGAAAAATCTAGACAGACCTTTTGTCTTCAAGGTCACTAAATAAATTAGTAGAACTGTTCGAGGAGTGAAACAGCTTCTTTATGATGCTCCATCGGTCTTTAGAAGTTTCGGAAATGTCCAGCTGGTTAGGGTAGAACTGCTGTCGAGATGTTATGATTAGTTGTACTAACACTAATAACGCTTTGTATCTTCGAAAATGCTAATGACGACATACAGTAACATGAATAAAAAAATAAAACAAGGAAACTTAGATGATACACCTGATTGTAAGAACGTGAAGCATGTTTATTATTATCATCTTTATTATTAACATTTAATTGTTACGGGTTTGCATATCATGGCTGTAGTATTGCAATTTAAACTGGAAAGATAGTGCACTTCATCTATGTAATTAACATTAATGTAAGTCAAAGAAGTCGCTGTTTTATCGCAGTAATCCTATCAAAATTCATCCGCCAATACATGATTACTGTTGTCATCCGAAAGAGTCATAATTATCAGGAAATTATATCTACATATATATTATATATATATATATGTAGGCATAATTTACATATATACGTATTACATATACAATTGTATAATGTTGCTGATCGGGGCTCAGATGAGCGCTAGCCTTGCCTTCACTTACGAGAAACGATCAATTCGAACGTCACTCCAAAGTTGCATTAACTAAGACACTGTAAATATATCGCCTAACACTAGATACTTCTTCCGAATTCCCTGCATTTGCTCTGTCTCTATTTCTCTGTATGTTCAGTTTGGATTCCATTTTTCATGATGCTGTTTGGGGATGATAAGATGGTAGGCCCCCCAGTCTTTCCATCTCGCAGTAAGGAAGCCCTGCTCCAGGTGTACCGGAAGTGCCCTCCTGTCTCTGTAGACTCGCCGTTGTCCCTTGTAACAGGATCTTCCGTCTAATCTACTGAAGTCTCGCTGCTGCCCGAGACCTGCCGCTCACGTTGGCCAATCTTTCAGAGTTCCTGCTGAGCCTGTCCAACTCGCGAAGCGCCCGAGGTGGTACTTCAGTCAAGACTTTCACCACTGTTGGCATAGCCTCAGCAGGCATTCTCCTACTCAATTGTTCACCCCCTCACTGTATGTCTATCTTGCAATTCCGTTCTAGTTCTTCCGGTACCAATCATAAATTGTTATTAACCCAACCTGTCCGTCATTTGCACATGAGCCATACACAGCTTACGCAATTACGGTAGACGACTGACAGTAATAAAAAGTCTCAACTCAAATATTGCAATTCAGTACCGTGACCGTGATTTTAGTGAGTTTGAAGTATTAGCTTGCCTAGGTTACTGCTATGAAGGTACGCCCATTTATTGTACATTTTACGATTGGAGAAAATGGTTAAATAAACCAGCAGGCCTACTCTGCTGAACATACAGTTGGCATGCGAGAACCAGTGTTTGCATAACTGACAATATTTCACTAAGGCCTGTGTTCACGCAGCATGAGCACTTTCTTTTCACAGACGTCAGTGCATTCAATGTGATCACTCATGCATGCATGTGACAGGCTAAAGAATTTTTCTAAATCACAAGCGTAACGCTTTGCTCAAACGCGTATGTTAGGCAGTGGGTTTGTTCGCAAGTAATTACCCAGGCGTGACTTCAACATTGTCACATTAAACATATTTTAGTTTCAGATTGTGTATGGTTTGTACAACTGAAGGTGTTTTGCGACTATTGTTTCACTGCTATATTATTGTTCTAAAAACACTGACAAGGTTAGATCTTACGGCGACAAAGCAAACAGTAAGTGTGAAGATACACTACAGTAATTTATTTAATAATATATTAGCAAGCACACGATTAGACTAAGTCTCATGCAGCGATTCCATAATGAAATAGGAGAAAGCAATAGTAGGTCACAGTGTTGTATATCGTTTCGACGTTTACCCGCTTACTTAGTGCATATGATAACTCTTATATAGTGAGAACTTTGAGTTTACTAATTTTAATATCGTCTCTCCCTTCTTAGGTGCTGACAAATTCAACCTAAAATGTAATTTATGTAACAAGCCACTCATCGACAGATATATTTTAGTAAGAAGTAGAAATAAAAGTTTGCGTTCTTTTTGGTAGATGGGATATGTCAGCAGAAGCGTAAGCACGTCATTCGACTTGCAACGTACAGTAGGCCTATTAGCTTTTGCATACAATGCTTTTCCTACAAAATCTGTTCATCGATTTCACATAGTTATTGATGCTCGTGCGGTTAAAAAATGTACATCTGGTTTTAGTTGCATCGTTTTACACTTATGTTTAGCAATTTTATAAACATTTTGTTTAAGATCGTAAAAGAGACGACTTCTTGGGAAAGGAATGGCTTCAAGTAGCCATCTTGAGTGTCCTATTTGTACAGATGAAATTGTTGATAACAGACTTTTACCTTGCGGACACACGTTCTGCCTTAAATGTCTTATACAATTTAAACGGTCCTGCATGCCGAAAGGCAAGCTTTTACTTTGTCCAGTGTGTAGAAAGGATTTTGCAATACCGAAAGGAGGACTCTCAGAGTTGCCAAGAAATTATGTTGTCGAACAGATTCTTCAAGCCCCAAATCAGTCTAAAGAAGAATGTGAACTGAAGGTGTGCGAAATATGTGACAATGTGGCGGTTGTATTCTGCATGCAGTGCAGTCAAAATTTGTGTACTGACTGTAGCAAAGTGCATAAGAAGCTAAACATGTCTGTATGTCATCATGTTGTACCATTAGACAAGAAAGAACAGCGTAAAGATTCTTTGGACACACGCCACATGTATTGTCTAGTACATATAGAACACCGGCTTGAACTTGTATGTGTCGATTGTAATACTCCAATTTGCTGGAAATGCAAATCACTTGCTCATCAGGCACACAAGGGGATTGAAATAAATGAAATGGCCAATTACTATGCTATGCAGTTGGAAGCAGATAGAGAGCGACTTGAAGATCGCGAGCATGTGTTTAAAAAGCTTTTTGAAAATATAGAATACCAAGAACAAAAGCAACAAGAAATGTTTAAGAATGCAACAGACAACATTTCAAAAATTGTTGGTGAATTGATGTGTGATATTGTGGAAAACCAAACGATCCTAGTAAAGCAAATGGAATCTGTTCTACAGACAAATTTAAAATTACTTTATCCCTACAGGGAAAGAACTTATAAGCACTTGGCTGATTTAAAGCAAAACATCATCGCTGTAAGGTGGTTAATAGACTGTGGAGAGCCATGGAAATTGTATGATTGTTTTAATGACTTACACAGAAAAGTTGAGAACGTTTTGCAAGAAAATGCAATTGAAGTGGATGATTCTAAGCTTCTAACTTTGTCAAGTTCAGAAATTCGGGAACAACTGTTACAAAGAAACACTGACATCCTAGGCACGTATTCACTTCTTGTATATCTCTCAGATATTGTAGACTCCTCTAATTTCCAATAATAAATTAAGATAACTATTTATCTGGCTCACCAACAGGGTTTGAAAAGTAGGCCTATTGGCCCATAATATCTTGCTGTTTTTTGAGTTATTTATGTATGATTCGATATAGTTTATTAGAGCTGACTAAAAGACTTACAAGTTTTCTCGATGAAATAGCGCTATAGGCCCATACATCTCAAATCCGCCATCTCCAGAAATATTAAAAGTTTCTTTGTGAGATTCTTAAAGGGCGCAATATAAATAGTCAGATACGTATGGAGTGTCTAGAAAAATATTTTGGCATTACTGATACTGCCCTTCTTTGGTTTCAGTCATTCCTCTCAGACCGCTCTCATTCTGTTATCTTTGGGCCTACACGTTCTCCCTGGTCCCTTAATTAAACCTTTTGGCCTTCATCAGGATTCTGTCCTGGCCCCTCTCCTTTACATTCTGTACACTGCCGACCTGGCACGGGTTCTCCTTCCCATGGGTGTTGCTGTCCATCAGTATGCAGACGACACTCAGGCCTTCTCTCATGGCCCAGCGGAAGAGGCTTCCTCTCTGATTGAGAGGATTCTTGACGCAATATCTGCCCTTTGTCTCTGGATGTCCTCTAATCGCCTCCGACTGAACTCTGCTAAGACCCAGTTCATCTGGCTTGGTGGTCGTGCTCAGCTTGCTAAGATTGATTCATCATCCTTACGCCAGAGGTTTCCGGACATTCTATTCTGTTCCAAAGTCCGTGACCTTGGGGTTTTCTGGACCGGGAATTCTCCTTGACCGATCATGCTTTTACCACTTTCGTCAGCTTCGTACCCTCCGCCGCTCCCTCTTCTTTCATGCCGTTACTACTCTAATTCAGGCCCTTATCTGCAGCAGGGTGGACTTTGGTAACGCTATCTTTGCTGGACTCTCGCCAATATTTCCAAGCTTCAGTCTGTTCTCAATGCTGCTGCTCGTCTTATTGGAGGCGTCCCCAGGTATATCCATATAACTTCCTTTATGCGGGACACTCTGCACTGGCTTCCCATTCAGCAGCTTATCCAGTTCAAGATACTAACCCTTATGCGCAATTGTCTAGTTATCTCTGCTTCATCATACCTTAGGGACTTCTGCATTTCGATCTCATTGGTTCCAGGCCGTAGCACTCTCCGGTCGGCCTCCCTTGGACTCCTGACTGTCCTTCGTATGCGCACTGCTACAGCTCAGTCTAGAAGCTTTGCCTATGTTGGACCTAATAGCAGAAATCGCCTTTCCCGAGAGCTGCGGCTTGAGTTCCTCAGTTTGTCCCTTCCGCAGTTTCGCAAGCGCCTGAAGTCTGTATTATTTGACAGTGGTCTCACTGGTTCGGGTCGGAAACGCCTCTGATGAGTCTATTCTTAAAGTGGCGCTTTATAAATGTCAGATTACAATTACAATTACATACAAACAAACGATGCAACAGGAAGCTTTAAAGAATGTACGTAAGTACATATTTTGCTCAACACTGTCACTGCACGTTCGGGACGTTCTTAGAAAATGTTATACATGCTACATAAAAGTCCATATAACTAATTACCCGTTTGTTAGTTTGGAAGTCTTTATTGGCTGTTAATTGTATTAGAAATTCGAGATCAGCCAAAACGTTGTACTCCGTCGCAACAGACAACACATGGAAGACAAAACTATTCGTCTGCAGAAGAAAATTTGCCGCATCCTGAAGTAGTCTTGCAGTCTACAGACAAATTGGGTATTATATTCACTCTAGTAAACTTAAGGATTGTGCCGCCTTGGCACTGCTTCTTCAGAAATAGCTGGCGGTTTACAATGAATATTTAGTGCGCAAAGCCATCTGACGACTAAGAATTGCCTTTCAACATGCTGGTAGGAAATACTTGAAAACTAATATCCAGGCGTGTTCAAAATACTTGACTGAATTGAGCTAAATACTCCACCGAAAGCCGTGGGAGTAAGTTTAGTTTTGTGTGACAAAGATGTCTCCAAATTCACCTACCTTAGACATTTCAAGCATTTTAACCGTTTCAGTTTTAAATATCTATCAATTTAGTTTGATACATCTATTGACTAAAGCAGTGAATGAATATTTACAGAGATTAAGCTGAAACCCCAGATTCCTCCGCGAATGATATTGCTGAAATACAATGTTCCTGTTCAAATACGCAGTGATACAGACATTGGTTTCAATCCAGGTAAGATTCTTTTAAGATATTATACTAGCCAAATTAGTCGCAGGATAACTTATATGCATTAAAGACTTCATTTCAGGTATTTTTTCTTCAACATAGTGGCTGAATGAATTACTTCTAGTTTTTCGCAGAAGGTTCAAATTTTGCTACATCAGCAACATCTGTTGAGTCTTTGAACCCAATAACTGAGATGTTCTTTTTTTGGGTGTTTTCGTGGTTTTTAAGATTCAATCAAGCTATCTTTCAAATACTAAACATCGTGTTTGAAT
Source organism: Norana najaformis (assembly GCA_964023275.1). Taxonomy (NCBI): domain Eukaryota; kingdom Metazoa; phylum Annelida; class Clitellata; order Crassiclitellata; family Hormogastridae; genus Norana; species Norana najaformis. The sequence continues at coordinate 49,906,141 of OZ029914.1, forward strand.
ACTAATAGCATGGCTTTATGTGCTTAACTTCACAATGCAGCAGATCTATAACTCCAAGGAGCCACCCTTCAATAAACAAATAAGGAAAGAAATTGGAACTCTCAAAGGCTATGCCAGTTTTATAAAGTAACTAAAACTTCTTAAGATGTTCTGAGTATCTTAGACTGTAAGTCGCCAGACATCCGATCCACACCTATTGATCTGGGGGCATGGTATATAGCCGATTGGTTAGAGCTCTCGGCTTGTAACGCCGAGAAAATATTTTTGTAAGAGTATGGGTTCAAGCCTCTCTTAAGGCCGCTACTGTGTAGGGACCTAGAGCAAGTTCTTCACTCACAACTGCTCAGCATCATCGATTGATGCTTAGTAATTAGATAGTGGCACAAAATAAATACAAAAATAACTATTGATCAGAATAATTATTACGAATTTCCGTTTGTGAATCAGATTCTGTGTTGAAAAGTTTGATAGATTACTGTCATACAAGAAAAACCTGTTTAAACTCAGTTTATGACCTCTCCGCGAAGCTATACCTCTGCTGATCTCACTTGTACTAAGGTAAATGTCAATAAACCTATCCACAGCTTATCCCTAAGCTATTAATGCCTATCAATTAGCTATTCCCTATAAATCAATGCCGGCTACAAGTTCAAACATTCAAGAAAATATTTCAGATTGTCATTTTATTAGGTTGACCTCAGTATATAACCTTGTAGTAAACGCAATCAATGCATAGTCTAGGACTTCTACAAACATTCAGAACATAAAAATTCTTGCATGTATGGACTGTTATCTGGTCGGCTTTTCGGAGTTGTTGTTCCATTCCATGTAGAATTTTCTTCCCCTTTTCCCATCCGTGTTTTAAGGACGGTGTTTAGTCAGAAGTCGCCAAAGCCTCACTGCCATTGAACCGGTCAACCGATCAGATGGTTGACAGGTTCCCATTTGGACAGTCGAGCAGCAGCAGTTTCTGTGTAACGACGCTGTGTCATAAAGAAGATGACTAGGGTCGCTCTCGCCTTTATCCAGGTTTGCGCATGGCAACACCCGACTAACGGCAGTAGCGGAATTAATAGTCCTCAGACCTATAGACCTGGTATCCCGTTTGCAACCTGGAAATCTTGTATTCGATAAAAGAAGGGCGAATAGGATCTCTTTAGTGGCGTAAACCGTCAAACGTGAAGAGGTTGTACGACCAGCCGGCCACCTGTTGATTCGGTGACTCGAGGGATGTCCAAACGCTTAGTCTTCTACCATCTGTGAGGAAGTTAACAGTAACCGTGTGTTGCAGACTTCATCGGGCATCGTCGTTCTTCCTCTTCGACGCAACATGGTCCAAAACCTCCGAACATGTTAGCAAACGTCAACCATGGATGTTGGGATCTACGGGGCAAGCTCTGCCTATGCGCCAGCGTTCGCCAGTGGTGACTCTTCTGCTTATCTGTACACTGTCTGCATACATACATACATTACATACATACACACATACATAAATACATACATGCATGCATATAGACATACATATTACATACATACATTCATGCCTGGCATACCTATATACATACATATAGACATGCATGCAATCATGCACACATACACACATATGTATACAAATATATGCATACATATATACATACATACAAAAAGCATACATGGTTACATACTTACAGACAGACAGACCGACAGACAGACAGACAGACCAGCATACAGGTAAACGTGAATGCGCCGATATTTGAAGTTCGTCATTTTAGATATTCAGAGTAATGGTATTTATTAAGCAAGCGTATCTCTTTGTCAGGTACTGCAGTAAATGAGCGTGTACCAGCAAAGTCAAATTCGGAAAAGCAAAGTCAGTTACTTGTAAAAATATCTGCAGGTGGCCAAGTCGTATGTGGAATCACTGTCTTTGAACACCGACTCTACGTCATTTATGATCACCTCGCGGCTATTTCCGTTTACGATTTAACCAAATTTCACCTGATTTCTAAAATAACGATCGACAGTTTAGCTGAGCCAAAAGACTTAACATCTTGCAGTTTCCATAGATGTCTCTATATATCGGAATGGAAAACTGGTTCAATCCACAGAGCGAATATTGAGGACATCAACACCATTTCCAAGTGGCACGTTGGTGATGATTTTGGTAGTATTTCAACATCAGTTGAACACAACGTCATTGTGGCCGGTTTCAGAACAAGCAAAATTAAAGAATACACCACGAACGGAAGACTATTGATATCAATACAATTAACGTCTGATATTCACCCATGGCACGCTCTGAAGCTGAATTCCGAAAATTACATAGTTAGCCATGGCAACACTTCAACCAGCATGCATATGGTTTGTCTCGTGAACAGCAAGGGCGACCTGCTAAAGTCCTTTGGGGGCAAGAAAGGCTGTGGTACAATGGAATTACATGGGCCATATCACTTGGCTTTAGATAGCGATGAAAGAGTTTTAGTCGTAGACTGCAACAATCACCGAGTAGTGATGCTAAATTCAGATCTTCAGTATCGAGGAGACATTGAGTGTGATCTGCGTTATCCGACAAGGGTCTGCGTTGACAAAGCAACCAGTACACTTTGTATTGCAGACAACAATATGGAAGAAAAGAAACTAACTGACGGAACAGTTCTTGTATTTAAACTTCTATAAATGTTGCAAATGCGTGTTTTTCTCGAAAATCTCCAAAGTTGTAGTTATTACTACTGGTACGATGACAACGTAACCTGAACACTGTTAAAGGGTATTACAATAGTTCTTCTAGGATATGTTCCTGAATTCTTCAGATTGTTTAAAAAAAGAATGTCAATGACACATAATACTCTTTTAAAAAATGACTTTACTTTTGTAAAGTCATTCTTATATTCATAGATTCTTATATTTATAGGGAGTTGTTAGATTGCAGGTGTATTGTGTTGTATTTTAAATTCTGCAAGAAGTTAATCGAGCAAACAGTTCAACTAAAAATTAATGGAATGCGTCAGATTAGTCGTCTTTCTATCAGATTCAGACTATTATTGTCAGGTTGTATTGTCAGGTTTTTATTGATTTTGCCGTCACTCTGATAAAAATATCAAACGATATCTATTTGAGAAGATGACAGATGTACTCAATAATTAGTGTCAATGTCAAATATTGCTAAGTAAAGAAATGCTGTGACTAATTGAATATTGTGATATAGTTTGCAATGACGTCGTCGTACTTCAGAAAGAGTCGCAATAAATAATAACAGAAATGGTGATTAAAGTCTTCGGATTATCCATCTAGAAACAAAGTTTTATAAAAATGATAAACTGATTGTTGAAATGCATTTAATAACATTTTCAAGGTTGGAATCCTGTACTCAGTCTATCTCTGGTAGAGGCGGTGGCTGCGAAGGCGGCGACGGTGGTGGTAGTGGTGGTTGTGGTGGAGTCAAACTGTGGTCAATACTTGCATACTGACAGGTTTGAAACCGTGACGACTGTAGAGTTGGTTCTGTTATTGGCGCTTTAACACGAGCATTCATTGCTATATATTGTGTGCCGTCGGCTCCAACATACTGTAATAATAATTTTGCAAGAATACACACATACATAATTACCTAATTGAATCTAAAGACTTCTATAGCGCCGTTATCATATTGCCCAAGACATCAATCGACGATCGCTTTAAGTCAAAATCGCAGTTAAAAATCATAAACCGCTGGAGAAGCCGAGTCGAGTGCTTCACAATGTCAACTGTCAGCGCAAGTAGTATGCGTTACACAATAATATAAGTTCAATTGTGTTTAAGGCGTGAACACTTTTGGCCTCCTGAATAGATGTTGGAATGCTTTTCCACGCATGAGGCCGCCAGCGACCCGAAAGACCCGATCACCCAATAATTTAGACTAAATTGTTGGCACGAAAACATCGGCAGACTTTGATGATGGCAGCCGTAGACGATTAAGGTCGTCACATAACGTCTTGATGCCGTCTGCGAGATGGCGTGGTGCACAGTTATGCAGACTCATAACAGAAGGCAAAGTGTGAACTTGACGTGCTTGCCGTTCCTAAGCCACTGAAGTTGGTCTTGTAGTAAGAATGGTCGAACCTTTTTTCGAACGGGGAGACAAAAGCGGCGTTGATGACCGCCTAAAGGCGAATGATTCTGTGCCGTGTAAGCCAACAAAATTTGCATTGCATTATTCGGTTCTGCTCAGGGTCACATTTTGCAAGAGCTGACGGGTCACATTCTTTGTGAGAGACATACGTCAGCTGTCTCAGGATTGCGAAGATGGTCCGCACAAATCCTGTAATATGAGACGTCACTGAACGATTCCTTTCAAGGAAAAGACCGAGATCACAAAATTCGTTCTTTGGTTCAACAGCATCTATACCACTGAAGAAAGGGTTGCGATCTGATTCGTCCACCATACGTGAAACTGAGCACCAGAGCTAATCCGACTTCGAGGAATTGAGCTGCAGTCGATTGCACTTCATCCGGTAGGTTATGTCACTAGTGCATTTCATCGAGATGGCCTGCAGATGCTGGACGTCGGCGATATTAGTGTTACAGAAGCTGAGACATTAGCGCAAAAGTTTACCATGTAGACCATGCTTAGATAGTATGGTCGAGACGTCGACAGTATAAAGAATAAAACTAAATGGTTCCAGAATTGACCCTTAAAGAGTGCCACAGATATGGCGGACGCTTTGCTGTCAGCCAGTCAGGTATAATGTCATATAAACAATAATAGCTTATACATAGGCAATAACAGCTGATATCCAAACACAGTCTACTTTTCGCTCAATGTTTTTCAAAACTATTATTACAGCTTTTCAAAATTATAGTTTTAGCTGTTAAACAGTTAATAAGCAGTTAATAGTTAAGCTGCATGCCAATTTAAACTGTTCTGCTGGTTTTGGATTGCTGTTGTGGGCAAGGTCCATGTGTGGTATTTAGCAAAAAGATTATTTCGCGCACAAGGGGTCATAAGTAGCATCGCACACCCGTCGTATGGGAACAGCTCCTTTACCTCTCTGAGGTCACCGAGCAGGCAAATGATGAAGATCAAAATCCAGAACACGGGCCTCTGCATCGTATAACTTGACGTTTCCTTCCAAGTTGATGCCAGTATCATATTGTCAGAGGCAGCGGGGCATCACCAACTTGTATGGGGTCATTGCATTGATTACTGTAATCGTAATCCCGAAATTTTCTTAAGTGCTACTTTAAAGCTAAGCGCAGGGCACCAGCTTATTTACGAGCATCGTGTCAAGTCACTGGGGTTGTCCAAAGATACCGTGTGAAGAAAAAAGTCCGGCTGCCAAATGACAAAGTTCGATCAGTTGGATTGAAATTGTAATCACTGGATCATAGAAGAAGCGGGCTATCAGATACAGTAAGAGTTGCGCTTATTATCAAAGGCGTGTAAATACAAAAAGGTTTTCATCATATTAACTTACCGTAATAAATTAATATTTCAAAAATAGTTCAGACCTACATTGGGATAGGGTAAATATATCACCCTAGGTTGCATTCTTTTGAATAATTTAGCCGAAACTAAACCAGTGATATGCACGAAGATATAGCTCTACGAAAGATAAATTATTGTTCTTTTGCAGTTATATTTGAAGAATGGTATTGTACAAGTTAACGCGCATCATACCCTGTTGCGGTTTTCGGCTTCCATTCCATTGCCGCTTTCTCTTGCACTTTGTTCGTCAATGAAACGTTCTAAGATATAATTAAAGATAAAATAAATTTTATTTGTTGGCACTTAATTAAATGATCAGTATCTATACTAGTTAAGAATGACACTAAAGCTTATACTATTGGATTAAGAACAAAACACTTGCTGGCAGGTTTCAATAACTATTTTAAAAGCTATACATGCTGAGGTATTTCAATAATTCACATAAGAAAAGGGTTTTGTGTTTTATTTTGAAATAATTACAATAATAAAGCTTTATTCTTTTTCAATAACTCACATAAGAAAACAGATAGATCAAGCAAAATGACAACATATTTTGAAAGCAAACATTCACTAATTTAACATAATTTGATTAATTCTACAAAACATTTATAATAATGAGCAAGAAACGAATCGACGATGGAACAGTCCACTCAAAAAATAATAAAAGTAGTAAGTACCACTGAGTTTGTTTCTTTTCATTACTTCTGCGTAAATTGGAAATGCGTGCTGCTCCACATCGGCTTTATTACATATAATAAAATAAAATAAATATGTTCAATTATACATTTGCCTGCGTATCTATTCTGCCAAGATTTATTCCGGTGATGTGAGTACCTAATCATCAGCGGTCAAGTAGTTAACAGAAACTTATTCAAGTCGCGCCACAGTGTCATTATAGGTACGAACAGACGTCATGCTGTATTTCAGCTGAATTTATGAGGAAGTCTTTAGAACAGCATAGCAATGAATGAATAATAAGAGATTTTAAAATGTTTGAATCGTATTCCAAACAGACCTTCTGTTACTTAACACCTGCCTTTTATAACCTGGTTCGTTTTAGAATACTCACAGTTTATTGACTGTACAAACACCTACAGTTTTGAGTCTGTTGATTCGCACAAGCTGGCTCTTCGTTTAGTGCAGCATTTCTGTAGATGGCAGCATTTTCTGGTTATTGCATGAAACAACAGGAACACTTTAAACACACAACTAGGAAGTACAAGTCAAAAGTAATATTGGAGTCAAAGGGAGACTAAATATTAGTCCGTATTAAACCATGATTTTACAATAGCCACCGTGAGCGTCCAGGCCTCAGCTAGTATGTGAGATGTAACAGGTAGTATGTGAGATGTAACAGGCGGATCTGTGTCCAGTCCAGTCGAATGTTCGTATTCCAAATATCACGACTGAGGCTTGCTATTCGACGTCGTACCTCAGTCTTGTTCTTCTCATCAACATCGACGTTCGACCCGAGGTAGGTGAAACCTTCTACTAGTTCCAAATGGTTTCCAACAATTTGTATATGATCCAACATCGTAGATGGTTCCAACCTCGTCTGAGTTTTGGTCTTGGCGTGTGAGCCATGCTATGCCCGCCTTTCGCCGCCTTGAGTAGCTCAGATTTCGCCTGGTAAAATTTTCTAAATATTAATTAGGGGTCGTTACGCGGTTTCTCTAGCCTGCATCTCGCAGACTTGTCATCGAGAAAATTGTTGCTCACTTTCGCACAAAGTATGTAAAATTTACCTGCAGAAAGTCCACTAAGATCGATATAACCATTAGGCGAAGGTTCCATTTCACGTATGTCTCGTTCTACATAAAAATAGATTAATAGAAATTGGCTGAAAGTCATTCGAAAAACAGGAACATGAGATATTAGAAAGAATTCTTTGATCACACATTGGGAAAAAGTTGAGTATATTAATGGCATGACGAATAGAAACTACTCAATACAACTTTAGTTGCTCATGACTTTCGAAATGTTAATGAGTATGATTGTAAAAACCTTCAACGTCTGGTACAATATCAGGTCCATTATTCTCGTATCTTCGTCGTAAAATGGCCTGCAAATGTTCACATCCCTCTGCAACACAAGTGAAATAAACACTGGTATATGAGTGTAACTATGTCAAAGAGTGACTAAAACAAATCCTTTGGTAAACTGAGAAAATCTTTAAGCAGTGCATTTATTATGAAAACATGACTGTATGAGACGGAAAGAAACTTCTACTGTATATGTTACCATGTAAAATGTAAAGATATACAGGGATATTTTAGGAATAGTCTTTTATTATGTTGCCATCAAATAATTAATATGCAAAATTGTGTTGTTTTTAAGACGTTTTAAATATACTAATTCAGCATACCCATTATGTATGTTCTGCTGATGAAGAATACTGTAGTCATCAAAACAAAGCACAGGACTCCCATAACGATTGTAAATTTTCGCAAAACAAAGGTTCCTAAAGTGAAGAAACATATGATTATCAGTTCTACTGGTAAACTATACTTGTAGTCAAAATCAACTGATGTAAAGGATTTACACGCGTCATTTGTTTGCTGGAATAATTATATTATATTAAATTTAACAAAAAAAACTAATTTCGAAGCTCACAGTGCAAGTGGCAGAAAACAGTTTCTTAAGAAATGCTTTTAAAGTCGACAAAACGAATTTGAGTTCAGAATATTTGTGCAATTGTATTACAGTTAGTTTCAGGAGCATGTAATGAATAACCTTTAATGTTGATCTTGATCCTTTTTGATGCTCTCCTCATCTGCTCACCTACTGTGTTTTCAGCGATGCATTCATACACATATTCTGTATCAAGTTCACTATAGTTCTTTCTGATGAGTATTTTTGGCCCACTGGTGATAGTCGATGTTTCCATGTCTATCCACTTGTAATCAGGGTTTGGGTTGGCTTCAGCTTGGCAGATTAAATGGCTGTCAGGCTTGTAACTATCCAGCACAGGCGAAATAGTAATGTTCTTTGGAGCATCTAACATTGAAAATAAACTTTCATAAGAAACTGCAATTAGGGCGCTAATGCGTAGATGATCAATAGCTTATGTGAAGTAAATAACACTATTTATTCATCGTAAATGACAAACTACTTTCATCATGCTTTACTTCAGACTTTTAAGGTAGAAATTAGGAAATATCTGGTTAGAAACAAATAGAAAACAATGAAACCTAAAACTACATAAATAATATCTTCAATTCTTGTAGTACGTAGATTTATGAATCAGTTTTGATAACTATATTGAAGTCTCATTGATATGAACTCATACCATGCACTGTGATTTCATAATGTTTGGTTTAGAAGCTATCATCAATTAATTACATTATTATTTTTATTCATATTATTATTATGCTTTTTATTTGCATAAGAAAATAAAGCGCTAGTTAATGTAACTTATTGCAACGCAGATTTTATGCACTAGAAGTAGATAAGATTACATGAACAAATATCTGTTCAATTTCTTCATGAAACTAACGATCGAAAGATTTGGAGGATGGAGTCTAATGGTAAAAATGTTCTTGTACGTGTCTTAGTAGCCTTTTAATACCACACTGGGTCGCAGTTTTTTCTGAACTTCTATCTTAGCATTAAGGCCGAGTTAATTAAAGCCAGCTGGTAACAATATCAGAATGAAGAAACTAAATAACCTTGCTATAATTAAATAATATCATAGAAAGATAAATATGTTGAAACAAATTACAATGACTCACATTGAACTTCAAGTGTAATGTTACAGTGATAATCTGGTCTTTTCGAGGCAATAGTCGTAAATTGAGAGCTAGACTGAAAGAAATTTGTCTTGCAGGTGAATACAGCACCATTGTCGTTAGAGTTCACTTGTATGAAGAAGAAAGAGGTCAAACTCCTAGGATTTGATGAAAGTTCCGCAGAAGCCATAGGAATATCACTATTTTGCTTTAACCATTGCATTGTTGGATTCAAACTACCATTCCAACTACCACTGTAGTTTAAATAGCATTCAAGTAGTACGGTATCGAATTCCAATGCAATAACGACAGGACCGCTTGAATTGCTCTTGCACACAGGCTCGTGAGCTAAATTGAGGATGAAACATCGTGAAACAATAGGTAACGCTATTATAAGCAATATATAATACAGTAGGTTGTCATGAATCTGTGAGATTGCATGCCGAGGCGCATATTTCACATGTAAAGCGGACTGACTTGCTTAGGACAAATTCGCCGATTTATGTTTTTAGGTTATAAATCTACAGCAACATGGACAATAGTTAAGCAAAAATAGTGATATTCGTTACTTACAATTTCTTTGACAACTATTACTGGGTTCAGGGTTATACCCCTTTTGACTTTCTGCTTTTAACAAATAAGCATTGGCTTTGGGCGAAACAATAAATTGTATTATTTTAAAGTTTGTCTGCAGTTTGGACCGATTTCAAAAATCACTGAACTACGAGGATACACATGTCTACTTAGAAGGAATCGCAAAATCGGACTAAACCTTACATTTTGGATCGTATATTTAGTCGAAAATTTTACATACAAATATATTTCTTAGATAATAATAAGCATAAGCAGACTCCGGGGAAAATCGGCATTAATTTGACTACGATTAACAACCACGCTCACGCATTAACAATACTGGTCAAAAAGTGTTATTACTAAATAGCGTATTAGACAAGAGTAAACGAGGTCTGACTACATTAGATTTTGTAAAGATTTTAAAGAGTACTTTGATCAAACTTAGTAAAGATATTGCGTCAGCAACTTCATTTTAAAATAAAGTTCTCATTGATTTCACAAAAATGTTGACTTCATAACTGTAGCAGGGATCACATAATATGGCAGTGCAGAGGATGCTTCTTGATTGATTATTAAATTGTATAACGCTATGTTGCATTGATAAGTATATAATTGTTGATCGGTTAAAAATAGTTACAGATGAATAGAGTGCCACGAAGAACAATTGCTACCGCAGTACAGTGAAGCCAACATCCACCATGGTAGTAAAACAACAAATGTTGGAGTCTAATTCCTTCCAGACCATAGCTCTAAGCAGCTGTACGGCTTTCGTGAAAGTGCCATTAATATCAAGTGTGATTTTCGTCATATAATTCTACCGTGCGAAGAAATGTCCCCAGTTAATTAAGCCAGAAGCAGCTATTAATCAAAAATCCTAACAAAAATAATTTTATACAGTCTACGTAGCATCTCAAGATATAAAACCAAATTCGACCACATAGTATGCACGAAAAATGAGTCAAGGTTACACTTGCAACAGGAAACTAAACAAATGTTTTAACTGAAAATTATATCACATAGGCTATTTCAAGAAACATTAGTGTCCACTTACCTAAAACAATCAATTCCGCCTCCGTGTTAAGATATTCGACTCGTCCACTATCACGTATAACAACAATGCATTCATAAACACCGGCGTGTTCTAGCTTTGTTTTATTCGTCACAAGATCGCGTCGTCCTGCAGTCGAAATATCAATCGCAAAATCACCTGCATGTGATTTTGCAAGTGTCGCTCCGTTGTAAATTGAAATACGATTGTCGCGAGTCGTCGAATTTTTGTAATAATACCAAAGAATTGACAAATTCGTAATGACTCCGCATTCCATTCGCATAGGATTACCAGCCACAACTACTAAGTTGGCTGGCTTTACCTTAAAAACATTTGTATTCGGGGGTTTCACTAAAACATATAACATCACGCCATCGTTTCAAATCAATATCTAACGTCCTAATGGTTGTTTGAGTTGAGTTAAATAGAAATGTTATACTGCCAACAACATAAATATTACACATTAATGCAGTTGTGCAATTAATGTGAACTCAACGCCAATGTAGAAAGACATTTTAAGATTTTTGTCGTATTAGCAACCCCATTGCGAACTCAGCGAAAAAAACCAGTACAGCAACTTGGAAAGAAAGTCACAATCTTCATTTCAATAATTTATCTACACCATATGGCGTCATAGGCTGTTGAAGTCAATAGAAAGAAAGTTAAGCTGCTTAGACTTTGTATTCATGGTTGCCTCTCAAAGTTGGTTTAAAGGGCTTGTCTTCTTCTAAAACGTAAATTTATGACAGGATTGATTCATACTAACCTGAAATGACATCATTTGTCAGCAAGACAGTTATTAGCAGGATCATGATGCGTGGTCGCGTCATCCAGCTTTTTGAGGGATATCTCATCGTCATATTCTTGAGGGATATGTCATCGACATATATACTTTAGAAGCGCATTTTTCCAAACTTCAGAGAGCTGTCATGTACATTCGGTGATGAATGTTTATCGACTATAATCGTAGTACAAATGCGGCTTTTCGTTTTATATAGATAATACATAGAGATAAAAGAAAAGAAAAAACTACGAATTGAGGTTCGACTGTCTAACTGTAGCCGTTAATTAGTCAACAATTAGATGCAGTGCAATAATTGCATACGTTTGTTTGTTCATTTGGAAAAAGCGTTTATGGCTTGTGCGCACTGCAGCAAAAAGAAAAAAATGTGCAAATTTTGCAATTTATGAGTCATTACTGGGCAGATGCTAGTAAAGTTTGTATAAAAAGAAACTAATTTAAAACTAATAAAGATATTGTTTACTTGCCGAAATAAGTACCTATAGAAACTGATAATTATTTATTCATTTATATTTTTGTAACGGGAGATTTTATAATACATCATGAAACGAAGCCAATGGCGTTTAAAGCTGGTGCTAAAATTAGGACTTCTGGAAATTGTTGACTCTTTTTGTATCCGTATATTTATTTCATGAAATTTTTATAACTACACTTTACCTATTTCAGTCTCTGTGCAGATCTTTCATTCTAAGCTAAAAACACTCCTCTCTACAGATCCCACAGATCCTATCGTGATTCCTCTTCTTCCCCTTATCTATCTTACCATTCCAATTCGAAACACCATCCACTATAGGCGTCTGACTGTCTGCCTGCCTGCCTGCCTGCCTGACTCTTGGATCGTGACCCTGAACTGATTCTGACCCTCCTGCCTATCGATTTTGTTCTCTGTGAGCACTTGTAAATTTGCTGTTTCCCGCGACTTAACTTTCTTTGGACGCTGTAGAAATCTAAAGTTTAAGACTGCAATTGCGAAGACGTGTCCGAGGAATATATAGAGCATCTACGAGAATCTTTCCGAAATGAACAGTCAGTGGTGACCAGAAGCTCCTCATAGCAGAATCGAATCCAATGTTTTCCTGTCGTAAATACCATGTGACTTCAGGCACAGCACTGTCCAAACGGCTTGACTGTGGATTACACGTGTAGAATGCATGACCTTTCGTGTATATTAGACGAACCCATGCATGGGCCATCGGAGCCGACTACACTTGAGACATTAGATGTCTGTACATCTTCCACAATCCACGAAAACTTGAGGAATAATTTTAGAATGGAAGAGTTGGACAGCGACCTAGCATACAAGGGTATTCGGCGACCACAAAATGAAGAGCGATTTTGTACGTCTTTTTAGTTGTAAAAATGGCAGCCCAGACTTCGGCATGCCACCTGACGAATTCATCAAGATACGGATATAACTCCTATGTCCACTTTACTTCTGTATTTATTAAGCGACATTATATGATCAAAAGTATCAATAAATGATTCTGATCAATAACCTTGTCGGCAAAGGATTAGCTCATGGAACTACATAGTGACCGTTTCAGGGAGGTTCGAACCCTCACACTTGGAGCTGAAAGGTGAAATCTGAAATCAGTCATCAAGGCCTACCATCACTGCCACGTCAACAGACTGCTGAAATACTTGCACCTTACCAACCTCTTTATATTCTATCAGAGACCATTTCCATCTATTAGCACACCTTTGTTCGATCTTTCATTTCTTCTGCCACTCAATAATTACTTCAATTCAATCCATTCTAGCGTTCACCGTCCTTATGAGATCGAAGTTACAACTATCCCATTCAAATAAGGTATTAAATACCTTACAGCGATAACAAACTTGCTGATCGTGGCATTTCGCTTCCATTTGCAAGTTGCTGAATTAAGGCCAATATGATCTACATACGAATCTTACCAATTATATACATTAGCACTGATCACAGACTGTGCAGTGGTACAACCACTGTTAACTTGAATATCGAAAACAGACTGTTTGATTGTATGTAAACCCTTGATTCAACTCACTTGAAACGGGCTATTTATGACTACAGTTAATTACTAATACTATGAATATTTATAGCTCCTATCTTCATAGCCAATATCATCATTGTATATCAATATAAATGGCAGTTAGCCGTTTAGAAATGCTGCATCAGAATTTAATTTTTTCAAAAATCGACTAAGTTGTGCCTCTCAAATTTCTATGACGTATCGTGCAACACCCGCCCGGTTAAAACGCTATTGGCCTCCTTTTATTAGACACTATAAAATCTCCCGTTACAAAAATATAAATGCATTAATAATCATCAGTTTCTATAGGTACTTATTTCGGCAAGTAAACAACATCTTAACTAGTTTTAAATTAGTTTCCTTTTTATACAAACTTTACTAGCATCTGCCCAGTAATGACTCATAAAATTGCAAAATTTGCAAATTCTTTCTTTTTGCTGCAGTGCGCACAAGCCATAAACGCTTTTTCCAAATGAACAAACAAACGTATGCAATTATTGCACTGCATCTAATTGTTGACTAATTAACGGCTACAGTTAGACAGTCGAACCTCAATTCGTAGTTTTTTCTTTTCTTTTATCTCTATGCATTATCTAAATAAAATGAAAAGCCGCATTTGTACTACGATTATAATCGATAAACATTCATCACCGAATGTACATGACAGGTCTCTGAAGTTTGGAAAAATGCGCTTCTAAAGTATACATGTCGATGACATATCCCTCAAGAATATGGTGATGAGATATCCCTCAAAAAGCTGGATGACGCGACCACGCATCATGATCCTGTTAATAACTGTCTTGCTGACAAATGATGTCATTTCAGGTTAGTATGAATCAATCCTGTCATAAATTTACGTTTTAGAAGAAGACAAGCCCTTTAAACCAACTTTGAGAGGCAACCATGAATACAAAGTCTAAGCAGCTTAACTTTCTTTCTATTGACTTCAACAGCCTATGACGCCATATGGTGTAGATAAATTATTGAAATGAAGATTGTGACTTTCTTTCCAAGTTGCTGTACTGGTTTTTTTCGCTGAGTTCGCAATGGGGTTGCTAATACGACAAAAATCTTAAAATGTCTTTCTACATTGGCGTTGAGCTCACATTAATTGCACAACTGCATTAATGTGTAATATTTATGTTGTTGGCAGTATAACATTTCTATTTAACTCAACTCAAACAACCATTAGGACGTTAGATATTGATTTGAAACGATGGCGTGATGTTATATGTTTTAGTGAAACCCCCGAATACAAATGTTTTTAAGGTAAAGCCAGCCAACTTAGTAGTTGTGGCTGGTAATCCTATGCGAATGGAATGCGGAGTCATTACGAATTTGTCAATTCTTTGGTATTATTACAAAAATTTGACGACACGCGACAATCGTATTTCAATTTACAACGGAGCGACACTTGCAAAATCACATGCAGGTGATTTTGCGATTGATATTTCGACTGCAGTACGACGCGATCTTGTGACGAATAAAACAAAGCTAGAACACGCCGGTGTTTATGAATGCATTGTTGTTATACGTGATAGTGGACGAGTCGAATATCTTAACACGGAGGCGGAGTTGGTTGTTTTAGGTAAGTGGACACTATTGTTTCTATTCTAATCTATTAACTTCACGCGCCGTATTATAAAGCACAAGGTATCAATCGATGGTCGCTTCAAGTGAAATCATAATTTAAATTAATAATCCATAGGAGAAGCCAATTGAATTTCTTTAGGCCAGTGGAAGAAAAATTTAGGCTTCAGTGAGTAAATAATGTGAAACAGATGAGTCTTAAGTTTACAACTGAAGAACGTCAAAGAATTAACTGAACGAACTGAACTGAACAGCGATTTCCAAAACTTTGGACCAGCTACCGAGAACGCCCTTTTGCCCAATACTGTCTAGGTGGGAGCCACGGAAAAAATTACAGTGTCTACAGATAAAGAACGACATTTAATAGTATGAGAGGTGAGTTTGGAACACCGATAGGTCGGTTCATTTAGATGCAGCACTTTGTGAACAAAAAGACTTGTTTCAAACTGAATTCTTTTCTCAATCGGTAGCCAGTGCAATGTAATATATATATATAATACAGTATTAAGGTGCTGATATTTTGTGGTCTTTGTTGTAGCTCTGGCAAGAGAGTTTTGAACCATTTGCAGGCTGTGTAGGTCTACCTTAGCCATACTAGTAAGAAATGAGTTACAGTAGTCAAGTGTGCTAGAAACCAATGCATTAGCTAGTGGGATCAAGACAGTTTTAGACATGTGAGATCTGATTCTGCGAATATCGCATATTGAGCTGATCTGCCATATGTAAAATTGAGCTGATCTGCATTTGGCAGAACATGGTTAGAAATGACATGGTGAAGTCAAACAGTGCGCATTCAGTGCGGTTAACAAGTAAGCCACCCAACAATCAGATGCAGGACAATCAAATTTGCGGAGTTGTTGACTTGTGAAGGAATTTGGTTTGAAAGACACAGATGGAGTATGTAATATAATTTTCACTTAAAGCATGAGTTTGAATTGGTCAATTGTTGACCGAATGTGTCAGGTTAGAGGCTCAGGCTGTGATGAAAAAGTTGCAGCGCTTCTTATCAACTGAGTCAAAAGCTGCCTTCAGAACGATAACGCAATCCAAAATGCTTCGGGCTTGAATGAGAGAATTTAAGAGGAAATTATTACTGGCGCTTATTTCTCTGAAGATTTGTCCTCTGAAAACATTGTATTGTATTTCTGTGCACTGTGAAGAGAATCTTTTGGGAGTCCAGCTTATTCGTGGGCTCTAAGGTCAAACGAACAACAGGTATATGCTTGTTACAATATCCGGAAAGGTCAGCCTTAAAGCAAAAACACTTGGCTATGATGCACGGGGCGAACTGCTTTTCCTTTGACATCAAACTTTCATTCATTCAGTCATCTATTCATTCATTCAGAATATTTCTATAGCGCCTGTTCAATATGTATACTCAGATGTGTTCCTGGCCCAATCCCAGGAAAGAGAACAGTTCTCATATATTGATTAATGTATACTGACATGTAACTTCCCTAGTCAAAAGATAAGCAAATCCATTGGAGGGCTACTTGAGACAGATGGCCCATCCAATTCCACTTTTGCAATATGTGGACCTATTTGTGTAGTCATTCCGTTAAGGACTGAAGACTGCTATGTTTGGTACCGATTGATGTTGAGCAATGAGTCCAACCCGATCAGGATCTTAGACGAGTTCTACATGCTGCACTGAAAAAATCCTGGAAGACTATAATCGTAATTGTAATTAGTAACTTCTACTGCGCCGGTGTCTCATGCAAAAGCATCAACTGATGGTGCATCAAAGCCAAGCCGCAGTCCAATAAGACAGAGAGGCAGCCTATGGTGGATGAGCAATTTGTAAAAGGTCAGACTAGAAGAGCCCTTATACTTATAGCCACATAGACCACAAAGTGAGACAAGGATCTGGAACGACTTGGTTTTGTGGACTGAATGGCCACGGCTTGGTTATTCATCTGAGTTTGCAAAAGACAAAGTGAGCTCTACTGATGGGTGACTCTATATAAATTCCCGTTAGGATTACTCTACTTCGTCATCATCATCATCATCATCATCTTCTTCTTCTTCTTCTTCTTCTTTAGGCCTATGGGCTCATCACCCATTGGTGTCGTTCGGATGCTTCACTGTAGATTTCCCTTGTTCTCTGTCCTGTGCCAACAGACTAAGCTTGTGCACGTTTGTACCGCTCCATTCTCTGATGTCATCTAGCCATTCTCTGTTTGGTCTTCTCTACTAGGACCTAGATTTCATGTTCATATTTCATATCCATATCCGAATCTTATCTAAATAATCAGACGGTGAATCCGAATATCATCAACTTCCAACCTTACATCTAACTTCATATACTTCCTTACTTTGTTTATTTCCCATAGTAGACTCTTTCACAGAGCTGTCCTACCCACAAACTGCTCTCAGTTTCTCTTCTCTTCCCTGTTGCACCTAAGCACATGATGCAAATACAGTCCACCAAAATGGTTTTAAGTTGGTACTTTCTCTTCCTGCAGAAGTCATGTGTATCATTAGCCTGCTTTTGACTTAGGATCCTTTAGCGTTGTATTTACGGTCAAATGATAGGCCAAACCGAAACATAAAAACTAAATTATATGTATTAGCTAAAATACATAGGCCTATATGTGAAAGAAATATTTTTATTATGCTGGTCGCATGGCAATGTTATGTTCCTCAGCCTCTCCACGTCCCCTTAATCACCAAATGTTACGATGTCGCTCTTTCGAAATTATAATCAATTTAAATATAAGCCCTCATTGAGACGTGTATTTTCTCAGTTTGCATAGAGTGAATCGATTGTACTAACTTTAATACATAATTCACTAAGGAAACTCATTTGGCGAAGATATCTTCTAATTGTACAGTATAATTTTGCAATATCATAATAACTACTATATTATTGCAAAATTGTTTATTTTACAACAATTTACTAATTATATAAGAGTATATGTATAAATACTTTCTTTTAATATTGTCAAACACTAAATTCATGTATATACCTATGTTCAAAACAGAAACGGATCCAAAGTGTAGCTATAGTCCAGCTACAACAGACAATTACGTCACCGAAGATCAATCAGTCTTGTTGACCTGTTGCTTAAACTACATCGGAAACTGGCGTCCAGTGGTAGCGTGGTCAGAACAAGGTCACGAGAACGTTCTTAACAACGATTCCTTTAATTTTCCTGTATTGACGAATGCAGGTCAAAATAGAATTGTCTCCAGCATCACTGTAAGAGTTCGTGCGAATGAAAACACAGTGATATACACCTGTAAAACGCATTTCGCTGCCACATCAAACCCAGATGGGTCGAAACAAGATTCAAACTTTGCATACTACTACCATTTGTGCAATGTTACGCTTACCGTTGCGTGTAAGTACACGAGTAATTTACAATGAGGTAAATATTCAGCTAAGTTATTGTGAGAAATAGAGAAGCAATTACTCGGTTAATAAAAT
This sequence comes from Norana najaformis, assembly GCA_964023275.1. NCBI lineage: Eukaryota > Metazoa > Annelida > Clitellata > Crassiclitellata > Hormogastridae > Norana > Norana najaformis. Next base: position 49,924,764 of record OZ029914.1, read on the forward strand.
TAAATGTGCTTTCAGTTGTCTAAATAAACAGTTTTCAATATGAAAAAACAGTTTTGGGACTTTTCAAAAACGGATCTATGGATTTTGCAAAAATTGTAAATTAGTAACCATTGTAATGAACTATTAAATTGAGAATAGTATTCATGAAGATTTATGACAAAATAGACTAATTCAGTAATTAGACTGTACTACGGCTGTAGTCACTATAATCTACAGTATATACATTTGTATGCATCTGAAAATTTACACCGCACATTTTAAGAACCTTATAAACATGTTGAAACATGACTTTCCAAAATTATCAGAAATTTACTATATAAAACTGCCAATCTGATTCAACTCTAAAAATCCATTTTAAAATATACAGTTGCAGTGAGAGATATAAAGATTTCTCCGCTACGCAGCAGTTACCAGCCGGGTGAATACTTGCGATGTGTTGCGGACGGGAACCCCAGCCCAACGTATACATGGTCTCAGCTAGGTACTTCTACTGTTCTCAATGGTCCCATTCTGACTCTTGATGTGACAATACCCAATGGCAACGAATACACCTACCAATGTACGGCATCCAATGTAGTGGCAGGTGAAGTGAAGTCAACCGCCGCAAACATTACATTCATAGTCACAGGTAACATACCCGCGTCTTGCTATAATATGTTGGCCGTTTCTTGTGCTTGTTGATAGTCGTAATCCACGCTTGGGACACATACTAGAGTCTTATTGTATTCCATTGTATTGTATAGTATATTATGGTACTGTATTGTATCGTAGGCCTACTGTATTGTACAGCAACAGCATTTGATAACTCCTTTTAAGAAATTCTACGAAGTTTCAATAGATGGCTAAAAGTAAGACGAAAAAGACTTGTTGTGCGATTGTGTGAAAATGTAATGCAACGTGGTTGACGCAGAACGCAGCGGTCTTAGTCTGTGAGATCTTTACATTGGATAACGTGTCAGAGATGTGATTCAGCTGTTGCCGGACCCTCAGCCCACAATTTGTCATGTGGGCAACGTTATGTGTCATCTAAGTACTTGCGGGTCGAGTATATGCCCGTCTTTATGTTTGTCAGTATATCCGTATTGTAATAGGCTTATATTGCCTGAGACAGACATACAGACAGACAGACAGAAAGACAGACAGACGCGCTTGTGTTTCTCACATGGCTGGTTAATGAATTCTTCTATAAATCTATATTATTGGGTCATATTGGAAATTTTATTCATTATATCATTACTGTTTATACACTGATCTGTATCTGTTGTAATGTTGTGGTATGTATAGTTCGTTTTTAGTTGCAAGGCTCCGCATTTTGTTTATCAAGATTAATTAAGATTATAAAAATGAAAATTTTGAACCATTAAGGGTCGCACTTCTTAATTTTGTAGCAAAGTTGTCATTTCCTATCACATACGTTGTCAGTGGTTCGGCATGTGTTATTGTGACTGTGACGGCTCTTCTGCTACAAAAGTTCCTCAGATCGCAATGTCTCAAACGATCGAAACCTTCAACTAATCGTTAGTATCTACAATATTCGACGAATTTTGAATCGGTTGATTAGAAGCGATCTTTAATTCTAATTTTTAGACATATTTTCATAAATGCTTGTAGATCTGTGTTGAAACGAAGCTGGGTTGAACAACGATTACTACACTGTTTATAAGCGATTCGATAAACCAGAGACTGAATAATACTTAGAATAATTATATTTCATATTTCACAAAGCCTGAGTCATTGTGACAGCATATATTCTATTCTAAGGACTATTCTAAGTTTTAATCTTTGATCAAAATTTTGTCGGTGTACTTACATTACACTTTATGTTTACAAACCCAAAATGTGCATATATAATTCATTTGTTAACGTTGCCACACTTTAGTGATATTCACTGTAAGCTAACGTAAGCAAGATGCAGTCTTCATTTGGCAGTCACTACGTAATCAAATAGTATTGTATTGTATTGTATTTGATAACTCATATAGCGCTTCTTACAGAACAAACTACTCAGAGGCGCTTCCACTATGAAAACCCCGGAGAAATAAGAACGTCTTTAAACAACGATCTGACTGAACTCTATCTACAACAGTAACCCTTGCACGAAGCGATAGCTGAAGTTCATTTTATAGAGATGGGCCAACAACAGCAAAAGCCCTCTGGTGAGTAAGGGAGGACTTAATAGTATTTGAAAGTATTGCTGTTTATTGAACACTGAGTTATTTAACGCATTCTGTGGGACTACACTATACTCCATATTTTACTTCTCAGAGAACAACGAACAAACAGTACATGGTTCGTTACCGTCCAGTCACAACTATGATTCAATTCCTGAAGATGAGTTGCTGCCAACTGTAAATGATTCCGGTGTAACTGAACTAGCAGGTCCGCCATGCTCTCAGAACGACAACTACAATCTTCTGTCTGAGAGACCTAACATGGAAACCTCCGTAGTCTACGTTCACTTGGAGACAATGCCAATTCCTCGAATGGAACATGCAGAACATATTCAAGGGTCACCAGGAAACGACGGTCCAACGAGTTCTACCAATGAAAACGTACAGTTAGAACCCGTGGTACCAGAGAACCCTTACTATAACGTCTCATAAAAATAATCTACAGTAACTCATTCCATTTCATGGAATTATATATTCAGATATTTATTTACTAGATTTATTCAGATATTTATATATTTCCATAGTAAAACAAGGAAAAGTAATGTAATTAATTCGTTATTCATTTATACATGATGGGCAGGCCTATGCTTAAACCACTATGGCTTACCAGGACAAACTTAGACGGCCTAACGATTGTCTCTAGAAATTGTCGTTTAATGTAATATTTTATTACATAACATGCTAATTATTTGTTTCTTCCGTGTGAAAGATTCACAATATCCAGAATGATCAGGGACCTACTCTTAACATTGATTTTATTGCATACTTCCCGACTAAGATCCCGCTCGACTTTTGCATGAAGTTTTTCTCTGAATAAAAGTTTATGCCTAAATATTCATGCATAATACCAGGTTTAAACAGAAATAACTTTTCATGTTATGCCACGTTAGCCAATCTGACTTGAGTCTAAACTCAGTGTTCTGCCTTTTGAGCAGTTCCTGTGACTATGATCTATTGTAAGGTTTGAACAGTAGGCTATTGTTTTAAATTTAACTACCCGTCACTTGGGTGAATTTGCTTCTGTCCTGATACTTTTAAAAATGCATCTGATAATAAAGACTGTAACTGCAGAAAAACAGGAAATTGATAGCAGCTGCTTAAAGTGTCTTCTACTGCAAGCAGAACTTCATCTTAACCACTGTGCTTAAAGGGCAGGGGGCAATGAATCCTTGTAAATGTACATACTTCATTTATTCAGATATTTATATATTTCCCTAGTATTGCAAGGAAAAGTAATGTAATTACGTCGTTATTCATTCATACATGATGAACAGGCCTATGCTTCAACCAATGTAGCTTACTAGGACTAACTTAGACGGTCTAACGATGCTCTCTAGAAATTGTCGTTTAATGTAAAATGCACACGTTTTCTACAGCGACCCTTTAGCCTTGACCCTGCACATTTTTCAGTGAAATTTATAGGGGAAAATCCATCACTACCGCTGCCCTTTCGTGCACGAGGATCTTAAGTGGTGTGAGTCACTTTCAAACGGACAGCTGTGGTGAAGGATCTTACCCGATAAATTCATCCTCACTTCATCGTAATCGTAGTTATAAACTCGAGATTTCTACAGCGCCCATCGAAAGCTAAGTCGCGGTTAATCAGCTTATACACAGGCGCTCAGTCAAAACAAAATTGATGGACAAGAAGGTTTCGGTTCAAGATCAAGGTCCAGGACAAGATCTAAGAGTCAGGCAGGCAGGCAGGTAGGCAGTCAGACAGCTACGGTGGGTGGTGTTTGGAATTGGATCTCCAGGATAGATAAGGGGAAGAAGAAACAGGTTGTGATCTGTCGAAGAGGAGGGTTTTCAGGTTTGAGAGGAGGACCTGCGCACAGATTGCAAGGGGTGAAGTGATGGTGAGTTCGTAAAATGGATCAGATAATTGTCGTAATTCTTGTGGGAGTTTATTCCAGATTCACACCTTGTGTGGATAAGCAAAGTCCGCGTAATCCAGTATCAAGAACAGTCTCACGACTTATTACAAAGCCACCATGACTTATATTGGCACGATGGCTGGATGATGTCTCGGCTTTTCAGCGTTGAAGCTGTAACATTTGAATTGTACTAGACTATGTGAAATTGCGGCATGGTGGTCTGTTGGTAACGCGTTTGGTCAATGACCATGCGGTTGCGAGTTCGACTCCGTGTAACGACCCTGTTCAAGTTGTTTTTCCACCAGTTGGCAACCCTGCTTCTAACCTTGGGATTCGTCCATTGCCGGCACAAGGGCTCAAGAAAAGAAGAAGAGTGCCTCCCCTACGTCTCACTTGTGAAATATGGGATAGTTTAGTTTACTTATTTATGTGAAATTGACAGTTTATTGTCAAACCATATGCTACACAACGAAAGATTGTTCAATTGCATTATGACTATTGTTGCTTTCAAAAGATCTATCAACAAAGCCAAAGCTCGTTAGGGCCATCAACGTTTTCGCGAGCTACTTAATGGCGCTTTGCTAGTTGCTAGTGTCTGTATAAGTGACGAACTAGGTCAATGGTGCTTATCATTGTTAACTGTCAATACGGGAATGAAAATCAGTAGGCCTGTAATTTACAAACAGGTTCCTCCCATGCACTTATGTAGATTTGTGCTCATTCATTCAGAACATTTATATAGCGCCCCTTAAAGTAATATACACAGAGACAGAAATGACAGTAATTCACACAAGTCTACCGACGGTGATAAGAGATCTCAGATAAGATTTTACAATGCAGTACTAATATCACGTCATGGACTGAATTATCGTTCTCTCTGCTATTGCAGGAGACTAGGGACAGAAGCAGATGGATCAAAATTGTCCGTGGTGCAGCCAATCCTCCGCTAGAGGACGCTTGAAGGCAAAAAAGAAAAGGTGCATGATAGACGAAAACTGCCTGAATACCTTAACAGGTTCAAGCCGGTTCGGCTTGCAAACAATCAGGTCACTAAGTTGATCGAAAACTTGCATTTTAGCTAGCTTATTGCTATAAAGGTAGGCTCATTTGATATATACCCCACCTCTGGAGACAAGTGATAAATAAGCTAGCATATTTACCTTGCTGAACATACAACTGGCACACGATAAACAGTTTTCTCGCAGTTAAATATTATTTCGCTAAGGTTCCCGTTCACGTACCACGAACACTTTCTCGTCGTAGATGCCAATGCATTCAACGTGAACACTCATGCATGTATGTGACCAACTAAAGCATTTAACTAAATCATTGGTGTATTGCTTTGCCGTACGCTGGTCCACTAGTCCAGTAGTACCATTGACGTACACGCGTATATTATGTGTACGTGTATATTATACTTCAGACGATCGTCATACACAGGCAATTACCCAGGCATGACTTCAACATTGTCATAGTAAACATATTCTCATATTTCATACCTGTGTAATTTGTGTAACTGAAGGTGTTTCGTGACTATTATTTCAATGCGACATTACTCCGTTATAGTTCTAAACCAAACACCGACACGTTTAGATCTCAAGGCGAGAAATCAAACAGTAAGTGTGAATATATGTTACAATATTTTATTAATATTTTAGTAATCGTTCAATTAGACTTAATGAGTGTCCTAAAGTCTCGTGCAACAATTTCATAATGAATAGCAGAAAGCAATAGTAGGTCTACAGTGTTGTATATCGCTTCGACGTTTACCCGCTTATTTAGTGCATATGAGAACTCTTGTCTAGCGAGAACTTTAGGTTTACAAATTCTAATATACTCTCTCTTCTTTGGTCCCGAAACAAATTTCAAATTCAGCCTAGAAAGACAGGTTCGTGACAAGCCACTCATCAAAGTTCATAGGCTACACAACAGATATATTCTAGAAAGAAGTAGAATTAAAAGGCAGCGGCTCTTTTTGATGGATGGGGTATGTCAGCAGAAGCATGAATACGTCATTCAAAAACCACAACATATAGTATTAAGTGTTGCATAAAATGTTTTCCTTGAAAAGTAGTTATCGATTCTGGTGCGGTTCATGCAACGTAAATATTGCTTTAGTTTTATCGTTTGCCTTTATTGTTTTAGCAATTTTATACATATTTTGTTTAAGATCTTAAAAGAAACGAATTCTTTGGAAACAAATGGCCTCAAGTGGCTACGTTGAGTGCCCTATATGCACCGAACAAATTGTCGATAACAGACTTTTACCTTGCGGACACACTTTCTGCTTGAACTGTATTTCACAAATTAAGCGGTCGAAAGGCAAGCTTTTACCTTGTCCAGTGTGTCGAAAGGAGTGTGCAATACCAAAAGGAGGATTCTCAGAGTTGCCGAGAAATTATGCTGTGGAGCAGATTCTTCAAGCCCCAAAGCAGCCTAAACAAGAACATGAACTTAATATGTGTGAAATATGTGACAGCGTGGCAGTTGAGTTCTGCATGCAGTGCAGTCAGAATTTGTGTACTGACTGTAGCAAAGTGCATAAGAAACTAAAAGTATCCGTTTGTCATTATGTTGTACAAATAGACAAGAAAGAACAGCTTAAAGATTCTTTGGACACACGCCACATGTATTGTCCAGTACACCGAGAATATCGGCTTGAACTCGCATGTGTTGATTGTAATACTCTAATTTGCTGGAAGTGCAAAAGAGTAACTCATCAGGCACACGAGTGCATTGAAATGATTCGAATGGCCGATTACTACGCCATGCAGTTGAAAGCAGATATTGAACGAGCTGAATATCGTGTACATCTGTCCAAAAAGCTTTGTGAAAGAATAGAATACCAAGAACAAATGCAACAGGAATGTTTTAAGAAGGAAACGGAGAGCATTACTAAAATTGTTGGCAAGTTGATGCGTGATATTGCGGAAAATCAAACGATCCTAGCAAAGCAAATGGAATCTGTTCTAGAGGAAAATTTAAGATTGCTTCATCTTCGCAAGGAAAATGTTTATAAGCACTTGGCTGACTTACAGCAAAACATCGAGGCTATGAGGTGGTTAAAAGACTGTGGAGAGCCATGGAAACTGTATAAATGTTTTAACGACTTACACAGAAAAACTGAGAACGTTTTGCAAGAAAATGTAATTGGAATGGATGATGCTAAGCTTCTAACCTTACCAAACTCAGAAATTTTTCAGCAACTGTTACGAAGCAATTCTAACATCGCAGGCACGTATTTACTTCTTGTATATTTCTCATATTATTGATTCTTTTAATTCGCAATACCAAATTACTACAAATAGTTTTCTATCTCACCAATAAGGTTTGACAAATGTCCATATAACCGGATACCCTACTGCCTCTCTGTTGCAGTCATAGCAAGAGTATTTAATATGATCTAATGTAGTGGCTATCCACAATAATGCACAAGGCATCAGTCACTTCAAGTCAAGAATCAAAATCCAGTCATAAATTCAGCCGTAAACGTATCATTCTGTCAATGCTAAAGTAAATGGATCTTCTTGAATTTCTTAAAAATTTAGATGGTAAAGTTGTCTGTTACTGTATGTTACTGTTTTAGCCATTAATTACTGTTGAATCCATTTTTACCAGCTAAACGTTTAGTGGCTATTAAATCTATTAGAAATTGGAGACCAGCCAACACCCTCTACTCCGTCGCAACAGACAACAGATGGAAGACAAAACTATTCGTCTGCAGCAGAAAATTCACCCCATCCTCAAGAAGTCTTGTACTTAGGCAATCCACCGCATTCAACAGACCTGAAGCACAGAGGTATATTTTTATGTCATGCACTTAAACGTTTAGACTTGTATTCAAGTTTCAACTGTTTATATTGTTACGGATAAATCTGATCTATAGTTAAAGCTAGAAATTCAGCCAATAAATCCTGCAGCTGGCCAGATCATATCCAGCAAGCGCCCAACTTGTAGGTTACCCTAGGAAGCATTGTTGAAATCTATTCTGCTACTGAAACAGAGAAAAATGGGAGAACTCACTCAGACCAAATTGATAAAAATGAGAACTCAGGAAACATAGTTGCACTGCATACAAGGCCCATGTTATTATGCAAGGCGGAACTCGTGTCCTGGAGAAGATAAAATGTAAAGCTAAACTGAGGAATCAGGGTAAATGTTGAGAATTAATGCACAACCATCCTTGTCAAATGTACAAATTAAATATTTATTCCAAGTTAGACAAAATGGGTATTAAATTCATTCAAATATACGTAAGGAGTGTGCGGCCATGGCATTGCTAATTCAGAAATACACTGCAGTTTAGAATTGATTTTTAATGTGCAAAGTCATCTAATGAGTAAGATTTGACTTTCAACATGCGGGCATTAAATACTGTAAAACTAAAATGTCACAGTTGCAGTTAATAGGCTAAGTAAGCTATATTGACTTTTATTGTCTATAGCTATCCATCCAGCTATATCAAGCTGTTTCTTGAAACTGTTCAGGCTTGGTGCAGATATTATTTCTTCAGGTAGCCAGTTCCCGTGCTCTACAATCCTCTAGCTGAAGAAAATTTTTCTAATTTTCAATCGCACCCCTTACGATAAAGTTTCTTACTGTGTCCTCTTAAATGTTCCATTGCTGCCCTTTGGAAGAATGCTTGCTCGTCTATATTCTCAAGTCGATGTAAACAATTCCTAGGTCTCAAATTCATCTGTGTTGAAAATATTTTATTGAATATAGGGTTACATATTCCACCGAAAGCCGTGGCAGACGTTTAGTAGCATGTGGCAAACCACAAATGATCTCCAAGTTCACCTACTCTAGACAAATCGAGACATTTAGACAGTCTCAGTTTTAAATATAACTATTCTAATTTGTAATATACAAAAACTTAATCAATGGGTAATTATTTACAGAAATTAAGCTGAAACAACAGGTTCTTCCACGAGTGAAACCACCGAAATACAATATTTCTATGCAAATGCGTAACGATACAAACACTGGTGCCGATCCAGGTAAGATTCTTTTAAGATATTATACTAACCAAATTAGTCACAAAATAACTTATATGAATTAAAGACTTCTTTTTAATGTATTCTGTTTTCAAATATAGCGGCCACATTTTTTGGCAGAAGGTTCAAATTTTGTTACATCAGCTGCAACTGTCGAGGCATTGAACCCATAAACTGAAACGCTCTTTAATTTCGGTTTTTGTCATGGTTTTTTAGGTTCAACTGATAGATACTTCCAAATCTAAACGTTGCTCTGAATATTAATAGTTTGGCTTCATTTTGCTTGACTTCACATCGCATCATATCTAAAACACCAATGAGCCAGTTAGCACCGATATATTTGAAGTTCGTCATTGTGAGATATTCAGAGTAATGATACATTGGTCAGCAAATGGATCTTTTTGGCAGGTATCCCAAGGAATGCGAGTGCAGAAGCAAAGTCAGACCTGAAAAAGCAATCTCAGTTACTTGCAAAAATATCTGCAGGTGGCCAAGCCGTCTGTGGAATCACTGTCTTTGAACACCGACTTTATGTCATTTATGATCACCGCGCGGTTATTTCCGTTTACGATTTAACCAAATTTCACCTGATTTCTAAAATAACGATCGACAGTGTAGTTGAGCCAAAAGACTTAACATCTTGCAGTTTCCATAGATGTCTTTATGTATCTGAATGGAAAACTAGTTCAATCCACAGAACGAATATTGAGGACATTGGCACCATTACCAAGTGGAACATCGGTGACGATTTTGGTAATATTTCAACATCATTTGAACACAACGTCATTGTGGCCGGTTTCAGAACAAGCAAAATTAAAGAATACACCACGAACGGAAGACTATTGAAATCAATACAATTAACGTCAGGTGTTCACCCATGGCACGCCCTGAAGCTCAATTCTGAAAATTACATAGTTAGCCATGGCAATACTTCGACCAGTTTGCATATGGTTTGTCTCGTAAATAGCAAGGGCGACCTGCTAAAATCCTTTGGGGGCAAGAAAGGCTCTGGTAGAATGGAATTAAATGGACCATATCACTTGGCTTTGGACATGGATAAAAAGGTTTTAGTCGCAGACTGCAACAATCACAGAGTAGTTATGCTAACTTCAGACCTTGAATATCGAGGAGACATCGGGCAGGATCTGCGTTATCCGACAAGGGTCTGCATTGACAAAGCAACCAATGAACTTTGTATTGCCGATAACAATGTGGAAGATAAGAAAATAGCTAACGGAAAAGTTCTTATATTTAAACTTTTATATATGTTGCAAATTTGAGTTTTTCTCAAAAGTCTTCAGTTATTCAGCTTCTTGCAACACAGATGAACACTGCAAAAGCGTATTACAATAGTTACTCCAGGACATGTTTCTAGAATCTGCTGCTTTTTAACAAGATTGTCAATAACACATTTAACTCTTATAAATCATTCTTATATTCATAGTCATTATTATTAATTAGCAACTTCTATAGCGCAGGTGTTTCACGCACACAGCATCAACCGACCCGCATCAAAACCAAAAAGTAATCAGGTCAATACCCAGGAGGCCAGTACATTCAATATCATTCTATAGTTAGTGTATAGATGGTTATAGATATTCATACATTAATTGCTTGCCCATCGTAGCCTGACTTATAGTTTGCCTCATCTCCCGCAGTTCGACCGGACTTCTCAATCAGAATCTGAATTTTACATATACAGTCTGTATATAAATAGGGTATACATATAAATATAAAGTTTATATATACATACACAAGTACACAGGGCTACATATTTATATTGTTGCATCTAAAAGCCTACGAAACTTCTAAATGAACATTTGCATCAAATGTCAGACAAAAGTGTTTTTTCCGTTGTACAATATTTACAGATGCTTTAATACAGTAAACACAAATCAAACCTCCATGAGGTATCAAAGCGAAGTCGTAACCTCCTTTTTCAGTTAGGTTACTTTCCTTTGCATGGATTAACCAACCCTCTTGTTGAATATCCTACACCCTCAATGCTATGTAGATACTGTATTGCAGTCTATCAATTCTATTTGTCCTCGCGTGCGTCCTAAAAATGGATTTTTTTACAGTTTACTTTTTATGGTTCCTTTTTTAGTGGGGTTATGTTCCCGGATATAGATTAACTAGCCATCCAGTTGGATATTCTCCTTAGACAACGAGAAAGTGCCACAACACCAAAACATCAAAAGGTCCCACGGGCCAAAACAACCCGAAAACGGATCCTCTGAACCAAAACCAAAAGCGTCCATTCGGACCGAAGACAGCAAACGTTATACAGGCACAGCACCTCTAGAGGTCGTCATTTCCCGAGAAAAATGACCACACCTCTGCCTCTCCACTATGTGGTAGATGGACTCGTTCAACAATATATATGTACATTAAACCATGCTTCAAAGTTCACTTCTAGCTTCTTGTAAAGAGACATTGTCAGATTTCAGGCGTATTGTGTTGCATTTTATACTCGGATAGAAATTAATCGAGCAAACATGTCAAATTCTAAAAAATATGCGATGAATCAGATTGGTTGCTTGTATTCACATCAGATTCTGACAACCATTGTCAGGTTGTATGGAACTTGCGGTTACTCTGATAAAGCAACTTTGAAGCAGCTTGCTACTGATTATGCTGTATTAATTGTCTTGATTACAATTGCAATTACAAAACACGTTCAATGAAAAAATTTGCTTGATTAAAATTTTGACAGGATTTATTTTGAGTACTTAATCATCATCGATCAAGTAGTTAGCAGAAACGCATTCAAGTCACGCCAGTGTCCTTTGCAATTTCAGTCATCATTCTTTCAGGCAAAAGACCAACACAATACGGTAAAATATGATACAACATGGCGTTTTAGTCACGACTAATTTGCAAATTTAGCATCCACGGGCATGTTTCCTATTGCTTGCTAACTACAGAATACAGCGCAGCTATTTCCTTCGAGATCCGAGAAGACGTTATGCTGTACTGAGGCAGTCTTTAGAATAGCATGGCAAATGTTTGAATCGTATAGCAACGAGACCATCTCTTACCTAACATCTGCCTTTTATAACCTAGTTCATTTTATTTAGAATACTCGCAGTTTTAATGACTATACAAACACCGACAGTTTTGAGTTTGTTCATTTGCACAATCGTAATCGTAATCGTAATCTCGAGATTTCTACAACTCCCAACGAAAGCTAAGTCGCGGGAACCAGCTTATTCACAAGCGCTCAGTCAAAACAAAATCGATATGCAAGATGGGTTCGGTACGGGGTCAAGATCCAGCAGTCAGGTAGGCAGACAGTCGGAAGGTTACGGTGGATAGTGTTTGAAACTGGAGTGAGAAGAGCGATAAATGAAGAAGAAGAATCAGGATAAATTTTTTTGAGAAGTTATGTTTTTAAGTTTTGAGTGAAGACCAGTTCAGAAATTGCAGGAGGTGAAGTGCTAGCGAGTTTGTATGATGGATCAGATAACTGCCGTAGCCTAATTCTGGTGGAAGTTATTCCAAAGGGGCGGAGCAGCTATGGCTATGGAGCGTTTTCTAAATTTTAAGGACGAAGTGACGGGCAGCATTTCTGTAGACGGCAGAATTTCCTGATTATTGCATCAAACAACAGTAACACTTTAAGCACGCAACTATGAAGTAGGCTTCAAGTCAAAAGTAATATTGAAGTCAAAGTGAGATTGTAAATATTAGTAATAGAAATCGTAATTCCGACATTTCTACAGTGCCCAACGAAAGCCACGTCACGGGGACCAGCTTTTTCACAGGCGTTCAGTCAAAACAAAATCGATAGGTAAAAGGGTTCGGTTCCAGGTCAAACTGTGATTTCACAAGAGCCATCGTGAGCGTCTCGACCTCAGCTTCATAAGTTTGTAATTTAAAAACTGGTTTCATCTCATGCAATATGTGGATTTGTGCTATGCCTCTGATGATGATCGGTAATTGTCGATTTCTTTTACTTTTTATACATCGCCATGATTCCAGTACGGGGTTACTTTTTCCACATGAAGGCCAAAATTTTGGTCAAACCTGGCCTTGTCACGGAGAAAGGTCAAAATCATAGCTTGTCCTAAAATGTCCACTTTGTGGCGACTTTGAGCATAATTATAGGCCTTCTTTGACGACCACGTGTCTTTTATTTTGACTAATTGCAGTCAACGCCTTTACCCACTAAAAGTCATTCGATCTCAGAGAATGCCTTCCAATAAATTACAAAGCATTTATCAAGCTCTTGTAGTCTTCAGGTTTACCTACGCTCTCTGGGGTTGTTTCCTGTCAATATAATTAATTGGGAGAATCGATTCCTTTTTACGCCGCGCTGTGCGTAGTGGCCTTTTGAATGGTGGTAGTATAAAATTGGAAAGTTATTGCGAGAAAATTGAATTGAAATTCTTTAAAAGCATCCAGAAACCTAACCACTGCCTTCACCAGTTAGGCCTACTTACGGCTAAGCTCTCACACGGTTTCACCTTGCGCGAGAGGGGACATAATTTTGAATTGCCAAACTTTCACACAATGCTCCATAAAAGATCCTTTGTCGTTCGATTACTATATAAATACAGAAAATTATAATTTTTTCAATAGATCAATATATCAATTCTGCTAGATTTTCCTAATAGTAGCAAAGATCTTAGAGTCTTAGACTCTAAGATCTTTGATAGTAGTGCCTCTGTATTCTGAACTATTTAACCATAATTATTTTATCAAGTTGTCATTCAGACCCTATTTTACATTGTTCATGTCATTTATTATGTTGCTGTGTGCATTGTTGTAAAGTGTGGGCGTTTGACTCATGCTAATAAAAGAATACTTACTTACTTTACATAATTACAACTGGCCTATCATAGAATAGCGCTAAACAAATGAGCGCCATGTGTATCTAAATTTAACACCTCTGTTTATCTAAATTTAGCACGCTTGCATCTGCATTATTTTGACTTGAAGTTGGGTGAAATTGCTAAAATTGAAGCAATACAAGTTATATCTACGATAGAACCAGGTTTACGCAAAAATTTTGTAAAATTCTTGCTATAGTGTAGTTTTGAAACTGCGAAAATGGGATCCGATGTGATTTTATAACATTACGCACAGAGACATCGAACGTGTATAGGCTTTATCGAGTCATTTAACATAGCGCATTACTGGTTTATCAGAATAGTTTCTAGTGTTATGTCTCATTCTAGTTAAGAATAAAGATGATTCAACTCTGGTTGACTCGACATCGTGACAGCCAGTAGGCTATATATCAAGGCATTTAATATAGCGCATTTTGCTTATCCACCATAGGCTGCCTCTCTGTCGTGCGGACTGACCTCCTGGATATCGACCTGATTGTGGCTTGGTTTTGGTGTGCCATCGGTTGATGCCTTGTGCATTAGACACTGGCGCATTAGAAGTTGCTAATTAATTAATAATTTATGGCCTCATAAAATCGCTGTGTAATCGTATTGTCTTCATTCCTGGTTAAAATGCTAATTCGATAGGGTAGATGTGGGTTGAAAACTGACTGTTGTGGATCAACATAGTCCAGTTAAGTGCCTAATTTTCTCTTGGCTTTTCAGTCATGTGCAGTTAATAGAACCAGTTTATTTACAGGCTTCCAAGCATTTAGGTCCAAGCCTAAATCAGAATGCAAATCCAAAGATGAGGCATTGCGGTAAAATATTGTAGCAACATGTCGTTTTAGTCACAAATGATTTGCAGATTTAGCATCCACAGGCATGTTTCTTATTGCTTGCTAACTACAGTGTACAGCGCAGCTATTTCCTTCGAGGTTAAACTTTACTGCGAGTCGCAAAATTAATGGAATCATTCTCTGGGAGAAATTTCAAGTGACTATTGCTTGTATGCTACATCTGCCTAATAATATTTATCAGTTAACATGATAAAATCATGTAACTTACATATTGTTTTGTTCGTACAGATCATGGCTATGCGAGTTGAGACTGGATGGCAGTCAGAGAGAACTTTGGCAGAGTGCATGCGATACATGTTGGACAATGAAATAGGGACGGATGTCTGTTTTGAAGTGGGACCACCAGACGGTGCAACTATCCAAATACGGGCTCACAAGTATATGTTAATCTCTCGCAGCCCTGTTTTTGAAGCCATGTTCTCAAGTGGCATGAGTGAGTGCAGGAGTGGACCAGAGGCAAAAGTCCGAGTTGAAGACATCGATGCTTCTGTCTTCAAAGAGGTCTTGAAGTATGTTAACGTTGGATCTTCAGCTGCGTTTATTTGCCCTAGTTGTTTCTTACGGTCATGGTCATTGGGTTTACATTTGACCCATAACTGGCCACCAGTTGCCCCCCAGTGGCATGATGCAAACCCACTCTGGACCCAGTGAATGTGACAGTCTGGGTTTGCTGGAAATCATCAGTAAATTTGTTTATTAATTTGTAACACCAGGCATACAGGCTTTACAACTTCAAGTCATACCGATGCCAGATGACTTAAATTTTTTTGTTTTATATCTTGATATCTGACCACAGTATTAGTTGTGCCATTATAAATTCTTCTTCCTCTTCTTCTTCCTCTTCCAATTTCCGTTCCTCCTCTTCCTCTTCTTCCTCCTCTTCTTCCTCTTATTCTTCTTCCTCTTCTTTCTCATCCTCTTACTCGTCCTCTTCCTCTTTTTATTCGTCTTGTTTCTATTCTTCTTCTTGCTCTTCTTCTTCCTCTTCCTCTTTCTCTTCTTATTCCTTCCTCTTCTTCTTCTTCCTCTTCTTCCTCTTACTCGTCCTCTTCCTCTTTTTATTCGTCTTGTTTCTATTCTTCTTCTTCCTCTTCTTCTTCCTCTTCCTTTTTCTCTTCTTATTCCTTCCTCTTCTTCTTCTTCCTCTTCTTCCTCTTACTCTTCCTCCTCCTCCTCAGACAAAGACATAGATGGACATTATATCTTGCAGGGTTGCAAATATTATTGCTTGTAATTTTTATAATAATTATACTTTTTTATTATGCTTGGGAACAAGAAATGTATGTCACATTAAAAAAATTAATTTATGCAATATTTAATAGAGTACAATAAATTAGATTTTTCTATGAAACATAGGTCTAAAAAGTCTTTAAATTACGTGTGTTTGCAGCTACATCTACTGCGAAAGTGCATCACTCTGCCCTGAATCAGCTACGTCTGTGATGTACGCTGCTCACAAGTATATGCTGCCTAAGTTAGTCGGAGAATGTGGAAAATGTCTTTTGGAGGGTCTCGATGTAAACAACGTCCTTGACATTCTGGAACATGCTCTAGTGTTTCACGACAAGGAACTCATGACAGAATGTCTTAAACTTATTTCCGTGAACTCGGGGACTATCATCATGGGTGATGGAATTTTGTCAGCATCTCGACAGGTAATGGAAGCTATCCTTGGGATGGATACTCTTCCATTAGGTGAGTGTGATATTTATCAGACCACCACTGATTGGGCTTGTGGTCAAGTTCAGAATGCAGAAATGCCGACTGATCTACAGATTAGAGAGGCACTTGGTGACCTATTGTACAAGATACGATTTCCAACAATGGATCCAAATAGTTTTGCTAAAATCAGTGTAGGAAGTAATTTGCTGACTGCAGAAGAGAAAGAATCGATCTACTATTTTTTAGTGACAAAAGAGAAACGCCCTGAATTGAAGTTTCCAACTGAGCTTAGGCAAGGTGAGGAAGTCTGGATTGACCGGACAGTGACTTGTATACCTGGGCAATGGCGTTCTGCACCATATGTTGATGCAATTAATTTCAAAGTTAATCAAGATATTCTGCTGACAGGCGTTGGTTTATACACGGGATACAATGGAAAAGGATATGATGTTGATTTGGAAATTTTGCAATCGACCAAATCTCTATTCAAGAAGAGGCTTACGGTCCCATATACGGGAGATTCAAATCCGTTTAAAATTTTGTTAGATGAACCAATACTCGTAGACGCTGGAGTTGTTCATTCAGTGAAGGCTTTGTCTCATGATGTCATTGGCTACTACGGTCAACCGTGTAAAGCGGTATGCACGGATGGAAGAGTCATATTCACTTTTTCCAGAAACATAGAATCAGGATCAAGTTATGAGACTTATGGTCAAATTCCTCGATTCTATTTCTGTTATCTGTAGAATGATTCAGTGTATTACAAAGACGGAAGTTTTATAATGACTTACACTAACAGCTTAAAGTGCTAAAATTAAGATTAAACAACTTTGAGATATGTATTCATTCACTAACTTCTGATGTGATTTTACTGTGGTAATTGTGGTGTAACGGATCCCTTTGTTAAACAACTGAGACAAGTGATACAGTTTGAAGATACATGTAATGTGCCAAATTATTACACAACGGGAACAAAGTTTAAGTTATTAATAATCCGTGCTATACATACGAACATGGTGACACATGCATTGTATGTGGAAAGATCTGCATTGGTTGTTCATGCAGTGATGCAGTTAGTTTAAGATCCTTATGCTTGTGCACAAGTGTCTAGAAGCTGGGCTCTATTTTATCTTTGAAGTTCTGCATCTCGGTGTTGTCTCCAATTGTCGGCATTGCAACAATTATGATATGTTGTGGTCGGCCCATTATTTTGAAATAATCTGCGTAGAAGCTCGTGAAACGAACTCTTTCGTATTCTTGCCTTTATTCTACCAGCGGTTGAGAATCATCCTGCTTGACTGTGATTTTGTGCTGACAAGTTGGAGCATATCTTAACAAGGCAGAGGTGCTTCTTCTTCTTGTGAAGAGCAGAGGTGCAATATTATAAAAGTGCAATTGCGAAACGACTACTAAGTAAAAAGTCTCTAGATTGAGAAGAATTGTCAGCACCTCCGAGTTTTGGCTATGCCACTTGTCGTAATCTTAATCCGGAGATTTATACAATGCCAAACGAAAACCAAGTCACGGGGACCAGCTTATTCACAGGCGCTCAGTCAAAACAAAATCGGTAGGCAAAAAGGGCTCGGTTCCAAGTCAAGATCCAAAAGTCAGGCAGAGAGACTATGGCAGCTACGGTAGGTGTTGTTTTGGATTGGAGCGGAGAGAGGAGGAAGAAGGGATGGCAGGATAGGATCTGTGAAGGGTAAATATTTTCAGTTTTGAGTGGAAGGCCAATGAAGAAATTGCAAGCGGTGGAGCACAGATGAGTTTGTATGATGGGCCAGATAACTGTCGCAGTTCTGGGGAGTTTATTGTCTGCAGAAGCTAACCTCACAGATGTTCGAGCTGCACTACGCAATCCTTTTAAAGGGAATCCTTTTTCCGTGACGCACAGATCGCATCCGAAACAATCCTTTCACGCTCAGTTTTCCGAGTGGTGAGTGATGATTCGGCGTGCTTAACGCGTTTACAGAAACTCCTTTGGAAGAGGTCAGGGTTAGCCATGGATCGCATCAAATCGATCGGGCTTCTGTGAAAACAGCATGCCTCTCTGTTTGGCTTTGGGTTTTGTCTGATCGCCCGAGACTTGAAGGAAAGTTGGAGGCATGAAGATAATATTCTGCACATCTTGTTTAGGTGTTGTATTAGTGCTGTATGTTACGATTGCCCTCACGAGTTACCTTTTACATTTATGTTGCACTCTGTACGGTGACAAGCTCTGAGTCCCCTTCTCTCTTGCCTTTCATCTGTTGACCAACAACCGTCTCTCTCTCTCTCTCGCTGTCTTCCCCCTCCCTCTCTCTCTCTCTATCTCTCTCTCTCTCTCTCTCTCTCTCTCTCTCTCTCTGTTTCGCTCTCTCTCCCCTCTCTCTCTATCTGTTTCGCTCTCTCTCTATTTCGCTCTCTCTCTCTCTCTATCTCTACAACTACGTCTCCATATACTGTATGTATATAATGGGTTTTGAGAGCAGTAACTACAAGTGGCCAAAGACCATAAAGCCGGCAGTATAAGCATCCACATGTGTGAAAACCAGTATTCCTTTTATAAATGTATAATTTAAAAACTCTTCACAGATTGATGTTATAAAATGTTAGCTTGCCTCATCCTTGCTAGTGAATTTTATGATTCAATCAGTCTACCGTCTGTAGACTAATGCCTGTCCTGGACAAACGTTGCAGCTCTGGCTGTGCTCTGTTTTCTACAATCTACGTGGGAATGAGCTAACTGTGTGATACGGACTTCATCGGACTTCGTCGTTCCTCATTCTCGATGCGCTGCGGCCCAGGAATTCTGAACATGGCGTTATCTGTCAACTCTGGATGGGTATCCGTTGATTGGGCTTTGCGTGTATGCTTGAACCAGCCAGTGGTAAATTTCTAGTTATTTGAGCACTATTCGTAATATTTTTAACACCAGTTAGGCTGGGTTAGGTAGTGCTATTGTGAGGTACTTAAAAGGAAATACATTTACTGTCTAGATACATATATACATACATACACATACATACATACATGCATACATACATACATACATACAGTCATACATATATACATACATACACGCATACAATCCTCAGGACTAAATCGCATTTTATCTGAAATCAATGCCGAAGTATACGTCACAAGGCTTTTAATCTCACATGCGCATACATTAACAACATATTAATGTGTCATCGAATACTGAAACAATTTTATGCAGGTACAATAAATTATGACCTGAAATACAACCGTGTTTGTAGACCTACGTCTGTAAGAACAGTTTATGCAAAAGGCTTATTGACATCAGCCTTTTGTTTTGATCAGAAACAATACAAATAAGACTGAAATATAATTCAGTCTACTTTAGCTGATGTTGCATTAGTGCGTGTTGTAGTTAGTCCTGGGCGACTTACTTTGATACGCATTTGTGCATTGATGACAAGCAAAACATTTTCATATTTTGTTCAAACACATTAAAACAAGACTTAAATGGGAATTGAGTCTACCTTCCATAACCTTTTTTGCAGTCATACAGGTATGCCTACCCTTAAAGAGATGTAAGGTGGAATCAGACCTTTGAAATGCTGAAAACAAGAATCCTTCCATCTTTTGTTTCACCACCAGTTGTTGCGTTATCGGCTACGTACAATCTTCCGACCGTTTCGTCTAAAAACATTCTCCTCGCTCTACGTAGTACATTTGCTGCAGAAGGAATGAGCTCCTTGATGAACCTTAAAGTAGGGCTTAAAAGTAATATTCTACGGTTATTACAGTCGGTCACCAGTATGCAACCGCTTTTATTTACTGCCAAATGATATGGCCCACACAAATGTTTTTCGTCGGATCCCCTAACTCCACCAAATACTATTTTAAGTTTACCGTCTAAGCCAACAATACAGACTCGGTGATGCTCACTTAAATGGTCTCCTTGGCAAATTAGGAAGTCATTAGAAACCAGTTTCAAGGCGTGCCACGGTTTAAATCCATCTCCTAGGTCAATAGAACGTATCAATTCCCCATTGGACTTGTATTCCTTCAACTTGTTTGACATGTACCCAGCCAATAAGATGCTCTGCTCGGTTGTTACAGATAAACCACCTAGATCTCCGTCTGTGCCCCAATTCATATGTTCCATTTCTTCGCTAATTTCAACCCGAAATATGCAAAGCAAACTCCAGTCGCAAATATATAAGCAGTTATTAAATTTGCAGGAGGCTAGATCATTTGGATTAACTAATCCATCTACTGTGACGTTTTTAAGAAATACAAAGTCAACTGAGTTGTATACATGAATGCTGTTCCTATTTTCAAATACAATGTACATCTTTGAGTCTAGAACAGTGATACCACAAACAGCTGCGCCATCTTCAGGTCTTATTGTTCTTATCAGCGACCGGTCTGCATACTTTGATGAAGATTCACCTAAAAGCAAACAAAATAATAAACATTAAATAAATTTACCTACATTGATGTAGGTCTACATACTCGCATGTTGGAATCAATAGTCAATAGTCAATTTTCCTCAGTATAAAGTTCGGCAATCTGTTCAAAAAGCGATATACACATAAACTTGAAATACAGACATGTAGATTTCAACGTTTACCTAGACATTTTACTTTATCTTTTCACATTAAAGAACATGATGAAGAACATTGAAAAATCTGAGGTTTGCTGTTTATTTGATTCCACTCGGAACAGTAAGTATAGGTCTACAAGAATTACTTTATTAAATGTTTTCACTTTTAGTGCACAAAACCATATTGCTGTCAAGAGTACCAACAACTTTATACGCTTAAAGCTAAGCCTCGTGCTAGAACCGACCCTGTATTTCTAGTTTAGCAACACCATGAATTTCCACCTTTTCCATTTGCTCACACCGATGTAAATAATTATCATTCGATCGTTTTTTTACAGAAATAACAAAGTTTATCAGATTTCGAAATCGTTTTAACCTACCTGATGGTGTTTTCTCAACAACTGCCTTCGTAGTTTCCGGAAGTTTACAGGGATTTTGTAGAACAATGTCGCTTGTACCATCAGTTCCGACCACCTGTTTCAATACGTCTGTGTCTTCGCTATACGATAATTCTTCATCAGGTTCATCTTTTGACGCTGCCTCTATGCCATTTAGACCTACAACAGTAAAAGGTACTTGTAAATATATATAAACATGTAGCCTATATAGCGGCTTTTTATAGAACCGCAACATATTTATCTGGCTTTTTGTTGAGCTAAAATAAGTGCGGCTGACAATGTTTTCTGCCTGCTTTTAATCGTACAGTTTATTCCTATTTAGTTCTTGAAATAATGTACACCAAGGTGCGTTGAATGAAACTTTATTGATTCTAAAAGAAGAATCAAAGAGAAGAACAAATACTTGACCATTGTATAGATTGTTGGGATACAAATGGTAGACCCAAAAGGGACCTAAGTCCCGCTATATTAGGACCGCCTATTACAAAACGATGCATGTGGCGACAAAACTGTTTAACAGATATTAGGTACAATTGAACTATAAAGAAAGTCTTAACTAAAACTTAACTAAAAATAAACTAAGAAAGTGGATCACCATCGTGTGATCTCTGTGAAACTGAAAATGAGTCATAACTGACTTTCAAAAACATAAGTAAAAACTTACAGACTAAACATATATGAGCGTTACAATCAACAGTCTAGTGACATTATTAGGAAATGACGCAGATGTTTTTTAAACAAATACAGACTAGGTAGGTTACGGTTTTCTAAATGTAATTTATTCCAAATTGACGGACCAATACATTTAATGTTGAAGTTCCTAGTGCTAGTTCTTGCAAAAGTACCACAAAAATTATCATGAAATCTAGTGGAATAGCTATGAAGTTGAGATAAATGTACGGACGGTTGTTGGACGGTGGTTCTTTCGTGTAGGGCTACCGAGGGCACTATCGCCCGTCATAGTACTTCGTTTTTGACGCTACTCGGTCCAAGAAATCTGAGTACGGTGTCATCTGTCAACACTGGGTGGGAACCCATTGGTTGGACTCAGCGTGTGTGTGAAAGCCTGCTACTGGTGACACTTCTAGTTATCTGGACAATGCTTGCTATGTAAGTGCCCAATTATAATTACAGTTATATTCACACGGACTCGGATGCGACCTGCGCCTAATAAATTTCGGGCAGACGAGGCAAAAATACAGACGGCTAGAAAAGTGTTGTGGAAAAAGGCAACGCGCCAGAGAGGACCATGACAAATATTATGAAGAACACACTTTGATGCAATCTTTTTTTGTATAAGCCATTCTTCATAAATCGGGCACTGTAGACCAAATACAGCTATTCGCTTGTTTCACAGGGTTTATACTGATAGCCAATTTTTGATAATCTGTTATGTAGATCTATGAAAATAAGTTTAAGAAACCAAAGAAACCAAACAACATAAGAGCAGAGATTTTCTGTGCAAGAGTTGTGGACTTTGGAATGTTTTGGACGAGTCTTAGTGGACACTATCACAGGCTTTAAAAATCTAGGAAGGTTTGGGTATTAGGCATTCCTGGTTAATTTGCAGTGGTCCTAGCACAGATTATAAGTCTACTGAACCATTTAAACTTCATTTGTTATGTTATGTTATATTAAGTTCCCAAACGTCAACAGTGAAATTCCATACCATTAGATGGGTTTTTCGATTGTTCTTTGTCGTCCCTGTTTTTCGAATGTGACTTTGGAAAAGAAGCAGACCGTAGCATCTCTGAAATAGAATTCCAACACCGTAACATAAACAGTAAACAGTGAAATTCCATACCATTAGATATATATTCCTAAAGTTTTGGCAGTTTTGAATTTGTTCTTGAGCCAATAATCCACAGGCTTCAATGACAATTTGACGGTTTCATTGTATGAAATGTAAGGTTGCACTTGCCTAACTAAAGATAAAACACTTTGAAGCTTACCAAAAGAACGGATAAACAGATAGATTAGTAGGACCAGTTGTGATGGTTTTTGGACTCATATACAGTAGTGGACTGAACAGGTAATTCCCATTTGGTCCAAATGGATCCTTTTCAGTATTTTTTAATAAACTGAAATAAACTTATTCTTGCAGTTCTTATGCATTTTAGGTGGGAATGATAAGATTTATGAGTTAAATTTTTTTGATCATTGTAATTAATTTGAGCTGGAAAGGGCTAAGTTCCTAAACGTAAACAGTGAAATTCCATACCATTAGATGGCCTTTTCGATTGTTCTTTGTCGTCCCTGTTTTTCAAATGTGACTTTGAAAACGAAACAGACCGTAGCATCTCTGAAATAGAATTCCAATACCGTAATATATTCCTACAGTTTTGGCAGTTTTGAATTTGTTCTTGAGCCAATAATCCACAGGCTTCAATGACAATTTACGTCGGTAGATGAAAAATAAGAAATTACATCAATGTCGCCAGAATTCGAGACCAATAAATTGAGGTATTTGCAATTATTATTATTATTATTATTAAACAGACATTTATAACGCGCGCAATTAACAACAGCTTCAAAGGCGCGTTGTATTTACCAAGATGTAGCAAAATATGAGCAAGCATTTGTACAATGTAAATTTTCAGTAAAACGTGACGAGGGCAACTGGATCACACAGGACAAATTGCAGGTTTCGACTACAAATGTTCATTTTATGCGACAGAGTGAATTGCATAAGCAGAGATCTGTCTGCAACATATGGAGCCTATTAGCTCTGCGTTTTGTCCAAACGTTGGATTTCTAAAACTTGAGTTAACAGCAGATTATCTAAAATGTTATTACAGATAAATATCTGTAGGGTTTGTATAGGTAATATAACAGATTACCTTTAATTTTCATGGAAGGAAGTTTGTTGTGTTTCTTTTCTGTTCTTTCAGGAGTTTCACTGTGTTCACTAAAGTCGAGTTTTGCTGAATTCACCTCGTTGCACCGTTCTGCAGAAACCAAAAAGGTGGGAAATTGAATAGTGCGTGCATAAGTCTGTATATGTATTAATAGGTGAACAGGTAATTAGATCTTACCTCATGCTGTCACATCAGAGTTGACGCCTACAGTAGAAAATGTTTTCCCGCGACTAGCTATTCCAAAAATTGACAACTCTTGCCGATAAAAATGTAAAAAGGTTGTACATGAAAAAATTAAAGCTACTTACTTTTTCCAGTATAGAACTCCCTAGCCTCTTAATCGCAGGTATTGCACTCCATTAATAACGTAAATTTGGAGCACACATTCTGAGAAGAAGCAAAAATTATCTCCACTGCACGTGCTTAACATTCGAATGTAATATCACGCAATGAAAGTTTGAGTATTACAATAATGTCAGCATTTACACTGTCACTGATTTAGAAAACAAATGCAATAGTGATATACCTCTTGTACGACAGTGTATCGGAAAACAAGTGCACGCCAAAGAAATTCTAATTCTTTCAATATTCATCAATCTGTTTGCCAATGACTAGATGAATTAAAGGGCTCCAACTAAAGAATTAACAATATGTTGCGTCTTTCTTTAGCTTATTTTTAAAACCAGTTTTGCTTCTTTTCATGACATTACTTCATATTCCTGAATGAATACTCTAGAGGAATAGAAATCAATGTTGCTACGATTTGCAAATAGTACCAACAGATTTGAGGCTGTCAGGGTTGTGAACTAAAATACCTATTCTGCCTGATACATTTACAGCTACCTCTTGATTGGTGAGTTGATTGCTGATCGTCTTGCAGTTTCGCTCTGCCATCGTTGCTCTTCTTTGCATTGTCCATATACCGGTTACAGTACTGTTCTAAAACTCAAGCACACGACAACTCCAGAAATTTGTTTTCTTCAGTATTCTTCCGTCTCACTATTTAAGCTTTCATTAACTACTACTTCCTTTTCCTCTTCCGCTTCTTCTTCTGTTCTGCCTTTAGGCAGATCCAAGAATCCAGCGACGCCACTCATTTCTGTTCTGTGCCCTTTCCATAACTTCTTTTTAGCCCCTTCTTCTTTCTTTATCCATCATCCATTCCAACAGCATATTTCTTGGTCTTCCTGGAACCTTCTTTCCTTCAATTGTTCCTTCAATTACTGTCCTGAGGAGGGAATTTCCACACAGTATGTGTCCAATACAGTTCATTTTCTCCTTTTTATTGTATTGACGAGTGTACTTTTTTCCTCTCTTCCTGTACCAAGTGCAACAACTCCTCATTTATTTTATAATCCTTCCAGCTGATTTTGGCCAGCCTAATCTATATCCACATATTAACTATGGTATTAAAACAGGTATTAAAACACAAAATGCTATATTTTGGAATGTTCTTTAAGGATGTGGAATACGGGATTAACTGTAAATCATGAATGTGTTCTTATTAGCAAAGATTGTTTACATTTTCAAACGGTGGCCTTTCCACGCTACATTCGCGGTGTCTCTGCTTAAAGATAAATTTAAGCAGTGCGCGAGCACATCGCTTTTCAGAAGTTCCACAAAAGATGGTATAGAAAACTTCTTCGAATATACTGTATAAAAATTACAAAGTTTAAATGTTTTACATTTCTATTCTTGTATTATCTCAGAATCTTTACAGATACTGCAGGATGTAAAATTCCTTTTTTCCGGTCTCTGAAATGGTCTCACGGATCTCCACTGGTTCTGTTAAATTGATTGTGCTTTTGGAATGCGATTTTGTTTAGAAACGACCTTTGGTTGATGTCTTCCTGTGCATTATGCTGTCGGCTCTATACAAGTTTTTAGAATAGATTTGGGAATCAATGAATAGTGTGTCAAAGCCTTGATACTTACGGTCGATGTCCGTTCGCCTTCCAGTCAGAAGATCCTGCAAGTCTGAGTCTGAAAGATGTGGAACAGGCGGAGCGATGATTTCGGAAGTTTTTTCTTCTGCCATGCTTGCTGTTTTTAAAATTAGTTTGTCTGTGTACTCACACAAGTCGCTGACATTACCCAGATGCATCATCTGCTCAGTGTAGACTTTGTGTTTCTTCAATTCATTTATATCGCTTTCTAATTTGTCTCTAAGCACATGGATTGCATCTAAATGAACTGTTGTTGAAGTAGTAAGTGCCCTTTTAAGTTTCTCTCCGTTGTCAGTTATGCTTTTGTACAACTTGCTTAGCTCCCTACAAATGTTCGCTGCTTCAGCGTCTATGTCATCTTTATACAACTTTTCGCGTTCTGTGAGTTTTTGAACATCATCTTGTTTGGTACGTAAGAGTTCTGATATTTGTTCAATATGTTTTTGAAGCTTCGCTGCTAAGTCTTTTGCTGCGCTGCTAATACCTATGCTCGCATGAGCACTGTGAGACATTGACTTACACTGCCAGCATATAACTTTTTGGCAATCTTGACAATAGACTTCTGCCTCTTTATTTGTGTGGACGACACAGTAGGTGGGCCTTGATGCAAGTTCCTGTGGATCAGTGACGCTTGTGATATCAATGATCTTGTGCAAAGTGGTGGCCTTTATCTTCTTATGTTGCTTTTCACACGACAGGCAGAGGTTTTGGTGACAGTCACAGCAAAAGCGTTTTGCTGGAACGTCTTTAGTGCCTTCACTGCAGATTTCGCAGTTTTTAGGCAAAACGTTTTGCTTTTTGATCTTATGTGCATCAATTAGTTTATCAATGAAGAAGTTGCGGGGAAGACTGGCAATACATTTTGGAAAAGGAAATTCTCTTCTGCAAACTGGACAAGATAAAGTCTTTCCTTTCGATTTTCCTTTCTTGTATGACTCTAAGCACTTCAGACAGAACGTGTGAAGACAAGGCAAACATCTATTGTCATGTAGCACTTCGTTGCAGATGGGGCACTCAGTGATATCAACTATGCACTGTTCTATACTGTTAGGTCGATTACTGTCACTCATTCTTTTGATTATTCGGCGTCGACTGGAAACTATAGAACAAAAAGAGGCGAGATTCACATCAATTTGCAATTAAGCTCAAATATGCCATAGTTTTACGCGATAAGGTCAAACCAAAAAACTAACAATTTTACATTAAACATTTTCACTTCCTTCTAATTTTGCTTTCAGATGGTGAATATTAATTCACAACTTCTCTAACACCGGTATCTAATGCAAAGGACACCTTCCGACAAAAACCAAGCCGTAGTGAGGTGGATACCGAGAAATCAGTCCACCAAGACATTGTTTACTATTTGCCATAATCAATGTTTAAAATGGGCTTTGGGCTCAACAGTGGAACAGCTTACTTGATAATTGCCCTGAATTTAGGGATGATACTCCACTAATCTAATAAAACTTCTATAGCGCCGTTATCATGGTGTCATAGGCATCAGTCGATGGTCGCTTCAAGTCAAAATTGCAATCCAGAATCATATTTTGTCGGAGAAACCGGATCGAATTCTGTTAGGTCAGAGAAACTAGAAACCAGCCATAGCTGGAAAAATGCATAATTGTCATGTGTAGCCTAGGGGACCTTAAATGGCGTGTTGCGATGGTGAAGGATCTCACCCAATAGAGTCGAGGCCATACGGCCGCTATAGAAAAACGTGTACAATTTTATAATTTACAATTTACTTTTGATAAAGTTCGGTGGCCATTGGTAAATCATCAAAGTAAACGTTATCTAATCTAATATAATCTTTAATCTTATACAATCCAATGACTTCTTTAGCGCCGTTATCATAATACGCAAAGCATAATATTTTTTGTACGGGGCTTAATTCTGATGCTCAAAATTAAATAAACAGTTCAGTGTAGAGTTATGCAACAAACGATAAATCACCATGCTCAATTGCTGTTGTATTAACCCAACAATGATTATTCTTTATCGAATGCTCTAACAAACGAATGATTAACTCTATTCAACTTACTGTTGATTAAGACGTTTTTTCACGATAGACGATACAGGTTGTCTTCAAAACCTCTTCAATACATTTTCTGAAACAAATACGAAGTTGTTCTTGTAGTAAATTTGTATTTTAGGCCAGTGTCTGGAAGAGACAGAGAGGAGAACTAATAGCAACATGCACCTAGACACGCTTTGAACTTGTCAATACTGTGTAAGAGCAGGCATAATCTTTTTGTTAAAGAATTCTTCCGCTGAATAGCAGACCGAAGGCATCTACGATGATTTGACAATGTCACACTCACACCTTATATCTCTTAGCTGGGAATTGTATCCAGGGATAGAGAAGCGAAGTTGATGCGCTGAATATGAAGTCACCATTTACAATGTGAGAGTCGGAAAACCAAATCTTAACCAGCGTGGCTGCAATTAAAAATGATTCGGAACTTACCGGGAGGCAACACTCAAAATCTTGAATCTTAAGGAAAGCAAGTAATTGGGCAGATCTACGTAATTCGAGTGAATTATGAGAAATGAGTCTAAGTTAGTTAGCTCTTTAAAACTATATCAACACAACACAAGGCGGAAGTTAACGACATACCTCTCGAAATTCCAGTTACTTTTCTCTCCAAATGACGAACGCTTATAAGCATTTCGAAATAAAACTTTGCAAGGCATCTCATGTACCATCAGTAATAATAATGATATTCGTAATCATGTTACCTACATTTTATTCAGTAATAACATATTTCAGTGAGAATTAAACCCGGAACCTTAACTGTAAAGCTATAAGTACCTTGATCCAGTGTACGGGCTTATACTTCAAGGATTAACTGTCAAGTTTCCCCAACTACTGCTACGGTATGACTTGGTAA
Source organism: Norana najaformis (assembly GCA_964023275.1). Taxonomy (NCBI): domain Eukaryota; kingdom Metazoa; phylum Annelida; class Clitellata; order Crassiclitellata; family Hormogastridae; genus Norana; species Norana najaformis. The sequence continues at coordinate 49,953,814 of OZ029914.1, forward strand.
ATTTCCCCAGCTAGCGCTAAGGCTTAACTTGATAGAGCAACGTCCTCGTTGGTTAGTCTTGGTGCTTGAAGTAGCTTGAAGTACCGGCTCAAGTAGAGTGTAAGATTGTTTACACAGTCATGTTCAAACATGAATAACGCCAAAAGACCTAGCCAGTGTACGGACAAAGATTGCAGCCCAGTAGACTAGGCCCACATGTGTAATAAAACCAGGTAAATACGCTTATGCATATTAATAATCATACAAATCCTCTTCCACAAATCCTATCCTGATTCCTCCTCTTCCCTTATCTTTCTCACCACTCCAATTCTAAACACCATCCACTGGTGCCGTCTGACTATCCACCTGCCTGACACTTGGAACTCGACCTGGAATCGAATCTGACCTTCCCTGCCTATCGATTTTGTTTTGACTGAGCGCCTTTGAATTATCTGGTTACCACGACTTAGCTGCCGTTAGGCGCTGTAGATATATCGAGTTTACGATTACGATTACAAAATCTGTACAGGTAAGCGCTAAGGAGAGCGTATAATAATTCGGGGAACGGGAGTGATATCTGGTAACAATACATTCAAGCAGTGTGTTTGAAATTCCTTTGAATATGGGCAGCGTAGAGGATGAGATAAGGGAGAGATGCAGGGAGAGAATTAGGTCAGGAATTACAACGACTATAGTCATTAGCAATACCTGCATGAAATAACCACAGGTTATTTTTGGGCCACCTGTGTGCACTCAAACATTTGGGCTCGAGCTCCATCTGACCCCATCTCTGCATTTATGCTGTAGTATTTGCATTGGCGCCCAATCCTGTCCCTAATGTGGAACTGTCGTGTTGGCTGTGCTCCGCTCTATCTAAGGGAGTTTTGCATCCCCTTTCTTCTATTCCTAGCCGCAGACCACTGCGTTCGTCGGTTCAAGGCGATCTCTCCGTCCCTCTAGCTCAAACTGCCACCGCTCAGCACAGCAGCTTTGCTATTGCTGGCCCTGCCTCCTGGAATGACTTATCTGACGACCTTCTACGGGAGCTACTCCTCCTCTCCCCTCCCTCTTCCGTGAGCGCTTGAAGCCCGTATTATTCCTCAGTTCTCGGACGTCGGGCCGGGAGCGCCTCTGATGAGGCTACCTTGAAAAGGCGCTTTACAAGTTTCTAATTACAATTACAAATACATTGAAATGGAACACTATATTGCATAGTACGTAAAGTTTCCATGTCTTATGGTGACACATTGGGGAGGCGCTCATTTCTTGTTTTCGGCCCTTGAGCCGGAAATGGTCGAATCTCAAATTCCTGGACGCGGCCTTCTATGGTAGCTGATGAACTCACAACTGCCTAGAGCCTAAGTTTTTGTAAAAAGACAGTAACGTGATCCCACAAATCTCCAGAACTTAAATTTTTGTAATAAGCTAGTAACGTGATCCCACAAATATCCGGAGCTTAGGTTCTTGTAAGAAGCCAGTAGCGTGATCTTACAACTGTCCAGAGCTTAGGTTTTTGTTAAAAAGCCAGTGTCAGAAAAAGCAACAGTCATAGAAAGTGACATGGGGTTTGCCGCGTAAGTATATAGTATGGAGGCCTAGAATATCTTGCTTTAAAGTCGAACATGCTATTTTAAACCAAGCCTCATACGTTATTTAACAGAAACTGTCATCTCTATTCACCAGTGGGCAGATGTGTTGAGAGAGCAAGAAATTAGTTAGCCTACAAAACGATAAGTAAGTAGCCGTTATTAGCATCTGACAAGTGCAAATGCATTATATTATATAAATCAGTTACATACATACATACATACATACATACATACATTTATTTATTTATTAATTAAAGCACTTGTTAGCGTGAAGTGGTAGAACACCTGAAGCTGAGGCGCGGATGTATGTTAGCTTGGGGCCAACATGGAATCAAAACCAGAATAAAGTAGTGGGTCTTAACAAGTGATTTAAAACTGATTCAACAAAGCAATGTCGATCATCATTTTTATGTTGATGACATTCAACTGTTCATCTCTTTTTCTCCGAACTGTTTCATCGACTCCATAGATCATCTTCTTTGTACGGTTACCGAGATCTCCTCCTGGATGACATCTAATCTCCTGTGCTTGAACCCATCAAAACCGAATTCATACTTATAGGCCTACGCGACCAGCTCAAGAAAATTTCAGATTCCTCTATCTTTTTCAGCCTGGATTCTGCCTGCACACACACCTTTAACACTAACTCTTCTGTCCGTAATCTAAGTGTGATCTTCGACCAAAACTTCAGCTTCTCTGATCACATTACCCATCTCTCCCGCTCTTGCTTTATGCATATCCGTGACCTTCGCAGAATCCGCCGTATGCTTGACTTTAAAACTGCTTCAATCATCGCCACATCCATAGTCCATGCTAAATTAGACTATTGCAATTCACTATTCCTGAACATAGGATCCACCCAAATAAGCCGCCTTCAAGCCATACAGAATGCTTTTGCTCGTGCTGTCACCAAAACCCCAAACATCATCGCATCACTCCTGTTCTTAAATCACTACACTGGCTTAAAATACCTGAACGAATCGAGTACAAAGTCCTATACTTGCCTACAACACCCTTCAATCTTCCCAAACCTCCTTTCTTCGTCAGTTATTTACAATACAATCGCTTCGCTCAACCCGCTCCTCTTCTGCCCTAACATTTTTTCGTCCTCCCATCATCTCATCCTTAAAATTTGGTAATCGCTCCATAGCCATAGCTGCCCCGCCACTCTGGAATAAACTTTCGTTGGGCGCTGTAGAATCTTGGAATTACGATTACGATTAAAAGAATATAGTGAGCTTGCAAGTCCGGCCTTTTGTGGTAGGTGATTCCAAATACGAGGAGCACAGCAGCTAAAGGCACATGAGCCTACAATTGTCCTGAACCTAGGTTCTTGCAACAAACCAGCATCAGAAGAACGCGCGACTTTAATGAGGGCGATATGGAGTTGGCAATGTATTAATATATGATGGAAGGTCGGTGTTCTGAGCTTTGGAGGTAAAGCATGCAATTTTAAACTTAATACATATCTAAACTCAGTCATAATAGGGGCAAATTTCATAGACAAAGACAATTAAATATAACAAAAGATACATCGAATCACACAACCACTTTTTAATAGTGACAATTGGTGACATGAAAGGGTGTCCCTTTCTAGATATATCTAGCTTCTAAACTGCTTCCGAGTAACTAAATGAATTGGCTGAATTGAAATTGTAAGATACGGAAAAGGATGCCAACATTCATGCAAGGTTTGGAATGAAAAGGAGTCCATGAGGCTTATGAAGGATAAAGAAATGAGAAAAATAATATGCACATTCGATAAAACTGACTATATAAGTCAATTAGAACTTCACCGATTTATTTGCTCATGTGTGATGTCCATCGCTAGCGTAAGTAATTTTGAACTCCATTGGTTGAGTTCTACGTATGTGTAGGAGTCCGCCAGTGGTGACTGTTTCAGTTAACTAAGCTGTGTTTGCTTACTGCTGAGTGAATGAATTAATTAATTAATATTAAGAGACTAACGTGCCAGGCATTAAAAATAAGAATTGCTGATGATACAATTATACGCGTATACGTTTTTGATCGAAAGTGATTAATGTCATTAGACTTAATCTATTCTCAATATATTAGTAAACATGATTTAATTCATAATTTCATAAACTTAATTAATTTAATTAATTTAATATATTGTCATTAAGTTGTTCAGTGCATCTGTGTAACACGGTAGCCGAATGGTTTGAGCACTCGCCCTGTAACGCTGAGTGTGCGGTTTCGAGCCTCCTCTGAGACGGTCACAGTGCATAGATGTTGAGCAAGTCCATCATCCACAATTGCTCAGCGCCATCGATTAATGAATGGTTATTAGATCTTAGCAATTAATGAATACAGAAATAATTTTCATTAGGTTCAAATAAAATTGCGAATCTTGTATAACATGTAAAATAACCCTTTCATCAGTTGTCTATGCGTGATCATTATCAAAGATTCTGAACTGTTTTTTAATCATCTGGAAGCAATTTATTTTTTCCGAGCATGGCTTTGCTGGATTTGTTATCGTTGCCATTGTGGCCAGATTCTATCGATTCGTCTAAGGGGCTCCTAAAATGCAATGCACATAAACCTTTTATACAAAGTATGTATGTGTGTATGCATCTGAGCTTTTGCAGAGTGCAATTTAAGGACCTCTCTCAAGCACTGTAAACATGGCTGCCTAAGAGATATAAACATATGCATCTTATCATAAGAAGACAATGTAGTTTAAGCTTAGTTAAATAGAACAATAACCATGTTCACAGAAGAATTTCCAAATGAGGTCGAGTTTAAACAATCTTTTGTCTTATGATCAACTTGGCAAAAACCTATGTCACTGATAGTAGCAAAGAAACTATCTTCATTCATTATTAGTCATCCCTTGTTTTGATGCTTACCTTTTTGTTTTCTTCTTCTTCAGGCAACAAGCCAAAATGATCCCAGTTACCACCGAGATAGCAGCCACAGTAGCAACTGCGATCAAGGAAGCTAGAGGAACATTGTTATCTTTGCCTGAAAAATATGCATTTATTTCGCTCAAAGTGAAAACAGATATACAGTACAAACTAGTAGAAAAACTCGTTAATCAATATTGTCTTGAAACATTAAAACAGAAGTCGATGTGAAAAATATGAGATTTATCTGAGCAGACCAATGGTAGTGTCAAACCTGGTTTACCCAGTTCACTCGTCACTCATATCAAGACAGTTTTCACTGGTGTCAAAACAATTTTCACTCTTGTCAGAATGTAGCATATATATCTTATTGTATCTTCCTACTACCATAACATGCTTACTTACCACATCTGACAGCGTCTGAGGTAACTTGGTACTTCAGCTGGGTTCTCCTGTCGTGGTATGTGTACAGGCATTGGCAGTCGTGATCCTTTTTATCAAAATAGTAGGAGCATTGAGGGTTGCAAACGAGGTTCCACTCAACGCCAGGACAAACTTCAACTGCCTCTGATGTGAATTCTGCATCTATCAGCAAATTTTAGAAAGAAAAACCTAAATAAAATGCAGTCTATTTCCTTGAAATTATGCAATGATGCTGAAAGTGGCAAATCATGTGATTTTAATAACGTACCTGTGAGGTTATGCCTTACCGGCTGGACTCAAGGACAATAAAATTAAGAATATGCATGTTCCAATAAAAAATTTTGAGCCGTTAACTTTACTTAATACTGAAAACTTACATAAACTTGTCAGTGATCATGCTATCTTATTATTACAAATTAGCAGTGCCAGTCCAATACACAGCAACTAAAATATAATTTGAAATGGGTCTATAAAGTACTCGTAGATACAGTGACACCGAAAAACGACTCATATAAATATTGCTTCATTATCTTTTTGGAATTAGTTTTTTGGCGACCTGGGTTTTCTTTGCTCCTTTCTCGTAAGTGCTTAAAATCCATTTTGTTCGGGGCTTTGTTGCCAGTTCGGAAACGCCTTTGAGGACTTTTATAATTTAAAATTTATACTTATTCAAACTAAATTATGTCTTCCATAAGTTACACCTTTAACTTGAATAACTCACATCTTACGGTGACAGTTTCTGATTCCCATAGGAGTCCGTTCTCTATTGTTTGTTGTGTCGCGCCTTCAATGTTTGTTTTGCACTGAAACTTTACGTTGTTGTGTTCTTTTGTTGGGGACAACTTGATTGTTGAGGTAACGGAAGATGTTGTAGCAGAGACTACGAGTTTATCACTTCCAACCTCAGACTCTGGCCAATTCCACTCTAGAATCGGTGATAGGTTTCCTGTATAGGTTATACTGCAACGAATTTGGATGACGTCTTGTTTGATAGCGAATACATTGTAGCCCATAACTCCATCGCTCGGAATACTTGAGTTGCAGTATATAGGAGCTGGTGACACAATGAACAATTAAGTGTCACCAAAGATACAATTTGTTTATTCTTCATCTACAGGCATACATTATGCTAACACTTCTTTTTCATATAATTTATATTTATAAAATGAAAATTAAGTTATTATTAATCACAGTGCTAAGTAATAATAAGTTTGAAATCAATTCTAACTGAAAATTATTTTGGAAATCAATATTAATTAATAATATTAAGTTAGTGCATCACACCTATTTTCAAGGTTTCAAGAAACTTCATATATTACTTAATAATTCTGATCTTTTTCTTTACCGGCTTAATTTACTCTTCCCCTCTTCATTTACCTGATACCACGAGCTCTGCTGATGCTCTAGCACCAATTCCAGACTCATCAACACAGACGTATTGCCCGGCGTCTTTCGGCTGAACATCTGCGATGATCATATCGTAGCTTCCCGATGTTTCATCCTTATCTATGCTGAACCTGTTGTCAGCGTTGTTACCGTTGAAACCATTTTTGCCATAGTACAACCATTGCTGAACATCAGACCCAGCCAGGGTTCGAGCCCAGTAGACCGGCCTATTCAGATCGGTGGAGCAGTTGATCCGAGCCGTTTTCCCCATCACGACAAGAGTGCTGACTGGTACAGATGTAAGTGCGCCTTCAACTCCTAGACATGAAAATATGCCACACTCACTTACCGTATATCACATAAGGTAAAGTGTTAAAGACAGGATAATATGTTCGGTCATTTTTTGCGCCCATATTTTAATTAACAAGAGGTGTAAACCCTGGATATGAGGGATAGTTTGGCTGACGCGCAAACACGGCAACATCAATCCAATAACAGTGTAACGTTCATAACTGTCTACACTGCTTGATAACGAATCATGGTAATTTTACATAATTCATCTGGATTCGAAGCTAGAGCAGCCTTTCAGTACTTTATATTAACTAGATCATTTCCTATCTATTTAGACATTTTTCAGCTGCAATACCAATAATTCAAAGACATTGTGGACAAAAAGAATATCTATACTGTCACCACTACATGATGCATTGGCAATCGGGTTTTTGATGCTTTGTTTGAAGGCAGCCAGTAGAACAAGCCTGTGAGAAAGTAAACTCAAGTTCAAAGCAATTTTGAATGCAACAAGTAGTAAGTCAATATTCTTACCAACAGAAGGCATTAAAAGTACGATTCCAACTGTGAGAGAAATCGAGAGTTGACAAGATATCGTCGCGAAAGATGTCGTCAAAAAAGACGCCAGCGATGAAAGAATCTCCAGGTCTATATTTCTTTTTGAGCAACGTGCTTCCCTTGGAGATCCTGCTGACCGGAACTGTGCCTCTTTTGCTTCTACCTGTTCCCATCCTATCGCACTTCTACCATCCTCATTTCTACCATCCTCATTCTCATATCCTTCTTTCTTAATTATATGACCAACAAATAAGCCCAAAATATCTTCTTGATCAATGCTTTCTTTGGAATCTTTCTTGTCATTAGGAACTGGTTGTTTGCTTTCTTTATCACTTGTTATTCCAACGGTTCTAGGGAGCACTTCAGATGAAATCTTTCCCCAATCGTTGTCAAATGGTACTTTCCTGTAGGATTTCCTTTCATCAAAAGAAATTTCTGTGCGTTCAGCGTCACCTCTTCCTGTTGGAAATGAATCACAGCTGTTCAGTTGAGAATCATCCCCAGCACTTTCACTAATGCAATCGCTGGAGACGATCTCTTGCCGTGATATTAGTGCAACGGCATTCTGCAGTCCATTGTCGTCAAAACCAAATTCGTCATTTTCAGTAGACAGGTGATCCATGGTCAAATCTTGCTTAGTTAGAGCTGTCCTTAATCACGCACCGTATGGTCTGTGCAGCTAAGCATTAATGCGCGTCTAAGTTTTTGAAACTCAAGTTAAAGACAGTTCGTGCTGCAATGGCAGTCAAACAGTGATACACACACACACAAGCACACTCATAATATATATAAACACATATAGTCCAGTATACTTCAGATATTTACTTAGGCTCAGACTATGTAGACCTACACACTTATGACATCGAGTGTGCTCTTTGAACTTGTAGACGCCCAGCACTGACAATATAAGGTAAAATGTAGGCTGCACCGGTCTATATATTATATAACCACATATGTACCTATGCGTTTTATTATTATTTCTGCTATTATTATGCGCCAGTATCTAATGGATAAGCATCAGCCGTTGGCGCTGAGCAATTGTGAGTAAAGGACTCGCTCAAGGTCCTAATAGAGTAACCGTTTCAGGGGAGATTCGAACCCGTACTCTGCGTTACAAGCTGAGCATTCATCCAAACATCCACCATGTATGTATGTATGCATTTATGTATGCATGTGTCTGAATATTTGTATAGCGGTTTAAAATCTCACAAAGACCTATGCATGTATCTGCGTATGAATGTATGTAAGCCTGTGTATGTAATTATGCACGAATGTGTAATATTTGTAAAGATGTATGTCTTCATGCATGCATGGACATGTGTGTATCAATGCAAAGATCAAGACTATCGCACTCTTCTATCTTACTCAGTCTTCCAGTGCATGACTATCCTGCAGAGTCTTTGCTGATATTATGATCATGATTAAAACTATAACGCATTTAGTCGTTGCTAGAGTCGCACGACTAACGTTCTAGGATTAGATTCAACGTAACCAAGACATCTGACAAAATTATACGCTTTAGGAGACTATTATGTCGCTCTGTACTATTCCACCTTAACACTTCAGTCTTATTGTTCTGTACACGAAAGATCTACAAGAGCAAACTTTTAAATGCGGCGCTGTATAAATGCTATCATGTTGAAACACCATCTTGTAGACCTACTTTTACCTAGCGATAACCGGATTCAAGAGTGGTTCTTCGAAAATATGTTGATGTCTTTTAAGTGTGTGCTCTTGAAGCTTAAGGAGGTCTTCATAAATATTCAATGCGTGACACTCTTCAAGAGAAGCAGGCTTGTCTGTTTGATTAATACGCAGGTGAAACCGACAATAACCTTTTGTGGACTTTAAAGCCTTTGAATATTCAACTCGACTCTTCAGTTGATATCATACTATAGGATTGGTTTTGCAGAATAAGAAACAGTGGAAACTTGAGAAAAGAAATCTAAAACTAAAATGTCAATCCAAGGGCAAAATTAGACATTTAAGCATATAACCGGTTTATCTTCACAGTAAAACATCTTGATACAAATCACATTGATTTCAAACACAAACGTCGCCGAAGTTTTCGTCAATCATGCTATATGTGGGGCACGGCAGCATATCGGATAGAGCGCTAGGCTTGTAAAGCGGAGAGTACGGGTTCGAGCCTCCTCCGAGACTGTTACTGTGTAGGGACCTTGAGCAAGTCCTTCACTCACAACTGCTCGGCGCTATCGATCTAAGTCATTAGATAGTGGCGCCTAATAAATGCAGAAATAATAATATATAAACTTTTCAGTTTCACAGTGTTTTTTTTCAATGAATATCATGGTTTTATATATGAATAGGAACTTGCACGGGATCTACCTGAAATATCAAACAATTGTCTGGAAATCTTGATTATTTTAGTCAATCCCACCGTCGAAAGATCCTTAGCCGAAACTCTAGACTTGCGCATTTGAAAAATGACCCCATTTCGATGAATGCCATTATCTGTAGGAGTATGCTATAAATTACAGAAGTAGGCTATAAATTCCACGTCTTATGGTCTTTGAGAAGCCGATTTACTGCAGTCCAGTAGGCCCATATTAAGTGTCACATAACTCTAGTATAGTGCTAACCTTGCAATCATACGAACGTAGCAGTTTCTTGCGTACAGGTGAAGCGAAATTGCTAACATGCATAACTGACCATGGTTGAATGTGGCAGCACTAGCCACGAAGAATTGCTTCTTTTCACTTAGTCGCAATATTAACATAGACTGGTGCCCCCTTTGAAACCGTTTCTGGGAGGACTATAACATAGCTACTGGTGGCTTCCAGTGAAGTGTAAACAACTGGTTGGTGAACAATAACGGGTCTTTCCGTTAACGTGCTGTAACCCTCGGCATCAGGTTCAGTTGGTGCATCTTCTGTGTCGGGTGTCGTCGATGTTGATGGCGATGTGTTGAATTCTGCCTCGTGAACTGACTCGTAATCTGTCGATAGATTTTGATGATTATCCTTGGCTACATTTGCTTTGGTTCTGGATTCTTCTATAATACAAACCGTTTTATTCACCCTCACTTTACTAACATTTGATACTAATATGAAACAAGAGCTATTAATTTTAGGGTTAGACAATGCAGAATTTAGGAACAGGCGTTCAAACAGAAAAAAGTGAATTTTAAAGAACAATATTTGCTTCAGAATGCACTTCTTAATGAAAACAGCAAGTGCTGCTCGAAAATTGCTGCAAACATAGGCCTATCTTGAGCTGAGAACACTCTAGTCATCGAGGTTAGCAGTAGAGGTGTCTAATGTATACTTCTGGACTCATCTCTGGCTTTTCGACCCGGACTTACCATGAACCCTTGGCTTGGACAATGACTTTGTTTAGCAGCGACCATCGACTGATGCCTCGAGCATCATTACAGTGGCGCTATAGAAATTTTTAGATTAGATTAGATAATGTCCAGTACCTGAGCGCAGTTTCTTCTGGATGCATCTCAGGATGAATACTGCAGACAGCGTGCAGAAAATGCCGACACCAGCAGCTATGATGTAGCCAAATGGTAATTGCCAAGTTCCTAAAATAAGAAGGTATTAAATGTGATGGAACGTTTGTTAGTTAGGCCAATCTTTGTAAATATTTGTATGATTATGCTCTTGAGTAGAAAATTTAATTTCCAGTGTATACTGAACTAAAATCGTAACCATCACAGTGCTCACAAGCTTTACTTATCTGTTACCTTGGAATGTAACATCGATCAATCCGGAAGAAAGTTTGATTTGTTCGGCCACGTGATTTTTAGCAATGCACTCGATGATGTACCGTTGATCGATGTCTATTTTAGTGTTATTTAAGGCTAACAGAGGCCCAACTGCAACTGTCTCTTGTGTCTTTGCATTTCTCCAGATGTATGAAGGACTTGGATTTCCATCAGCGGTACAGTTTAGAACGTCTTCCAGTTGGTATGTGTCCTTCTGGGGTGTTATTATAACATTTCTCGATCCAACTGAAACGGAGAAAAAACATTTATTCTAAGACTCTATTTTAATTAAAAGTAACTGTAGGCCTAATACAAAATTGCTTTTAATAAAACAGTATGAGGAAATACAGAATAAAAATAAAAGTTATATTATTTCTGAATATTTGTAAATTATTTTCAATGGCGCCTGACATTGCACTATAGATATATTCATGGAGATGAAAAGAACTAAACCGTTTCATATTTGTAAAAATTGCGAAGTTATAAGAAAGCATATTTAGCACAAACGGTTTATTCTCCGAAATACACTGTAGGAAAAACAAATTAATGCAGTCTTAAAACTCTTATATAGTTTAAGAGTTTTACGAAGAAGGCTACAAATCCAACTTTACACTAAACACATTTTTTTCAAAATCCACGCGTGTGTGGACGGTTGGCAAGAGTGGTGAAAACGACAACGTCACGAAGAGGGGCGCGCCACTGATGATGATGATGATGGTGGTGGTGGTGGTAATGATGATGATGAGGAGGATTATGATGACTTGTCTAGGTGCTATAAACCAGCACTTTACTTTACTAACCTGTCCTCTTGCCCAAAAATGCAGGAACGATGTTGAACGAAAGTGTTTTCATAATTATGCAAGTCAGTCTGGTTCAAAGAATGATTATTCTAAATGAATATTATATTAGTTAGAAACTAGATGCTAAGACGTATGATAAATGCACTTACAATGAACGTTTAATGTGGTATTCCAGTAGAACAAGTAGTTTGGCACATTGGTGGCGTTGGTGTAGTGAACCATTTTTGGTGTATCACTGAACCATGTTTTGCAAATAATTGTTGCACCGTTGTCTTCTGCACTGACTTGCAAAATAATAATTGACGATAACTGTTGCACATAATGAGACATATTGCTATTTTTAACCAGAGGCATTTTGTTTAAAGCTTTCCCTCTTATGGACCACTGCATGGATGGTGTCCAGTCTCCAGAGTAATTCACGGCACATCTGAGCAAAATGTAATCGAATTCTTTGCTGCTACCGTTGGCAGACACGTTGATGCTGCACTGTGGTTCTGTTTCTGGGAAAAGCATCAAATTGATGTAGTTACATGCTTCAAGATTTGACAAAGTCTGGTCAGTGAAATAATGAGGCACTTTTTAAACCGTAAAATTAAAATCCATAAAAATTCAAACTTTCCAAACCATACAATAGGTCACCTGCACCAGCAACAGAGTAAGAAATGTATTGAAATGATTTGAGGCCAAAAAAGTTTTTACCTCGCACTTGCGTCAGTCATGTCAATAAAGTAAAGAATTCCACTCAGCGACCGGGATTTTATCGATAACTTATATTTGGTTTTCCGACAATTTATGGAAATATAACATGATAATATCTTAATTTAGTCGATTGAAAACGAGCTAAACAACAAAGATTCCTTTCTCTAATGCGAAGTCAGCTGAACGTAACCACGAGAAAGATGCAACACCAGGCTACTGTATCGTGAACCTTCTCCAGTGCTTCGACTGAGCACTATTACTGTTTGATTATCTAGTTAGAAGAAGGCATCTGCCGTGGTCTGGGTCTTTTTCTTGTCCCATTTGATATACAGTACGAATTTATTGTCCTCCCTACCCAATACTTCCAGCTTCATAAGTCATCATCATCTTCATCATAAACTATGGGCTCAACGCCCTTAGGTGTCAGATGCCATTCTCACTATGTTTCTACACTGGTGTTTCTCCAGTGCGGCGGTGCTCAGCTTCTGGGGTGATGCTCCACACCATTCGATTATGTCGTCTACCCATTCTTTGTGGGGTCGTCCTCTCTTGTTTGGTCCATCCATCATTCCGAACACCAATGTCTTGATCTTCCTATCGTTGTTCTTGCTGCATATGTGGCCAAATAATCCCAGTTTCCTCTGAAGTACCATCTGCATCAAGTTCTCTATGAGATGTATTCGTCTTTATAGTTCTGCATTGCTCACCTTTTGTGTCCATCTTATTTTCATAATCTTCCTTCTATCTCTTCTAAACCCCGCCTGCTCGTCTGCAAGGTGTTCTTCAATCTGTCTTTAAAGTCTTTCTGTTAGTATCAGCATCAATTCTTTACCAAGGTGACTTATCAGTGTGATAGTTCTATAATTATTGCATTTTAGTGCATTTCCTTTCTTGTGAAGAACATCTAGAATTGAATTCTTCGATTCTTCTGGCGTGCGTCCTTCTTTCCATATTGATTAAAGCTTGTGTATATCCTGTATCATGATAACACCTCCGTTTTTTATAATCTCGCCTGTTATACTATCGTTGCTCGGACTGTTCTTGTTTTTTAATCGATGCACAGCTCTTATCACCTCTGCCCTAAAAGATATCATTTCCAATATCTTCAACTGGTGGAAATATTTCTTTCAGTTATGTAATTACCTGTTTTGCGATATCTTAATCCATTTGCCCTTTGTACAAGTTTGTTGCAGTAATCTGTCCATCTTTGTACAATGTCTTCTTTGTTCATCAGCACTGCACCCTTTTCATCCCTAATTGCTGCAAGCCTTGGGTGCCATTTTGTGTTAATATTCCTGATCATCTTATATATCTCTCTTATTTTGCATCCTCTGTAATACTTTTCAACGTCTCTGCATTGGTATTCGAGCCATTTGGCTTTATCTGCTCTTGCAGCTTTCCGTACTTCATTGTTTTTTGCCCTATATAGTACCTCTGCTGTATCAGAGCTGTCTCTTATGATCTTCAATTCTCTTTTCTCTTGCACCAGTTTCATAGTCTCTAATGTGATCCATTTTTATTGACCCTCTCTTATTCCAGGATCACCTGTTGTGCTGCCTCCATTATCGTTGCGGTCAATTGCCCTGTCCTTTTGTTCATATCCTGTTCCTCACCAAGTTCCTTAAGCTTTGTTTCCAATGCATTTTGATATGCACTCTGTATTTCTTTTTCAGCCAGTCTTGATGTATCTCTTCTATTCTGCGGTTTCACCTTGTGTTTCCGTTTGAGTCTTATTTTAAGTTTGCAATCACCAGATTGTGACAGAACCCACATCTGCACCCTGAAATGTACTGACGTTGCTGTACTGACGTTGTCCATCGCACATTGATTAATATCAGATCTATCACATTTCTGAATATGTTATCGCAAGAGCGCCATGTCCATTTACGACAATCTTTCTGTTAGAAACTTCTGTGGCAGATCATTAATTCGTGATCCATTGCAAATTTCGGCAACTTCTCACAACGTTCGTTTCTATTCCCATATCCACATCTTCCAAAATTTTCTCCCATCCTGAGTTGTCTGAGCCAATCTTCGCGTTCCAATCGCCTCCGACAATAAGCTCAACTCGCTTAGGTACTTCTTCGACTGTTGATGTCAGATCTCTATAAAACCTCTCGATATCTTCATCTGAGCTTTCTGCTGTGGGTGCATACACCTGAGTGATAAGTAATTCTTGTTAATACTTGTTCCATCTCCACCAACAAAAAGACGACGAAATTATAATAGCTTACCAGTTTTGTGATTGCTACGTAATCGTAACAGCTACTTATAGAAATTTCACTGCAAATATGTGAATATTATGTCAAAGAAACGTAAAGTAAGTTTTTACAAACATGCGATTACATGACAATTTACCAAAGACAATCAACTGGGCGCTGAATCGATCAGGCTGTTGTCGGGTCTTGCTAATCAAACAGGTGTAGATTCCGGCGTCATCGAGTTCAGTTGCGTTGGAGTGAAGCTCTACAGAACCAAGTTCATCAACATAGAAGCCAAAATGTGTATCATTTAGCCTTGCCTCGTCCCTCCAATTTGTCCAAATTGTCGTTCTCTTGTCACTGAATGATCTTTTAAATGTCCACTCGCCGACTTTGTCGGCCTTACATTTCATATGCATTCTTTGACCGACAGTAACAGCAGTATTCAATGGACGATCAGGAAACTTAACACTTCCTGAAAATCCTAGAAATAGGACAAATACTTCAGTGTAGAGGTATGAATTCGACTGAACTTTTTCTGATTTATTGTAATTATCATGTCACGAAAACATGTCGAAAATCATGCTCTACTTAAGAATGTTAAAAGCAGACGCTGTATATCTTACAGAACCATGTTCTGACTTCTTTAATTTTTGTAAATAAAATTAACAAATTGAAAAGTAAAATTATTCAACGTAATGCTCATCTAAGATGCAATGTTTCGCTGCTTGTCTCTGACTTGTTTGGTAATGTCTTTAATGACATTCCGCCTGTCACATATTTCTGTCTATTCTTAATCACAATGTGTTCCTAAATCCTCTCCAATGGACTTCATTCCTATATCACTCACTGTCTCTTGTTCTGATGTTTTCTCCCATCAGATAGCACATTTGGGTAACTTCTCTTTTGCTGAAGGCTGCTTTCCATGATTATGTTTATCAGTATTAGTTATGCCTTTACTTCAAAAACCTGAGCTAGACACCAATAACTTCCCAAATGTTAGACGCACCTCCAACATCAATAACATTTCTGAGATTCTTGAACGTCACTTCCTTACATTGATTAAGCAAACCGTTACTTCATCTCCTAACGTCTGTACGGTCTCAGCAAGTGGCCATTGGTTCTGCTCTGTCTGATCCTTCAGATTGGTGTCCTTGGCATCTTATTGTTTACAATCTTCGCATCACCAAGAGTCAGACGCGTAGCCAGCCACTTTGGAGTCGAGTTAAAGCAGTACGATGATGACATTCAGCTTTATATTGTGCTGCCACCGCCACTCACTATTCAGTCAGACAAGGCAAATCTTGAAGAGTATCTCTCTTCTAATCATGCGTGGTTTTGTTTCAATGGCTTGGCCATAAACCCAGATAAGTCTGATGCGATCATGTTTGGCTCACGCCAACGTCTGCGTTCTCTCCACATTTCACCATTGATCTGGCTGGCACTTCTGTTCCGCTATCAAACATATGCAAACTCGATTTTTTCAGGTATCTTGAATCGAACTCAAAACACTTCAAAGCATCCTAAATTCCTTGGTGCTGAGTGCACTTCTTCGTACAAATTTTATAGCTCTATTAAGCCAACTGCACTGGCTTCCTGTGGAATTCCAGATAAAGATTTAAGCTATCCTGTATGACCTGTAAAATTCTTACCACGAGTAATTCTACCTACCTTCAATCATTAGTCTCTCCTTACATCCATCCCCGAAGCCTACGATCCTTGGGTACGGGTTTCCTGGCTGAGTCACTATGCAGAACTGTCCTGGGCTCACATGCATTCCGTACCCCTGCTCCAAGGAATGGAACAGACTTCCATTGTTTCTTCGAAGCTCGCATTCCTTATCTTCGTTCAAGAAATGCATGAAGACTCATTATTTCGCACTGGCTTTCAAGAATTTCGATACCCAACTATTTTTAATTTGCTGCTGACTAATTGTGCCCACTATTTACTTTTCTGTGTGATTTAGTGAGTTAAATTTTTTGACATAATAATAATAATGACATTAATATTAATGATCTGTGTATATATTTTAGCACAAAAGCAGCCATAATAATATTAATGTCATTATGAATTTGATAGTTTAACATCTAATCATGATGAACGTTATAAATAACTTGCTTACCATATAGAAAAAATAACCGAAAAGCAACAAAGGACTTCCGCATATTGCTAAAGCAACAAGCTTGTTGTCATTTGTCTAATGCATTTAAAAAACCCAAGTTTGTATTCTAAACACAAAGGCACGAATTCTGACAAGTATTGCGAAAAAACTGGCGTCAAAAGGCTTTTGGAGGCCTATATGCTAGTTTAGTGTGATGGACGAAGGCGACTTTGTGCAATCGAAACTGTTAAATGGCCTACTAGATTCGTCATGGCTTTGTAACATGACAAAGTGATAATGCAAAATCATATGACACATATTTATGCCGAAGGAGAATAGAGAAACAAATGTCATTTTAGGCGCATTGTCATTTTTGGGCCTTATCGTTTGAGACAAATATGTGTCAAGTTTCTAGATTGACATTCAGATATGACATTCAGTACGCAAATAGACACACAACGTGAAATGCGTTGCCGATGCCTTGGAGCTTGCAAGAAACTGACTCATACTTAATTCAGTTTGGCAGGCCTCAAAACACATGCTGCGCCGAAAACGATTTTTCTCGTGTGTAATATTTATTGTCATAATTATGCGTCCTATACAACGCCATTTCAAGGGCGATGAAGATTTTCGTACAAACGTTTTATGCTCTCGCTTACATTACAGTCATCTTCCCGCAAAATAAAGTCACAATCATAAAAGTTGTTTTTATGCTGTACCCCTTCGTTTGACAATTTGAAAGCTTTTTATTTAATATCAATTAAGCTTGTTTAAGTGTTCACCAAAACCAAGACAAATAGCAATAAGTGGAATTTCTATGTTCTCTTTCAGCTAGTTTTCCGAACTGGTAAGCAAGGACGCCACATTATTTGCATTGATTATCTTTTAAATCTATTCAGATTTTAGTAGAATGTTGATATATTTTTGGCTAGAAGTTAAACACGAAATAGATGAAGTGTTACTATGTCATCTTTGGCTTTTTCAGTAAAACATCACCTGTGATATGTGCGTTTTGCAAATAACTTATCTAGAGTAAATCTATTGTGTACTCTTCGCCATTTGTTGTCGCATTTCACGGAATTTTCGGAAGTGGAAGCTTTCCTGCAAGTTGCTGCAATATGGCTTTTACTGTCGTGCAAAAGATTTAAAAGAAATGTAAAATAGACGACGTTTAAAAAGTACACGAGTGGACGATTCAGATACCACTGAACTGCAGATTACTTCGATTTTGACAAAATTGCGGGACGTCAGAGTGATTAACAATGCACATTTTGGCCTCTTTGCTGACGAAAGTAGCTCCCCATACCTTTCCTGCAGTTAAACTGGATGACGCCAAAATGTTATAACTCGTAATGAACAAAATAGCAAAAACAGATCATACAGCACTTAGTTGTATATCAGTTAAATTGTTGAATTGTATGTATGTTGCTACGAGGAGTAAACAGATCGTTCACCACAAAAGGTGACGAAAAACGGCTCAAAAACAAACAAACCTGCTAAAAAAATAACCAAAACGGCTCACAAAACGCCAAACTGACATCCACGCAGCGAGACTTATAAACTACTTAAGATCAAAATGCCACACAGGGTCGAGAACCAAAACCAAATCTGAACAAAAGTTTCACAAAGTACATTTTAATGGTCAGTTTGCCGCCAAATGTACAGCGACATGCAACAATTCCACCCTCAGCTGTTACAAGAGCCTTTTACTGTATTGCAGATGGTTTGCAGTACCTTGAAAAAGTAACATATAGACCAGTGTGCTTCAAATCGTACTTTACCATGTTTTAACTAGGAAGAAGCACAGTAATCTTCATCATCCAATCACCCCGCTCAACCTGTTCATCCTCTTATCTCACTCTTACTGGTCCTCAATAACTACACATCTGAAGTTCTCTAACCGATCCTGATCTGACGCTGCACTTGGACTCTGGAGCGATCTTCTTCCTGAATTTGGCATATTCCTTGAACCTCTATCCCTTCTGTCGTTTCTTCACCATCATTTGTCTCATTTCCCTTTGTCTATTACTCCTCAGGGTTTACATTAAAAAATGAAGTTCCACATTAACAAGAAATCTTACCCTGATCCATCCAATCCGCTGCCTTCCCATTTCTATGAACCCAAGCATAATCCACTGCAACAAATCTTCTGTCCTCTTCTCTCTCTCTCTGGTCTTCTGGCAAATTGGCTCTGTTCTTTCTATGGCATCTTTGGTGAAGCCCTTTCACGCAGAGCTAGTGAATAAGCTGGTGCCCTGCGCTTAGCTTCAAAGTAGCGCATTAGAAACTTTCGAGGTTACTATAACGATTATAAATACGCATTTCCCAAAAACCTTATACATGTATAAGCCAAAATGCACCCTGCAACTGCACACAGTGACATTGGCTGATACATCAGCCAGTGAGATAACCAGTAAACTATTTGAATTCTATGCAATAACATCCCATAAACGGCGCAGTGTACTCCGTGTTGGCCATCAAATTACTGTCGTTAAAACATTAAAAAATTAACATTCATTTGAAGCTTAAGCACACAATAAAACTACAGCATCCTAATTTACATCATCTGAGTTGCTTCTCTATGTAACAAAATTCTAACTGCAGGCGATAGGCATGGAATCCCAGGACGTAGCAGTAAAAGCTGCTAGCATAACCGACTAAGGGTTTCATTCACATTTTATGTGACTTAAGCAAAAGAATATTCTGCCAATGCGCAGTTATTTGAGAGATGTCGTCTGTTTACAATTATGCGTTTGCTGAGACAATCCAGTAAATGTGCCGCATATAATACGGGATTAGAACAAGCCAACTAATTAGTCTGCTGAAACAGCATTATGGTAAACGGTATTATGCACCATTCAGCGCAGTTAATTTCGCCGTGCTACCCCATACATTGAATGTCAAAGGTAGAATCAATCCTGCGATGTCTTTATTGCACCCTTAACCAAACGATATAAATATAAGTATGAGCTTAATTTTCGGATTTTTAAAAATTTTAATAAATTTGTACTATAGTGAAGTAACGTATTTTGCTGCTTCAAAATGCGTTTTGCAGCAGCATTTCAATTCACACTTGAAAAGTTTACATTATTATTTTTCCACCTATTAAAAACTACATTCTAATGAGTAAGCATCAATTGATGGCGCTGACCAATTGTGAATAAGAAAACTGCTCAAGATCCATTCACAGTAACCGTGTCAGAGGAAGAGCAAACCCGTACTCAACGCATTACAAGCGATCCTGCTGGCTATCGTTTCCATCATGCGTTTATATATTTAGTGCAGAGTCGTCATGTGCATTAAGTCTATTTAAAAATTCCTTTGGAAATGCATAGTGCATTTCATCGTGCGACATATGCCTCTTAGAATTTAAGAATTCAATATACACATTTATTTGGGAAATCAGTTGAGATTCATTTACCTAGGACGACTAATTCTGCAGTTGCTGCAACTGGATTTGTTCGATCCGGGGTTTCTATGACATGTACCAAACATTCGTAGATTCCAGCATCTGTCATGACGATGTTCCTGGCTGTCAGATCATGGTGACCAGTCCCTGTGGATCTTTCTACTTGGAATCTGGATGTAAAGTTGGTTGAGACTGCGTCACCGTTGTATACAAGCGATGACGTCTTTTGACCGAGTCGGTTAAAATTCCATTGCGTCGTCTCTTTTGGACTTGTCCAACATTCAAGCCTCATCGATTGTCCAACAACTGCGACCGTGTTTGACGGAGTCTTGTGAAATACAGATTCAACTACAAATAAAACACTACATGGTTTCATTTTTTAATGGAACACTAATGATTACTTCAAATGTTCCAGTATCAAATGCATGCAAGAATCTCTATAGCATGTAATTTTTTCACTCTCTTACTTTTCTATTGTCCATTCCGCATCCTGACTGATATCCGTGATATCTGGTTTACCTGACAATGTGCGAAATAGCTATTTTATGAAATGGTGAGGTAATTATGTTCTTGATAAGAGCTTTTGCCAGGCAGAGTCCAGCAGTCAACTGCATGGCAAATCCACTGATATTAACCAGCGCCCAGTTAACCTATTATGATCTTTGTGTTAGTTTCACGAGGTTACGGAGATTCGATTAAAATTGGAGTGCTAGATACTTTATCACAAGATCACCAGGCAGTTTCGTTTTAAGTACATAGTGCAAATCAGTCGTTTATTTTACCAAACACGAGCTTCCAGTAAAGTTGCAATCCAAGTAGACACATCCTGATATGATACCATCAAACAACCAAACCTTACCAATATAGCTTTGTGTTACGCATGTATGTTGCAGCTTTGTTGCTGTTAATTATGTGGGTTAGCTTCTGCTCAGGTGGCTATATTATGATGGTTAGCCAGGCGGATCTCTGGTGTTTGCATAAGATATTTACAAAAGCCAAATTAGAAAAAATGAGAAATGCGTAAAATTCTTGGTAAACTGGTTTATATAATTTTGTTCTTTTTAGTCAATCATCAATGGCTTTCGCAGTAGTAGTCATTACAAAATCTTTCTTATTCGACACAACTTAATCCAGTTAAACAAAATTTAAATTTGATCTTATTTTGTAATAGATGCCGTAGATTTAGTTGTAGTTTTTAGACTAATTTTAAAAGCAGTTTTATTAGAATTTCATTTAAACTACTAATATATTCACAAGATATGTATCTCTATGTGCACATGTTTTGCCTATCTATTATCTATTTCTACTTTCCGTACTTGGTGGAATTATACCCGTTTCATTAGCTTATTGTACTACGTATCATGAATATCGCTATTGCTTGGATCGGCCGGTGACGATGGCTATCGGACAAAATTTTGGACTCAATGATGCTGGTTGTCTCACAGGGATCCGTGCTTGGGCCGTTTATATACACCTATAATTTTAAAATTTTCACTTCTTACAGTGAAAATTTATGTTTTTAAATTTTGATGTATTTATTTATTCCACTCAATATAATGCAATTTAATGTATAGAGAAATTATATATGGGCGACTGGTCTGCAAGTACAGAGATCCCAATGTGCCACATGGTGGCCTACATTGAAACGTTATTATTTACTTTCCTTCCTGTTTCCTAGAGTCCTTCCTGTTCAAGTTTCAACACCCGTCGACGCAGCTTCTTCATTTATCTTTGCCCATTGCTAGCCTTTCTGCCTCCTCCCAATACATATACAAACATCTCGGATTGTCTCTGATGGTTTCTCGGTAGTGCTTACTTCGTCTTTCTTTCCTCTTTTTCCCTTCAAGGATGCAGGTCAACACTTGGTTGGCTCTTCTATCTTCATCCATACGAATTACACGTTCCTTGAGTTTCAGTCTTCTCTTTCTGAAGATATACTTTATATCCCCTTAACCTGTCCTGTCTCTTTATCACAACATGAAATGTGCAGAATTCTTCTCAGCCATTTACAACTATAATAAAGTTTAAAGTAAAAATATAAAATTTGAAGGGTCATTAATTGCTGTGAAATTAAGGCCAGCACGAGCCTCTGCTTAATATCCTCACTTTAATTTTAAGACCTAATGTTTACGTCAAATGTATGAACAAATATTTGCACTAAATTGAGAGTTTTACTCCAATTTTGCAATGTTTTTTGGTTCCTTCGTTGAGTAAGATGTGCCTTGAAACAACTGATCATCGTATCTCACAATTAGACAGTACAATTTATCAGCTCTGTATAGCATGCAATGAGTATTAAACTAAAATATATATGTTTTCATCTTTCAAATTTACGAAAATAGGCCTAGTTGTCAAAAATGTGTTGAGCTATAAGCTAATTTTAAATTTTATTTAAAAATGTTATAGAATAAGTCAGCCTTCGCTATTACTATATTTTTTTCATTATTAAATGTGAAGACTAGGGTTTTATTTTCTTGGTATTCAGTTAATGATACATGATCATTCATTCATTCATTTATTCATTCATTCAGTCCATAATTCACTTAGTGTTATAGCGCCTCTTCAAACTATCAATTTAATAGTGTTTCCAGCCCAGGCTACGCGGAAGAGAATTTTAAAGCATTAATAACATTTCCATGAAGTTTCCGTACTTAGAAGATGCAGCTAATGAGGATGTCCTTTCCAACTAAATGGCCCAATTAACAAGATGGCCAGTCGTTGGCCCAACGACGAATGCCCAACAGATGGCTGTTCTCAAACCAGCGCAATTGCATGGCCTACAATTAAACCGTATGCTTTTACTTAAACGAAAACCTCGTAAATATCATATTTGGTTTCCTATTTGCAAAAAGAGCAACAAATCACTCGCAGTTGCTGCAAGAAGGGTTCGTGTGCAAATAAAAGATCAAAGGCGATGATTAACTCGGTCAGGATCCCACGCTAGTTGTATAGTTAAACATTGCTTTTTTGACCGCATTGTTTCACTTTCTATATGCATCCCCCACTTACAATCTCTATAACGAGGTTGTTTTGAATGTTCACCAATATTGAAGAGTTATATTGAGTGGCCTGATGATAAACATCAGAAGTTGGTGTCCCATTGCTTCATGCCATACTGACTATCATGCGTCTATCCATTTAGTCCACCATCTTCACAACAGGTCCTCTGTGTCCTTCTTTCTCTCTGGTCTCCTTCATCTTGATCTTCACATGGTATCTATGGACAACTCATCTCTTATCTGACCTGATTTTAACAAGCTAGTGCCCTGCACTTAACTGCTAAGTATCGCCTTTGGAAATTTTTGGATCTATAATAACGATTAATAACGAAAACTTTTGTTATTGTTAAAGATGCTAAGTCACTGGCAATGCGCCAAATAACAAAATATGTAACTTTGCCGACCTTAAATGGAAAGTCTCATACAAGAAATTTAGAGGCGATTATACATTCAATTATGCAAGTTTGGGCAAAAAGGTGCTGTCGAGGTTTGTTATATTAGTGTTTTGTAAGGATTGTGAAGAATAGTCTAATTTGATTATTATAGCGCCCATTGAGGAACTTTGTTTTCATGGAAGCACTTACATCGTTATTACATTGCATTTGTTGAAGTGATTGCAATTATCTATATATCGTCTAAAAGTACAGAAAAAATAAATTAAGGTGAATAGTCCATATTGGGTCAAGTTTTAGACTGTAGGGCCTACTCATAAATTTGGATTCAGTTGTCTAACATATATTTTGCTTCATTATCTGAAAAAAATATTTTAGGAACCTAAGTATATTGCATTATTGTTGGAATTGTAAAATTGGGGGTTTGGCTTTTCATCACTAGGGAGCACTTTAAGCACACTTTTATATGGATCAGAAACCTGGCCAATGACGATAACAATCAGAAGTTACTAGAGGCTGCACGTCGTAAATGGCCGAGAAGAATTCTGCACCTTTCGTGGAGTGAGAAATAGGTTAGGATTAGGGGATATAAAGAATATCAGCAGAAAGAGAACATTGAAATTGAAGGGACATGTAATTTGTATGGATAAAGACAGGAGAGCCAGCCAAAGGATAACCTGGATACCTGAAGAAAAAAGGAGGGAAGGAAAACCAAGAAAGCACTGCCGAATGATCATCACAGTCGATATGAGATGTTTGGAGGTGTCAAGGGAGGAGGCATAAAGACTGGCGATGAATAGAGTTGATTTAAGAACTTACCTTGCCCGACGTGCAGACCTGCACAAAAGAACAAAGTATAAAGTAAGTAAAAGCATCTCCATGGAGGCCATCATGTGACGCATTTCGACGGTGCTTGTAGAACACTAGGTCGAAGAAATGGTGCTTAAACTATCAAAATAGGCTATTGGCGGAGAGCAGCTGTAAAAGAATCAAAGAATTTAATCAATGTAAAACCCAATTATGGCATTCACATACTGGTTTATGTATATATTCTGTGTAATGTACTCGGTCAGAGAACAATGATGCTGTATGTCAGATCGGTTGTATTTAGATGTATGCATACAGTGCAAGGATCGAACCCTGGGACACCGATTGAAACTACTTGTAGCAGCCATGATCAATCACATCCCAAACAAATTGAAACTAACCATAATTTTGTCCCAGTTCATAACCACCGTCATCGCCAGCCCAACCAGGTACTGGATGATATGAAAAACGAACATGAGGAGTCATAGATAATGTGGACATAGTGCAGTATGGAACAATTCTGATGAAACGAGTGCTAAATCCACCACGTGCTGGAAACTGAGAACAAAAATCAGTAATCGTTAGGCAGAAATATGTAGGCATGCATATTAAATATCTTATTGAGGTATTTGTTGTTTTAAGCGAAATCAAAATGCAAATGCTTTTCTATATGGGTCTAAATTTCAGTCTGATTCTTACAATTTAAATCTACAGCATCGAGCACAAATAAATAACAAGTTTACGTCTTGTTTAACTAATTTAAATCATGTCGAATAAGACTTATTTTGTAAAATTACTACTGAAAAAGTCAAAGATGATTGCCTGAAGGAAACAAAGATATATAACCCAGCTTACCATGAATTTTATGCATTTCTCTTTTTTATCTATTGCAGCTTTTGTAAATATTTTGTGTAAACTCAACAGATTTCCCTGGCTAACTAAGCTAATATTGCCAGATGCATAGATGCTAAGCCACATAATTGACAGCAACAAAAGCTGCAACATACATGAGTAATATATGGTTTTATTGGTTACTTTTGGCCGGACGATGGAGTCATACCAGAATGTGGCCACTTGGATTGCAACTTTTCTGGAAGCTGGTGTCAGTTAAGACCAAACATCGATTTGCTCAATGAACTTAAGATGAAACTGCCTGGTGGTCTTGTGATAAAAAGTCTAGCACAGCGTATTTAGTCGAAACTCAGTAACCTCGTGAAACAAACACGAAGATCATAAGAGGTTAACTGGGTGCTAGTTAATATCAGTAGATTTGCCATACAGATTAAAATTATTAACCGACTGCTCGCTGTACTTGCCCTTACCAAGAAGATGATTACCTTGCCATTTATTAGCAATTTGACATGCTATTACGGTGATCTCTTAATCGCACATTTGAGTAAGGATGTGGAATAGACAACGAACAAAACAAGACAGTGAAAAGGTTACATGGAATAGAAATTTGTGCATGCATTTGATACTGGAATATTTGAAACAATAATTCGAGTTCCCTTAATAAATGAAACCTTGGAGTGCATTATTTGTAGTTGAATCTGTATTTCGCAAGACTCTGTCAAACACGGTGACAGTTGTTGAGGATGGAATGTAGGGCAAGTATATATGCAACATCGCAGTGGAGCTTTAGCATGTCATGTCATGTCAAAACGCCATCGTCGCTTCGCGACGGTTGACTACATGTACGGACAATCCTCTCCCAACGCTATCATCGTCCATGCCATGATATTGTCAATCCAACTTATTCTTGGTCTTCCACGTCTTCTATTTCCCTCGATGAGACCCAACATAATGCCAGCTTCTATAGTGTCCTGAGGGTGTCTCATTACATGACCGAAGTAACGCAGCTTGCGCGCTTTAATATGTCCCAACAGTTCGCTTTTTATTCCAGCCAGTTGATAGACTCGTTCTGTGGTCATCTTTTTTGTCCATGAAATCCGCAGCAACTTTCTAAGACATCCGTTCTCAAACGCCTGGATACGCCTCTCTTCTTCTTTCTTCATCGTCCATACCTTGCATCTGTACGTTGCCACTGGCCACACCAATGTCTTCGTCAACCGCAGTTTGGTCCTGGTGCTAATTGACTTGTTCCTCCACATCTTTGTCAATTTTACCATGATTGCCATCCATTGCTAGCCTCGACTTCACCTCGCCCGTGCACTCTGCTTCCTTGTTCACTCTGCTCCCCTGGTACACAAAACAGTCCATCTGCTCTAGCCTTCCACCAATCACGCTGATCTCACGCACTTGGTCTATGTTCGACATTACTTTCGTCTTTTTCGCATTGATCAACATGTTATACTCATTTGCAGGGCTCTCGACACGCCTCACCAACACCTGTAATTCCTCTGGCTTTAGCCCACTCGGTCAAAAGACGTCATCGCTTGCATACAACGGTGACACAGTCTCAACCAACTTTACATCTAGATTCCATGTAGAAAGATTCACAGGGTCTGGTCACCATGATCTGAAAGTCAAAAACGTCGTCATGACAGATGCTGGAATCTACGAATGTGTTGTACATGGCGGAGAGACTTTCGTTGTGAATGTTCTCGATATTTATCGTATCAACACACAATACAATTTATCAAAGGCAATCGGCTGGACACTGAATCGATCAGGGTTTTGTTGTCTTTTCCACAACCAGTGACTAGATTTCGGCATCTTAGAGTTGAGTTCAGTTGGAATAAAGATTTACAGAACCATTTCATCAACAAAGGAACCAAAAGCTGCCTTATTAATGTCTTCAACGTCCGTTTAAATTTGTTCAAATAGAAGTATTTTAGAAATAGTGGTCTTGGAATTGCCCAATCGCGTTCTTGATATTCGTTATCTATTTTAAAAGTCATTTAAATATTTTGTCCGACAGTAAAAGGCATAATAAATCATATCATTAGTCATAACAAGCTTCCATTTCCTGCAATTTTTTTAATGCGACAACAAATGGATACAGAGTAAAAATTAGGTTGACTTTAGAATAGTTGTCTGTAAAAATCAAATATCAAAGGCGATGCTCTACCCAAAATCCTGAAAATGACATTGTGAGAATTGATCTTATTTTATTTCCGAACGAAAATGTATGTAAACGTTCGATGAAAAACTGAGGAAATTGATGATCATTCAAATATTGTGGTTTACCTACTTACCAAGTAGAAAGACTATTGGAAAATGAATAGAGGACTCCCCATATTGTTAAACATTTGGTCTATTTCCATAAGTTCTAGTGAACGCAAAAACAAAGCTTAATGAATATTTAAAACAATAGTTTTCATTGTGTCACATGTAGGGTTACACCATGAAAAAAACTTTTTTATGTCGGTTTGTTTTGCGAGTAGGAGATCGTCATGTAGGAGAAAGTATAAAGCAGTCGTGCGAAAATCATCATGGCCCTTAATATGGTATTTTATATGACATATAATTATGCAGATGGAGAATAGAGAAAGAAAAGTCATTTTCGGCGCATTATCAGTTTTGGGGCTTACCAATCGAGATTGATGTGAGTCTTTCTTATAAGCTACAACACAGAGGCAACGCATTTCACTTTGCTTGTCTATTTGTACAGTGAATACCATATCTGTCTGTGTCTGTTTATAGAGTGAATCTCATATCTCTCTGTCATGTCTGTCCGTCTCTCTAACTGCAACTCTCTCATCAATTCATCTTTATTGAACCATTATGCTCAAAATATGGATTAGGAATCTTGGCCAAGAAAATAATAACCAAATTAGACATATATTAGTTGGGTTTCGATGGGGAGCCCAATCAATGTCAAGCATTCTCATGGCCAGACTTAACAATACAGATGCCCCAGTGCCACCGAGGATGCCGGAAATACATTCTTTTACCCTTAGGTAAAAGTAGTTTGTAGCGATAGCCAGCAGGAATTTAACCACGCCATAATTCTCTGCAGAAACCCCTATGTCTTCAGAGATCAACTTTTCCTAGGCTACCAACGTCCTACAGCCAGAATACAAAGGTTCTAAACTGATTTACTTGAAATTTGAGAAGATTGATGACACTGATAAGATCCTCACATACACGTCAGACTAAGTTGGTAGCACAACTAATGGGAGTTGTGCCTAGATTTTTGCACATTCCTATTGATCTTTACTGTATATCATGATCTTACTCGGAACTTCGGGAAGCCAATGTGAACTAATTTGTAATTGGCAGTACATGTTATACACACGGCGATCACAGCGATGTATGAGTACGTTACTCTGAGCATTGACCACTCACTACATTGTAAGAATGTTACATGTATGTTATCACGCATCAAAAACAGAAAAGCTTAAAGTAGATAAGTTTCAGGAAAAGTTACAATTCCAAAACTTTTTGGCAAAACTATACCGGGAGGAGAGTCAACCATTGGAGAGGAGGTTCACGATACAGTAGCTTGGTGCCGCATTTTTTACATGGTTACTTTCAGCTCACTTCGCATGAGAGACAGAAATCGTTGTTTTTTTAGCCTCTTTCAATAGCTTAAATTGAATTGGTCTAAAAGTCAAGCTCATCCCGTGTCAAAAATGACTGCAAAACTATCTGAGAGAAATAATAAATTTGATAACTTTGTCTCAAACGATAAGGCCCAAAACTGATATTGCGTTTAAAATTACATTTGTTTCTCTATTCTCCTTCGGCATAATTACATGTCGTATGATTTTGCATTATCACTTTGTCATGCTACAAAGCCATGATGAATCTAACAGGCGATTTTACAGTTTCGATTCCACAAAGTCGCTTTCGTCCCTCTCACTAACTAACTTATAGGCTGAAAAAAGCCTATTTATGCCAGTCACTTTCGCAACACTTGTCGGAATGTGAACTTTAATATTTGGAATACAAGTTTGGTTTCTTGAATGCACTAGACAAACAAAAAGCCAATATGCGGTTGTCCTTTGTTCTTCTACAACTATTTCTTCTATATATGGTAAGTTGGTCATATGCAGCATTTATCATGATTTTGGTGTTTCCACTATCAAATTCACGAAGACTTTTATATTATTATGGCTGCTTTTGTGTTTGAATATATACAACAATGATGTAGATATCTCAGGTCTGCTCTTAGCATTCTTTAGCTGAGTATTATCTTTTATATGTTCTTATATTATTATAATTAAAATGAATAAAAACGTATTGGCAAATACGCGCAAATGCACGCAAGTATTGTTCTACTTCTAGGTTCTTTAGGAAGTGATAAGTTTCCTGATCGTCCGTTGAATACAGTCGTTGCTGTCGGTCAAAGAATGCAGATGAAATGTCAGGCCGACAAAGTCAGCGAATGGATGATTAAAAGACCATTCAGTGACAAGGGAACAACGATTTGGACAAATTGGAGGGACGAATCAAGGCTAAATAACACACATTTTGGCATCTATGTTGGTGAAAGTGGTTCTGTTGAGCTTCATTCCAACTCAACTGAACTTGATGACGGCGGAATCTACACCTGTGTTATTAGCAAGAGACGACAACAGCCTGATCACTTCAGCGCCCATTTGATTGTCTTTGGTAAATTGTCGTGTTTTTAAATCGTACATTGGGTTTCTTTGGCATAATATTCACATTTGTGCAATGCATTTTCTATAAGTATCTGTAACGATTATGTAGAAATAACATAACTGGTAAGCTATTATAGTTTCGTTGTCTCATTAGTAATGGATATGGTACAAGTATTTATTTGTCTGTCTTATTGGACCGACTTTCTGGATATTGACCTGATTGTGGCTTGCTTAGATGCGCCATCGGTGGATGCTTGTGCATTAAAATCATGGCGCAATAGAAATTAGTAATTACTTACTTACTTATGGAGCTCCAAGTATTGATAAGAGGCGATAATGCCTTTGGTCTGCAGATCAAGTGGTGCAAGAAACAGATCCAGACTATCACGGATTGACAGGGTGGACGTTGTGGATCCCTTGTTTAGCTAGTTAAACAAACATTGATGAGTCGGTTCATGGGAGAAGATCCACGATAGAGCAGCTTGGCGCATCTTCTACGTGGTTACGTTCAGCCGATTTTGCAGCAGAAAGAGTCGACATATTCAGTAGCATTTCAAGTCGCTGTTGTTTACCCTGTGTTCAGTCATCTAAATTAAGATGTTATCACGATATGTTTCTATAATATCTCGGAAAACTAATTATGCATCCACGATAAATCCTCTGATCGCTAAGTGGAATTCCATATTTACTCACAAGGATGACGCAATTGCGAGCTAAAGAATTAAGCCACAATACGTTTAATACTGTATTGTTGGGGCAAGTTACCTATTTTATGGTTTGTAAGATTTGGATCTAATTTAATGGAATTTTATTTTTACGATTTAAACAGTGGCCTTTTATTCCGCTGACTTAACCTTCCTTGTCAAACTTTCAGACATATAACATCATCAACTTGTTGCTTTGTTCAGAATCAGAACCACACTGCAGTTCGAATATGTCTACAGCAAACGGTAGAATCAAAGAATTCGATTACGTTTCATTCGGATGTGCTGTCAATTATTCTGGAGAATGGACTCCATCCATGCAATGCACAGGAGGAATAGCTTTCAACAAAACGCCTATTGTTACAAATACCAACATGTCTCATTATGTGCAACATTTGTCGTCAGTTATTATCTGGGAAGTCAGTGCAGAAGACAACGGTGCAACGATTATTTGCAAAACATGGTTCAGTGACACACCAAAGAAGGTCCGCTACACCAATGCCACAAATATACCAAACTACTCTTTTAATTGGAATGCCACATTAATTGTTCATTGTAAGTGTATTTATCTCTCGTCTGAGCATCTATTTTCTAACTAAATATTCATCTAAAATTATCATCTTTCCAATCACACCTACTTGCCTTATTGTGAAGACACTTTCGTTCAGCATCGTTCCAGCATTTTGGACATCATTGGCAGGTTAATCAAGCAAGGTGCTGGTGTGTGGCACCAACACATATCGTCATAATTAGGGCCTATCGTCATAATAACTATCATTGGTGTGCGCATATCTGGATGGATGCCGTTTCCACAACTCAAGCCAACCGTCCCAGCCTAGGTGATTTATGAAAAAAGAATGACGTGTAGGCCAGTTAATGTGAATTTGCATTCTTCTAAATTAATTAAACTTCGTCACTATATAAGAATTTATACACTAAATAAGACGGCAATATACTTTTGTCGTCATTTCGTTTTAGTTATAGTAGTTTCAAGGATAAACTGTGTTTACTAAATATTTTTGTTCATGACGGCGTAGTTGTACAATACGAAACGGCTCTCTTCTTCTTACCGCGATAATTGTATAAAGTGCAATGAAATGTCAGACTCGAGCATATATCTCGTGTCACTGAAAAAATTTTTATATATTCAAATATTATACAACTTTAAATTTCATTCTGAACTTGTTCATACGTCTTCTTTAATGACGATTTCCATATTGGGTTGCTATTTATTGTTTAAAAAAATCCTTAAACTAAAGTTGTTTTTATTCGGTTTCAGTCGGGGTGAGAAATGTTGAAATAACACCTCGAAAGAATAAATATTCACACGAAGACGTTCTGCTGTGTATCGCTGATGGAAATCCAAGTGCTGTATATAAATGGAGAAATGCAAAGATACAAGAGACAGTCGCAGTTGGGCCTCAGTTAATCTTAAATAAGGCTAGAATAGAACCCAATCAATTGTGCACAATTGAATGCATTGCTGAAAATCACGTGGCTGAACAGATCAAACAGTCTAAAGCGACGATCGATATTATAATCTCAGGTAATATGGAATAAACAGCTTAAGATGTGTGTATATATGTATTTATGTGTGCATGTATTTATGTATGAATGGATGTATGTATGTATGAATGCATACATAGCTGTTTGTATTTATGTATGTGCTACAGTATATGTATGTATGTATGTATGTACAGTATGTATGTATGTATGTACAGTATGTACAGTATGTATGTATGTATGTATATATGTATGTACAGTATGTATGTATGTACAGTATGTATGTATGTATGTATGCATGCATTTTATGTTTTCGAGCGTATGTTGCCTTTAAGGATCTCTAAAACAGCTGTGAACTTGTCTGACTAAGGTTCCTCTTGACATAAGAAGAGTATGGAGTTTAAGCTGAGTTAGAAGGAACAGTACTATGTTCGTAGAAAGTCTGTTCTATAGAGAGATGGACCTACTCACGTTAGTGTGCAGATTTCTCATATTACTCACGAATGCCGTGTTTCTGAAAATCTCTTCAGCTAGGCTAGCGAAGCGATTGAAGCTCGAGTGGGTTTAACAGATTGCTTAGGACCATCGAGTACTGAGGAATGAATGACTGGCTTCACTAGATAGTACATATCAGTCTTGTATCTTTGACCAAAGAGACTACCCTGAAGGCATTACAATCTATTATGATTTCTTTGAGTTCTATTGAAGCTATCGTTTACGGTAATGTAACGTTATCAGATTGTTAAAAATGTCTTCAATGGAGCTATCACTAGATCAACCGTCATGACATACAGGATGTGTACTATCATCAATTCATATCTTACCTCTTGTTATTTGTTCAGGCGACGATCTTTCGCTCATTACCCTCCTGATGGGAATATTGTTCGCCATTTTGTTGCTAATCCTAATTGTTATGGGCAGAGAACGTATAAAAGGTAGGAGAACAATTTTTTACTTCTAAATATGTTGCTAAGTGAATGGCTTTGTAATGTAATGGCTTTGTAATTGTAATGCAATGTACTGACGATAAGTGATACAACATCGTAAATAACGTCCTACTTCTGATGTGCTTTTGAATGTCAATTTCCTGCGTAAAAATTAAGAGTTACGTAGTAAGTAATATGCTTTTTTAAAAGTGAATCTGTGGAATTGGGTTACGAATACTATTACCGATTAGTTAATAAGCCATTTTGCTGCATTTCTCAATTTATAATTGGTTTTTGCTTTTAGCAAACAATAGTAGTATCCATTGGTCCTCTGCCTTCCCATTTCTCTTAGCTTAAACACAACCCATCCTAACAGCTCCTGTCACTTTTGGTCTTCAAGCAACCGGATTTGGTTCTTGACATGCCCACTTTGGACAATCAAACTGACTTGAAGCAGCGCTCATGAATAAGCTACAGTAGTGCCCTGCGCTTACCTTTCAAGTACGATTTAGAAATTTGGAGTTTATAATTACAATTACGATTAGTAATGAAATTAATAGGAAAGATTAACTAATCATTCAATTGCATTAATAGATTTATAGCTCGTAACATATCTAACGGCACGCATCAAGCAAAGTCTGTAAGATAACATGTTTGAATATAATGGCCGCCAACAATACGAAGGCTTGACAAAATGTCATTGATTAATGGATAATTTTAAACTACTGGTTGTAGGATGCGTTACTAATACTGCGCATGTTTTCCAACAAGGATCCGATACCGAGCCAGACATCTTACCATAC
Organism: Norana najaformis; assembly: GCA_964023275.1. NCBI lineage: Eukaryota > Metazoa > Annelida > Clitellata > Crassiclitellata > Hormogastridae > Norana > Norana najaformis. The sequence continues at coordinate 49,987,497 of OZ029914.1, forward strand.
GCCGGTGAAAATCGTAATGGTCAGAATACATGTATGTATTGCAATATCACAGTATAAAACCTAATAGAGTTGCTCCACTTTCTGTTGTTTAGTCGACATACTTCATGTTGGTTCTATGTATGGTAAGCAATCTTTACTCATTTACCTTTGTGACATAACTTAACTATATTTGATTCTGACTGTGCTTTTGTTCACGTTCACCTTTAAAAGCCGGTCTCTGTGCGACAACTTACTTATTAGTGATGGACTGATGGTATCTCCAAATTTTGTTTACAGGCGGAGCTTATGACTATGTGTTGGAACCTTATGGACAATATGCAATGCCAGCAGAAGCCGTGGCTTTTGGTGAGCTATAATACTGTCAGCACAGAGTTTGTATTAAAATGTTATGCATCGCTATGTAACATTTAATTTCACAGCGTCGTTGTAATGAAGGTTTTCAATTGATGGCCCACTGAAGCCTATCTGAAAATTCTGTAAACTCTGGAGAATTGATCCAATATAATGGAGAAATTGCCCAAGAAAGAGATGGGCCCTTAAAACGCTACAAAGACATCAACGACTCAGTAGAAAATAGAGATGGATGAAGCGAATTCCATTAAAACGTGTTACCAATTTGATTTCAATTACAGGTTAACAATGAAGGGAAAATAGCATGTTATTCATGCATGGCTCAACGAAACATCAGTTGCAGATATGATTTTAACAAACTGAGCTATAATTCTGAATATCTGTGCAATCATCTGTAGTTAGTTAGTGACGTTTGCTTAAGCCTGTATTATGATGTCAGATTATATAGACAAATGATCTGCAAAGGTAGATGACACTTTCGTTCTTAACCTTCTTCATACAAATATATATTGGCTGTTTGGAATGTAGTGATAGAAACACATATATCGTTATTGGTAAAGAATGTTTTTTGTTAAATTCAGGCTTACAGATATTCAGACTATCTTTTGAGAGCATTGAGACATTGACTTCAGATAAACAATGCAAACTATAATATTGCCAAACAGTTATGATTAATACCCTACAGATGTAAAGGCAACATTCAAATCAATTGGTCTAAATACTATTGATATGACCAGACCGCTCAGTCTAGCTATTTGCTACAAGTATAGCTATTTGTTTAGTCATAAAAAAGACCAATTGGTACCGATCGTAAAAGTTGGGTTTGGCTGTCATACAATTACACTGACAGCCTGCATTTTATAGTTACAGTCTACATATGTTAGGAATTTGCAAGACACAGTAATGTAATCCTTTACAACAAAATTACTTCACAAGTTTAACCATTTTTCCAGGAAACGCTCTGAGACGAAGAGTTGAACACGAAACAGAATGTTACGCCGCTAAAGACGGTAGGTTCACAAGAAAACACTGAAGCAAAACAAAAGTGTTTTGTCATCTGCTTCATTTTTTATTCCAAATTTCCATATCATTTAATTGGCCCCGTATGTTTGCATCACTTCCTGCAAAAGGTTTAAAATCTATCCAAAATACTAGACAAGAGAGAGAATATTGCAGTTTGCATGTTTTTGCCCAAAAGAAACAGTTTTCGCATTCCACAAAAATTAGTCACGGCTTTTTCGTAGAACTCAATATTTTTATGCACAAAAAAGTGCAACTTTGTTAGATTTATCAACATACTGTACAATTTATTTAGGTTTTTATTTTGAAAGTTTTACGTTTCTGGAAGTGAAGAATAGCGTAATACGTAACATGCTCAGCATCGACTTCATGAACTGCTTTACCTTATATGTGGATAAAATTTAAGGGGCTGTCGCGATTATTTCAGACCAGCGAGAGGAACCAGAAGTCCCGGTGTATGCTGAGGTCAACAAACCATGCAAATGTCAGTATGTCTTTTTAGAGTAGGAATGCATGAATTATTTTTCTGGTGATTACAAACAATTAATGTCAATAAACAGAATTCGCTGCAAGCGTATACTGGGTCATTACTATAGCGCCTTTAAGAACCTTTACTACCTGAGAGCACAGCATTCGTTATAGTTCATACAAAAAACCAGGTTGTTTGATCGTATTTGTAGGCCTAACCTTAAGTGTACTTTCATAAAGCGTCTCTTCAAGATAATACTTGGAAGGTGTTGTTCATCTGACAGCACAAGACCACGATAGAACGGTATTGAACCGCTGGCGAAATAGTTTTATGTAAGATTTATGTAGACAAAGGTTCTCTTGCTGTTTCGACATCTAGTGAATGTTTCAGAAAATTTTAAAATTACTTATATATCCTGCGGATGCATTACTATTCATTCGATTCTGTATTGACTCTTGATGATGACTACCTTTGTCTTGTTAAGATTTCTTTGTTTGGTACTTAATCGCGAGTAACTTTGTCTTGTTAAGGCATTTAGACAATCTCTTCATTTCCTATGATTTCAACGATTATATCAAGTTGAGAAGATGATCCCGAATTGTGAAATCCTTTTTGTTTTGCTATTTAGCAAACACGGTATCACGCAATTACGCATTAAGTAAAACAGTATAAACTGTAGTTCTACATAATACCATTTTGAAAATAATGAGGACAACTAAGGTCGGCGTCAACGACCTTGACGGCCATAAGATGTCGTAAAACACTAGATTCTAGTGTTGGAGTAAAATTATCATTACTGATAGAAAAATTGACTTAATAAGTGACCGTATAAATGTTTTCACAAAAAATTTACTGTTAGAGTGTATTATCGTTGATTGCTGAAGAAACGCATTAACTCAATTTTGAAGCGGTGAAAAACTTAATTTGTTATTGCCGAAATCACACATTTTCAGACAGAAAAATTGATGCAGCCGCTTCAAATCAAACGCAGACAGATCACATCTACTCCGAAGTCAAGGAAACATCATATGGTGAGTGTTCCGTTTTTAAAATTGGATGTTTCTATATTTAAAAAACGGACAAAGTTATTATATTCAGTTTACTCAATCACAAGCAAATGATAAATTGTGGAATTAAACTAGAAATAAAAATAATTATCTTGGTCATTATATTGCGATTCATAGTGTTACTTAGTGCAATTTTCATACTATGAGACATTTGCAAAATATAGCTGTTAATGAGCTGATTTATCGGTAACAATTTCCTATGACATTTTTACTCAAACGTTGTGTGTTTAAAACAGTAATCTGCTATTTTAGATTTTAACTGAACACATTTCTTCAACCGTTATACCAGCTTAATTTATGTTGTGTTAGTGGGTTGAGGTATTTGAGTTACCATATACTTGAGTGTGAGTTCATTCTTGGTATAAAACCACAATTGTAATCTTAAACAAAGAACATTTATTATAGCTAATCAGTCTTATCAATCGGTAAAGGAGACACACATTGGGTTTTCTTAATAAATTGAATGTAAATGACTTCTGTAGCGCCGTTGTCATATGCCAAAGGCATCAGACGATGGTCACTTCCAAGTGAAATCGTAAGCCAAGTCATAATCATTTTGTGAAGTCAAGTCGAATTCCTATAGCTCTGAGAAACCAGACGTTAGGCTACGGCGGTTAAGCAAGTTGAAACAGATGTGTCTTAAGTCATTGCATTTACTTTTGATTGTTCCAGACAAGTTTAAATTCAGTTTTGCAGAAATGTAACATTTTACTTGTAATTGCTGCATGAAATGTTCGCAGACAAAAAATTTAATTAGCCATTTTGTGTCCCTCTCAAACACTTCCTGTCGATTCCAAATTCATGACAAACAAATTTGGTAAGTAATCCAATTGCTTAACCTTTAATCTGTAATGTGTAGGTAACCAGTTTTTATTCTGAAACTGCCTAGAGTTAGATCTTCCTTTAGGATGTTTTAAGCCAACTGTGTATTCTTGAAACGTATTATTACAAATAATTGAATGTGCGACTGAATGCATTGAATTTAAATGCATTTAAATAGCTGCATCCGAATGCAAAGCTGATATTCAAGAAGACACAGCAATGAAGCCGTGTTCATCAAATATGGTAAGATAAGATTGAAATTGCCACAAATCTTTAAATAAATTTCAGTATCTTAGCTTGTTATAAACTACTGCAGAGCTTTTGTGAGATACTTGAACAGCGCTACATCAAATGTATTAAGTAAGTAAGTACGAAAGTAATTACATAAGTAATGCACTTGATTACACGCAATATGTCCATCGGCTGAGCATGGAATCGTAGGTAATCGTGAGTCACTGCGGTCAAACAACAAAAGCAAGACGGTAGAAATAGCTCTTAAGGAGCTTTACTAATATATCTAGTGAGATATTATTATGATGCAAACAGATAGACTATTCCATATGTCTGGTGGAGAATTGCTGGATCCGTGTTGTTAAAAATCATACCGATATTCTCTTATATCTGGGAAAGATAGGTTTTGTGTAGCTCATCCCAGTGATATGGATGGCTGGGAGCGCTGAAAGGATGATGACAGGTATGCTGGTTGATTGGTCGGAGAGTCTTACATGTAAGAAGAACTACATGTATCTTGTAAGTGATTCTGGAACTGACAGGCAGGCAGTGTAGATTTGCCAAACAGGAGTGACGTGATTAATCCCTCGACTTCCTATCACCAGACGGGCTATCGAGTTCTGGACGCGTTAGAGTATGGCGATGTTATCCTTTATAGTGCCGTACAGGAGCCGATTACAGTAGTCGAGTTTTACCCTGACTACAAGTGACTGTCTTTATAAGCTCTGGTGGCAAGCACGATCGAACATTGATACATGCATGCTTATATGTCGTATTTGTTCCAAGCTTATATGTGAAAAGTATTCATCCATGCCCGCATTTGAACGTAGGGTAAGTGTTATTTTCCGCTCATCGGCGCGTTAGCCGATAACAGAGGAATGCCAAGATCCTGAACACAGGCCAATGTAGCACAGGACTTGCCATTTATTTCCCAGCTTACGCCAGCACCAAAATCCTCTGCTTTTTGACGGGGTCATGTGAACGCGAACAACTTGCCCAGGGTCGATACGTGGAGTTCGCTCATCAGCGCGAACCCACATTGTTCGTATTGTAGACCCAACCCGTCAATCGAATAGACCACAATTTTCAGTCAGATAAACATAAGCAAGTTTCATTAGTCGAGTCTATCAATGCATTTGACCGTTTAGCCTTTGATGATGAGGCGTTTTGTTTTTGCGGTTTATTCATTGCAGTTCAATGGATAAACATTTCGACAAAACATTTTACATTTATGTTAATCACCAGTTGTGTGAACCGTTGTGCCTTTGATTTTTTAAGAGCACAGGCCTTGACGGCACAATCTATGCGGAACTGAAGACAAATGGAGGTCTTCATGAGTCGCAGGCTTCTGGGCCACTGTTTCACGAGCCACTGTTCAACAAATCCGATTACGCCCGCATTGACCACACAACTGAACCTCCGCCACCTCCGCAGAGAGACTAATATGCCCCTTCCTAGAATTTGAATGGCATTGACACACGTCAGACTTTCACAAATGTGTTTAGGGTTAATTTTCCAATGCTTCATATTAAGTTGAACATCTTGATTTAGTCGCGCTTCAATTTTTGTGTAGCATCTAAACTATCCTCGAAATTCAAGATTAGAAGTCTTTTGACTGTTTTTAAAATCAAAGACAGCCTTATCCAACCTTGACAATCGCCAAGTGCTGCGTTCTTAGTGGTTCAGTGTACAATCTCATGCTGTTACAGTATCTTGCCTTAGAAAAGGTCAAAAATAATAATGAGGATTTGAAATGCGCTATCAAAACGATTACGTAATCGTAATGGTGAACCTAATATAGATGACAAAAATTGCCACAGTAAGTGTAAATGTACACTGTGTTCTATAGCGACTGTATGGCCTCTACCCTGCTCATTGCTTAATGAACTTATTGGAGAGATCCTTCACCACCGCTTCCCGTTTGAATGAGAGCCAAGCCATTTAAGGTCCCCGTGCACGGACCGAGATTCAAATCTCTGAAATAAACCCCACGATAGGGTTGCAGACCGGCATCCTAAAGCTTTGAGGCACCTTGACGTATGCTTTTGGCAATATAACAAACGGCGTTGTAATCTACTGTTCCTTTGACAGGTTAGCATTTCACATATGAACGTTATTGTTGACTATCGGATATTGTCTTATTTCTTATTTCCACTATGCCCTGTTATTCAGAAAGTTTTTATTGTCGAGTATTTGAAAGGACTTGCTTACTAAATGAGAAGCAGGAAGCATCTGTGTTTTCTAGCACTCGCAAACGTATTGCACAAAATTCGTGAGCCAGATAGGCAGAACAATGGTTTCTCTTTTATAACCTCGTGTTTTCTTTTTAGAGCCAGGACCCAATAATGCCTGATGGATCGAGCCAAGTTCAAATCCCCATACTTTTCTAACAAACCGACTCACAAAATCCGCTGACATAGACACACATATCCACACGGACACAATGGAAAGTAAGGCATGAATTCGGCATTTTAGAATTTCTTCCCTTAAGGGCAAACTTTTTCCTAGCTAGTTAAATCTGATCTGTTTAGGTCTGCTGACTTCCCATGTTCATAGCGCTTTTAAGAAATTTGTGAAATGCGCTTTATAAAAGCCGGGATATATACATACTTAGATACATACACACATGTCGAGAGGAAGACAATCGCCTTACTTCCAGTTGGGTCAATAGGTTAACACTGTCTGCTTTGTCTGTCGGTTGCGAACAGTCTCTGCCCTCCCTTTCCGTGCAGCAGACTTTTTCTTAAAATGCACTACTGTACCCTTTTCGTAGCCATCCTGCTCCTAAGCGCATGATAAGCTACATAAGTGCGATAAACGACATTTTACAATGGACCACGGTTGTGTAATTAAGCTGCGAATTAAAACCAGCTCGCACATATGTGACACACCTTGTGAAAACTAGCCCATAGATAGCCCCTATTTAATGGCCCTTTGACTTCAATCCAACCCATCCTTTCAAGACCTCAATTGACTTATGCATTCCCGTTGCCTATAGCTGGGCAATTTGGGAAGAGTTTACTCCTACAAAAGTATGTTCCCCACCAAGTGATTCTGGGCAAAAGCGGCGAGACACAAATGCTTCCGCCAGAAGTGTGCAAAGAAAGATTTCCTTAGGAAGGCATCCGAAGGAAGGCGCTATTCCTTCTATATTCAAGTGGACTCTTCAGTTGAGATAAACCTATAGGAGTGATTTTGCACAATATGAGAAAGAAGAAATGTGAGAAAAGAAACCGAAAACTAATGTTAATCCACAGGGCAAAAAAAGAGAGTTAAGCGAATAACCGGTTTATGTTTACAGTAAAACATCTTGACACAAATCTGTAAGTTATCACATTGTTTAAAATGACAATCGTCGCCAAAGTTTTCATCATTCCTTCTATACAAACTATTCAATGTCATAGTGATTAGATTCATCATTGTGATGATTGTACGTGAATTGGAACATGCACAGGATCTACATGAAAAATCACAAAATTGTCTGGAATTCTTGATTATTTTAGTCAATACCACCGTTGAAAGGTCCTTGATTGAAAGTCTAGGCATGCATATTTGAAAAATGAGCCTAGTTCGATAAAAAGCCATGGTCTGTAGGAGTAGGCTATAAATTGCACGATTTCAAAAGCTGTCTGGTTTTGAAGAGATGCGCTACTGCAGTCGAACATTAAGGGTCACATAACTGTAGTATAGTGCTATCCTTGCAATCAAACGAAAGTAACAGTTTCTTGTGTACAGGTGAGGCGAAATAGCTATTATTAATATCGTAGTTCTAGGCACGAAGAATTGATTCGTTTCACTCAATCACAATATTAGCATAGACTGGGGCTTCCTTTGTTACCCTTTTTGGGAGGACTTCAACATGGCTACTGATGGCTTCCAGTGAAGTGTAAACAACTGGTTCGTGGACAATAACGGGTCTTTCCGTTAATTTGCTATAAACCTCGGCATCAGCTTCAGCTGGAGCATCTGTTCTGTCGGGTGTCGTCGATGTTGATGGCGATGTGTTGAATTCTGCCTCGTGAATTGACTCGTAATCTATCGATGGACTTTGAGAATTCTCCTTCGCTACATTGGCTTTGGTTCTGGATTTCCCTATAATAGAAACCGTTTGATTCGCCTTCATGTTTATACATACTAATATAAAAACCGAACTAATAACTTTATGGGTACTCTTCGGAACACATGCGCAGTTTAGCAATACATACAATAACAAGTAGTTCAAAATTGATCCATTAATCAACAATATGTCATATTTTCGCATTTATTGGCTGCTAGTACAATATATTCAAATATATTGCCTAACAGACGTTGCCTTCGATGTGCCATTAAACATGTTATGAGTTATGAATACATTAATGCATCTGGTTGATTAGTTAACCTTTCGTATTAAAATTAATATTGCTGTCTCTTAAAAGTATAAATGAGCTATAAATTGATAAATGCAGAAAAAAATGCTCGCTAACTAATCGGCAATAACGTATACTCGTAACACAATTTTACAGATTAACGGTTTAACAACAACTAAAATTCTGTACCTGCTTGCGCCGGCAATTGACCTTGTAAAGCACCCTAGAAGTAGCTGTTTCTTTTCGTGTTGTATAAAATGTCGTTATTAATTACATTACATTTACAAAGCCATTACATTACAAAGCCATTCACTTAGCAACATACTTTGAAGTGAGCAACAGTTTGCCTACCTTTAGTATGTTTTCGGACCATAACAGGTATGATTAGCAACAAAATGGCGAATATTATTCCCATGAAGAGGGCAAGGAGCGAAAGCTCGATCCCTGAGCAAATAACAAGAGGTGAGATATGAGTCAATGATAATACACAACCGGTGTGTCATCACAGTTGGGCAAAAAATATTTTAATGATGAGCTACATTGAAGGGAATTGCACAATCTGATTACGTTACATTACCGTGAACGATATCTCTAAAAGACCACAATGACATCATATTAGATTCACCTGCCTACGCTTAAACTCTTTGGTCAAAGAAACACGACGTCGTTTTTAGCGTTCAGTGAGGCTTGCCATTCATTCTACAGGACTGGGACAACTCTCGTGGGTCACACGGAAGCTGTTCAACCCCATCGGACTTCAGTCCCTTCGCTCCGCTTATTGTGTACATATTCTGGGACTTGGCTTTTGTAAATAACACGAGAAATCTGCAAATTATCGTGCGTTGGTCCATCTCTCCACAGAATAGACTTTTAGCGAACATACGTACTGTTCCTTCTAAATTGGTTCAAGCTACATAACGACGAACTTTAGACAGCCGAGTTCACATCTATTTGAGAGATGATTAAAGGCGATAAACGTTCAAGAATATAATTGCATATAAATATACAAGTATACAACCATGCATTCATGCATGCATACACGCAAATACGCATACATAAATAAATACATGCAAACATACAGTACATACAGTACATACTGTACATACATAAATAAATACAGTGCATGTACATACAATAAATACAGAAATACATACATTCATATATACTGTACGTACTCAGTGTATACATACATACAAGGATATACAGAGACAGACAGACATCCTAAGCTGTTTATGCCACATTACCTGAGATTGTAATATCGATCGTTGCAGAAGACCGTTTGATCTGTTCAGACACGTGATTTTTAGCAATGCATTCAAAGGTGTAACGTTGATCGGTTTCTATTCTAGTGCTATGTAAGGCTAACTGAGGCCCAACTGCAACTGTCTCTTGTGTCTTTACATTTTTCCAGATGTATGAGGGACTTGGATTTCCATAACCGGTACAGGTTAATACGTCTTCCTGTGAATATTTATTCTTTCGAGGAGTTATTGTAACATTCCTCGCTCCGACTGAAATCGAGGATAAAATGGATTTAGTTCAAGAATTTATTTCATAACTTTACACAAAGACCTTACACGAAATCGCTATTAATTAGGTCGTATAAGGAAGCACTGAACAAAAACTAATAATTTTTGAAAATTTGCAAAATCTTCAATGACTCGAGATAGATGTTCACGTCTCACATTTCAGTGTTCAGTATACAATCATAGCGGTAAGAAGAACAGAAACGTTTCGTATTGCACAACAAAATTTTTAGTTAACGCAGTTTATCCTTTGATATGACTGTAGCTAAATCAAATTAATGATCAAAATATATTAAAGTCTTACTTAGCCTATACATTCTTATGTAGTGAAGTTTTTGAAATTAAATACGTAGAAAATAAATTCACATTTAATCTCCTACACCTCTTTCTTTTTCCATAAATCACCTGTGCGGAAACGTTTGGCAAGAGTCGTGGACACGGCATCGCTCCAAAGATGGGCACGCCACTGATGGTGATTATGACCATAAGTATGGCGATTTTTGTTGGTTCCACACACCAGCGTTGTGCTTGACAAATCTGGCCTTGATGCCCAAAATGCTGGAATGATGATGAAGGAAAGTGTCTTCACAATAAGGCAAGTCAGTGTGACTCGAAGGATGATTATTCTAAATGAATACACTGGCCAACACATAATTTGTTGCCTCAAATGTTAGAACTGTTTCTGGGTATATTTGACCTGCTGATTCCAGAAAAGGCACCAGTTTTCTCCCAGCATGTCTAGTTTTCGAGATATAGAACATTATGCCATATACCAGTCCTTGCCTCTACTCGCCCATAAAACATAAGGCTATAGCTATAATTATGTAGTGCTCAATTTATTATGTGATACACTAATAAACATAATAATACAAATACTTAAAAGAAAATGGTAGTACCTGAAACTGTACTTATATGATACCAAACAGAACAAGTTTGTTATAAAAATTTCATGTCATTCGACACCGAAGAAGCTCCTTTTGTACGATTTCCGAGTGTGGCATCTGCCGGAACAATCGCGCATAATATTCCAGCAATAGTCTGCCATCATGTGTGCATCCCATCTTCCTTGATATCGATTTTCCATTGTTTTGATGTCTTGGTGAAATCTTTCACCTTGCTCTTCGCTGAAGTCACCAAGATTCTCTGGAAAGCGATCTAAGTGACTGTGGAGATAATGGACTTTAATGCTCATGTTGCAGCCAAGCTTGTTGAAATGAAGAAGCATATCCTCTACTAGTTGTGCATAATTGTCTGCCTTCTTGTTGCCAAGAAAATTTTTAGTTACAAGAACAAAGGAAGACCAGGCACAAGATTCGATTTCATTCATTGATGGTATGAAAAGTGGGTCATTCATAAGTTGCCTGATCTGTGGACCATCGAAGATTCCAGCCTTCAATTTTTCCATTGTAATTCCTGGTAACTTGTGTACTATGTATTCGAAGCATGAACCTTCTTTATTCAAAGCCCTCACAAATTGTTTCATCAGGCCTAGCTTTATATGTAGTGGTGGCAGTATGATCCTATCTCGTGCCACCAAAGATTCCTTGATTACATTTTGAGCTCCAACCACCATGTCTTTCCTCGAAGGCCAATCTTTTCTTGTCCAATGTTCATGCTTGGCTCTACTGTCCCAAAGACACAAAAAGCAGGAATACTTTGTGTAGCCACTTTGTTGACCAAGGAGGAAATTTACCATCTTCAAGTCTACACAAATTACCCATTGATGTTCTTTGTATTTTATCTTTTCCAGTACTAAAGAGATGGCATTGTACTCTTCTTTCATCCTGATGGAGTGACCGATTGGAATAGAACCAAATTTGTTGCCGTTATTTAAAAGCACACATTTCAGACTACGTTTTGAACTGTCGATAAAAAGACGCCACTCATCTGGGCTGTAATCCGACAGACCAATTTTCTTCAATAAGTTGCTGATGTCATTACAGAATACTAGGTTGTTGTCTTCGGTAAAGAATGGCAGCAAATCCTTTTCTCTGTTGCTATAAATTGTAATTTTCGTTCCAGGCTGAAGTGCATTCTTTTCCTTTAGTCTGGACGCAAGCAATTCAGAGGACTCTTTGGAAAGATTTAAGTCCCTGATCAGATCACTCAACTCTTTTTGGTCAAAACGTTCACTGTGTGAAGTTGATTGGAAATCACTGTCACTGCCCCCACTTTCTTCACTTTCGTCATCTTGTCCGATATTGGACATGCAAGTGTCATCGTCTGAGAGCTGAGGTAGTTCGCGAAAAGGTGGAACTGGTACAATATCCGAATGCGGAACAGGTCTCCTGGCTGAAGGTATATCAGGGCAAGACAACTTGTGACGATTATTTCGATTGATGCCTATGATATTAACCATACAAAAGTAACAGTCGTCGAAGTGGTTTATCTGTTCCCTCCAAACCATCGGTACACCAAATTTCAGGCAGCTTCTCTTTCCAGTTGTCCAGTGGCGCAATTGTTCAATACAAGTTTTGCATACTGTATGAGGAGCCCATTGCTTATCTTGATCTCCAAGTTTGACACCAAAATAACCTACATATGCTCTTTTTACAAACTCAGAAATCGGTTTCCTGTTTGCTTTTAGTGTGTATTCCCCACAAATGTAGCAGAATATGTCTGGATGGTTAATGCAGCTCCGTCTGGAAGTAGCCATAACCTTAAGGATGTTCGCATCTGAGGAATTAAATGACTAACCTAAAAAATAGTAAGAACATGTAGTTATTTAATGCTCACATTCACAGATTGTTCTTGCGACCAACTCTTAATATGCCCTAAGACGACTGCGGCTGCTCTAGCTTTCAGGAGGCGGTTTATATAGGCTATAAATGCTGACTTCAGCATAATCTATTTACATAGTTCGAAACCATGAAACGCTGTATAAGCACAAATAAATTCTAAATGAGGCCATGAATTTGGTGCTGAGTAAGCTGTAGGCTACGGAATAGTTATTTCGTTGAATCAGCAATATCTCAGCACGCGGCAAGATATGCTGATTTTACATTATAAGGATGTAGGCATTATATGAATCAGCAAGAATTATAATTAGCCATAAATAAAGCTTATTATGACATTTCAGTTTTGTCAAAGACATCGTTTAAAGAGTGGACTGGGTTTTCTTTACAAAATCGACGATATCTCAGAAACTAGACCTGATGCACTCAATCCAATGACATTTTCTGAATTATTCTAAATGAATATTTCGTTAGGAACTAGATGCTTAGTTGAACGATAAATGCACTTACAATGAACGTTTAATGTGGTATTCCAGTAAAACGAGTAATTTGGTACATTGGTGTAGTGAAACGTTTCTGGTTTATCACTGAACCCCGTTTTGCAAATAATCGTTGCACCGTTGTCTTCTGTACTGACTTGCCAGATAATAACTGACGACAAATGTTGCACACAATCAGGCATGTTGGTATTTATAACCAGAGGCGTTTTGTTAAAAGCTTTCCCTCTTATGAACCATTGCATGGATGGAGTCCATTCTCCAGAGTAATTGACTGCACATCCGAATGAAACGTAATCGAATTCTTTGATGCTACCGTTTGCTGCAGACATATTCATGCCGCACTGTGGTTCTGATTCTGAACAAAGCAACAAGTTGATGGTGTTACATGTCTCAAGGTTTGACAACGAGAGTTAAGCCAGTGGAATAAAAGGTCACTGTTTATAGCGTAAAAGTAAAATTCCCTAAAATAGAACCAAAACCTTCCAAACCGTAAAATAGTTCACCAGCCCCAGCAATAAAGTAATAAACGTATTGTAGCCTATTTTTTTGATTCGCAGTTGTGTTAGCCATGTCAGTAAATAGGGATTTCCACTTAGCGGTCGGAAATTTATCGATGATTTATAATTAGTTTTTCGAGAATTTAAAGAAACATAACGTGATAATATCTTAATTTAGGCGATTAAACACAGGCTAAATAACATCGACTTAGTGTGCTGGTGATTAGCTCTATCAACTCTTTTTTCCTGCAAGATCAGCTGAACGTAACCACGTAGAGGATGCGCCAAGCTACTCTATCGTGGACCTTCTCTTTTGAACCGGCTGATCATTGTTTGGTTACCTAGTTTAAGAGGGGCATCCACAACCTCCAGCCTTTCAATCTGTGGTGCTTTGGATCTGTTTTTGAACCATTTGATCGGCAGACCAAAGGCATTGCCCACTCTACCCAATAGTTCCAGCTCCACAAGCAAGTAATTACTAATTTCTATTGCGCCAGTATCTAATGCACAAGCACCAACCGACGTCACATCAAAGCCAGGCCACAATCAGGTCAATATCCAGTAGTTCGGTCCAATAAGATAGACAACTAAATACTTGTACCATCTCCATCAATAATGAGACAATGAAACTATAATACCTTATCAGTTATGTGATGGCTACATCATCGCTATAGCTACTTAAAGAAAATTCATTGCAAATATGTGAACTTTACTTTAAAGAAACGCAATGTACGATTTAAAAACACGAGATTACACGGCAATTTACCAAAGACAATCAAATGGGCGATGTATTGATCAGGCTGTTGTCGTCTCTTGCTAATAACACAGGTGTAGATTCCGGCGTCGTCGAGTCGAGTTGAATTGGAGTAAAGATCTGCAGAACCACTTTCATCAACATAGATTCCAAAATGTGTAATATTAAGCCTTGCCTCGTCCCTCCAATTTGTCCAAATAGTTGTTGCCTTGGCAATGAATGGTCTTTTAATCGTCCACTCGCTGACTTTGTCGCCCTTACATTTCATTTGCATTCTTTGACCGACAGTAACCGCCGCATTCCATGGACGATCAGGACTCTTAGCACTTCTTGAAGATCCTGGAAATAGGGTAATACTTGGGTGTAGTGGTGTGTATTTGCCAATAAGTTTCCGTATTTAATACAATTATTATAACAGAAGAACATATGAAAGATAATGCTCAACTAAAGAATGCTAAAAACAGACCTGTGATATCTACATCATTGTTGTATATATTCAAACACAAAAGTAACCATAATGTTATAAAAGTCTTTGTGAATTTGATAGCGGAAACACCCAAATCATGATAAATGTTAATATTACGAACTTACCATATAGAAGAAAGAGTTCTAAAAGAAGAAAAGACATCCACATAATTCCCTTTTGTTTTGTCTATTGAATTCAAAAAACCAAATTTGCATTCAAAATATAAAAGTTCGCATTCCGACAAGTGTTGCGAAAGTAACTGGCATAGATAGGATTTTTCAGTCTATATGTTAGTTTAGTGAGAGGGACTAAAGCGACTTTGTGCAACCGAAACCGTTAAATCGCCTACTAGACTCATCATGGGTTTGTAACATGGCAAAGTGATAATGCAAATCATATGACATGTAATTATGCTGATGAAGAATAGAGAAACAAATGTCATTTTAAACGCAATATCAGTTTTGGGCCTTATCGTTTGAGACAAATATGGCTCAATTTTCGAAAAGTTGCAACGCTGACATGATGAAATCTATTTTGTCACTCAAGTATTTCTGAACACTTGTTTTGATGGTGATTAAGCTAGACTATTCCTAACTGACCAAATACTTCAAAGCGACAGACAGACAAAAAGACAAGCAGACAGGCAGACATGTTAGCAGGGAGGCAGGCAGGCTGACAGACATGCAGATATGACAGACAGATGTGATTAATAGAATGACATTCACTACGCAAATAGCCACACAACGTGAATTGCATTGCCGTAGTATTGTAGCTTACAACAAAGTGACTCATACTTGTGTCAATTTGGCAGACCTCAAAACAGATACTGCGCCGAGAACGATTTTCTCGTGTGTAACAATTATTGTCAAAATTATACGTCCTATACATTGTATTTCAAGGGCCATGATGACTTTCGCACGCCCGTTCTACGCTGTCTCTTACTTTACAATCATCTTCTCGCAAAATTAACTCACATTTTTAAAAGTTGTTTTTTTGTCTGTACCCCTTCGTTTGACAAAATGAAATCTTTTTTATTTAATATCAATTAAGTTTGTTTAAATGTTCACCAAAATCAAGACAAATAGCAATATATGGAATTCCTATGTTCCTTTTCAGCTAGTTTTTTTCTAACTGGTAAATAGGTGAGCCACATTATTTGCAATTATTAGCTTTTAAATACCTTCACATTATAGTCGAATTTGGAAATGATTTTTATTTAGAAGATAACCACGAAGAAGATTACGATGTCATTTTCAGCTTTTTCAGCAAAATATAAGTGTGACATATGCGTTTTGCAAATAACTAATCTAGAGTCAATCTATTGTGCACTCTTTAAATATTTGTTATCGCATTTCAAGAAATTTTCGAAAGGGGAAGCTTGCCTGCTCGTTGCTGCAATAGGGTTTTTACTGTCGGGCAAATGATTTAAAAGAAATGTAAAATAGACAACGTTTACAAAGTACACTAGTGGACGATTCAGATACCACTAAACTGCAGATTACTTCGATTTTGACAAACTTGAGGGACGTTGAAGAAATTAATAATACACACCTTGGCTTCTTTGCTGATAAAAGTAGCTTCCCATAGTGTTACTCCGGCTAAACACGATGACCCCAAAATCTTATAACTCATGATGAACAAGAGATCGAAGACTGTTCATAGAGCACTTAGTGGTATGTCAGTTAAATTGTTGAATTGCATGTATGTTGTTACGAGTAGTAACCAGGTGGTTCGCCACAAAAGGTGACGAAAATGGCTGAAAAAGAGCCTACACTGCTCAGAAATAACCAAAGCTTCTCACAAAGTACCAAACTGACACCCACGCAGTGTGGAGACTTATAGACTATTTAAGACCAAAATGTCATACAGGACTGAGAACCAAAACCAAATCTGAACAAAAGTTTCACAAGGTACATTTTAATGGTCGACTTTGCCGCCAACAATTCCACCCTCAGCTGTTACAAGCGCCTTTTAATGTAACACAGAAGGTTTGCAGTATCTTGAAGAAGTAATGTATAGACCAGTGTGCTTCAAATCGTACTTTTAGCTGTTTTAACTTTCAAGAAGCACAGTAATCTTTATCATTCAATCACCCCGCTCTAACCGCTCATCCTCTTATCTCACTCTTGCTGGTTCTCAATAGCTACAAATCTTAAGTTCTCTAACCGATCCTGATGTAATGCTGCAACTGGACTCTAGAGCGATCTTCTTCCTAAATTTAGCATATTCCTCGAACCTCTATCCCTTCTGCCGTTTCTCCACCATCATCTGTTTCTTTCCCCTCTGTCCATTAATCCTCAGGCTTTCCATTCAAAAATGAAGTACTCCTTAACAAGAAATCTTACCTTGATCTATCCAATCCGCTGCCTTCCCATTTCTCTGAACCCAAGCACAATCCACAGCGACAACTCCTCTGCCCTCTCTCTCTCTCTCTCTCTCTCTCTCTCTCTCTCTCTCTCTCTCTCTCTCTCTCTGATCTTCTGGCCAATTGACTCTGTTCTTTCTAGGGCATCTTTGGTCAAGCCCTCTGACTTCAACCAGAGCTTGTGAATAAGCTGGTGCCCCGCGCTTAGCTACAAAGTAGCGCATTAGAAACTTTCGAGATTAGTAGAACGATTATGAACACGCATTTCCCAAAAACCTTTTAAAAGCCAAAGTGCACCATGCAACTGCACTCAGTGACATTGGTTGAAATATGAGCCAGTGAGATAACCGGTAAACTATTTGAATCCTAGGCAATAACATCCCTTAAACGGCGCACTGTACTCCGTGTTGGCCATCAAATCAGGATCGTTTAAAACATAAAACAATTAACATTCATTTGAAGTTTAGACACACCATAAAACTACAAGATCCTAATTTACATCCTCTGAGTTGCACCTGTAGGTAACGAAATTCTAACTGCAGATGGTACACTGGGTTGGAAACCCAGGACGCAGGAGTGAAAGCTGATGGCATAATCGACTAAGGGTTTCATTCACTTTTTATGCCACTGAAGCACTAGGATATTATGCCAATGAGCAGTTATTGGAGGGTTGCCGTCTGCTTACACTTATGGGTCTGCTAAGATTTTCCGTAAATGTGCCGCATTTAGTACGGGATTAAAACAAACCAACTATATACGAATGTGTCTGCTGAAATACTTTGTGCTTAACGGTATTACACACCGTTCAGTGCAGTTAATTTCGCTATGCTACCCTAAGCATTGGCTGTCGATAATAGACTGAATCATGCTAAGTCTTTATTACACCCTTAACCAAACGACATAAATATAATGATGAGCGTAACTTTCGACTTTAGAAAAATCATTTGATTTTATAAATAAGCAACTGGTCTTCAAGTATATAGATACCAATGCACCACATGGTGGCCTGCATTGGAAAATTTTTAATTTTTTTCTATATAGAGTCCTTCCTGTTCAAGTTTGCACATTCGGCATCGCAGCTTCTTCATTCATCTTTGCCCATTGCTAGTCTTTCAGTCTCATCCCACGACATCTACAAACATCTCAGATTGTCTCTGATGGTTTCTCGATAGTGCTTTCTTCGTCTTCCTTCCTCGTTTTCCCTTCAAGGAAGCAGGTCAACACTTGGTTGGCTCTCCTATTTTTATCCATACAAATTGCATGTCCCTTCAACTTCACTCTTCTTTTTCTGATGATATTCTTTACTTCATCTTATCCTGTCCTGTCTCTTTTTCACACCACAAAAAGTGCACAATTCTTCTCAGTCATTTAAAACTATATCAAACTTTATGAGTAAAATCCAAAAATTTGGCCCTCTCCACAATTTTCGTAACATTTAGGCGATATACAGCCTCTAAGTGGATATTTGGAATTCCATCAACAACTACGACGTAGTCACGACATCATTGCTTCCATGAGACCAAAGTTTCTCAGTGGAAGTAAGGATCATCAAATTATACTACTCTTCAAAAGTCTTACAAAATTCTAATGGAATATAATATCGTCAACTCTAATCTGAAATATACAATCTAATATTGATAAGCCTGCTTGACCACTGTTGTTCATGCAGGAGAGCGGTCAATAACAGCTGAGAAATTAAGGCCGGCATGTGCGTCTGCTTAATATCCTGACCCAAATATTGGGAATCAAATGTTTATGTCAAACGTATGAACAAATATTTGCATTAAATTGAGAGTTTTACTCCAATTTTGCATTGGTTTTTTTGGTTCCTTCCTTGTGCAAGCTGTGCCTTGAAACATCTGATCATCGTATCTCACAATTTGACAATACAATTTCTCAGCTTTATATAGCAGGTAATGAGTATTAAACTAACATATAAATGTTTTCATCTTTCGAATTTACGAAAAAGGCCTAGTCGTCATAATTCGTAGTACTAGAAGCAAAGTTTAAATTTTATTTTAAAATGTTATGGATTAAGTCAGCCTATGCTATTATTAAATAATTTTTTTCTTCATTGTATGTGAAGGCTAGGGTAATATTTCCGTGATATTCAGTTAATTTTACAAGATCATTCATTCATTCATTTATTCATTCAGTCACTCTATCACTCATTTAATGTGTATTGTGCCTGTTCAAACTATCAAGTTAATAGTGAATCCAGCTCAGCCTAGGCGGAAGAGAATTTTAAAGCATTGATAGAAGCTGCATGAAGTTTCCACAGTTAGAAGATGCAGCTAATAAGGATGTCCTTTCTAACTAAATGGCCTAATTAACAAGAAGGCCGGTCGAGCCCAACGACGAATGCCCAACAGATGGCTGTTTTCAAACCAGAGCAATTGCATGGGCTACAGTTTAAACCGTACGAGTTTAATTAAACGAAAGCCTCGAAATTATCATATTTGCTGTCCTATTTGCAAAAAGATCGACAAATCACTCGCAGTTGCTACAATAATGGTTCATGTGCAAGTAAACGGCAAATTGTGATGATTAGCTCGGGCAGGATCCTATGCTAGTTGTATCGTTAAACATTGCATTTATGACCGCATTGTTTTACTTTCTCTATAAATCCACCACTTACAATCTCTATAACGAGTTGCTTTGAATGTTGACCAATATTGAAGAGTTATAATGAGTGGCCTGATGACAAACATCAGAAGTTCGTATCCCACTTCCTCATACCATACTGACTATCATGAGTCTAATCATTTAGTCCACCAACTTCACAACAGGTCCTCTGTGCCCTTCTTTCTCGCTGGTCTTTTTCATCTTGATCTTTATATGGTATCTATGGACAACTCATCTCTTATGTTTCTTGACCTTAACAGGCTAGTGCCCAGCAATTAACTGTTAACTGGAAGTTTTTGAATCTGTAATAACGATTAGTAACTAAAACTTGTCTTCTTGTTAAAGATTCTTAGTCGCTAGCAATGCGCAAAATAACAAAATATATAACTTTGCCGCCCTTAAATGGAAAGTCTCATCCAAGAAATTTAGAGGCGATTATACATTCAATCTTGTAGGTTTGGGCAACAATGTGTTGACGAGGTTTGTTAAATTAATGTTTTGTAAATATTGTGTAGAGTACTAATTTGATTATTATAGCGCCCATTGAGGAACTTTGCTTTCATTGAAGCGGTGATGTCGCTATTATATCGCATTTGTTGCAGGCATTGCAATTGTCTATATAAAGGCGTGTAATAGTACAGAAAAAATTGAATAAAGGCGAATGGTCTACATTGGGTCAAATGTTAGACTGTACTCATATTTAGATTGAGTTGTCTAACATATATTCTGCTTCATTATCTGCCAAAGATAATATTTTAGGAACCTACCATGAGTATATTGCATAATTATCGCAACTGTAAAACTGGCAAATGTTAGCGTTTCTTCACTAAAACCACGTTAAGCACACTGTAATATGGATGGGAGACCTGGCCAATGACGGTAACAAGTAAGAGAAGAGCAGAGGCAGCTCATCGTAAATTGTTGAGAAGAATTCTGCACATTTCGTGGTATGGGAGACAGGATAGGATAAGGGGATGTAAAGAATATCAGCAGAAAGAGAAGACTTAAATTGGAGGGATATGTAATTCGTATGGATAAAGATAGAAGAGCCAACTAAAGGATAACCTGGATCCTTGAAGAGAAAAAGAGGGAAAGAAGAACAAGAATGCACTGCAGAAAGACCATCTTACCATGAATTTTATGCATTTCTCCTTCTTATCTAATTTAGCTTTTGTTAATATCTTATGCAAGCACCTGAGGTCTGCCTGGCTAACCATTATAATATAGCCACCTGAGCAAAGGCTTAACCACATAATTGAAAAGCAGCAACATACATAAGTAACATATAGTATTACTGGTGTTTTGACTTTTCGATGGTATTTTGCAGAATGTGGCTATTTGGATTGCAATTTTTCTGTACGTTTATGTTAGTTAAGATAAAATATTCATTTGCACATCGTACTTAAGACGAAATTGCCTGATGGTCTTGTGATAAAGCGTCCATCACTGCGTATGTAGAAAAAACTCAGTAGTCTAGTGAAATAAGCACAACGATCATGAAGGTTAGCTATTTGCTAACAAATATTAATAGATTTGTAATGCAACTGAAAATCATTAAGACTGTTTCCTCTGTTTGACAAAGCCCTTACCAAAGAGATGACTACATTGCCATTTAATAAGTTAACGATTTGATGTGCTTCAATGGTAAACTCGCATTCGTATATTTGAGTTTGGATGTGAAACAGGCAACAGAAAATAGGACAGTAAAAAGGTTACATACAATAGAAATTCTTGCATACTTTTGATACTGAACTATGAGACGACTCAGTGGAGCATTACCCCACTCGGTCAAAAGACGTCATCGGTTATATACAACGGTGGCGCAGTCTCAAACAACTTCAAATCCAAATTCCATGTAAAAATCCACAGGGTCTGGTCAGAGTAATCTGACAGCCAAGACCATCGACATAACAGATGTTGAAATCTACGTATGTGTTATACATAACAGAGCAAAAATCCCGGATCGAACAAATCCAGTTGCAGTAACAGCAGAATTAGGTGAATGAACCTCAAATGATTCCCTAAATGAGTGTGTTTATTGATTTCTTCAATTAAAACAGGCTTATGTACTCTATGTAATATATTGTGTTCTCCCAAAGGATTTTTTGCATAGCTCTAACTTATATGACGACTCTATACCAAGCATATAAACTTATATGACTTGAAATACTGCAGCAAAACGAACTGTTTAAACCAGTGAAATGCGTTGATTCAATTTTGTTCAGACTTAATGTGATTTCTAAAGTTGAAAGCTACGCTTATGTAGTAACATCATTTGGGTAGTCGTGTAATAAAAAATTGGCATTATTGAGACTACGTTTGGACAGTCATCTTGTAGATATTTTGCTACCTCTTTTTATCTGCGCTGTGCGTTGTACACATGGACAGACTAACACGAACATAAAAGACTTGTTTTAACCCCGTACGAAATGCGGCATTATTACTGGAAGGTTTTAACAGACGCGTAATTTTAATCAGACGACCACCCTCCAAGAGCCATGCATTTACATAATATATTTGTGCTTTAGTAACGTAAAATGTAAATGATCAACTCAGTCGGTTATTCTAACAGATTTCACTGCGGCGTCTTGGGTTTCAATCCCGGTGTATCATTTGCAGTTAGAATTTTGTTACCTAATCAAGCAAATCAGAATATGTAAATTAAGGTATTGTAGTTTTGATAGTGTGCTTAAGCTTCAAATGAATGTTAATCCAGTCTTGTTTCGTTTAACTATGATTTGTTGGCGAACACAGAATGCGCTGATGTATTTATGGGAAGTCATTGCCTAGAACTCTAACAGTTTACCGGTTATGTCTCTGGCTGAGTTACCAGACAATGTCACAGGATGCAGTTGCAGGGCACACTTTGGCTTGTAGAAAGTTTGTAAAAAATACGCATTAGTAATCGTAGAAGTAATCTCGAAAATTTCTAATGCACTAGTAATAGATAGAGTGGCTTCAGACAGATGATGGTGGGTGAACGACGGAAGGGACAGAAGAACAAGAATTTACGATATTCGGAATGTAGATCGTTCCAAAGTTGTGATGTAGTGTGGTACATTGATTGGTTAAAGAATTTAAGGTGCAACAATGTGGGAAGAGAATGAACGGGTAGAGCGGGGTGATTGGATAGCAAAGATTACTGTGCTTCTTTCAATTTAAAGAAAGCTTAAAGTATGATTTTAAGCACATTGGATAACATTATAATTTTGTCGGGTAGGCCTACTTCAGCGCTTTGGTAATATATTGGAAGGCGCTTGATACATCACTGTAACATTGATGTCTGGAAATGTTGCACAACGACTGCACAGTTGGAAGCAAAGTCGACCTTATGAAAAGATACTTTGTGTAACTTTTGTGTAGACTTGATTCTGGAAGTCTATCGTGTGTGACATTTTTGACAGTGTCTTGACTAGTTTGTTAGTCTCCCTCCGAGGATGACAGGTTTTTCTGAGTCGTTTTCTTTCTTTGTGAGCCGTTTTCGTTCTTTGTGAGCCATTTTGGTTGTTTTATGAGGCATTTCTCGTCGTTTTTCGTAACACCACATTGTACATTCTACCAAAGGCAATCAAGTTTTTGCTGTCTTGTCCACAGCGAACGAATAGATATCGACATATTCCTGTTAAGCTGATTTGGGGTAACGAGCCACAGAATCATTTTATCAACGAAGAAGCCAAATAATCTCTTTAGCGTCCCTAAATTTGTCAAAATCGAAGTATTTTATAATTTAATGGTCTTGGAATCGTCCACCGACTTATTTGTATACGTTATCTATTCTAAATTTAAATCTTTTGCGCGACAGTGAAAGCCATATGCATCCAAACTTTCATTTCCTGTAATTCTTTGAAAGGCGACAACAACTGGCGACAGAGTGCAAAATAGATTGACTCTTAATTGATTGTCTTCAAAACGCAAATATCAAAGGTGATGCTATACCCAAAATCTTGAAAAAGATATCGTGACAATTAATTTTATTTTATTCTGAACAAAAAAGTATTTAAAAATTCGAAGAACATCTGAGGAAATTGATCAGCTAATCATTCAAACATTGTAGCTCACCTATATACCTATTAGAAAAACTAGTCGAAAATGAACAGTGGACACCCGGATATTGCTAAAGATATTGATCTATTTGTTCTAGTTTTGGTGAAAGCTTAAACAAAGCTTAAATAATATTTAAAACAATATTTTTTTAATTTGTCACACTTAAGGTACAACATGAAAAATTACCTTTTTATAGATGTCAGTTCTTTCATCGAGTATCTGATAGTCGGGTAAGAGAATGCTTACAAAGGTCGTGCAAAAATGGCCCTTGATACGATATTGTATATGGCACATAATTGTGCAGACGGAGAAATGAGAAAGAAGTCATTTTCGGCGCCTTGTCGCTTTTCGGCGCTTACCAATTGAGACTAATATGAGTCAGTTTGTCGCCAGCTACAACAGAGAGGCTTCATATTTCACCTTGTGTCTATTTGTATAGTGAATCGCATATCTGTCTGTCATATCTGTCAGTCTGTCTAACTGTCTCTCTTTCGCGTTTCTCTTTCCGAAATCGTCTTGTTCTGGACAAACCAAGGTCAGTATGATTAGTCGAAAACACTATAGAGAACGAAGTACAACCGAGCATTGTAATCAAATTCACTATTTATTTAACGAAGCTTCATTAGGTATCTATTTTGCACGTGGAACAATTTTATACAATTCAGAAAATTGGTATCAGGATAAGACAGGCTTTTACATAAATTCACATTTAATAAACCATTATGCTCGAAAAATGGATTAGTATTTATTCCCAAATTAGGCATATATTAGTTGGTTTCGATGGGGAGCCCAATCAATGTCAAGCATTTTTATGGCCAACCTTAGCACCACAGATGGCCCAGTGCCACCATGGAAGCCGGAAATACATTGTCATTCTTTTACACTTAGGTAGCAATAGTTTAATGTGATAGTCAGCAGGAATTTAACCACGCCACAATTCTCTGCAGAAACCCCTATGTCTTAGGAGATCAATTTTTCCTGGGCTAACACCGTCCCACAGCTAAAATACAAAGGCTCTCAACTGATTTACTTTAAATGGTTGAAGACACTGATAAGATCCCTAAATATAAGTCAAAATAAGTTGGTAGCACAACTAATGGAAGTTGTGCCTAGATTTCTGCGCATTCCTATTGATCTACAAATCATGATATCAATCGGTAGAAAATTTCTTAGGGTCGTTGCATGTGCCATTAAGGCTGTTGTTACTTCTCACTAATAATAATAATAATAATAACAATAACAATAACAATATTATTAGTAATAATAACAATAGCAATAATAAAGACGAGAGATGAGCAGTAGATTTTAATACATAATTATCGGAGTTAATAAGTCGCAACTTTGGTACGTCAGTGTGAACTGATTGGTATTTGCCGTGCATGTTATATACAAAACGATGTACAAATACGTTACTATGAGCAATGACCACTCACTACGTTGTATGATGGCTACATGTATGGTATCACTCATCAAAAACCGAAAAGCTTGATGTAGACAAGTTTCATGAAAATGCCCAATTTCCTAAACATTTTGGTAAAATATGCAGGGAGGAAAGTCAAGAATTGGAGAAGAGGTTCACGATAGAGTAGCTTGATGCTGCACATTTTACGTGGCCATGTTCAGCTCACTTCGCATGAGAGAGAGAATTCATTGTTGTTTAGCCTGTTTTCAATCGCATAAATTGGTCTATAAGGAATAGTCAAACTCACTCGACATCAAAATAAGACTGCAAAACTATGTGAGAGACATAATAAATCTGATAAGATCGGCGTTGCAACTTTTAGAAAATTGAGCTATGTTTGTCTCAAACGTTTAGGACCAAAACTGATATTGCGTTTAAAATGACATTTGTTTCTCTATTCTTCATCGGCATAATTACATGTCATATGATTTGCATTATCACTTTGCCATGTTACAAACCCATGATGAGTCTAGTAGGCGATTTAACGGTTTCGGTTGCACAAAGTCGCTTTAGTCCCTCACACTAAACTAACATATAGGCTGAAAAAGCATATTTATTCCAGTTTCTTTCCCAACACTTGTCGGATTGCGAACTTTTATATTTTGAATACAAATTTGGTTTTTTTTTGAATGCAATAGTCATAAGACAAGGCAATATGTGGATATCCTTTACTCTTTTTCAACTATTTTTTCTATATGGTGAGTTCGTTATTTGCAAATTTCATCGTAATTAGGGTCGTTCTGCTATCAAATTTATTATGTCTGTTTTTGTATTTTAATATATACAAAATTTATGTTGATATTCCCGTCTGCTCTTAGCAGAAAAATATCTTTGATATCATTCGTATTAAAATAATTATAATAAATCAGATAAAGTTCAGTCGAATTCACATTCCTTCACTCAAATATTGTCCTATTTCCAGGATCTTCAGGAAGTGTTCAGTTTCATGATCGTCCATGGAATACGGCTCTTACTGTCGGTCAAAAAATGCAAATGAAATGTAAGGGCGAAAAAGTCAGCGAGTGGACGATTAAAAGACCATTCACTGACACGAGAGCAACGATTTGGACAAATTGGACTGACGAGGCAAGGCTAAACAATACACATTTTGGAATCTATGTTGATGAAAGTGGTTCTGCAGATCTTTACTCCAATTCAACTCAACTCGACGACGCCGGAATCTACACCTGTGTTATTGGCAAGAGACGACAACAGCCTGATCAATACATCGCCCATTTGATTGTCTTTGGTAAATTATTGTGTAATCTCGTGTTTTTAAATCGTACATTGCGTTTCTTTAAAGTTCACATAATTGCAATGAATTTTCTTTAAGTAGCTATAGCGATGATGTAGCCATCACATAACTGGTAAGGTATTATAGTTTCGTTGTCTCATTATTGAAGGAGATGGTACAAGTATTTAGTTGTCTATCTTATTGGACCGAACTACTGGATATTGACCTGATTGTGGCCTGGCTTTGATGTGACGTCGGTTGATGCTTGTGCATTAGATACTGGCGCAATAGAAATTAGTAATTACTTGCTTGTGGAGCTGGAACTATTGGGTAGAGTGGGCAATGCCTTTGGTCTGCAGATCAAATGGTTCAAAAACAGATCCAAAGCACCACAGATTGAAAGGCTGGAGGTTGTGGATGCCCCTCTTAAACTAGGTAACCAAACAATGATCAGCCGGTTCAAAAGAGAAGGTCCACGATAGAGTAGCTTGGCGCATCTTCTACGTGGTTACGTTCAGCTGATCTTGCAGGAAAAAAGAGTTGATAGAGCTAATCACCAGCACACTAAGTCGATGTTATTTAGCCTGTGTTTAATCACCTAAATTAAGATATTATCACGTTATGTTTCTTTAAATTCTCGAAAAACTAATTATAAATCATCGATAAATTTCCGACCGCTAAGTGGAAATCCCTATTTACTGACATGGCTAACACAACTGCGAATCAAAAAATAGGCTACAATACGTTTATTACTTTATTGCTGGGGCTGGTGAACTATTTTACGGTTTGGAAGGTTTTGGTTCTATTTTAGGGAATTTTACTTTTACGCTATAAACAGTGACCTTTTATTCCACTGGCTTAACTCTCGTTGTCAAACCTTGAGACATGTAACACCATCAACTTGTTGCTTTGTTCAGAATCAGAACCACAGTGCGGCATGAATATGTCTGCAGCAAACGGTAGCATCAAAGAATTCGATTACGTTTCATTCGGATGTGCAGTCAATTACTCTGGAGAATGGACTCCATCCATGCAATGGTTCATAAGAGGGAAAGCTTTTAACAAAACGCCTCTGGTTATAAATACCAACATGCCTGATTGTGTGCAACATTTGTCGTCAGTTATTATCTGGCAAGTCAGTACAGAAGACAACGGTGCAACGATTATTTGCAAAACGGGGTTCAGTGATAAACCAGAAACGTTTCACTACACCAATGTACCAAATTACTCGTTTTACTGGAATACCACATTAAACGTTCATTGTAAGTGCATTTATCGTTCAACTAAGCATCTAGTTCCTAAAGAAATATTCATTTAGAATAATCATTCTTCGAGTCACACTGACTTGCCTTATTGTGAAGACACTTTCCTTCATCATCATTCCAGCATTTTGGGCATCAAGGCCAGATTTGTCAAGCACAACGCTGGTGTGTGGAACCAACACAAATCGCCATACTTATGGTCATAATCACCATCAGTGGCGTGCCCATCTTTGGAGCGATGCCGTGTCCACGACTCTTGCCAAACGTTTCCGCACAGGAGATTTATGGAAAAAGAAAGAGGTGTAGGAGATTAAATGTGAATTTATTTTCTACGTATTTAATTTAAAAAACTTCACTACATAAGAATTTATAGGCTAAGTAAGACTTTAATATATTTTTATCATTAATTTGATTTAGCTACAGTCATATCAAGGGATAAACTGCGTTAACTAAAAATTTTGTTGTGGAATACGAAACATTTCTGTTCTTCTTACCGCTATGATTGTATACTGAACACTGAAATATGAGACGTGAACATCTATCTCGAGTCATTGAAGATTTGGCAAATTTTCAAAAATTATTAGTTTTTGTTCAGTGCTTCCTTATACGATCTAATTATTAGCGATTTCGTGTAAGGTCTTTGTGTATTGTTATGAAATAAATCCTTGAACTAAATCCATTTTATCCTCGATTTCAGTCGGAGCGAGGAATGTTACAATAACTCCTCGAAAGAATAAATATTCACAAGAAGACGTATTAACCTGTACCGGTTATGGAAATCCAAGTCCCTCATACATCTGGAAAAATGTAAAGACACAAGAGACTGTTGCAGTTGGGCCTCAGTTAGCCTTAAATAAGGCTAGAATAGAAACCGATCAACGTTACACCTTTGAATGCGTTGCTAAAAATCACGTGTCTGAACAGATCAAACAGTCTTCTGCAACGATCGATATTACAATCTCAGGTAATGTGGCATACACAGCTTAGGATGTGTGCTTGTATATATGTACGTATATATGTACGTATGCATGCATTTATTTATGTTAATATGTATACATGTATGAATATATGCATGTATATACATATATATGTTTATAATGTAAGTGTGCCCAGATATGTACGTTTGTACAGTATGTATGTATTTATGTATGTACTGTATGTATGCATGTATGTATGCATATATGTATGTAAGTCTTTGTGTATGCATGCGTGTATGTACGCATGAATGCATACATAGATGTAATTATGTATGTGCTATACTTATGTGTATATATATGTATGCATTGTATTTATGTATGTATGTATGCATATAATTATGTTTTTGAGCGTTTATTGCCTTTAAGGACTTCTTAAACCGTTGTTAACTTGTCTATATACGGTGCGTTTTGACATAGGAAGAGAATGTAACTTGATCCTATTTAGAAGGAACAATACTTATGTTCCCAGAAGACTGTTCAATGGAAGTATGGACTAACACACGATAGTGTGCGGATTTCTCATGTTATTCGTGAAAGTCATGGTTCAGAAAATCTCCGCAGTTAGCCGAGCTTCAATGGGTTTAACAGCTTGCTCAGGACCAACGAGTCCGGCCCCAATTCTGAGGAATGAATGATAGACTACACTAGAAGCAACAGAGATCATCATGTATGAGACCACAGAGCACCATGTATGCATAAAAATCTATTATTTCATTGTAGTCTATTGAAGCCATAGTTCACGGTAATGTAACATAAAATCATTGTCAAAAATCTCTTCAACGAAGTTCATTATTAAACTGTTACTAGTCCAACCGTCATGACACACCGGTTGTGTGCTACAGTTGACTCATATCTTACCCCTTGTTATTTTTCAGGCGTCGATCTTTCGCTCATTACTCTCTTGATGGGAATAACGTTCACCATTTTGTTGCTAATTGTAATTGTTATGGGCAGAGAACGTATAAAAGGTAGGCAAACAATTGTTTACTTTTAGGTATGTTGCTAAGTGAATGACTATGTAATGTAATAGCTTTGTAATTGTTATGTAGTGAACTGACGATAATTGATACAACATGCTAAGTAGCGTGCTCCTTCTGAGGTGCCTTACAATGTCGATTTCCAGCGTAAATACTAAAAGTTACGTAGCCTAGTAAGTATTATTTCATTTGCTTTTATAAAGGTGAAACTGTGGAACTGATTTATGAGTACTATTACCGATTAGTTAGAAAGAAATTCTGTTGCATTTCTCAATGTATAATTCGGTTTTGCTTTTAGAGGACAAGAGTAGTATCCATCGATCATCGGCCTTTCCATTTCTCTCAGCTTAAACACAGCCCATCCTAACAGCTCTTGTCTCCTTTTCTCTCAGGTCTTCTGGCAAACCGGACTTGGTTCGTGACATGGCATCTTTGGATAACAACATTGACTTGAAGCAGTTCCTTGAATAAACTAGGGCCTGCGCTTACCTTTTAAGTAGCGCTTTATAAAATAGGAATTTTCGAATAAAATTACGATTTATATTATAAGGAAGATTAATCGAGCAATTGCATTAATAGAATCAGAGCTCGTAACATGTTTAACGGCACTCATCAGGCAAATTCTGTAAGATAACATATTTGAGTGTAATATCGGTTAACAATAGCGAAGAATTGACAGATTGACAGTGATTAATGGATAATTTTTAACTACTGGTTGTAGGATGCATTACTAATACTGCGCATGTTTTCCAACGAGGACCCGACACCGAGCCGGACATCTTACCGAACGCCGGTGAAAATCGTAATGGTCTGAATATGCATAGCAATATCACAGTATAAAACCTAACCGAGTTGCTCCACTTTCATTTGTATAATCGACATACTACATGCTCGTTCTATGTATGGTAAGCAATCTTCACTCATTTACCTTTGTGACCTAACTTAACGTATTTGGGTCTGACTGTTCTTCTGTCCACGTTCACCTTTAAAAGCCGGTCTGTGTGCGACTCCATACTTATTAGTGATGGACTGATGGTGTATTCTATTGTTTTCAGGTGGAGCTTATGACTACGTGTTGGAACCTTATGGACAATATGCGATGCCAGCAGAAGTCGGGGCTTTTGGTGAGCTATAATACTGTCAGCACAGTGTTTGTATTAAAATGTTAAACATCACTATTTAACATTTAATTCCACAGCATCGTTATAATGAAGATTTTCAATTGATGGCCCACTTAAGGGTATCTGAAATTCCTGTAAACTCTAGAGGATCGATCCAATACAATTGAGAAACTGCCCAAGAAAGAGATGGGCGCTTAAACCGCTACAGAGACATAAACGACCCAGTTGAAAATAGAGATGGATGAAGCGAATCCCTATAAAATGTGAAGCCAATTTGATTTCAGGTACAAGGTCACAGTGAAGCGAATTAAACTAACATGTTATTCACGCATGGCTTTACAATGCATTAGTTGAAGATATGATTTTAATAAATTGAGCAATAATCCTGAATATTTATACAATCATCTGTAGTTAATTGGTATTCTTTGCTAAAGCCTGTATTATGATGTCAGATTATATAGACAAATGACCTGCAAAGGTAGATGTCACTTTCTTTCTTAACCTTCTTCATACAAATGTAAATATGGGGTGTTTGGAATACAGTGATCGACATACATATATGGACATTGGTAAAGTATGCTATTTGTTAAATTCAGGCTTATGGATATTCAGACTAACTTTTGGAAACATCGAGACATTGACTTCAGAAATCAATGCAAACTATGATATGGCCAAATAGTTATGATTAATACCCTACAGATGTGGGGTAGCATGCAAATCAGTTGGTCTAAATACTATTGATATGACCAAATGTTACCGATCGTAAAAGTTTACTTTGTCAATCATAAAATTAAAATGACTCTTTGCATTTTACAGTTACAGTCTACATATTTTATGAATTTGCAAGCCACACTAATGTAATCCGTTACTACAAAATTACTTCAAAAGTTTAACAAATTTTCCAGGAAACGCTCCTAGACGAAGAGGTGAAAACGAAATACAATGCCTCGCCGCTGAAGACGGTAGGTTGACAGCAAAACACTGAAACAAAACAAAAGTGTTTTGTCATCTGCTATATTTTTACTACAATTTTGTAAATCCATTTAATTGGCCCCGTATGTTTCCATCGCTTCTTGCAAAAGTTTTAAAATCTATCCGAAATTGTAAGCAAGAGAGCGAATATTGCAGTTCGCATGTTTTAGCACCAAAGAAAATTTTTTTGTAGTCCACAAAATTAGTTAAGGAGTTATGGTAGAAGGTCAATCCGAGATTTCTATCCACAAAAAGCTGCAACTTCGTTAGATTTATCAGCATACTGCACAATATTTTTAGATTTTTATTTTGAAAGTTTTTACGTTTCTGGTAGTGAAGAATCACGTAATACGTAACATACGTAACATCGACTTCATAAACTACTTTAACGTATATGTTTATATAATTTAAGAGGCTGTCGCGATTATTTTAGACCATCGAGCGGAATCGGAATTCCCTGTGTATGCTGAGGTCAACAAACCGTGCAAATGTCAGTATGTCGTTTTAGAGTAGGAATGCCTGCATTATTTTTCTGTGATTATTAACAAGTGTCAATTAACTGAACTCCCTGCACGCGTATACTGGGTCATTTCTATAGCACCTTTAGGATCCTTTACTGCCTGAGAGCACAGTATTCGTTATGATTCATACAGCAAACCAATCTGTTTGATCGGATTTGTAGACCTAACCTTAAGTGCACTTTTATAAAGCGTCTCTTCGAGATAATTCATCAGAAATGTTTCCCACAAGACCACGATCAAATAGAACTGTATTCAACTGCTGGCGAGATGGTTTCATGTCAGTTTCTTGGGCGCAAGAGTTCTCTTCCTGTTCCGACATCTAGTGAATGCTTCACAAAAATCGAAACATTGGTTTTCTATTCTTCTCGGATACATCGTTCTTTATCTCTGTCAGTTTTGACTTTTGCATGACGACTAACTTTGCCACGTTAAGGCATTTAGGCAATTTCTGCTTTTCCTATAAATTCAACACCTAAAAGTTGAGAGAACCATCCCGAATTGTGGATTCCCTCTTATTTTGCTTATTAGCAACCGCTGTATCACGCAACTGCGCATTTAGTATGTCAATATAAACTGTAGTTCTATATAATGTCTTTTTGAAAATAATTAGGTCAGGTTAGGTTGACGTCAATGGCCTTGACAATCATAAGATGTCGTAAAACTCTAGATTCTATCGCTAAAGTCTAATTGTCGTTACTGATAGAAAAATTGACTAATAAGTAACGGTATAAACGTTTTCGCACAAAATTCATTGTTAGAGTGTACTGTCGTTGTTTGCTGAAGATAGGAATATATTCTCTTTTGAAGCGGTGAAATACTAAATTTGTATTTGCTGAAATCAAAACTTTTCAGACAAAAGAACAGATGCACCCGCTTCTTGTCAAGCGCAGACACTTTCCACCTACTCCGAAGCCAGGTTGAATTCCTATAGTCAGAGAAACCAGAACTTAGGCTACGGTAAGTAAACAACTTGAAACAGATGAGTCATAGGTCATATGTGCAATTATTTTTGATTATTTCAGACATTATTAAGTTCGGTTTTACTTGTAATTGTTGCATGAAATCTTTGCAGATTACAAAATTAAATCAGCCATTTTGTGTCCATTGCAAACACTTTCCTGTCGATTCCAAACTGATGAAAAACGAATTTGGCAAGTATTCCAGTTGCTTATCCTTTTATCTGTGACGTATGGGTAACCGATTTTTATTCTAAAACTGCTTAGAACTAGATCTTGCTTTAAGATGCTTGAAATCAACTGTATACTCTTTAAAGGTAAGCAATTATTGCAAATAATTGAACCTGTAGTTGAATGCATTGCAGTTATCTGCTGTATGCTGTTTTCTTAAGTAGCTGCATCCGAATGCAAAGCTGATATTTCAGAAGACACAACAATGAAGCCGTGTTCGACACAAATGGTAAGATAAGATTACATTACCACAAATCTTTAAATAAATTTCAGTATCGTAGCATGTTATACAGGAAGACTATTCCAGATTGCTGGTGCAGATTTGCTGATTGCCTCTGATGTCAAGGGAGAGCGAAAATGTTTTGTGTTGCTGGTCGCACAGATCTGGATGGTGGGTAGCGCTGTAAGGATGATGACAGGTAAGCAGATTGATTGTCCGAGAGAGAGTCTTAGGCCCTAATTTTAAGGAGAGCTATCTTGTAAGTGATTCTTGAGCTGACAGGCAGCCAACGTAGATTTGCGAGTACAGGAGTGACGTGGTCAAACCTTCGGGTTCCTGCCACCAAACGGGCAAACGAGTTCTGGACACGTTACAGTTTGGCGATGTTAGACTTTGAAGTGCCGTTCAGTGGCGAATAACAGTAGTCGAGTTTTGCTGTGACTACACTACAAGCGACTGTCTTTATAAGCTCCGGTGGCAAGCACGATCGAACATTTGTACAACTATGCATATATACATCGTGTTTGTTCTAAGTCTAAAAGTGAAAAGCATGTATCCATGCCCACAGTTGAACGTAGGGGAAGTTGTTACTTTCCGGGTTAGCCCGATAATAGAGGAACTCCAAGGTCGTGGACACGGGGCCAGTGCATCACAGGAACTGTCGTTTATTTCCCAGCTTGCGCCAGCATCAAATTCTTCTGCTCGGTGACAGTCACTTGTACGCAATTTGCCCGGGGTCGACATACGAAGTCCGCTCAGCAGGGCAAACCCACAACGTTTAATTGTAGACCCAACGCGTCAATCAAATAGACTACATTTCACAATTAGATGGGCACAGAGAAGTTTCATTAGTCGAGTCTATCAATGCATTTGACGGTTTGGCCTTTGATGATGAGGCGTTTTATTTTGCGGTTTATTCTTTGCAGTTCTAAGTGAATAAAACAGTCGTCAAAACATTTTATATCTTTGTCAATAACCA
This sequence comes from Norana najaformis, assembly GCA_964023275.1. Taxonomy (NCBI): domain Eukaryota; kingdom Metazoa; phylum Annelida; class Clitellata; order Crassiclitellata; family Hormogastridae; genus Norana; species Norana najaformis. Next base: position 50,022,227 of record OZ029914.1, read on the forward strand.
GTTGTGTGAACTGTTGTGCCTTTGGTTTTTAAGAGCATAGGACTTGACGGCACAATCTATGCGGAACTGAAGACAGATGGAGGTATTCGTGAGTCGCAGACCTCTGGATCACGGTTTCAAGATCCATTGTTCAACAAATCGAATTACGCCTTCATTGACCACACAGCTGAACCTGCGCCACCTCCTCCACCTCCGCAGAGAGAATAATATGCCCCTTCCTAAAGTTTGAATGGCATTGATAAAAGTGAGACTTTCACAAATGTGCTTGGGGTTAATTTTCCAATGTCTTATATCAAGTTCACGCTTCATGTTTCAGTTTTTGTGCAGCATCTAAACTATCCTCGAAACTCAAGACTACGGATCTATAGACGCCTCTAAAAGTAAACTTGGCACAACCTTCACTTTTGATTTAAATGCTTTTAGAGCGAACATATGTGTCAAATGTTCGTTCGTCAAGTGTTGCGTTATTAGAGCTTCAGTGTACGACTTTTAACATCTCTCTGAGTAAGGTCACTAGATGAGGACTAAAATGCGCTATACAAACAGTCACATGGTCATAGTTGTGAACCGTAAGCAAGCTGACGAAGATTGCCACAGTAAATGTGAATGTAATTGTAAACTGTTTTCTATAGCGACCGTATGGCCTCAACCCTGCTCATTTTAAATGAATTTATTCGGCGTGATCCTTCACCACCGCTGCCAGTTTGAATTAGCGCCACGCCATTTAAGGTCTCGGGGACGGACCGTACTATCCCGAGATTAAAATCTCTGAAACAAGCCCCACGATTGGGTCGCAAACTGGCATGCTGATTCATAGAGGGACCTCGAAGTATACGCTTCTACCAAAGTAACAAACTAGGCCAGTTTTGTAATCTACTGTTCGTTGGACTATGTTTGCATTGAACATATGAACGCTACTGCCGAATGTCGAATATTGTCTTATTTCCAATCTACGCTGTTATTCAGAAAGTTTTGTTATCGAGTAGAAGAGAAACAGAAAGCATGTGTTGTCTAGCAGTCGCAAACATATTGCACACTACTTGATTTGGTCACGATGTATTTAGGACTCTTTACATACTTACACTTCGTATCGTTGATATAGAGGAATAATTATCTTGTGTATTTTATGTCTTGCTAGACCAGAGCTCGCGTTGCTGTTAATAGTTAAGTCTGACAGTTTCTATCTGACGTCATGTGTCACGTAAACCATTCACAATACTTTTCGGAATTGTTTTGACCCCAGGCGATGTAGCGCATTAAGCTGGTGCGGCCAATACCACACATACACCAGGACCTGCTCCCTCTCTGACAGCGTCATTATAACCTGTTATAGGCTAGCATTGGTTTCTCTTTCATAACCTCGTGTTTCCTTTTAGAGTCTCTCTTCCTTCGTAACTGTTATTATTCAATTGGCTGCAAACCAATTCATTTGTTAGCTTTAAAAGACAGTCTGAGTTAGTTCAAAATAGCTGCGCCCAAATGATTTGATTTCTTTAGGACTATTTACAAGTTTAAAGGCTCATAATTGGACACGATTTGGTCACAATTTTTTAAGACTCTTTACATACTTGCACCGTGTCTTTGATATAAAGAAATAATTGTCTTGTGTATTTAATGTCTTGCTGGACCAGAGCTCATAATTGGACACTACTTGATATTAATAGTTAAATCTGATAGTTCCTATCTGAGATCATCGGTCATATGAACCAGTCAGAAGTTTTCGGAACTGTTCTGACCCCAGACCATGTAGCGCATTAAACTGACGCCGCTGTCAATTTTAGTTCGGTATATGTTGCTAATTAATTTATCTACTCAAAGGCGTAAGTCGAAGGTGTAGAGTCAATGTTTCAGATTCTAATTCACAATTCTGGTCTATGTGGTCTTAGGTCAGCGCGTAGTAGTCTCCGATCTTCTTCGGGTTTTTGAATCCAATCAACAGGGTTCTGCGGTGGTTCTCATCCTCTGAAATGCGTGCAACATGCCCTGAGAAACGCAATCCCCAGTTTCGAACTCTGGGAGAGAGTGGTACTGTTACCGCTCTTCTCCTGATCGCCAAGTTGCTGGCATGGTCCACATATGGAAACCGCAATATTCTGCTGAGGCAATACATGTCGAAGGGGTCAAGCATCTTATTCAGGGCCTGATTGTATGATCCTTAAAGTCTCTGGCAACTGCAGAAGAGTACTGCCAAGCACAGAGCTGCAGCTTGGTGTTCAGCTCAATTGACTGCCTGGTAAACGCGATTATGCGTTTCATCTTCTGTTCGCCTAATCTACTGAGCATCTTTTCAACGTTTCAATCCGGGTACTCTGGATATTCATCTTGTCCTATTTGTTTAATATCCAGACCGAATGCATTGACTTTCCTACCCATTTTTCCCAGTTTCATAAGTGAAATTGTTCCATCACCATGAGAAATGAGACTCAATAACTGCTTACCGGTGTTATAGGTACATGATCGTTATACAGCTACTTAAAGACATTTCCTGGCAAATATGTGAATATTATTTTAAAGAAACGCAATATACGATTTAAAAACATGAGATTACACGACAATTTACCAAAGACAATCAATTGGGCGGTGAAAAGATCAGGCTGTTGTAGAGGCTTGCTAATAACACAGATGTAGATTCCGGCGTCATCAAGTTTAGTTGAATTGGAGTAAAGATCTGCAGAACCACTTTCGTCAACATAGAAGCCAAAATGTGTATTATTTAGCCTTGCCTCATCCCTCCAATTTGTCCAAATCGTTGTTCCTTTGTCACTGAATGGTCTTTTAATTGTCCATTCGCTGACTTTGTCGCCCTTACATTTCATTTGCATTTTTTGACCAACAATTACAGCCGTATTCAATGGATGATCAGGAAACAAAACACTTCCTGAAGATCCTGGAAATAGAATAGTACTTGACTTAAGGGATGTGATTTCGACTGAACTCTTTCTGATTTGTTATAATTAACATGACATGAAAACGTATCGAAAATCATGCTCTTCGTAAGAATATCAAAAGAAGACACGGTATATCTGGAGAACTATGTCTTGACCTTGTTTAATTTTTGGAAAACAAAATTAATAAATTGAAATTAAAAATTATTCAGTGTCCTGATAATCTAAGATGGAATGTTTTGCTCCTTGAGTCTGATTTGTTTGGTACTGTCTTCAATGATATCCCGCGTGTCACATACTTCTGTCTCTTCTTAATTACAGTGTGTCCCTAAATCCTCTCCAATATACTTCATTCCTGTATCACTCATTTTCTCTTGTTCTGATGTTTTCTCCCATATGATATCACATTTGGCTAACTTGTCTTTTGCTGAAGGCTGTTTTCCATGATCATGTTTTAAATCAGCCTTAGTTATACCGTTACATTAAAACCTGATCTAGACACCAACAACCTTCCAAATTTTAGACGCACCTCCAACCTCAATAACATTTATATGATTCTTGAACTTCTCTTTCTTACATTGATTAAGCAAAGCGTTACTTCATCTCTTAACTACTGTTCTTACCAGTCAGCTTACCGTGAAGGCTATTTGGCAACATCTTATCTAACGATGTTGGAAGGAATGCCTTTCAGTGTGCTCCGACCTTAGCGCTGTTTTTGACACTGCTGACCAACACCTACTTCTTTCTAGAATCAACAAAAACTTTGATGTGTCTGGACTGCCTTAAATTGGCTAGCTTCTTACCTCTGCAGTCGGTCTTAACAAGTGGGTATTGGTTCTGCTGGGTCTGTTCTTTTTTCCGCACTGCAAGTGTCCCACAGGGATTTGTCCTTGGACCCTTATTATATAAAATCTTCACTCCACTAGTCACCCCTATGGCTAACATTTTTGAGTCAAGTTACAGCAGTACGCAGATGACACTCAGCTTGACATTGCTTTGTCACCCAATGATCAGTCAGGCAAGGTAAAATAGAAGAGTGCCTCTTATATTCATGCATGGTTTGGTTTCAATGGTTTGGTCATTAATCTAGAAAAATCTGAGGCGATCATATTTGGCTTACGCCAACGTCTGCGTTCTCATTTCAGCATTGACCTAGCTGGCACTGCAATGCTGCTATCAAATGCAGTCAAAAATACTCGGGGTAATTTTGGTCAGTAATCTCACACGTCAAGCCCACATAAAAAACCTCTGCAACTCTTATTTTCTATCATATCAGGGCATTTCGTCACACCAGTTCTGCTTTTACCAAAGACATGGCACAAACTGTAGCCTGTTCTCTGGTCTGCTCTCGCCTTGATTATGCCAATTCGTTTTTAACAGGAATCTGAGATCTTGAACTCAAAATGGTTCAACACATCGAAAATTGCATGGCTCCTATGATGCTGTCTGCACTTCCTTGTACAAATTTCATAGCTCTATTAAGCCAGCTGCACTGGTTTTCTGTGGAATTCTGGATGAGGCTTAAACTAGCCTGTCTGACCTGCAAAAATCTTACCTACCACCAAACATTAGTTTTTCCTTACTTTCCCCACAGCCTATGATCTTTTGGTACGGGACACCTGTCTGAGCCACGATGTAGAACTGTCCTGGGTTAACGTGCATTCTATACCCCTGCCCCAAGGAATGGGACCAACTACCATTGTTTCTTCGAAGCTCGCATTCCATTTCTTCGTTCAATAAATGACTGAAAACTCACTATTTCTCATTGTCTTTCAAAAATCTCGATACCTAACTACATTCAGCTTGCTAATGACTAATTGTGCCTTCTATTCACATTTCTGTGTGATTTTGCGATAACGATAATAATATTGATGATGATCATACTAATAATGATGATGATGATGATGATGGTAATGATGATGATGCTGATGATGACCGATGTATATATTTTAGCACAAACACAGCCACAATAATATTAACGTCATTGTGAATTTGATAGTGTAAACATGCTAATCATGGTGAAAGTTATAAATGACTTACCATATAGAAAAAGTAGCTGAAAAAGAACAGAAGACTTCCGCATATTGCTAAAGCAATAGGCCCTTTGTCATTTGTCTAATGCATTCAAGAAACCCAAGTCAATATGTAATGGCTCGGATTCTGACACGTGTTGCGTAACAACTGGTGTCAAATGGCTTCGGAAAAGCCTGTATGTTAGTTAATGAGAGGGACGATTGGGAGATTGTGCAATCGAAACCGTTAATTGGCCTGCTAGAATCAGCATGGCTTGTAAAATGATAAAGTGATAACTCACATGACATGTAATTATGCAGATGGAGTATAAAAAGCAAATGTCATTTTAGGCGCAATGTCATTTTTGGGCCTTATCGTTTGAGACAAATATTTATCAAGTTTATAGAATTTGCAACTCAGACGTGATGATATCTTTTTTCCACTCAAGTATTTCTGCAGACTTATTTTGACGCTGTTTAAGCTTGACTATTCCACACTGACCAAACACTTCAAAAAGACAGTCAGAGAGACAGACAAACAAACAGACAAACAGGCAGACAGACAGACAGACAAATTTTGACAGTCAGATATGAGAAGTAGAATGACATTCAGTACACAAATAGGCACACAACGTGAAATACATGAATACAAGGATCCATACAGACATATACACATACATACTTGCGTAGATACATACGTACATACATGCAAGTATGCAAGCATCGTATCACTGTTAGTTTTCAGGTTATGTTACATGACTGCAGTTCGTTGGAATGAATCATTAGCCTAACTGCTGATATTCATGAGCAAATGCTCCAGGATTTAGCGCATGTGTGTTTCAATTAACATAATTACACAGGAACAAGTCTGGATAACATAAAACAGAACCACCAGCATAATAGCCTACCACCATGAATCCAAGTTTAAGCGGTTTTGCTCTCGGATGAAATTAACCCGGTACTATCCATTCTCATGCGCGATATACAGGATGCGAGCCCATCCCTATATTCTTCATATGTAATGGATGAGTGCCGATATATTACATTGCAAATGGATACACAGCGACCTATATATGTGCAACATATAAAGGAATAGTCTACTGAGGTTTTATTTGGTATTCTACCTTCGTATAACCACAAAACTGTCAATCAGAGTTGTCACGTATGTCGTCAAAAGAGGCAACTTCAACCATTGGTGTCGATATGGCGAAGAAATGAATTTCCATAGCTTCATCATCCTGTGACTCGTATTCTTTGCCATCAGGCCGAAGAAATCCCCGAATTCTTCTTCACAGCTGCTGCATTACAGGCAAGAACTTTAACTTCTTTTTCCAGTTCAGCCAATTCTTATGACAACATCTTGAGTCCCTTATGTGTCTCTGTTCTATCTTCTCTGTCTGTCTTTTTGCCGCACGGGCCATCCGTTCTGCATTTTGTTGCTCTGTTATCCAGTCGACCAGTAATTTACTGAGTAAATGTTAGAAGCAACCAAATTGACGATATTACTCGTTATGGGGCAGGTTTCTCTAGAACAAAATGTAGTAGTTTAGAATAGTCCTTTTCCGTATAAAGCACCGATAAGATTTGTTGTAAGTGATCGGGTTTTGAAACGTCAATTGCTCTATTCGTAGGGTAGTGTTAACTCCAGCAGAAACGCACATTTTGGGGTTTTAGTCAGTTTTAGACTGAAGCACAAAATAGGCCTTTCTCGACCTTCACTGTTAATTTGTATCAAAACAGCCCTAACTGCAAAGTAACTGCTGTCACAGTAAAAATTCATATCATTGCCAACACGAATTATAATCAAAACAGAATTTGAACACAAGCAAAGTTTTAAAATTTCATCTCTCTAACAAAAAATCTCTGTCATTTTCTTGCAAGTTAAATCTGACAATGGTTTTGCAATCTTTGCAAAATCAGGTTTGAACTGTCGGTAATAATAAACTAGCATTACACAAACTACAAAGCAAACGGTATATCATAAATAGCGTTAGTTAGTGTAAATAGAAGGAATACCTCGCACTATAGACGACGTTTTTGTATGCAGATCGACCACGTTTTGTGCCAAGTGAACATAGCAACGCGTAAATGCAATCCTTGTTAACGCAAGGATGACTTAATCAACAACCAGCTCATATACGTCTTGGTAACGTTTACTAAAATTTCACGTACACGTTAGATCAACGTATCTGCATTCTGCAAACTAACTTTACATTTCCAATATATTGTAATATGTAAATATCTAGAGCGCCGCCATCAAAATATGCAGATATCAATGGTCAGTCGCTTCGAAGTGAAAGTCAGAAAGTTTCAGTTGAGATCCATCTAAATTAGATCCACTAAATTTACTGGAACTAAATTCAAGAAATTAGATCCAACCTTCGAATCATAAATTAGACGAGAAGGTCATTCTCAACCTTGCGTACAATGTTATGAGGAAGTTCACTTGATAATAATATACCATTCATAAAAAGAAACACCCACAATTTTGAAACAATCAAGATATTGTTGATGATATTATTACAACTGGAACATAGCATTAAATTGTTTGTTTCATGTCTGTTGGTAGAAACGATACATATAGGTCAAAAGATATTCTAAACCGGATCTCTAAGAGACCCTAATGTTGTGCCACTAGCCATAATTAGAATCCAAGCCACTTTAGTCTTGTGATCAAGTGTTTGGGTTTGCAACACGATAATAAAGCAGAGTCTTATGGTATTTTCCTTTTACGACCAGTTTTGAATAGCGAAACTGAATCGACTTTGTTTATTCCCGCATAAAGATATTCATTTACAGTTAATTATACCGGCAGCTGCAGCTTTATCAGTTCTGAAGCACGAGAGCTGTATCCTCAAAAGTATCGGAGTTACTGTTGGTGTTGGCATTCAATGGGGCAGTGATCGAAGGTAGACAAGAGCAGTGTGTGTATTTTTGTGAAAATCTGTAATTATGAACGAAAAAATTCATTTGGCGATTTAAAACAAAGATCTACAACTTTCTGCTTAATCATTTTAATTTTGTCAATGCATTGCTTTCTAAATAATTTAATATACAGAAAATACAAATTCTAGAACTATTTCACCCAAGCCTGTCAGCATACCCACGTGGGACTCATTAAAATTTCAGTCAATGCATTTATATCGCCCCCTTCAAGTATTATACCCAAGTTTTTTCGCCGCCCAGCTTTGGAGAAAGAGAACAGTTTTTTTCGGTTGGTAAAAAAGCGTTTAGCATTTCTCATTAGAAAGACACGCAGATTAAGAGGGAGGCCATTTCAAGTAGAGGGCGCAACCACCGAAAAGGCACTACGTTGCATTGTTGTAAGTTGTGCAAAAGGAACAACAATTTCACCTCGGAATTTCGCGGAATGAAAATTTCCCCGTCCAGCCAAACCGGAAACGAGGCAACAAAGCTCACGCAAGTAGGAAAGCGTATACCGAGCTGGCATCGCCAGACCCACACCGAAATCTTAAATTCGATGCGGTGTGAAACAGGAAGCCAATGATGTACCTCTGATGTACCTCACGCATATAATACGACACATGTTCGAATATGGGACCATATTCACATATTGATTTATGTAGAGCCCATATGGATTCTAATAAATTTGTTGGCCATTCAAATGGTCGCCGGCGAACAAACTTCTCCTTTCAGTTCTTGGTGGTGTGCGGTGCTATTAATCAGCGGCTTAACTCTTCGACCGTCTTTAGCCCTTTAGCTGCACGCGGGTTCGTGAATGGATCTGTCCGACCGTAAAGAGACGTAACGACGATTATTTCTTTCACACGTATATTACAAGTATGTACACCGTATTTACTGCAACATCAGCAAAATCTGAGTTTTTGGATTCGCATCGACCTGTTAATCTAGCGTGGCCTGTTTAAGAGATTCAATATTATTTCATTTCTGCTCTCCAGACCTAACGCCTTCTCGACCGTTTTCCAGCGAATCCCACTTCGCTTGGCACACTTGCTTAACTTTTTCCTCCGTCTGTCTTTCACCCACCTTCTCCCTATCGCCTTCCGTTCTGCGTCCCTTTGTTCCGCCTCTCTCTCTCTCTCTCTCTTTCGTTTACTGTATTTCCACCTGTCAATCATGGGCATCCTATCCGCCTCGCGTTAATGATAGCCTTGACTAACTGTTCTCCCTTGTTCCATACAAATTAATTACACAAATACATAAGGCTAACTTATCCGACATAATACAATCTACATTACGCAAAAACTTAAAATTCTCATTGTTTTCCAAATTTTCACTACACCCTCTGAAAAATGAAGACGAATGTAGAAGTCATTGTGGAAGAGGTGCTTAATACGTATTTTAACTTAATGTTTACTCTGTTAGAGCTAAGGAAAATCCTTGAGCCCCCAAAAGATTCCAAGTCTAGATTGATGACAACCTTGAACTTTACATGAAGTAAATGGAAAAGGAAAGGCACAATCAGGAGTTTCAAATGCAGCAATGTAAACTGCAGAGCTACCCCTGGAGTGAAGAGATGCGCTCAAGTGTCATTGTTTAAAAAGGAACATAACTGAACCATACAACTGTAGGCCAAACCAATTATTTAACCAGTGTTGTATGCAGAGTCACTGAGAGCATTTTAAAGGATCACATACAGTAGTGGAGCATTTCAATATGTATGATGCAATAAATCAAAGTCAACATGGACTTGCACGAGGTCGTAGATATTTACATATCTGTCAATGTCCTTTGAAGCCAATTAAGAGATAATAGATGAGGAAAATCCTGTTGGGGCAGTTTATCTTGATTTTTGAAAAGTACGTCATAAAAGCCCGGTTAAACTGTTGAAATGTGGTTAAAATGTGGATTTAAGGAATTAGAAAGTATGTTCTAGCATCTAATATGTATTCAAAGTTATTTATCACACAGAAGTAAAATGTGGATTTAAGGTATGTGAAAATATTCTAGCTGGAAGAGTGCTAAACGGTGCGCCACAAGAATGCATACTCAGGCATTTGATCTTTATAAGTTTTATTATCGACATAGATTATGGAAAATTAGCTAAACTATCTAAGTTTAAAAGTGATACAAAACCATTTATAGCATTAGTTGATGATGAAGAAAACAGTGCTTAGTGAAGCATATAAAGAAGGGGAAAGAATTTTCTTGTAAAATGGGAGGTCAGATATTTACGGTGATTGAGGAAGAATGGTCATGAGTATGATTTTACATAACAGAACAAAAACTTTGAAGCCAAATACTGAAGCAGAAAAAGACTAACTCAGTGTGAAGTTTTGACGAAGAAAACAACTGTTTACAAAGACAATAAATGGCGTGTGTTTATTAAGAGAGCTGGGCTTTCGCACAGCTTTGAGACTGGACAAAACTTTTATGCAGATCTAAAATTGAAGACATTTAACGATTTTTTATTTCACTGGTTTACTGAATTACAGAAAATGAAACTTATGCAAAGAATTTTCTAGAAGTTATGGGCCTAATTGATTTTAGTAAAACCTTTCCAGGTTTTAGTAGTCAAAACACTCGACGACTATGCAGAATGTGGTATAAATAAAAAGAATTTCGAAAACATGCAAAACAATTAATAACTAGAATCGATGCAACCCTCTTACCAGTTTTGATTCCAATTGGAATCTAATCCATAAATTTCTATATAGTGCTAATATCGTTATGCACAAGGCACCAATCGATGGCACTGTTAAAGTAAATCCCTTTCCAAAATCACAATCCACTGGGCAGAGCCATATTCTTAATATCCGTGAGGCAATTGAAACCGGATGATGCGTTACGTGGATAAAAAGATGAGATTTAGACCTCACTTAAACGACAATCATAGAACAAGAGGCACAGGGATAAAGATGCAGCAAACTGCATATCAGTATAATATAGAGACCCGGTTGGCCTATTTAATTATCTAAATATACGAATTTTTAGTTTAAGTAGAATGCTTAGCGTATTCTTTATATGTCAAGTCCCTCGCATTTGTGTGTACATCTTTGTTTAACTTTTCATGTCTTTCAGTATTGTCAATGTCCAGATAATAATTGCGTAGATCTGACAGTCAGCTGTATTACAAATTTGACTCAAAAACGACAGTTTCAGTAAAATTACCTGCGAAACATAAATGTGGGCCTAGAAACTGTGCCACTTACGCGATTGCAAATGTACTTCACTTAAACGTTATTTTAAAAGTAAATTTTGTTTAACAATGTTATCATGTACGATTTCTAACTGCTTCACTGTTCAACATTTCAACTTTTAATTTATCGTTAAGGATTATCGAGGGGGCTCGTCAATTCACAATTTACATGGAAACAATCCCAAAGAGGGTCGCTTAGAAATCTGTTACGGCGGTGTCAGAGGAACTTTTTCCAGCGATAACATCACAGATGCCAATGCATAAGCCGCCTCTGCCAGCCTCAGTTTCGGGTATTTCAGATTATTTTACTATCTCTGATGATACTGGCTCATTTGATGAATTGATCACTAATTTCAATATTAATTTTAATTTTATTAATACTGTAAATATGAACTATAACCAATCGACGAGCTGTCCCTCAAAAGCAAGCAATTGTTCTGTAATTGCTGAAGAGGCTGGAATTGGTGTGAATAATATCATCAGCTACAGATCATTCTAAGACGGTACATTTCTAGCTAAGGTTATTTTGCAAAGAATTGGCAGATAATATGAAATATCAGTGATAATAATTGAAGAGTCAACAAGTTCTGACCATGCGCTAGTGAAGATATTATTAATTAGAGTTTCTGTTGTATCAGTGATTTTAGTGGGTCGAAGTATTGCAGGAAGAAAATATTAAGATGACACGTAGTTGAAGATATTATGTGGTAAAATGTGATCCTGTGATTTCAGTAAATCAGTGTTATAATCCCCTAGCAAAACGATTTTTAAAATCGGTTTTCGAAAGGTAAGACAATAATTATTTGATCAAATTTCCCATTAAAAGTTTTAAGGGTCTGTCCCGGTGGCCGATAGAGAAACCCTAAAATGCAATCAACTCTCCTCTTTTATGGAATATTTACAAATAAACTTTCACGTGTAACATGCGCTGACGTTGCTTAATTTGAGTTTAAAATATGAAAGTTTATTCCATCATTAATGAGAAATGCAACACCTACGCCCCTTCCAGTTGTTCTACACAAGACACAAATTGATATCCAGGGACGGATATAGTATAAGCATTAACAGAGTCATACCACGATAGAATAGCTTGGTGCCGCATCTTTTACGTGGTAACGTTCAGCTGACTTCGCATGAGAGTTGGAGAATTCGTTGTTGTTTAGCCTGTTTTCAATCGTCTAAATTCGTCTATAAGGAAAAGTCATGCCTACCCTGTGTCAAAATAAGACTGCAAAACTACATGTATCTCAGAGACATAATAAATTTCATAATGTCTCTGTTGCAACTTTTAGAAAATTGAGTCATATTTGTTTCAAACGAAAAGGCCCAAAACTGATATTACGTTTAAAATGACATTTGCTTCTCTATTCTCAGCCTGCTTAATTACACGTCATATGCATTAACATTTTATCATAATTTGCAAGCCATGATGATTCAAACAGGACATTTACGTTTTCGATTGCACACACTCGCTTTCGACTTTCTCACTAAACTAACATATAGGCTGAAAAAAGCCTATTAATGCCAGTTACTTTCGCAACACTTGGGAAATGTGAACTTCTGTTTTTTTACACAAATTTGGTTTTTTAATGCACTAGATAAAAGACAAGACAATATGCGGATGTTATTTGTTCTTTTTCAACTATTCTTTCTCTATGGTAAGTTTGTCATTTGCAACAATCATTATCGTTAGGATGTTCAGGCTATAAAATTCACAATGACGTTTACATCATTATGGCTGATTTTGTATATGAATATATACACCAGTGATGTAGATATGCCAAGTCTGCTCTTAGCATTCTTAAGAAGAGCATTATCTTTGATAAGATTTTTATTATAATAATTATGATAAATCAGAAAAAGGCGAGTCGAATTCACACCCATGCACTCAAGTATTGTCCTATTTTCAGGATCTTCCGGAAGTGTTAAGTTTCCTGAGCGTCCATTGAATACCGCTGTTACTGTCGGTCAAAGAATGCAAATGAAATGTAAGGGCGACAAAGTCACCGAGTGGTCGATTAAAAGACCATTCAGTGACAAGGGAATAACGATTTGGACAAATTGGAGGGACGAGGCAAGGTTAAATGATACACATTTTGGCGTCTATGTTGATGAAAGTGGATCTGTAGAGCTTTACTCAAACTCAACTCAACTTGATGATGCCGGAATGTACATCTGTGTTATTAGCAAGGAACGACAACAGCCTAATCGATTCAGCGCCCATTTGATTGTTTTTGGTAAATTATCGTGTAATCTCAAGTTTTTAAATCGTACATTGCGTTTCTTTGACATAATATCCACATTTTTGAATGAATTTTCTATAAGGAGCTGTAGCTAATATGTAGCCATCACATAACTGGTAAGATTTTATGGTTTCGTTGTCTCAATGTTGGTGGAGATAGAACAAATATTTCTAGATTATCTCATTGGAGCTACCTTCTGGATAATGACCTGATTGTGGCTAGGTTTTGATGCGCCATCGGTGGCTGCTTCTACATTAGGCACCGGCATAATAGAAATTAGTAATTACTTACTTACTTATGGACAGGTATTAATGGGCAAAATGGTCAATGCCTTTGGTCTGCAGATCAAGTGATACAAGAAACAGATCCAGATCACCACGGATTTTGCAGAGTGGACGTTTTGGATGCCATTCTTTAAGTAGATAACCAAACATAGGAGAAGGTTCACGATAGAGTAACTTGGAACATCTTCTACGTGGTTACGTTCAGCTGATCTTGCAGGAGAAAGAGCTGAGAGAGCTCTTCACTAAAGCCTCAAATCGTGGTTGTTTATCCTGTGTTTTATGACCTAAATAAAGATATTGTCACGTTATGTTTCTATAAATTATCAGAAAATTAATAATACATCATCGATACATTCCCAATGCACCACTTACTGACATGGCTGACGCAATTGTGAGGTAAACAAATGAAGCTACAAAACGTTTATTACTTTGTTGTGGGGGTAGGTGCCCAATTTTACAGTACGGTAGGTTTGGATTTTATTATTATCGAATTTTATATTTACGATTTAAACAGTGGCCTTTTATGCCAATGTCTTAACCCTCTTTTTGAGACTCTGATGAATGTCACAATGTTAACTTTGTTGCTTTGTTCAGAATCAGAACCACAGTGCAGCTTAAATATGTCTGCAGCAAACGGTAGCATCAAAGAGTTCGATTACGTTTCATTCGGCTGTGCAGTGAATTACTCTGGAGACTGGACACCATCCATGCAATGCATTGGAGGAATTGCTTTCAACAACACGCCTGTTGTTACGAAAACCAACATATCTCATTATTTGCAACATCTATCGTCAGTTATTATTTGGCAAGTCAGCGCAGAAGACAATGATGCAACGATTACTTGCAAAACATGGTTCAGTGATACACCAAAGAAAGTCGACTACACCAGTGCCACCAATATACCAAACAACTCTTTTATTTGGAATACCACAGTAAACGTTCATTGTAAGTGTATTTATCGTTCGATTAAGCATCTAGCTTCTAACTAAATATTCATTTGGAATAATCATGCTTCGAATCACACTGACTTGGATTATTGTGAAGACACTTTCATTCAGCATCGTTCCAACCTTTTTGAGCATCAATGCCAGGTTAATGAAGCAAGATGCTGGTGTATGGCACCAAAACAAATCGCCAAAATTATCGTCATGATCGCCATAGTGGCGTGCCAATCTCTGGAGCGTTGCCGTTTCCACGACTCTTGCCAACCGTCCAGGAATAGGTGATTTATGATACAGAAAGAAGTTTAGACCAGTAAATGTGAATTTGCATTCTTCTTAATTAATGAAATTTCTTCACCATATAGGAATTTTTGCACTAAATAAGACTTGAAGACGGCAATATACTTTTATTAATAATTAGTTTTAGCTAGTGTAGTTTCAAAGGATAAACGGTGTTTATTAAATTTTTTTTTATTTTTATTTTTGGCTCCTTAGTTTTAAAATAGGAAACGGTCCTGATCTTGTAAACGCTATAATTATATGCTGTACACTGAAATGTCAAACGTAAACATTTGTCTTGAGTCATTGAAAGATTTTGGCAAATATTCAATAATTGTACAAATTTTAATTTGATTCTGTGGTTGTTTATCCGACTTAATTAATAACGATTTCCATATTAGATCGTTATGTATTGTTGTTAAAACAAATCCTTAAACTAAAGCTGTTTTGTATTCGATTTCAGTCGGGGTGAGAAATGTTAAAATAACCCCTCGAAAGAATAAATATTCACAGGAAGACGTTCTATCGTGTACCGCTGATGGAAATCCAATTCCTGTATATAAATGGAGAAATGCAATGATACAAGAGACAGTCGGAGTTGGGCCTCAGTTAGCCTTAAGTGAGGCTAGAATAGAAGCCAATCAATTGTGCACCATTGAATGCATTGCTGAAAATCACGTGGCTGAACAGATCGGACAGTCTAATGCGACGATCGATATTATAATCTCAGGTAATATGGCATGAACAGCTTAGGATGTGTGGATGTATGTATGTATGCACGTATAAATATATGTATGTATGCATGCATTAATTTCTTATGTATGTATACATATATTGATGTATATATACATGTGTGAATTTATGAATGTGTATTTGCATGTATGTGTGTATAATGTATATACCCAGATATGTATGTATGTGCATTGTGTGTGTGTTTTTATATGTACTGTATGTTTGTGTGTATGCATGCAGGCATGTATGGGTGTATGTATGCATGTATGCATACATGTATGTATGTGTATCTGTATGTATATATGTATGTATGTAATTATGTATGCATGCATATGTGTATGCATGAATGCAAACATAGTTGTATGTAATTATGTATGTGCTGTATGTACTTGTGTATGCATGTATGTATGTATGTATGTATGTATGTATGTATGTATGTATGTATGTATGTATGTATGTATGTATGTATGTATGTATGTATGTATGTATGTAAGCAATTATGTTTTCGAGAGCATATTGGCTTTAAGGACCTCTTAAACCGTTGTGAACTTGACTCTTTAAGGTGCATCTTGACATAAGAAGAGAATGTAGCTTGCGTCAAGTTAGAAGTAACAGAGTGTACAATTGTACATGTACATATATGTTAGCAAAAAATATTTCTATTGAGGAATGGACCAACGCAACGATAGCATGCTGATTTCTCATATTATTCACGAAAGCCATTGTTCTGGAAATCTCCACAGTTAGCTGAGTGAAGCGCTTGAAGATCGAATGGGTTTAACAACTTGCGTAGGACCAACGACTCCGGACCCTCAGGGATAAATGACAGGCTTTACCAGACACTACTGTCTTGTATATTTCACCAAAGATATCAATTTATGCATACGAATCTGTAATTTCGTTATGTTCTATCCAAGCCTTCGTTCACGATAATGTAACGTAAATTCATTGTTAAAAATCTCTTCAAAGGAGCTCATTATTAAGCTATTAGTGGCCCAACCGTCATGATACACGGATTGTGTGCTATCACTGACTCATATCTTAGCTCTTGTTATTTCTTCAGGCGTCGGTCTTTCGGTCAATAACCTGTTGATGGGATTAGCGTTCGCCATTTTGTTGCTAATTGTAATTATTATGGGCAAACAACATATAAAAGGTAGGCAAACAAAAGTATGTTGCTAAGTGAATGACTTTGTAATATTATGGCTTTGTAATTTTAATGTAATGTGCTGACGATAATTGATACACAATCGTAAGTAGCGAGCTTCTTCACAGGAGATTTACAATATAAATTTCCAACGTAAATTGTAAGAATTGTTGTTGTTAAATTGTTAATCTGTGAAATTGTGTTACGAGTATGACTGCCGATTAGTTAGTAAGCAATTGTACTGCATTTCTCAATTTATGGTTCATTTTTGCTTTTAAAAGACAGTAGTATCCATCGAATTCTCTGCCTTCCCATTTTCTCTCAGCAACGCAGCCTAACAGCTCCTTTTCCGCTTTTCTCTCTGGTTTTCTGGCAACCAGACTTGGTTTTTGACATGGCATATTGGACTGACTTGACCCGGCGCTCGTGAATTAGCTGGCGCCCTGCGCTTAACTTTTAAATAGTGCTTTAGGAATTTGGAATTTACTATTACAATTGCGATCAGTATTAATATTAATAGGAAAGATTTACTAATCAATCAATTGCATTAACAGAATTATAGCTTGTAACATGTTTAACGGCACGCATCAGGCTAAGTCTGTAAAATAACATATTTGAATACAATAGCCGTCAACAGCAGCGAAGGATTGACATATTGTTGTTGATTAATGGATCATTTTTAACGGTTGGTTGTAGGATGCATTACTAATACTACCTATGTTTTCCAACGAAGACCCGACACCGAGCCGGACATCCTACCGAACACCGGTGAAAATCACAATGGTCTGAATATGAACTGCAATATCACAGTAGAAAACCTAAAAGATTTGCTCCACTTTGAGTTGTATAATCGACATACTTCATGTTCGCCGGATGAGCAATATTCACTAGTCTACTGTTATGTTATTACTTAACTATATTTGGCTCCAGTGTTATACACTTAACGAAAACGAAAACTAAAACGAAAATGATTAGCAATTCGTTCACGCGAACTAAAACTAGAACGAAAAAGAAATTGTGAACTGAAACTATATAAAACGAAAATGATATGGTGTTGAACGAAATAAAAACGAGAACGAAAAAGAATTTTCGAACGAAGTCCTGTGAATCATAATGTATTAGCCTCGTTAGCGTTAACCCCGAGCGTTACTCGGGCCCAAAATTCTATGCAAAAACGGTTAACCCCGAGCTTGACTCGGGGTAATTAGCACTCATATTATATGGCTCTCAGCCTATCGCAAACGTTATATTTTTGAAATCTAACGTCACTTAAGCTAAGATGATATAATTAAGCACAGAAATAAGTGGAAGATATTTTTAGAATTGGGTCATAAACATGAGAATCAACCTATCGAATCGGACATTTAAATCACGAATTTAAGTAACCCAAAATGGCGGCGTGTTGTGGTTGTGGCTTTACCTTCGACGGCGAATTTCGGCAAATTCTTCAGTTTCGACTCATCTGACAATAAAAACTTGTATTTTGCTCCCAGTGAAGAAGATAAAGTGTCTTTGGCTAAAAAACATTTTGACATAGACTCCGAGTTCAGACGGCTTCCGATGCATGCAATGGGACAGTCAAACTGGGTCAGGCGGATGACTCGGGCGAGATAGACTGGACTGAATAGGTATAAGATTTTCCTGTTTCACCATTAAGTGTTCCATTTACACGTGTCTGTGGCAGACCAGCCCATGGTGCACCATTTTTCACTTTTTCTCAATGTTTTTACATAACAATTTTTTGATGTGCTAGATGGACAGACCAATCTGTATGCTCAGCAGAATAGATCAGGTGAACAGCAGGCAGGTAAACCCATGCATGAGTCATTTACAACTATAATTTTCACATGGGTTGGTGGACTTGGGTAATCAGAATGCTAATACCCGGTTGGCTGGTTTGGTAATAAAATAGTGGGGGTACATTTTTTGATGGGAATAATGTTGCCATTTGCATTGCCTATGTTATCTGGAAAGAAACTTCCCCAAAAGCACAAGCAGATTTGGCAGATTCCAGAAGAAAGTCTAGCACAAAGCATCAACACTTCAGATGGTAACTTGCCAAAGAACTAAACAGAAGTTTCGGACGTGCTCGGCAACTGACTTCCCTGTTGTGCATCTTGTGGGTATGTTCCTCGCTCGTGCTGGCCAGCAGTGAGAGAGGTCACATCTGGGTCAAGCTTATGGGTTGCTGCCATACTTGCATCTTATGTTCAGAAATTAAGATCACAACTCCAAAAGGGCTCCCCTAAGAAGACTTAGTATAAATGAAAAGCATGCAAAGTTGCTTTGTGCCGAGTTGGATTCTTCCACATTTACCACGAGCAAAATAAAATAGTGGTTCCATGAACCAGTGTTGTACAAATAAGTAAGTGCCTGTGGGGTATAAAGAAGGTAAGCAGTATAGGACTGTTCAAATTTTCATTATAAATTGTCCTCTTAGAACTATTCAGTCCAGTCTGTTGAGAAAGAGGAGTCGATCCAGGAAGCTTCAGCCATCTTCAAGATGACCACCCACTGTCAATCCAGCACACTCAAGCATTTCTCAAATTGGCTCTTTTCAGAGTCACCAAATATTTGAAAAGGAAACATCAGTCTGTTTGCCTGTCTGTGTGCCTGGCTTGTTGTAATGTTTCTGTTGTTACCCTGTTGTGCAACTTGTGTTTTTGATTATGTGGTTGTATTGCTGTGCATGTGTTTGGGAGGTGGTGGGTGGGTAGGCAACCCCCAAATTTTATTTCAAAACTGGACAAAGGATTGAAAGAGGAGATTAAATGTTACGCGGAACGGATTTTTTCATTATGTGGTCTTCTAACTGCTGGTAGGGAGAACAGAATGTCGAAATCACTGGAGATGAATGCATTTCTAAAACGAAATTGCAGCATTTTGAAATTGACAACAATGTTTAGATTACTTCACTGGACTTACCTTGTTTTTAGAAATACATGTAGAACTGAAACCAGAACTAAAACTAAAACTTAAATCATTTTTAAATCAGAACTAAAACTAAAACGAAAAAAATTTGGAAAATAAAAATTGAACTAAAACTAAATTAATTGTGCTGGGAAAAATAAAATTAGAACTTGAACTAAAATGATCAGACCTGAACTAAATAAAAACTAGAATAAAAAAGATTTCCTGAACTGTAATAACACTGTTTGGCTCTGATTGTGCTTTTCTCCATGCTTTTTTAAAAAGCGAAACTCTATGCCGCTATATACCTACTGCTGATTGTGTATCCGATTTTTCAGACGCAGCTTATGACTACGAGTTAGAGCCTTATGGACACTATATGACGCCAGCAGAAGTCGGGGCTGTTGGTGAGCTATATAATTTCGCCAGTGCAGTGTTTTACTTTGCTTTATGTACATCACAATGCACCTTTAAATTCTATAGCATCGTTATAATACTGTTTATCACCTGATGGCCCACTGAAGCCTATCTGGAAATCCTGGAAACTGTAGAGGATCGCTCTAATAAACTAGAGAAATTGCACAAGAAAGAGATTGGCGCAAAAACCGCTAAAGAGACATCAACGACTCAGTAGAAAGTAGAGATGATGAAGCGAATTCCAGTAAAATGTGATTCTAATTTGATACAGGTTCAGGGTAACAGTGAAGCTAATTAAACTAGCATTTTATTCATGCGTGACTCTACAATGTACTATTTGTAAATATGATTTTAATAAATTGTGTGACAATTCTGAATAATTGTACAATCACCTGCAGTTAGTAGGTGATCTTTGCTTAAGCCTGTATTATGATATCAGAATATATAGAACTATTATCTACAAAGGTAGAAATAACTTTCGTTCTCATCCTTCTACGTGCAAATATATCTATATGGACTCTTAGGAATGCAGCGATCGAAACACATATATTGACGTTGGTAAAGTTTGCTTTTTGTTAAATTCAGACTAAAAGATATTCAAGCTAACTTTTGAGAACATCGAGACTTTGACTTCAGAAAACAATGCAAACTATACTTTGGCCAAATAGTTATGTTTAATACCGTACAGATGTAAATGCAGCATGCAAATTAATTGATCCATATAATATTGACATGAGCAGACTTTGCTGATGAGTTATAATACTAGTACATCAGTCTAGATATTTGCATAAGAATATCTATTTGCTAAATCAAAATGAAGATCAAAAGTTACCGACAGTAAAAGCTTGCTTTGGCTATCATAAAATCACACTGACTGTCTGCTTTTTAAATTATTACAGTCTACATATTTTATGAACTTGCAAGCCACACTAATATAATCCGTTACAACAAAATTACTTTAACATTTTCACAATTTTTCCAGGAAACGCTCTGAGACAACGAGATGTAAACGAAATACAGTGTTACGCCGTAGAGGACGGTAGGTTCACAGACAATGAAACAATATATATTTATATTTTATATTTTTATTATTTATAATTTAAATTTTGGTCCAGCTTTGCGAGCCCATTTAATTTGCACCGCGTATTTGTATCGCTTCGTGCAAAACTTTTAAAATCTGTCGGAAACAATATACAAGAGAGAGAATATTGCAGTTCGCATGTTTTAGCACCAAAGAAAATTTTTTAAGTAGTCCACAAAGATTGTCACGGCGTTATGTTTGAAGGCGAACCTGAAATTTGTATGCACAAAAAGTGAAACTTCGTCCGATTTATCAGCATATTGTAAAATATATTTAGATTTCTATTTTGAAAGTTTTTACATTTCTGGTAGTGAAGAACAACGTCATACGTAACATACGCAACATCGACTTCATAAACTACTTTAACGTTTATGTGGATATAAATTAAGGGTCTGTCGCGATTATTTTAGAACAGCGAGCGGAATCGGAAGTCCCTGTGTATGCTGAGATCAACAAACCAAGCAAATGTCAGTATGTCATTTTAGAATAGGAAAGCATGCATTATTTTTTTATTTGATTACTAACAATTAGTGTAAATTAACAGAATTCGCTGAATGATTATAATGGGTCATTTCTATAACGCCTTAAGAAACTTTGCTGCCTGAGAGCACAGCATTCGTTATAGTTCATACAACAAACCAGGATTTTCGATCGTATTTGTAGGCCTACCCTTAAATGGACTTTTATAAAGCGTCTCTTCAAGATAACACTTCGAAGGTGTTCTTCACCTGACCAGACATCACCGTGATCAATTAGAACGGTATTCAACTGCTGGCGAAATAGTTTTATGTCAGTTTCTTGTGTGCAAGAGTTCTCTTGCTGTTCCGACATCTAGTGAATGCGTCACCAAATTCGAAACATTGACTATCTATTTTTCTCGGATACATCGTTCTTTATCTCTGTCAGTTTTGACCTTTACATAACGACTAACTTTTTCTTGTTAAGGCATCTACTGTAGGCAATCTCTGCTTTTCCTATGAATTCAACGGCTACAAGTTGAGAGAACGATCTCAGATTAGGGATTACCTTTTGTTTTCCTTTTTAGCAACCACTGCATCACGCAATTACGCATTTTGTAAAACAATATAAACTGTAGTTCTACAAAACACCTTTTTTGAAAATAACGAGGTCAAGTAAGGTCGAGATCAACGGCCCTGACAGCCATAAGATGTCGTAAGACATTAGATTCCAATGCCAAAGTCTAATTATCATATCACTGATAGAAAAATTGACAACTAAGCAACGGTGCAAACGTTTTCGCACAAAATTCATTGTTAGATTGTATTATCGTTGATTGCTGAAGATAGGAAAAAATTCAGTTTTTAAGTGGTGAAAAACTTAATTTGTAAATGCTGAAATCAAAAATTTTCAGACAGAAAAACTGATGCAGCCGCTTCATGTCAAGCGCAGACACTTTCCATTGACTCCAGAGTCAAGAAAACTGCATATGGTATGGATTCCGTTTTTAAAATTGATTTTTCTATAATTTGAAAAACAGAGTAAGTTGATTTTTCTATATTTTGAAAAACGGAGTAAGTTGATTTTTCTATATTTTGAAAAACAGAGTAAGTTATTATATTCAGTTTGGTCAATTACTAGCAAATGATGAATTGTGGAAGTAAAGTAGAAATAAAAACCATTATTTTATGTTATTATATTGCGATTTTATAGTTTTATTTAGTGCAATTTTCACAGTATAAGACATCTGTAAAATACAGCTATTTATGAACTGATATATTGGTACCAATTTCCTATGACATTTTTGCTAATCGTTGTGCGTTTGAGAATATTCTTGTGGAACTGAATAACTCTGCCAATTTCGTGCAGCTTAATACTAGTCTGTTGTTTCAGATTTTAACTGAACACATTTCTTCAACTGTTACACCACCTCAATTTATGTTGTGTTAGTGAGCTGAGCTATTTGAGTTGCATTATACATAATTCAGTGCATTCTTTGTATAAAACCACAATTGTAATATTGAACAAAGTACATTTATTATGTGCCTGATTATGGGTAAAGAAGATATTTAGACTCCGGAGGTTTTCTTAATAAATTTAATGTAAAAACTAATCTCTATGACTTCCATAGCGCCGTTATCATAATGCCCAAGGCATCAGTCGATGGTCGCTTCAAGTGAAATCGTAAAGTGAAAATTCTTTGGTGAAGCCAGGTCGAATTCCTATAGGTCAGAGAAACCAGACGTTAAGCTACGGTGGTTAATAAAGTTGAAACAGATAAGTCTTAAGTGTATGCATTTCCGTATGATTGTTCCAGATAATTTTAAGTTCAGTATTCAGTGTTCAGTATTGCAGCATTGTAAAATTTTACTTCTAATTGCTGCATGAAATGTTCGCAGAAAACAAAATTGAATCAGCCATTTTTGTGTCCATCGCAAACACTTCCTGTCGATTCCAAATTCATGACAGACAAATTAGTCAAGTATTCCAATTGCTTAACTTTTTATCTTTGGCGTATGGGTAACCAATTTTTATTCTGAAACTGCTTAGAGTTAGTCTTCCTTTAGGATGCTTTGAACCAACTGAATATTCTTTAAAAGTAAGCAATTATTGTAAATAATTGAATGTGTGGATGGATACTTTGCATTTATCTGCTGCGTGTATTGTTATCTTAAATAGCTGCATCCGAATGCAAAGCTGATATTCCAGAAGACACAACAATGAAACCTCGTTCAACAAAAATGGCAAGATAGGATTGAAATTGCCACAAATCTTTAAATAGATTCAGTATCGTAGCATGTCATAAACTATTGTAGCGCTTTTGTGAGGTAGTTGAAGAGCGCTACATCAAGCATATTAAGTAAATAAGTAAGTAATTCATTTGATAACACGCCATATGTCCAGCCGTTTATTTCCCAGCTTGCGCCAGCACCAAATTCTTCTGCTTGGTGATAGTCACTTGTACGCAAACAATTTGCCGGGGGTCGTTGCACTAAGTCTGATCAGCAGCGCGAACCAACAACGTTTCTATTGTAGACCCATCGCGTCAATCGAATAGACAACATTTCACAATCAGATAGGCAAATAGAAGTTTCATTAGTCGAGTCTATCAATGCATTTTACGGTTTGGTCGTTGATGATGAGACGTTTTATTTTGTGCTTTATTCTTTGCAGTTCTAAATGAATAAAACATTTCGACAAAACACTTCACATCTGCGTCAATCACCAGTTGTGTGAACTGTTGTGCCTTTGATTTTTTAAGAGCATAGGACTTGACGGCACAATTTATGCGGAACTGAAGACAGATGGAGGTCTTCATGAGTCGCAGGCTTCTGGATCACGGTTTCAAGAGCCATTGTTCAACAAATCGCATTACGCCTTCATTGACCACACAACTGAACCTCCGCCACCTCCGCGACCTCCGCGACTTCCGAAGACAGACTAATATACCCCTTCCGAAAATTGTAATGGCATTGACACACGTCAGACTTTCACAGATGTGCTGGGGTTAATTTTCCAACGCTTCATATTAAGTTGAGGCATCTTGATTTAGCCATGTTTCAATTTTTTGCAGCATGTAAAATATCCACGACACACAATGCTACGGATCTATAAAGGCCTCTAAAAGTAGACTTGGCACAACCTTGACTTTTAATTTGAATGCTTGGAGAGCGAACATATTTGTAAAGTGTTCGTGAATTGTTGCTTTATTAGAGCTTCAGTGTATGAATTTTATCTTGTATCTGAGAAAGGTCAAAAATGATGACTTGAAACGCGTAATGAAAACAATCATATGGTCTTAATTGTAAACCGTAAGCAAGCTGACGAAGATTGCCACAGTTAATGTAAATGTAATTGCAAACTGTTTTCTATAGTGACCGTATGGATTTGACCCTGTTCATTGTTGAAATAATTTATCACCACCTCTGCCCGTTTGAATGGGCTCTACGCCATTTAAGGTCCCGTACACAGACCGTACTAGCCTGAGATTAAAATTTCAGTAATAAGCCCCACGATCGGGTTGCGAACCGACATCCTAACTCACAGAAGCGTCTTGACGTACTCTTTCACCAACGTAGCAAACTTGGCCAGTTTTGTATCTGCTGCTCGTTCGAGTATTGCTTGAATTTAGAAAGTCATTATTTTCGAGTATTTGAAAGCACTTGCCTACTAGGCGAGAAACAGAAAGCATGTGTTGTCTAGCACTCGCAAACGTGTTGCACAAAATTCGTGAGCCAATTAGGCTGATCATTGGTTTCTCTTTCATAACCTCGTGTTTTCTTTTCAGAGCTTCTTTTCCCCGATAAATATTATTGATCAATCGACTAGAAATCAGGTCATTTGTTAGCTTTAAAAAGACAGTTTGAGCTAGTTGAAAATAGTCTGAACCCAACTGACTTGATTTCTTTAGGACTATTTACAATTATAAAGGCTCATAATGGGACACTACTTGATTTAGTAACGATGTATATTGAACTCTTTACATACTTACACTTCGTATCTTTGATATAGAAGAATAATAATCTTGTGTATTCATGTCTTGCTAGACCAGATCTCGCATTGATGTCAATAGTTATTTCTAACAGTTGCTATATGACGTCGTCTGTCACATAAACCATTCATAATACTTTTCGGAATTGGTTTGACCCCAGGCGATGGTGCGCATTAAACTGGTGCGACCAATACCACACATACACCAGCTGCTCTGCTCGCTCTCTGACAGCGTCATTTTAACTCGATACAACAATAGTCTAATGCCTAATGGGTCGAGTCGAGTTCAATCAAACGAACATAACAGTTTCTTGTGTACAGGTGAGGCGATTAGCTAGCATGCATAACTGACCATGTTTGAGTGTCGCAGCTCCAGAAACGAAGAATTGCTTCGATTCACTTAGTCGCAATATTAACATAGACTGGGGCCTCCTTTGTAACCCTTTTTGGGAGGACTTCAACATGGCCACTTCTGGCTTCCAGTGAAGAGTAAACAACTGGTTGGTGGACAACAACGGGTCTTTCCGTTAATATGCTATAATCCTCAGCAAGAGCTTCAATTGGAGCAGCTGTTGTTTCCGGTGTCATGGATATCGATGGCGGTGTGTGGACTTCTGCTTCATGGATTGAGTCGTAATCTATTGATGGACTTTGAGAATCCTCCTTGGCTAAATTTGCTTTGGTTCTGGATTTTCCTATAATACAAACCGTTTGATTCGCTTTAATGTTTAGTAGCATTTAATATCAATGTGAAAATAAACCTATTTACTCTATGAATAGGGTTTGTTGAAGTTAAGGATGAAAATTAAGTACAAAGAAAAGACTTTTGATATGCAATATTTTTGCTTGCTAAAGTACCAATTTATGAAAACTTGAACTAAATACGCGAGGAATTGCAATCCTGCAAACACAGGCCAATCTTGAATTGAGAGCAAGCTAAGCATCCAGACAAACAAAAGAGGCATTTGAAGTACATTACTTGAGCTGAGTTTCTTTTGGACGCATCTCACGATGAATACTGCTAACAGCGTGCAGAAAATGCCAACACCAGCAGCGACGATGTAACCAAATGGCAATTGCCAAGTTCCTGAAATAAAGCGGAATTAAACGCAATAGAACATTTGTTAGACTGATCCTGATCATTTTTACAACGCTTATGTTTATCATATCCACCATCTCCACCATTACCATTCCAACTACAGGTACTTGCATACGTTTTTCTAAAGCGACTGTATGACCTCAACCTTGCCATGACAACAGCCGCAGTACCACACGAATACCACAAGAACTCCCACAATTAGACCGTGTAACACCACCACAACCATTGCACACGTAAACCATACCAACATCAAGGCGATCAGAAAAACCGAACCCACTAGAGTAAGCAATTTAATTTGTAAAAATAGTTCACTAAAACTGAAGGAATTGTAATGCTGCCAGACTTTGTAATTACCTTGGATTGTAATATCAATCGTTGCAGATGACAGTTTGATTTGATTTTTAGCAATGCATTCAATGGTGTAACGTTGATCGGCTTCCATTCTAGCCTTATTTAAGGCGACCTGAGACCCAACTGCAAAAGTCCCTTGTGTCTTTACATTTTTCCAGATGTATGAGGGACTTGGATTGCCATAACTGGTACATGTGAGAACGTCTTCCTGTCGATATGTGTCCATCTGAGGCGTTATTCTAACATTCCTCGGTCCAACTGAAATGCAGGTAAAACGCAAAATGAAAGATCAATTTTTAGAACAACGAAAACAATATTGGGGTTCTATACATTTAAAGAAATTACATTTTATTTCAACGTTTTCATGTGTCGTTTTAAGCAAATAAACACAAAGAAGTGTTTTGCACTAACCAGATGAACGTTATTATTAATTATAAACTTCTACTGCGGCGATGGCCCACCAAAACCAAATCATAATCAACTTTATACCCAGAGGATAAGTATGTATCAATTACGTTTCAGTTATTCGATCACTTACAGTGTACGTTAAATGTAGTGTTCCAATAAAAGATGTAGTTCGGCACATTGGTAGCATTGGTGTAGTAGACCTTTTTTGATGTATCACTGAAGATTGTTTTGCAAGTTATCAGAATACCGTTGTATTCTGCACCGACTTGTAAAATAATTACGGACGATAAATGTTGCACAACACGAGAAATACTGGCATTCGTTACAATAGATGTTTCGTTTAAAGTATTTGTTTCTTTTGACCAGTGCATGGATGGAATCCAGTGTCCCGAGTAGTTCACAGCGCAGCGCAATTCAACGTAATCGAATTCTTCGATGATGCCGTTTGTTTCAGATATATTGGTGTGGCATTGTGGCTCTGACTCTGCACGCAGTAACATTCTGCAGTTATTGATTCACAGTTCACTATTGCTATTCCTACAATTATTCTTATTAAACATACGTCCTTATTGCTGACACTGCCAATACATGAATAGAAGAAATGAAGGTATAGCCACTCTGAGAATATTACGTTTTCACTCTCACGACAGTCATTTATATTTTCGCTATAACTGTCATAAAGTAGAGTACAGTCAGACATCCAAATCCCAGGGAATATCGAGAGACTTTATTAGAATATAGACTACTTTAAGGTGTTTAAAAGCCGTCATGGCAACTCTTGTATTAAGTCAGAAAATTCACATGCAATTAAGGTGATATCACTCAACTCGCTCATACATAGTGCTGAGTTCCAGAAAAAAAATTAATTGAAATAAAAGATTCAAATAATCCATTTTGCGTAAGTATAATATTCATTTACAAAATAACATGAAAGAAATTGCTTTATTGTTAACACATATTAACATGGAAGAACATGCCTTTTGTTTGCTTATTGAAATGCGTTGCATTAATATTCAAAACATATCAAAATTATATAGAATGTCAAAAGCATTTAATTTGTAGAGACTGTTAAGATTAATTTACCTAATACGACTAATTCTGCCGTTGCTGCTATGGTGTTTGATCGATACTGCGTTGCTCTGATAAATTCAACACATTTGTAGATTCCAGCATCTCTCAATACGACGTTCTTGGCTACCAGATCATGCTGACCAATCCCTGTAGATAAATCTACACTGAATCTAGGTGCGAAGTCGGTTGACACAGCCTCACCGTTGTATACAAGCCATGACGTCTTTTGACCGAACGGGATAAAGCTCCATTGCGTCGTCTCATTTCGACTTGTGCCACAATCCATCCTCATAGATTGCCCAGCTACTACAACCGTGTTTAATGGAGTCTTACTGAAGGCGGATTCAACTACAAGCAAAACGAATTCGTTATTACATTGTAGTAATGAATAAAACAGTAATTAGATTTACTTAAAATGCAATATAGTCATTTAAATAGTCTTTGTTTTCGAGATCAGCTTCATTTCGTGTGCGGCATTGCTACATAGAAGAACATTGTTTGAAATAGTAATTCATTTTACCTGTTAATATTTTCAGCATAACCTGACACATAACGAAAACTAGTTTTCTTCTGTGCCGATTAAACATGTTAAAAATCTACGTAATGTGTTGCAAAGAAATCTCTGATAATGCGTGAATAGAGACTGAAACAACAGTTAACATATTACAGTTTCATTTAGCAGCATCTGGCTTTAAACTGCGGTTAGCCAGACGGATCTGATATGTTTGCTTATGATAATGACAAAAGAAAAAACAGTAGCAAAAGAGAAATGCATGAAAGATTCATCAAACAGGTTTATTTATACATTTTTTGCGGGTCTTCCTTTTGAGGCATTTTTGATGTTTGTTTCAAAGTATTTTTAAACCACGAAATACTATACCCCGTTATCCTATTAGTCACTTTTAGTTACCAACAACCTTTTCAACACTCAATTTTACACTATTTTGTCAAAAGACGAAAACTAAGTCCACATAGTCAATATTAGGTTCATAATTAAGAAATTTATGTGAACAAATTATGGCTGATAAATGTAGCTATTTAGATTTAAAAACAATGCTCCAACAAGATGTAAGTCAGATTATTGAAATTCATTTAAATTTGTGAGTCCAATGCAAGATATTTGGTTAAAAATCCTGTATATATTGTGACTATTCGTTGTTTAAATTTGATGTCCGCTAATATGGGGAGCTTCAAGAAGGCCACCTCAATTAAGTGTAGTTGTATCACCAATGCAATGCCATGTTTTCTGTTATAGTCCTTCTGTCAACCTCAGATGGACAATTAGACATGGAGACATTGCATGAGGGTGCTTGAGATTGCTTCAAACTGACTGTTGGTTTGGAAAGATCTTCGCAGTAGAATAATGACTTTTGATTCAAGAGCCTCAGGTTTCAAATAGTCTCATCAATTAGACCTTTCGCGTCTTAGCATGAGATGCAACACGCGCGGCAGAATTGGTTCTCCTTGGGTTGCAATCTTGCGAAATATCTTCGAGTTCGCAAGAAAATTAAATAACTAATTCAGTTATACATAGGCTCTTCATTTTGCGTCGACTATAGTGCCACTGGCGGTCGACGGAGATGAATAAAGAAGCTGCGTTGCCCGATGACCTGCACAGGAAGGTCTAAGTTCTAAGTAAGTGAAAGTATCACAAAATAAGCCCCTCATTTTATCAAGCTCTTAAGCACCATTTCTGAATCTCTTATTACAACAAGCCCCTTTTATCTAATCCAAATGATATAATGTAGCCTGAAACATAAGTAATTCAAATGTAATAATGTTGAAGGCATCAGTCGATGGTCGCTTCTAACAAAAATCAATTTTCAAAAGTCGGGGTGAGTCCGATTGAAACCTAACATATCTATCTATCATCGAGACACAGAAACAGTGCAAAGAGGGAAAAGCGATTTGAAAAAGATGTCTCTAGTCATGATCTAAACGCCAACTCAACTCTTCGTGGGTCAGATTAATGTGAATTTGACAAAACATACAGTATATATCGATACAGACATCCGATACAACGAAAAATGAATTATCTTTGTTCTCTAGTCAGGATGAAAAATTTACAGGATGTGGTCGCGTATTGGTTTGTTGCCAAACTCATATGGTTATAGGTATCATTACTCACGTAAAGATGTTTTCTTTAAGTCATAAACAGAAGTAGAATTTTGTAAAGAATAATTGCTGCCTATTTAGATTACCTATTCCTGGATAAATTATTCATGCTTCTACCATGTGACATGCTTTTCAAATCAATATTTATCAAGGCGCTCAAACCTGCTGAATATATAATCGCCTTCAAATAAATCTATTGTTTAAGACTTTCCATTAAAGTGCGGAAAATTTATTTATTTTTTTCGCATCCATCATTACTAAATAAAATCTGCCAAGAGAAGCTTTCCTAACTCGTCGTAACTGCAGACTCAAAAATTTTCAAGGGGCTACTTAACAGTAAAGTGCAGATAGCTTGTTGAATTCAGGCCAGATAAGAGATGAGTTGTCCATAGATACCATGTGAAGACCAAGATCCAAGAACCCAGAGCGAGACGGGCATAGGGGAGCTGTTGTGAAGATTATGGATTTTATGCTTAGACGCATGATGTCACTATAGTATGAAACAAAGGGATACGAACTTCTGATAGAAAAACGTTTTATGACCGAATCATAAACAGTTTGTCATCAGGGCACTCAAGATGGCTCTTTAATATTGTTCAACATTCAAAGCAACTCGTTATCGAGATTGTAAATGGTGAATGCATATAGAAAGTGAAACAGTGCGTTTATAAATGCAATGTTTAAGGATGCAACCAGTCTAGGATCTTGCCCGAGTTAATGGTAGCCATTTACCGTTTTATTTGCACATGGACCCCTATTGCACCAACTGCGAGTCCCCTATTGTTATTTTTTTCAATTAGGAAAGTAATTGCGATAATTACGAAGTTTTTGTTAAAGTAAACGTTGGCGGTCTAAGCTGTAGGCCATGCAGTTGCGCCGGTTTGTAAATTGCCATCTGTTGGGCGAACGACGGGCCTTCTCTGTCGTTGGGCTATTTAATTGCAAGGTGCACCCTCATTTGCTGCGTCTTCTGACTAGGGGAACTCCATGCACATTTTTATTAATGCTTAAAAACTCTTCCTTTTCTTCAAGGCTGGGGAGAGGACACCTCTAAGTTGATAGTTTAAAGAGGCGCTTTTACCTTAACTGAATGACTGACTCACTGACCGACTGATTGACTGAATGAATGAATGAATGAATGAGATTGTATCACTAACTAAATGCAACGAAAATATTACCATACTCTTAACATTTAGCTGTTTCAATAATTAAACAAAATAAAATAATGACGAAGGCTGACTTAATCATTAAAATTTTAAAATAAAATATAAAATTGGTTTATAGCACTGCAAACTACTATGACAACTAAACCTTCTTTTTCATAAATTAGAAAAATAAAGAGATTTTTATTTGAAATTTATACTCCTTACATGCCATACTTCTTTGAGCTATTAGAATTCAACCTAGCTTTAATAATGGATTATGATTTTGACTGCCATTTTCACTAAAGGCAACCATCGAATGATATCTTGGGCACCACTAAAAGCGTACTTTAGAGGTCTTTAGATCAGATTAGATTAGATTACATAAAAAGCTGAATCGTCTAGTTGTGAGATATGATGATTAATTGCTTCAACGCACAACTTACACAGCGAAGGACCAAAAAGACATTACAAAAATTGGAGTACAAATACTCTGAATGAATGAATGAAATATTTGTTCACACATTTGACATAAACTTCTACGTGTTAAGATTATGATAGACATATTAGGCAGACGCTCGTGCCAATCGGCTTTAATTTCGCAGAGACTGTTGCCCGCGCTTCTGAAAGAACAATAATGGTCAAGCAGACTTACCAATATTGGAATCTATATGTCAGATTAGATTGGACGATATTTTGTTATCTCAGAGTTCTGCTGGACACGTGAAGAGTAGTCGAATTTGATCATTATTACTCTTGACGAACTTTGCTCTCGCGAAAACGCTGATGTTGCTATTTCGTCATAATTTTTGAAAGGTTTGCAAATAGCTAAGCAGAGGATGTACATCTTAAAATACAGAAAATTATGTAATGGCGAATGGTCTGCATTTTGTAAGAAGGTAGACTTTATTCGTAAATTTTGATTTAGCCTAGTTGTCAAACACATACTTTTCTCTATTCTCTGTAAAAAAATAATACTTCAGGAACCTGACGCGAGTATATTAAGTTATTATATAAAAATTCGGTCATCCTTCACTGGTAATGCCGTTAAGCACATTGTTATATAAATCTGAGACCTTACCGATGACGATAACTAGCAAGAAAAGACTCAGAGCAGCGCATCGTAAATGGCTGAGAAGAATTCTACACATTTCGTGGCGTGAGAAAGAGATTGGATAGGACAAGGGGATACGGAGAATATCAACAATAAGAGAAAACTGAAATTGAAGGGATAAGTAATTCGTATGGATAAAGATAGGAAAACCTTCTAAGGGATTACCTGGGTCCCTGGAGGATAAAGGAGGAAAGGAAGACCAAGCTAGATCTGCAGAGAGACCATCAGAGACGATCTGAGATGTTTGGAGATATTGTGGGACGAGGTAGAAAGACTGGCAATGGATAGAGATGATTTAAGAAATTGCTTTGCCCGACTTGCAGACCTTCACAGGAAGGACTAAGTACAAAGTAATTGAAAACTTCCCAAAACAGACCACCATATGGCGCATTAAGACAATGCGTGTGGAACATTGTGTCGGAGAACTGATGTTGTTCTAACCTAATTTAATCGTGTCTTAACTATCAAAATAGTCTATTGGCGGAGATTAGTTGTAACGGTGTCAAAGAATTTAATCAATACAAACACCAATTTTAGCACTGATCAGACTTATATAAACGATCTATGCAATGTAGAGGAACGTTATCTGCTTATTGGTGGGCTATGGATCAAGGAGCACACTATGCTGCACTTCGTCAGATGGGCTAGATTTAAATTTGTAGAAGCGGCCCAAAAACCAAGCTCTGTGGGACACAAATGGAACTGGCAGACAGGACCAATCAGATCATAATCAAATGCCAATTAATCAAATATTCCTACGAGTTCATAACCAACGTCACCGCCGTCCCATCCAGATAATAGACCATGTGAGAGGAGAACATTGGGAGACTGGAAACATTCATGATATGGCAAAAGTTTAGTACAGAAAAGTCCGATGAATCGAGAACAAAATTAACCAAGTGCTGTAAACGGAGAACAGAAATCGGTAATACCTAGGCAAAAATACAGTATGTAGACACACAGAGGAAATATCTTGTTGGGGCACTTGTAGTTCCAAATTAAATTAAAATGCAAATGCTTTTCTGAAAGAGTCTCAAATTCAGTCTGAAACCTATAAACTTAAATCTACAGCATCCAGTACAAAATAAGAGCAATTTCACATGTTGCTTAACTGAATTAAATCATGTTGAATAAGAGAGATTTTGTAGAGATAATTTCGAGAAAGAAACAAATATACAAACCATCTTACCACGAATTTCAAGCATTTCTCGTTTTTATCTATTCTGGCTTGCGTAAATATCTTATGCAAACACAAAAGATCCGCCTGGCTAACCATAATAACATAGCCAGATGCACAGACGCTAAACAGTAACAAAAGCTGCAACATACATGAGTGACATATAGTTATACTGTTTGATGGTATCATACCAGAATGTGGCTACTTGGATTGCAACTTTTCGTGCTAGGTAAGATAGGTGTACATTTGCACCATGTACTTAAGACGAAAAAACTGCCTGATGGTCTTGTGATAAAGCGTTTAGCAATATCTATGTAGTTGAAATTCGGTAATCATATGAAACTAGAATGATGTTTATAAAAGGTTGACTTGGTGCTAACAAATATCAGTGGATATGCAATGCAGTTGAAAATTGTTAAACGACTGCTGGACTCTACCCGACAAAAGCTCTTAACAAGAGCATAACTCCCTTACTATTTTATAGAATAGTGATTGGATGTGTTATCAAGGTAAACCTTACATCATGTAATTGAGTTTGGACGAAAAAGAAGTTGGCCAGTGAAAAGGTTACATGCTATAGAAATTCTTGCATGCATTTGATACTGGAACATTGAAATTAATCAGTAATGTTCCATTTTTAAATGAAAACTTATAGTATGGTATTTGTAGTTGAATCTGTATTTCACAAGACTCCGTCAAACTCGGTCGCAGTTGTTGGACAGTCGATGACGCTTGAGTGTTGGACAAGTCCAAATGAGACGACGCAATGGAATTTTAACCGACTTGGTCAAAAGACGACATCGCTTATATACAACGGTGACGCAGTCTCAACCAACTTTACATCCAGATTCCAGGTAGAAAGATCCACAGGGACTGGTCACCATGATCTCACAGCCAGTAGCGTCCTCATTGCAGATGCTGGAATCTACGAATGTGTTGTACATTCTAGAGAAACCCCGGATCGAACAAATCCAATTGCAGCAACTGCAGAATTAGTCGTCCTAGGTAAATAAATCTCAACTGATTTCGCAAATAAGTGTGTATATGGAATTTTTTGATTAAAACAGGCATTAAGTAACACTATGACATGTATAGTGCACCAGCTTATTAACCAGCGCTGCGTAAAGTCAGAGAGGTTTGACCAAACATACCATGTGAAAAACAACATACGGTTGCCAGAAGACCAGGAGAGAGGGGGTACTGAGGAGGTGGGTTGAGTTTAGGTTAAGAAAAATGGAAGGGGCCCATTGGATGGACCAGATAAGATTTCTTGAAAAGGTCAGATCAGTTTTGAAATGACTACCTAAGGAGTAACAGAAAGAGGGGATTGAGACAGGTGATGATGGGTGAACGACGGAAGGTATAAAACAGATAATTTGATAAATCCAGGATGGAGATCGTTCCAGATTCGAGGTGCAGTGTTGTATATGGATCGTTTAGAGAACTTAAGATAAGTAGTTACTGAGGGACGGGAAAAGTGAGATGAGTGATTGTGCTTATTTCAATTTAAAGAAAACGTAAAATAAGATTTTAAGCAAATTGGATTGCATAACAATTTTGTGAGATACTTCATCTCTTCTGTAAAATACTGAAAGGCGCTTCATAATACATTGCAACATATCTGAAGGTGAATTTATTGCACGCCGGCTGTAGTGTTGGCGGGAAAGTCGACATTAAAAAAGTACTTTGTGTAACTTTTGTTCAGATTTGATCTGGATGCAGGTGGTGCGACATTTTGTTGTCAAACTCTTGATTAGTCTGTTAGTCTTCCCGTTTGGATGATAGTTTGGTTTTTTGAGCGCTTTTGCTTTCTTGTGAGCGTTTTATAACCTTTTGTGTTGAATCTTCTTGTAATTTTTCGTGACAATACCTAATGCACTCTACCAAGGACAATCAACTGGGCGCTGTGTCGATCAGGTTTTTGCTGTCTTGCTCACAACGAATGATTAGATTTCGGCATCATCCAGTTGACTTGAATTGGAGCAAAGATCTACAGAACTATGTCATCAATAATGAAGCCAATAGGTGCATTATTAATCTCTTCAACGTCCGTCATATTTATCCAAATCGAAGTAATTTATATTTTAATGGTCTTAGAATCGTTCAACCGCGTTCATGGCATAAGTTGTCTATTTTAAATTTCATTTAAATATTTTGCTCGACTGTAAAAGCCATAATGCATCGGCCAGCAGGAAAGTTTCTATTTCCTTTAAGTCTTTGAAAGGCGACAACAAATGGCGATAAAGTGCAAAATAGATTGATTCTTAATTGATTGTTTGCACAACGCAAATATCAAAGATGATGCTCTACCCAAAAAGCTGAAAATTACATCATGACACAATATTCTTATTTTATTTCTGAGAGAAAAAGTATTTAAAAATTCGATGAAAGTCTGATAAAATTGATAAGCTAATCATTCAAATATTGTGGCTTACCTACTTACCAATAAGAAAAACTAGTTGAAAATAAACAGATGACTCCCACATGTTGCTAAACATTTTGGTCTATTTGTTTTCGTTTTGGTGAAAGCTTGAACAGAGCTTAGTTAATTTTAAAGCAATACTTTTCATGTTGTCATACATTTTTATGGATATCATTTTCTTTTTGCGAGTAGGTGAACATCAGATACGAGAAAGCGTAAACGGTCGTGCGAAAATTATCGTGGCCTTTGAAATGATATTATATATGACACATAATTATGCAGACGGGAGTAGAGAAAGAAAAGTCATTTTCGGCGCATTATCTGTTATGTGGCTTACAAATTGAGACAAATATGAGTCAGTTTGTTATAAGCTACAAAGCATCCGATAGGCATCTCACGTTGTGTGTCTGTTTACATACTGAATCTCTTCTGTCATTTCTGTCCGTCTGTCATTCTTTTACACCCAGATAAAATAGTTTGATATGATAGCCAGCCGGAATTTAGCCAAACCATAATTCTCTGCAGAAACTCTAATGTCTTTGAAGACCCACTTTTCCTGGGTTGCAACAGTTCTACAGCTAAACTATATAGGTTCTAAACTGATTTACTTGAAATTTGGGATGATTGATGACACCGATAAGATACCTACATATACGTCAGCCTAAGTTAGTAGCACGACAAACAAGAATTGTGAATCATAGACTACAAATGAG
This sequence comes from Norana najaformis, assembly GCA_964023275.1. NCBI lineage: Eukaryota > Metazoa > Annelida > Clitellata > Crassiclitellata > Hormogastridae > Norana > Norana najaformis. The sequence goes on from OZ029914.1 coordinate 50,059,340, forward strand.
CAGTAGAATTTATATATCAGTGTTAATAATTCGCAACTTGCATGTAGTCCACGCAGCGATATATGAACGAATCAAAGCACTGACAACAGTCTCCATGTTGGAGATCATGGCAACATATGGTACAACATGCAATATCAGAGTACAAGGTTATCAACTAGAGCACAGTGGCACATTTCCATATCTTGGCTCACTTATAACCGAAGACTGCTTTATGCAGTAAACAGATTCGGTCAAGACTGGCAAAAGTACAAGGTGTTGGGGCAGCATTAAACATTGTGTGGAAAAGTCACGGTATATTGCTTGCAACAAAGATACGACTTCTGAAAGCTCTTGTATGGCCAATGGTACAGTATTGCTTTAAGAGATGGGCCACAAAGAAAGATGAAGGGGCAAGAATCAACCATTTGAAATAAAGTGTCTGCGGCAGAGTCCTAGAGTTCCATGCAGTGCTACGAAGACAAAAGAATGTGTGTGTTTTAGAGACTGCAGAAGTAGAGCGGAGTCAGGTCGGATTGGAAGCTATCATTTTTTGGGCATGTGCAAAGGAAGAGTGGCGACTGCTTAGAGAAAGAGATAAACCGATTCCTGGAACCCGAGCTCGGGAATACCCAAGATGACATGGATCGATCACATCAAGTAGTGGACTGAATTATCGTTTGACCAGTTATTACAGGAGACACGGGACAGAAGCAGATGGTACAAAGTCCGTGATGCAGCCAATTCTCGGTTCGAGAACGGCAGAAGACAAAACAAGACAAGACATTAATCAGGAATAGGTCCACTTTCCGAAAACTTTTGGCAAAATATACAGGAAGGAAAGTCATTGGTCAATAAGAAATAGTCAAGTGTAGCAAGCTTTGAAATAAGACTGCAAAATAGCTGACAAAATAAATTTGATCACGTCTGCGTTGCAACTTCTAGAAAATTGACCCATATTTGTTTCTTAAGATAAGGCCCAAATTGATATTGCGTCTAAAATGACTTGTGTTTCTTTATTCTCAGTCTGCATATCATTGTCATTTTATCAGTTAACAATGATGATTGCAGTAGGCCATTGTGCGGTTTCGTTTGCACGTACTCGCATTCGTCCCTTTCGCTAAACTAACATATAGGCTACAAAACGCCTTTTTACGCCAGTGTTTTGCCAACACTTGTCGGAATGCGAGTCTTTACATTTTGAATACAAACTTAGGCTTTTTTGAATCCATTAGACAAAACCAAAGAGCCTGTTGCTTTAGCAATATGTGGAAACCCCTTGTTCTTTTTCAGCTATTTGTTCTATATGGTAAGTCATTTATAACATTTACCAGGATTAGCGTGATTCCACTAAATATCAAATTCACAATGATGTTTATATTATTATGGCTGTTTTAGTGTGTGGTTATATATAAACCAATGATGTAGATATGCCTGGTTTGCCATTAGCATTTTTAAGTAGAGCATTATTTTTGATAAGTTCGTATATCATAATAATTATAATAAGTCAGAAAAAGTTCAGTCGAATACACACCCCTCCACTCAAGTATTATCCTATTTCCAGGATCTTCAGAAAGTGTTAAGTTTCCTGATCGTCCATGGAATACGGCTGTTACTGTCGGTCAAAGAATGCAAATGAAATGTAAGGCCGACAAAGTCAGGGAGTGGACAATTAAAAGACCATTCACTGACAAGAGAACAACGATTTGGATAAATTGGATGTACGAGGCAAGGCTGAATAATACACATTTTGGCATCTATGTTGACGAAAGTGGTTCTGTAGAGCTCTACTCCAACTCAACTCAACTTTATGACTCAGGAATCTACACCTGTGTTGTTAGCAAACATAACGACACGATTACACGACAGCAGCCTGGTCGTTTCAGCGCCCAGTTGATTGTCTTTGGTAAATTGTCATGTAATCTCATGCTTTTAAATCTTACATTGCCTTTCTTTAAAATAACATTCGCATAATTGTCATGAAATTTCTATAAAGGCTGTAACGATTACGTAGCCATCAAATGACAGATAAGGTATTATAGAGTTTCATTGTCTCACTGCTGGTGCAGATGGAACAAGTATTACTTTTGGAGGTTGAAGTAAAGGGTAGAGAGGTTAATGCCTTCATTCTGGATCTTAAATGGAAAAAGAGCAAGATCCGGACCACCACATGCTGGAGGTTAGGGGTGCCTTCACTTACCTGACTGATACCTCACTGATCTGGTAACCAAACAGTACTCAGTTGATCCCGCGAACAGAATATGAAACGCCTAATCGCAATTACCAGACCTTGGAATAATATGACTAGATAAGAACATCTGGCGATCCAAAATTGGGCTGAACACCAAGCTGCAGCTCTGTTGGCTGTAGTTTTGGAGGTAGTCCTGTACATTCGCGAGACTTTTTCAACCACACAGGCTCTGAATCAGAAAATCAGAAGTCGACACCTTTGACATTTGGTGTCTCAGTCTCTATCATAGTGCAAAAAATGCGGATTGCGTTTCCCCGGGCATGTCGGATGTGCTCCAGAGGACGAGATACATCGAAGAGCATTGTAGATTGCAATGATCAAGCTCCCAAGAGATTGTAGAAGACTACATGGACAACCTAGGAATACTTGCACTATACTCGTGGAATACGATCCGAAACCTTGAATCTCAACTTTCTTACAGCATGGAAGAAGGTCTAAGATAGAGTAGCTTGGCGCCACATCGTCGCCGCGGTTGCGTTCAAATGATTTCGCGCTCGCGAGAGTTTATAAAGCTATTTAATAGCATCTCAAAATCGCATTTCTTTGGCCTGTTTTCATTCCTCTAAATTAAAGCAGTATCATGTTGTGATTCCATGACTTGTCGGCAAAAATGTTCATTATCAATAAATTCCCGATCGTTGAGTGGAACTTCCGACTTGTTGAACTGGCTCACACAATTACGAGGTAACAAAACTTAAGCTTCAATACATTTCTTAATTTTTCTGGAGCAGGTGTCCTGTTGCATAATTTGAATTTGTAAGATTTGGATTTATACTGAATTTTATTGTCACTGTTTAAAAGTGTTTCATTATTCCACTGACTTAAGCCTCCTTGTCAAACCTCGAGACATGTGACAACATCAACTTGTTGCTTTGTTTAGAATCAGAACCACAGTGCAGCATGAATATGTCTGCAGCAAACGGTAGCATCAAAGAATTCGATTACCTTTCATTCGGATGTGCAGTCGTTTACTCTGGAGAATGGACTCCATCCATGCAATGGTCCATAAGAAGGAAATCTTTCAACAGAACGCCTCTGGTTACAATTAGCAATATGTCTCATTTTGTGCAACGTGTGTCGTCAGTTATTATTTTGCAAGTCAGTGCAGAAGACAACGGTGCAACGATTATTTGCAAAACGGGGTTCAGTGATACACCGAAAAAGGTCCACTACACCAATGCCACCAATGTACCAAACTACTCGTTTTACTGGAATACTACATTAAACGTTCACTGTAGGTATATTTATCGTTCGTCTACGCAATTGATTTCTGGCTAAATATTCCATAAAAAATAATCATCAATTGCGTCACTCCGATTTGCATAGTTGCGATGATGCTTTCGCTCAGCATCGTTCCAGCATTTTTGGCCACAAACACCAGGCTAATCATGCTAAGTGCTTGCGTGTGGAACAAAGACAAATCAACTTCATAATCATCATTAACATAATCATCATCACCATTAATGGCATGCACCTCTCCGGAGCTCTGCCGTTCCCACAGCTTTTGCCAACCGTCCCCGCATAGGTGATTTTTTAAAGAAAGAGGTGCATAAATGAGGATTTGTCCCCTTCTTAAAAAACTTCACTACACCAGAACATACAGACTACATATAATTTGGAAACCGCAACATGCTATTATCATTATTTCGTTTTGGTGGCAGTTATTTCAAAGGATACACCTTTTTTCTTAAACATTTTTATGGCTACGCAGTTGTCGGCCTACAATACGAAAGGTTCTGCTTTTGTTACCATTATGCAATGTAAGGTCAGGCGTTAACATTTCCTTTGAGTAATATAAAATATTCGGTAAATATTCAGTAATTATAAAAATTAAGTTCTTATTCTGTTTTCATATATTGTTTTATTAATATAAATTTTGTTTTAGGTCTATATTTATATTAAAATAAATTCTTAAACTAAATCTTTTTTATCCTCGATTTCAGTCGGAGCGAGGAATGCTACAATAACTCCTCGAAAGAATAAATATTCACAGGAAGACGTATTAACCTGTACCGGTTATGGCAATCCAAGTCCCTCATACATCTGGAGAAATGTGAAGACACAAGAGAGAATTGCAGTTGGGCCTCAGTTAACCTTAAATAACACTAGAATAGACAACAGTCAACGTTACACCATTGAATGCATTGCTGAAAATCACGTGGCCAAACAAATCAAACATTCTACCGCAATGATCGATGTTGTAATCCAAGGTATTATGACATGAACAGCTTAGGATTTCTGTCTGTTTGTACGTATGCATGTATTTATGCATGTATTTATGTATTTATGTATGTATCTATGTATTTACTATATGTACATGTATTGTATGTATTTATTTATTTATGTATGTAGTGTATGTAGTGTATGTATGTGTGTATGCATGCATGTATGTACGACCGATGAGAGCGGTCTCAGACCTCTGGAATGAATTACATGCATGACAACGCTAAACGCCGTCTTGCTTCTATGACCAAAGAGATTAAGCGTAGAATCTAGTGTGATTTTTTGCGGTCTTTGGATATATCGTTCACGCTAATGTAACGTAATCAGATTGTACAAATCTCTTCAGCTGAGCTCATTATTAGGCTATTCCTAGCTCAGCCGTTTTGACATACCGCTTGTGTATTTTCAGTGACTTATATCTAACCTCTTGTTAATTATTCAGGCATCGATCTTTCATACATTACTCTCTCGATGGGAATAATATGTGCCATTTTGTTGGTAATCGTAATTGTTATCGGCAGAGAACATGTAAAAGGTAGGCAAACTATTGTTTACTTCCACGCGTAAATATGTTGCTAAGTGAATGGTTTTGTAATGTAATGACTTTATAATTGTAATGTCATCTACTGAAGACAATTTATAGAATATCATAAGTAGCGAGCTACTTCTAGACTGTTTTACAATGTCAGTTGCCTGCCCAAGCACTAAGAGTTACCTAGTAAACAGGATAAGAGTTACTTAGTAAAATAGAATTTCAACTGTTTTAAAACTTGAATCTGTGGAATTGTGTCACAAGTGCTATTCCTGATCAGTTAGTAACCAATTTTACTGCATTTCTCAATTTAAAATTTGTTTGTACTCTTAAAAAACAGTAAGTTTATTTGTTAATATTAACATGAAAGTTTAATCAATCAACCAGTTGCACTAGTAGAATCATAACTCGTAATATGTTTAACGGCAGGCCTGAGGAAAAGTCTGTAAGTAAAAATATTTGAATGTAATAGCCGCCAATAATAGCGCATGTGTGATAGATTGTTATTCAATATAATGGATCACTTTTTAATTACTTGTTGTAGGATGCATTGCTAATACTGTTTCTGTGTTCCGACGAAGACAGGGTACTGAGCCGGACATCCTACCGAATGCCGATGAAAATCAAAATGGTCTGAGCAAGAACTGCAATATCATATCATTAAACATAATAGAGTTACTTCACTTTAAGCTGTATAGTAGACTACTTCTTATTCGCTGTATGAATGATAAGCAACATTCATTCTTCAACCTTCGTGGCATTATTCCTATCTGACTCTGTGCTTTTGTCCTAATTTGCCTCCAAAAGCGGTTATCTGTGCGACTACATACTTATTGGGGATGGTGTATCCAATTGTTTTCAGGCAGAGCTTACAATTACGAGTTGGAGCCTTATGGACACTATGTGATGCCAGCAGAAGCCGGGGCTGTTGGTGAGCAATATAATTTTGCGAGTGAAGTGTTTTAATTTATTTTATATGCATCACAAAGTAATATTAAACTCTTCAGCATCGTCGTAATGAAGGTTATCCACTGATAGCCAAGTGAAACCTATCCTGAAAATGAGGTCAGATGTTATATATAGACCCATTATTCGGTGTTACTTTCGTACTTGTCCTACCGCGCGCACATGCAAATAGACTATTTCAAATGCAGTGATCGAAACACATAATATATCGACCTTGGTAAAGTAGGCTTCTTTATAACTCCTTAAATTTAGACTAATAGCTATTTATGCTAACTTTTACGAACTCTGAGATGCTTACTTTACATAAACAATGCAAACAATAACATGGCCAAATAGTTATAAATAATACGGCATTGTTTTAAAGGCAGCATTCAAATCAATTGGTCTAAATATTATTGATATGACCAGACCCCCAGGTTCAGCTATTTTTATATGTATAGCTATTTGTTTAGTCAAAATGGAGACCAAAAGTTACCGACAGTATTTGATTGCTATATATAAAATACATAAACTATCTGCACTGTACAGTTGCAGACTACAATTTTAGGAACTTGCAAGCCACAGTATGTAATCTGTTACAAAGAAATTACTTTTAAAAGTTTAAACATTTTTCCAGGAAACGCTCCGAGACAACGACTTGAAAACGAAATTGGATGCCACGCCGGTGAAAATGGTAGGTTCACAGCCAAACATTAAAACAAAACAAAAGTATTTTAACGCCTATTTGTATTTTATTACAATTTTTCTCTACCATTTAATTGAGCCAGTATGTTTGCATCGCTCAGTGCAAAAGTTTTTTAATTCTGTCTAAAACAGCAGCCACGGGAGAGACTATTGCTGTTTATTCGTTTTTGTCCCAAAGAGAAATTTCTCATAGTCCATAAATTGGTCACGCGTTTTTGGTTAGGTTGAAGCCGATCCCATGATCGTGCACATAATGGGACAACTTTGGTAGATTATAAACATAATGAAGACCATCTTTAGATGTTTGTTTTTGAAAATTTTCATATTCCTGGTAATGAAGAACAACGTAATACGTAACATGCGCAACATTGACTCCGTAAACTACTTTAACGTACACATTGATGTATTTTAAGGGGCTGTCATGTTTGTTTTAGACCAGAGAGATGAACCAGAAGTTCCGGTGTATGCCGAGATCAACAAACCTTGCAAATGTCAGTATGTCATTTTAGAGTAGGCATGCATGCTGAATATTTATATTGACTACTAACAAAGAGTGTCAATAAACAGAGTTCGCTGCACGATTGTAATAGGTCATTTCTAAAGAGCCTTTAGGAACCTTTACTTCCGAGAACACAGCAATCGTTATAGTTAATACAGGCTGTTTGGTCGTTTTGAAGGTCTAACCTTGAATGTACTTCTGTATAGCGCCTCTTCAAGACATCTCCTCAGAAATGTTTCCGACCAGAAAGCTCAAGATGAACATCGAATAGAACTAGTAAATGCTTGACAAAAATTCTAAACATTGGCTATATATTCTTCTCATATTCACTTAAGTCCGCATTTACCTTTAGAAAACGAGTGACTTTGTCTTTTTAAGATTTCATTGTCCACTGGACAAGCACGACTAACTTCATTTAGTTAAGGCAATTAGGCAGTCTCGGCATTTCCTGTGAATTATTCGGAAACAAGTTGAGAGGACGATCCAGAATTGTGGATTTCCTCTTGTTTTGCTTTTTAGCTACCACAGAATTATGCATTCAGTATGACAATATAAAATGTAGGCCTAGTTCTAACATTGCCTTCCTGAAAATAATGACATCAAGTAAGGTCGACGTCAAAGGCCCTTACAGCCATAAGATGTCGTAAAACAGATTCTAGTTTAAAATACTTCTATCATCGTTACTAATAGAAAAATTGAGTTATGTGACGGTATAAATTGTTTTCGTTCAATGTTAAATTGCAACCTCATTGCTGGCTAAAGATTGGAATACATACACTCACTTTTGAAGCAGTGGAAAACTTAATCTGTAATTGCTGAAATCAACTTTTTCAGGCAGAACAACTGAAGCAGCCGCTTTATGTCAAGCGCAGACACTTCCCGTTGACTCGAGAGTCAAGAAAACGGCATACGGCTAGTTTTCCATTTTTAAATTGGCTTTCTCTATATTTTGAAAACGAACAAAATTATTATATTCGGTGCTCAATAACTGACATGTTCCACCAATTGTGGAATTAAACTAGAAATAAAAACCATAATATGATCTTATTTAATAGCTATTTCTAGTGTTTATTAGTGCGGTTTTAATAGAGTAAAGACATCTGTAAAATATAACTTTTTCCAAGCTGATACATCTGTACCAATTTCCTATGACATTTCCAAATCAAACATTTGGTGCTTTTGAAAATATTCTGGTGCAAATGATTACTTTCTGCCAATTCATGAAGCTGAACATTAGTCTGCTGCCTAGAATTTGAATGAACAAATTTCGTCAATCATTATATCAATTTAATTTATATTCTTTTAGTCAGTTGAACTATAGATGTTACATTATACATAAGGTATGAGTGTATTTTTTATAAAAGCATAATTGTATTCTTGAACAATGAGCATTTATTATAGAGATTGGTCTTGTAGGCCTACTTGATTCCACGTTAAGAATACATTTATACTGTTGAAGTTTTCTTAATAAATTTAATGTAACATCTAATCTAATGACCTCTATAGCGCCTTTATCAAAATGCCAAAGGCATCAATCGATGGTCGCTTCAAGTGAATTCGTAATCAAAATAACAATCTTTTGGAGAAGAGAGTTCAAAATCCGATATGTCAGAGAAACCAGCAATTGGCTATAATGCGTATGCGAGTTGAAAGAGGTGAGTCTTAAGTCATAAGTGCATTTACATGTACCTGTGATTATACCAGACAGCATTAAGTTAAGTTTTGCAGCATCGCAACATTCTGCTTGTTATTACTGCAAAATTTTTTACAGACAACAAAATTGAATCGGCCACCTTGAGTCAATCGCAGACACTTCCTGTTGACTCCAAAATCAAGAAAAATGAATATGGCAAGTATTTAAGTTACTCAAACTTTATCCTGATATGTAATGGTAACCAATTTTTAGTCTACAAACTGCATACAGTTAGAACTTGTACTGAGATTCTTGAAATCAGCTGTGTATCTTTTAAATTTTAGGAATCATTGCATATAATAAAAGTTGTAGTTGAATGCTTTATCGGTATTCTTTTGTTGTCTTAAATAGTTGCAACCGAATGCAAAGCTGATAGCCCATCGGATACCGCAATGAAGCCGTCAACAACAAAAATGGCAAGATAAGATTAACACTGTCACAAATCTTTAAAACATTTCAATATCGTAGCATGTTATAAACTATTGCAGCGCTTTTCTGAGGTACTTGAACAGCGGTATATAAAGTGTCTCGATACATATATGCTTATATACATCGTATTTGTTTCAAGTTTTAAAATGAAAGTAAGCCTTCATTTTCCTAGAGGAACGTAGGGGAGGCGCTCTCTACTCGCTTTTCGGCACTTTAGCCGGTTATAGACGAATCCAAAGGTCCTTGACATGGACCTACGCATTACAGGCCTTGCCGTTTATTTTCCAGCTTACGCCAGTACCAAATTCGTTTGCTTTGTGTCAGCCACTTTTGCCCAAACAACTTGTCCAGCGTCGTCAAAGAGAGTCTGCTCAGCAGTGCGAACCCGCAACGTTTCGATCAAGGATCCAGTGCTCTATATGAATAGACAAAATTTGCAAAATGAGATTAGGAGATGAACGTTTCATTAGTTGAGACTTTCAGTTCATGTGATGGTTTAACCCGTCAGTGATGAAGCATTTTATTTTGCGGTTTATTCTTTGCAGTTCCAAATAGATAACTGTTGTTCGACAAAATACTTTACAACTACGTCAATCATCAGTTGTGTGAAGTGTTGTGGCTTTGATTTTAAGAGTGCAGGACTTGACGGCACAATCTATGCCGAACTGAAGACAGATGGAGGTCTTCATGTGTCGCAGGCTTCTGGATCACGGTTTCAAGAGCCATTGTTCAACAAATCGTATTACGCTTGTATTGACCACACAACTGAACCTCCGCCACCTCCACAAAGAGACTGATATGCCCCTTCCGAATAATGCAATGACAGTGATAAAAAGTTCGACTTTCACACATGTTCTTGGGGTTAATATTCCAGTGCTTTATATTAAGTTAAGGCTTCTTGATTTAGCAGTGTTTCAATTTTTGTGCAGCATCTAAACTATCTTCGAAACTACTAGTCTATTGACTTTTTTCAAAATAAAAGACAGCCTTATTCAACCTTTACATTGGTGAGATGTTGCGTCATTAGAGCTTCAGTGTACAATCTCAGGCTGTTACAGTATCTTGGTTTAGAAAAGGTCAAAAATAAAAACCAGGAATTGAAATACGCTATCAAAACGATCATGTAGTGTTAATGGTGAACCTAATACAGATGACTAAAATTGCCACAGTAAACGTACATGGTGTTCTATAGCGTCCGTATGGCCTCTACTCTGCTCATTGCTTAATAAATTTATTGGTGAGATCCTTCACCACTTATGCCTGTTTGAGTCAGAGCCAAGCGATTTAAGGACCCTGTGCACGGACCGTACTAGCCAGAGATTCAAATCTCTGAAATAAGCCCCACCATCGGGTTGCGGACCGACATCCTAACGTTTAGAGAACCTTGACGTTCCCTTTTACCAATATAACAATTTTAAATGTTGTAATCTACTGTTCTTTCGAGTATTGTTTGCATTTAGCATATGAACACTATTGCCGAATATCGAATATTGTCTTACTTCTAATTCTCGTGTTATTCAGAAAGTTATTATTGTCGAATATTTGAATGGACTCTCTTATTGAAAGAGAAACAGAAAGTATGTGTTGTCTAGCACTCGCAAACATATTGCACAAAATTCTTGAGCCAGATAGGCTGATCATTGGTTTCTCTTTTATAATCTCATGTTTCCTTTTAGAGCTTCTCTTTCTTCGAAACTGATATTAATCAATCGACTAGAAATGAAGGCACTTGCTACCTAAACGAACACAGTTTGAGGTAGTTGAAAATAGCCTGCTCCCAAATGATTTGATTTCTTTATGACTGTATACAATTTTAAAGGCTCATAATGGGACACTACTTAATTCGGTCACGATATATTTTGGACTCCTTACATATTTACACTTTGTATCTTTGATAAAAATGAATGATTATCGTGTGTATCTAATGTTTTACTGGACCAGAGCTCGTATTGCTATTAATAGTTAAGTCTGACAGTTGCTATCACGTAAACCAATCAGAATACTTTTAGGAACTACTTCACTCCAGGCCATGAAGAGCATTAAACTGGCGCAGTCAGTAGAACACATACACCCTCTGCAGAGGCACCAGCTACCCTGTGCGCTTTCCGCAGCGTCATTTTTAACCGATACAAGAATAGTAGAGTTCAAATTCTCATACGTTCCAAACAAACGAATCCTCAGAATCAGCTGACATAAACATATATACTCGCACACACATTTGAAAGTAAGGAATAAATTGCCGACAGAAAAGGATATTCGGCATTTTAGAAATTTTTGCCCTAAGGACGAAGAGAGGAAGGCACTCGCCCTACTTCCAGTTGGGGCAAGAGGTTGACAATCTCTGTTTTGTCAGTCACTTGAGATTGAGAGCAATCTCTGGCGTCCATCTCCGGGGATAGAACTTTTACAATACATGACAGTACACATTTCGTAGTTATCCTGCCCCTGTGCCCAAGATAAAGTAAATCAACGACTTTTTATAATACATCACTGAGAATGGACCGCGGTTGTAAAATAAAGCAGCGAATTAAAACAGGGTCGCAAACGTGCGACAACCTTGCGAATACTAGTCCATATATTGCCCCTATTTAATAGCCCTTGGACTACAATCCAGCCCATCCTTTCAAGTCTCGCCGACCTCAGTTGACTTATGCATTCCCATTCCCCATGAATGTTCATGTAGTTATGATTTCTCATTTCAAAGGTGATGTTATCGCCCTGCTTAGGAACACAAACCTTGCACGATCTGTTCTCGTATCGCCACAATTCTTTGCTATTGCTACCGTCGTTATGATTTGGAATCACACTATTTTGACTGACCACAGTAATAGAGATCCGATTTCTTTTTTGGGAGACATTGTCAGAGTTTTAAACATCAATGTTGTCTGATCATTCTGTGCTCATGCTCTTTTTCAGTTAGTGTTGTTTTTTGTTAAAATAAAAACTTTAAATATTTTCTTCAGTCAATTTTTTATAAAAATTTAATATCAGTTATTACTGTCTCAGGACATTTTGTCATCATGACATTTTGTCCGTGACATTTTGTGTCGTGCCATTTTTGTCATCATGACGTTTTGTCCGTGGTATTTTGCCTGTGACATTTTGTCTAAAGACATTTTGTCAGATCACCATTAAATTAGACTCAACGTAACCAAGACGTAATACAAAATAATCCACTTTAGGAGTCTATTATGTCGCTATGAACTATTTCGCCTTAACATTTAAGCCTTATTGTTCTCCATTAAAGCTCTACAACAGCAAACTTTTAAATATTGCGCTGTATGAATATTATTATGTTGAAACAACATCTTGTAGGCCTACTTTTAGAAAGCGCTAACCAGTTTCAAGATTATTTTATCGGAAATCTATCGATGACTTTTAAGTGTGTGCTCTTGAAGCTAAAAGAGTTCTGCATAGATATTCATTGGGTGAATGCTGTTCAAGAGAAGCATGCTTGGCGTCTGCATGATCATTGCTCAGCGAACCTTACATCATTGTTTGGCATGCTGTAATTTCTTTGAATATTAAGGTAAGCTCTTCAGTTCAGATAGGCCTATAGAATCGAGTTTGTAGAATGTGAAAAAGTGGAAACTTGAGAAAAGAAACCGAAAACAAAAATGTCAATCCGCAGGGGAAATTAGACAGTTAAGCGAAAAACCGGTTTATGTTCAGAGTAAAACAACTTGATGCAAATCTATAACTTATCACGTTGTTTCAAAACGCAAACGTGGCCAAAGTTTTCATCAATCATAATGTATAAACTCTTCAGTTTCATAGTGATTAACTTTATCAATGTCATCATTTTATGTGATTAAGAACATGCACAGGACCTACAAGAAAAATCTAACAATTTTCTGGAATTCTTGATTATTTTAGTCAATACCACCGTTGCAAGGTCCATAACCGACAGCCTAGGCCATCACATTTGAAAAATGACCCTAGTTCGATGAAAGCCATGATCTATAGGAGTAGGCTACAAATACAGGAGTAGGCTATAAATTACAGAAGTAGGCTATAAATTACATGCAGTATGGGCTTTGATGAGCCGAGCTACTGCAGTCAAGTATTAAGGGTTACATAACTCTAGTATAGTACTATCCTTGCGACCAAACGAACGTAAAAATTTCTTGTGTACAGGTGAGGCGAAATAGCTAACATACATAGCTGACCATGTTTAAGTGTCGCAACTCTAGAAACGAAGAATTGCTTCTTTTCACTCAATCGCAATATTAACATAGGCTGAGTCCCCATTTCTAACCCTTTCTGGAGGGACTACAACATGGCTACTGTTGGCTTCCAGTGAAGAGTAAACAAGTGGTTGGTTGACAACAACGGGTCTTTCCATTAATGTGTTGTAACCCTCAGCAACAGCTTCAATTGGAGCATCTTCTGTGTCGGGTGTCGACGATGTTGATGCCGATGTGTTGGTGTCTGCCTCGTGAATTGACTCGTAATCTATCGATAGACTTTGAGGACTCTCCTTGGCTACATTTGCTTTGGTTCTGGGTTTCCCTATAATACAAACCGTTCGATTCACCTTCAATTTAGTAACAATTGAAACTGATATAAAAGTAGCGTTATTAATTTAAGGTGTATGTAATGTAGAATTTAAGACCAGGCGTTCAAACAGAAAAAGATAATTTTGAAGTACAATTTTTTGGTTGTGCAATGCACATATGAGTGAGAACAGCAAGTACTGTACAAAAATTGCAGCAAACATAGGCATGTCTTGAACTGAGAGCACTCTAAGCATTGAGGTAATGTCTAGTACCTGAGCGGAGTTTCTTCTGGATGCATCTCATGATGAATGCTGCTAATAGCGTGCAGAAAATGCCAACACCACCAGCTATGATGTACCCAAATTGTAATTGCCAAGTTCCTAAAATAAGAAGATATTAAATGCGAAGGAACTTTGTTAGCTAAGCCAATCTTTGATAATATGTGTATAATTATGCTTGCCACAACAATGACCACCTTCATTGCCACTTCCACTACTACCTCTAAGACAACAACAACAAGAATGTCACAAGCATTCCTATTAACTAAGCTTGCATCACCGCCAATATCGCCCATATGAACCACACCAGCACCACGGCGATCAGCATCTCGTCACCCTCTCGAATAGACAACTTAATTTCCAACATACAAGAAGCAAAAATCTAAACCATCACAGTGCTCAGAAGCTTTACCTGTCAATCACCTTGGATTATAACATCGATCATCGCGGAAGAAAGTTTGATTAGTTCGGCCACGTGATTTTCAGCAATGCACTCGATGATGTACCGTTGATCGATGTCTAATCTACTGTTATTTTAGTAAATGGGGCCCAACTGCAACTGTCTCTGGTGTAATTACACTTCTTCAGATGTGTAACAGACTGCTCTCATGGGTCAGACGGAAGCTGTTCAAACCCATCGGGCTTCATTCTCTTCACTAGGTTACTGTGTACATCTTCTGGAGCCTGGCTTTCGTAAATAACATAAGAAATTCGAACATTATCGAGCGTTGGTCCATCTCTCTAAAGAATAGACTTTCTGCGAACATACGTAATGCTCCTTCTATATCGATTCAAGCTACATAGTCTTGTTGTCAAAAGACGCACCTTAGACAGCCGAGGTCATATCAATTTGAGAGATGATTAAAGGCGATATACGCTCAAGAACATAATTGCATACAAACGAACAAGTATACATCCATGTATTCATGCATACATACATACTTACCTGCATGCATACATAAATACACACATGCAAACATACAGTACATACATAAATAAATAAATACATACATACAGTACATGTACATACAGTAAATACATAAATACATACTTACATATATACGTACGTCCATACATACATGCATACATACAGTACATACTTACATACAGACAGACATCTTAAGCTGTACATGCCATATTAGACTACCTTGGATAACAATAATATCGATCTTTGCAGAAGAATGTGGGCTTTGTTGGCCCACGTGATTTTCAGCAATGCATTCAATGGTGTAACGCTGATTGGCGTCTATTCTAGCTTCATTTAAGGCTAACTGAGGCCCAACTGCAACTGTCTCTTGTGTCTTTGCATTTCTCCAGATGTATGAGGGACTTGGATTTCCATCAGCGGTGCAGTTTAGAACGTCTTCCTGTTGATATGTGTCCTTCTTAGGTGTTATTGCAACATTCCTCGGTCCAACTGAAATCGAGAATAAAACAAATCTATTTTAAGAATTTATTTTAATATAAATGAGTATAGACCTAATACGAAATCGATTTTAATAAAACAGTATTAGGAAAAACAGAATAAAACTAAATTTGTATAATTATGGAATATTCACCAAATATTTTAAATGACTCAAGGGAGATGTTCACGCCTGACATTTCAGTGCATAATGGTAACAAAAACAGAACCTTTCGTATTGTAGACCTACAACTGCGCAGCCGTAAAGAAAAATATTTAATAAAAACGGTGTATCCTTTGAAATAACTGCAACCAAAACGAATTAATGGTAATAGCATTTTGTGGTCTTCAAATCTAATGTAGTGAAGAAGTTTTATTAAGAAGGGTGCAAATCCTCATTTATGCACATATTTCTTTTTTAAAAATTCACTTAAGCGGGGACGGTTGGCCAGAGTCGTGGAAACGGCAAAGCTCCGGAGAGGGCCACGACTCTGATGGTGATAATGATAATGATGATGATGATAATGATGATGATGATGATTATGACGATGATGATGTTTACGTTGATGATTACGATAACGATTACAATTACGATTTGTTCCACACACAAGCACTTTGCTCTGTTAGCCTGGTCTTCGTGCCCAAAATGCTGAAAAATTGTTGCACGATTATGCAAGTTGTAGTGATTATAATTTTTATGGAATATTTAACCAGAAATCAATTGCGTAGACGATCGACGAATACACCTACAGTGAACGTTTAGTGTAGTATTCCAGTTAAACGAGTAGTTTGGTACATTGGTGGCATTGGTGTAGTGGACCTTTTTTGTTGAATCACTGAACCCCGTTTTGCAAATAATCGTTGCTCCATTGTCTTCTGCACTGACTTGCAAAATAATAACTGACGACACATGTTGCACAAAATGAGACATGTTGCTAATTGTAACCAGAGGCATTCTGTTGAAAGCATTCCCTCCTGTGTACCATTGCATGGATGGAGTCCAGTCTCCAGAATAATTCACTGCACATCTGAGTGAAACGTAATCGAATTCTTTGATGCCACCATTTGACGCAGACATGCTAATAGTGCACTGTGGTTCTGATTCTGTGCAGAGCAACAAGTTGATATTACAGGCTTCATGAAAAATCGTGTTAATTATTATTATTTTGCATTTATTACGCGCGCAATGTCAGTAAAGCTGAATCTGGGGCACGAAGCACGTTGCAAGTCCAGCGCTCGATCCAATCGGTTACCGTGCTCCGTCAAAGTTAGTGGAATAACAGGACAATATTTAAACGTAAAAATGTAAATCCATTAAAAATAAGAATCCAAACCTTTCACACTCTCATAAGAGGTCACCTGCCCAGCGGTAAAGTTAGAAATGTATTGAAGGTGTGAATTGCCTCGCAATTGCATCAGTTATGTTAGTGAATAGGAAATTCCACTCAGAATCGGGAATTTATCGATAATGAATATTTTGATTGCCGAGAATTCATAGGAACAGAAATTGATATTTCTTTACCCTAAATAATTGAAGTAGGCTAAGCAACAGTGATTTTGAGATGTTACTAAATAGCTCTATGAACTCTCTCTGGTAAGAAATAAGCTAAACGCCAACGCGTAGAAGATGCGGTGCCAATCTGCTCTGTCATAGATCTTCTTCCATACTGTAGGCGTTATGTCGAAGTTGGACAGTCAAGGCTTCAGATCCACTCCACTCTTGTCTGTGTGTCTTAGGTCAGCTGCGTGTCTTCTCCGATCTTTTTGGTAATTGTTCAAAACGATTTACAAATCTCTGTGGTTGCTACTATGTAGGGAATCCGCAATATGCTCCTGAGGTACCAAACATCGAAGTTGTCGAGCTTTTTATTCAGGGCCTCTGTGGTCGTCAAAGTCTCACAACGCCAAACCTACCGTCTACAGAGCTGCAGCTTGGTGTTCAGCTCAAATACTGATCGCCAGGTTTCCTTACCAAGGGATAACTGCACGGTTTGGTCATTGCAGTCCTTTTCGCTGGATCAGCTGAGCACAGTTTGGTTACCTTGGTAGGTGAAGGTATCCACAACATTCAGCCTGTCAATCTGTGGTTCTCTGAATCTTGTCCTTGTCTCGTTTGATCTCCAGACCGTAGGCATTGACCTCCATACCCAATACCACAACCAAAAGTAATACTTGGTCCATCTCCACCAACAGTGAGACAACGAAACTATAATAGCTTACCGGTTATGTGATATATAAACTATAATAGCTTACCGGTTATGTGATAACTACATAATCGTTTCAGTCTCTTATAGAAAATTCATTGCAAAAATGTGAATATTACGCTAAAGAAATGTAACATAAGATTTTAACACATGAGATTACATGATAAGTTACCAAGGACAATCAACTGAGCGCTGAAACGATCAGGCTGTTGTGTTGACGTGCTGTAGTGTTTGCTAACAGCACAGGTGTAGATTCCGGCGTCATCAAGTTGAGTTGAGTTGGAGTAAAGCACTGCAGAACCACTTTCATCAACAAAGAAGCCAAAACGTGCATTCATTAGCCTTGCCTCGTCCCTCCAATTTGTCCAAATCGTTGTTGTATCGTCAGTGAATGGTCTTTTAATTGTCCACTCCCTGACTTTGTCGGCCTTACAATTCATTTGCATTCTTTGACCGACAGTAACGGCCGTATTCCATGGACGATCAGGAAATTTAACGCTTCCTGAAGATCCTGGAAATAGGACAATACTTGATTGCTGTGGTGTGCATTTGCTCGAACATTTGCCTGATTTACTGTAATTATTGTAATATAAGAACACATTAATGATAATGTTCTACGTAGGATTGATAACAGCAAACCTGACACATCTACATCATAGTTTTATATCGTTAAATACAAAAGCAGCCATAGTGATATAAAAGTCTTTGTGAATTTGATAGTATAAACATCCTAATCATCGCGAATGTTATAAATGACATACTTACCATATGCAACAAATAGCTGAAGAAGAACAAGGGACTTCCACATATTGCTAAAGCAACTGGCTGTTTGATTTTGTCTAATGCATTCGAACAAAACCCAAGTTTGTATTCAAACTGTAAGGGCTCGCATTTCAACAAGTGTTGTGATAGCAACTGGCGTAAAAAGGCTTTTGGAAGTGGATTGAATAATAGTTAGTTTAATGAGAAGGGTGAAAGCGAGTATGTGCAGTCGAAAACGTAAAATGCTTGAATCATCATGGCTTGTAAAATGATAAAATGTTAATGCACGTGACATGTAATTATGCAGACGGAGAATAGAGAAACACATGTCATTTTAGACGCAATATCAATTTTGGGTCTTATATTAAGAAACAAATATGGGTCAATTTTCTTGAGTTGAAACACAGACGTGTTCAAATTTATTTTGCCACTCGGCTACTTTGCAGTCTTATTTTGAGCTGGTTAAGCTTGACTATTCCTTATTGACAAATAACTTTCTTTGCTGTATATTTTGCTAAATGTTTTCAGAAAATTGACCTATTACTGATAATTATCTTGTCTTGTCTTGGGATTGTCTTGTCTTAAACTGTCATAATGCTGAGGATTGTCTGCTCCACGGACAATTTTATGTCAACTGGTTCTGTCCTTTGTTTTCAGTTGTAGCTGGTCGGACTATTATTCAATCCACGATTTGATGTTATCGATCCATGTCGTTTTGGGTCTTCTCCGAGCTCGAGGTCCAGGAATTGAGCCTCGGATGACCTCTTTATTTAAGCAGTCTACACTCTTTCGTAGCACATGCCCGAAGTATGAAAGCTTCCGGTCTTTGATTAATCTGAACAGACTCCTCTCTACTCCTGCCGTCTCAAAAACCCACTCATTTGTCTTCTTAGCAGTCCACGGTACTCTAAGAATCTGCAGCAGATACTTCATTTCAAATGCATTGATTCTTGCCTTTTCACCTTTCTTTATGGTCCAGCTCTCACAGCCATACTGTGCCAGTGGTCATACTAGAGCTTTCAGAAGTCGTATTTTTGATGCAAGCATGCCGTGGCTTTTCCATAGATTGTTTAATGCTGCCAAGATAGGAAAATGTGTTTCAGTCTGCACCAGTTGATTACCTTGTACGCTGCAGGCTGTACCATTTGTTGCCATGATTTACAACGTGGAGACTCGTCAGTGCTTTAAAAAAGTCATTTCTACAACTTTGTGTAGACTATATAGTTAACATTGGCATCCCAAAGTTGCGATTTATAACTTCAATAAGTATGTAATAAACTCTGCTGCTCTTCTGTCGTATCTATTAACTCATTCTGGACAAGATGGCAAAAAAACTGATTGATACAGGGTTTAGTTATTTGTCTTTGTTAAATTGTAGGCCTAAGTATATTTTTACGCGAAGCATCCAGAACATTCACAACAAAAGGTGAGAAAAAACGATTTAAAAAGAACCAAAAACGGCTCACAAAGTACCAAACTGTCATCCACGCACGGGGACTAACAGATTGAAACTGGCCACAAAATGTCATAAAACACTGCGAACCAAAATCCACAACTAAATAAAAGTTACACAAAGTACAGAAAGAGTGCAACAACTACGTTTACGAATGCGTATTTTTTACAAACTTTCTACAAGTCAGTGTGGCTACAACTGCACCCGGCTACATTGGCTGTACTGCAGCCAGTGATTACCGGTAAACTATTTCAGTTCTATGCAATGACACCCCATAAATCCCGCATCAAATCATAGTCAATCAAATAAAAAGGAATAAATTAACATTCATTTGAAGCTTAAGCACACTATCAAAACAGCATCCCAATTTACATCCTCCAAGTTGCATGTTTAGGTAATAAAATTCTAACTGCAGATGATACACCGGGATGGCAACCCAGGACGCAGCAGTATAAGCATATTCGACTGAGGTCATTACTTTTGATTCGACTTAGCACAAGACTTGTGAGTGAAGAACTAGCACAAGGTCCCTACACAGTAACCGTCTCAGGAAGACTGTTCGAACCCGTACTCTTCACGTTACAAGGCAAGCGTTTTATCAACTTGGCTATCTTTTTGTTGCTGTCAATTATGTGGTTTAGCGTCTTTTCAGATGGCTATATTATGATGGTTAGCTAGGCGGATCTCTGGTGTTTGCATACGATATTTACCAAAGCCAAATTAGATAAAAATGAGAAATGCGTAAAATTCATGGTAAACTGGTTTATATAATTTTGTTCTTTTCAGGCAATCACCTATGGCTTTCGCATTAGTAGTCCCTACGAAATCTATCTTATTCGACACGACTTGATTCAGTTAGACATCATATAAAATTACTCTTATTTTATACTGAATGTTGTAGATTTAATTGTAGCTTTCAGAATGATTTTACGCTCTTATAGAAAAACATTTTATTACAATTTAATTCAAAGCTATTAGTATATCCACAAGATATTTACTCCGTATGTGTACATGTTTTTGCCTATCTGTTAGCGATTTCTGTTTTACGTTACCAGGATTTGGTGGATTTTGCAGTCGATTCAAAGTCCACATCATGGTTATCTCTAATCTCCTTATATTCTCCTTTCATGTAGTCTATTACTTGGATGGGCTGGCGATGACTGTGGCTATGAACCAGGACAAAATTTTGCTTCAATGAGATTTGATTGGGATTTGATTTATTGCTGCTCCCAGTTATATTTGGTGTCTCACAGGGTTCCATCCTTGAGCCACTTATATACACCTAAATACTTCCGATCTTATGCAGAGCATCTTAGTATGTATGCCCTTTGACTCATAGACCATCAGTATACAGATAGCGTTCAGCTACATTGCATGGGCCTATTGGTCCATGGTTAATTCGTTTTATTTTGATAAAATTCTTTTATACTTTTACAGCTGATCTCCGCCAAAGGGCTATTTTAATATTTTAGACTCAAATAAATTTGATTATAGCAACACCATATGACCGTGCGCTCAACGTGTTTGCTAGCAAAGAGTATCCAAACTTTTCAAATTTTGCAATTGTGACAATGATGGGATATATTCATGTTAGGTGGCTAAAATATTATATTTTGCAGATAAGTTGACCCCTGTTCAATTGTTCTGTACATTTAGACAATGTACAACTTCTGCATAGATAGTTGCAATCCCTTCAACAAATACGACTTGATAACGGAATTCGTGGTTCTATGAAAGCAAATTTCCTTAGTGGGCGTAATGATGATCAAATTAGACTAATCTTCAAATTCCTTACAAAACTGTAATAGAATCTAATCTCGTCCATTCTTATACAATCTAATATTGATAAGTCTGCCTAACACATTGTTCATGCAGAGGAGTGGGCATTAGTTGCTGCGAAATTAAGGCAGGCATGAGTGTCTGCTTGGTATCCTTACGTAAATATTAAGACGTAGACGTTTGTGTAAAATGTGTGAACAAATATTTGCACTAATTTGAAGTTTTGCTCCAACTTTGCAACGTTTTTGGCCTCTTTGCCGT
This sequence comes from Norana najaformis, assembly GCA_964023275.1. Taxonomy (NCBI): domain Eukaryota; kingdom Metazoa; phylum Annelida; class Clitellata; order Crassiclitellata; family Hormogastridae; genus Norana; species Norana najaformis. The sequence continues at coordinate 50,081,231 of OZ029914.1, forward strand.
GTAAAATGATTATCGTGTATTACAAATAAACAATTGTAAAACTAAAATATGAACGTTTTTATCATTCGAATTCATGAAAAAGGCCTAGCCGTAATAGTTTGCAGTGCTGTGAACCAATTTTATATTTTTTTAAATTTTATAGATTAATTTAGCCTATATCATTTTTAAAATTTTGTTTTATTAGTAAACCAGGCAAAATATAAAAACTATGGTAATATATCCGTGTTATTTCGTTAGTGATTCATTCAGTCAATCATTCAGTTACTATATATAGCAACTCTTCAAACTATCAACTTAGAGACGTTCCCAGCCCAGCCACGCAGAAAGAGGAGTTTTTAAGTATCAATAAAAGTTGTATGGTTTCCCTAGTCAGATGACGCAGCAAATGAGGGTGTATCTGTCAATTGAATGGCCCAACCCACGGAGAGGCCCAACGACGAATGCCCAAGAGATGGCGGTTTTCAAACCAGCGCCACTGCATAGCCTGCAGCTTACAGCCCATACGTTTACTTAAACGAAAATTTCGTAATTATTTACCACTCAAATTGCAAGATAAACAATAGCGTACTAGCATTTGCTGCAATAAGGGTCCATGTTCGAATAAACGGTAAATGGCGTCGATTAACTCGGACAGAATCCTAGACTGGTTGCATCGTTAAACATTGCATTTATGACCGCATTGTTTCACTTTCTGTATATCCACAATTTACAATCTGGATAACGAGTTGCTTTCAACGTTGAACGATATTAAAGAGCCATCTTGAGTGGTCTGATGTCAAACTGTTCATAATTTGGTCATAAATCTTTTTTCCCTCAGAAGTTCGAATCCCATTGTTCTGTTTCCTCCTGTCTCTCTGGTTAAGCAGATCTTGATCTTCACATGGAGTCTATGGGCAACTGATCTCTTATCTGTCTTAACCTATTCAGGCTAGTGCCCAGCACTTAACTATTAGGTAGAGTCTTGGAAATTTTTGATCTATAATAACGATTAGTAACGAAAACTTGTCTTTTTGTTAAAGATGCTAAGTCACTAGCAATGCGCAAACTAACAAAATATATAACTTTGCCGCCCTTTAATGGAAGTCTAATACAAGAAATTTAGAGGCGATTATACATTCAATCATGTATGTTTGGGCAACAATGTTTTGACGAGATTTGATTATATTAGTGTTTTGTAAGGATTGTGAAGAGTATTTTAATTTGATCATCATTCCGCCCATTGAAGAAATTTGCTTTCATGGGAGCGCTGACGTCGTTATTACGTTATCCGTATTTGTTGAAGGGATTGCAAATATCTATGTAAAGGCTGATCTGGCCCCAATCAGGGGTAATATCTTATCCATATGCCGACGACATACAAGCGTATACTCATGGCCCGGCGTCAGAGGCTGTGTCTATGGACCATAGATTGCTCCAAGCATTATCGACACCCGAGGTCTGGTTGAATTCAAATCGCCTTCGCTTGAATCTTAACAAGACTCAAAATATATGACTTGGCAGCTCCATTCAAGTATCAAACACTGACATGTCAAATTTAACCCTTATATTTCCTCGTGTCTCCTTCTCTACCATAGTACGCTGGGGGGACCCTGGATCGGGAGCTCACTTTGCGGTAGCACATAAACAACGTTTATCGTGCCTGCTTTTATCATCTGCACCAAATAGGCACTATTCGGCGCTTCCTCTCGACCCAGGCTTCCATTACTCTAGTCCATGCATTTATGTGGTCTAGAATTGACTTTGGAAATACAGTTTTAGCATGTCTTTTGATCCTCCTATACTTCCCAGCTCAAATCTGTATTAAATGCGACCGCTCGCTTGATTGATGGTATTCCCAAATTTGGTCATATCTCAACATCCATACTGAAAAAACTTCACTAGAGCGCATTCTCTTCAACGTCCCTCAAATTTGCCCAAATCGAAGAATTCTATAGTTTAATGATTTTCAATCGTCTATTCGCGTCTTTTGTATAAGTCATCTATTTTACATTTCATTTACATTTTCGCCCGAAAGTAGAGGCCATTTTGCATCAACCAGCAGGCAATTTCCACTTCCTGAAATTGTTTGAAATTCGATAACATATGGCGGAAGAGTGCACAATAGGTTGATTCCAGATTAGTTGTTTGCAAAATTCATATATCACAGGTAAAGCTCTGCTCAAAAAGCTGAAAATGACATCGTGACACAATTTTCTTGCTATTTCATTCATGAACAAGAATGTATTTCAGAATTCGATGAAAAGCCGAGGAAATTGATAAGCTAATCATTGCAAATATTGGGGCTTACCTACTTACCAATTAGACAACCAGTTGAAAAAGAATATAAAACTCCCACATATTGCTGAAGATGTTGGTCTATTTGTTTTGGTTTTGGTGAACCTTAAACAAAGCTTAACTTATTTCTAAAACAAGAGTTTTCTTGTTGTCACACATAGGGTTACGACATGAAAAATGACTTTTCATGGATATCAGTTTGTTTTACGAGAGGAAGATCGGTAGGAGAAAATGTAAAACGGTAGTGCGAAAATCATTATGGACCTTTGTATGATATTGCTTATGACACATAATTATGCAGACGGAGACTAGAGAAAGAAAAGTCATTTTCGGCGCATTATCAGTTTTGGGGCCTACCAGTTGAGACTAATATGAGTCATTTTGTTATAGGCTAAAATACAGCAGCTACGCATTTCACATTGTGTGTCGATTTGCCTAGTGAATCTCATATCTGTCTGTCATATCTGTCTAACTGCATCTCTCTCACATTTCTCTCTCCCAAGTCGTCTTGACCAGGACTTACTAAATGCAGTATAATTAGTCGAAAGCACTGTTGTGAACGAAGTACAACTGAGCATCGTAATCAAATTCGCCTCTGGTTTAACGAAGCTTGATTAAGTCTGTATTTCGCAGTCAAGATGAATTTATATAAATTCAGAAAACCTGGCATTAGGACAGGACACGCTTTTACATAATTTGATATTAAATGAACCATAATGTTCGGAAATTTGATAAGGAGACTTGCCCAATAAAGTAAAATCTAAACCATATTAGGTCTTTTGGGTTTCGATGACGGAGCCTAATACCACAGTGCTATTGTGAAAGTTGGAAAGACATTCTTTTACACTTAGGTAAAAACAGTTTGATGTGACAGCCAGACGGAATTTAGCCACGCCACAATTATTCCTTGCAGAAACTTCTGTGTCTTTGGAGAAAACTGCAAAGATTCTAACTGATTTACTTGAAAGTTGAAACGGTTAATGACAATGATAAGATTCCCACAAATACGTCAGACCAAGTTGATACAACTAATGAGAGTTGAGTACGAAATACGAGAGACGAGTAGCAGAGTTTATTACATATAAATCGGAATTAATAAATCTCAACTTTGGGAGGCCAGTATAATACGCAGTGCATATAGTCCACAAAAATGTATAAATCATTTTCTCAAAGCACTGGCCAGTCTCCACGTTGGAAGTCATAACAACAAATGGTACAGCCTGCAGAGTACAAGGTAATCGACTGCAGCAGATTGACACATTTTCATATTTTGGCTCACTTATAACCGTATATTAAGAATGCAGTTAAGAGATTCGGCAAAAGGAGAAGGTGTCGGGCAGCATTAAAGAATGTATGGAAAAGCCACGGCATGCTTGCAACAAAAATACGACTTCCGAAAGCTCTTGCACGGCCAGCGGCACAGTATGACTGTGAGAGCTGGATCATAAACAAAGGTAAAGAGGCAAGAATCAGCGCATTTGAAATGAAGTTCCTGCGGCATATTCTTAGAGTACCGTGGACTGCTAAGAAGACAAGTGAGTGGGTCTTTGAGATGGCAGTAGTAGAGAGGAGTCTGTTCGGATTAAACAAAAAACTGGAAGCTTTCATACTTCACGTATATGCTACGAAGGAGTGGAGAATGCTTAGATAAAGAGGTCATCCAAGGCTCCATTCCTGGATCCCAGACACGGAGAAGACCCATGATGACATGAATCGATAACATCAAGTCGTGGATTGCATTAAATTTCGACCAGTTATAAATGAAGACAAGGGGCAGAAGTAGATGACACTAAATTGTCCTTAGTGCACACAATCTTCAGCTGTAGGACGTTTGAAGACAAGACAGGACAAGATATTTATCAGGAATAGGTCCACTTTCCGAAAAGTTTCGGCAAAATATACTGGAATGAAAGTCATTCCTGATTAAGGAATAGTCATGATTAACCAGATCAAAATAAGACTGCAAAATAGCAGCGTGGCAAAATCAAAATATATTTGAACACGTCTCCGTCGCAACTTCTAGAAAATTGACCCATATTTGTTTCTTAAGATAAGGCCCAATTTGATAATGCGTTTAAAATGACTTGTGTTTCTTTATTCTCAGTCTGCATAATTACATGTCATATCCATTAACATTTTATCATTTTATAAGCCATGATGATTCTAACAGGCCATTTTACGTTTTCGACTGCACATACTCGCTTTCATCCTTCTCATTAAACTATCACATAGGCTTTCAAAAGCGTTTTTACGCCATTTGCTACCGCAATACTTGTTGAAATGCGAGCCTTTACAGTTTGAATACAAACTTGGGTTTTGTTCGAATGCATTAGATTAAAGACAGAGCTTTAGCAATATGTGGAAGTCCCTTGTTCTTTTTCAGCTATTTTTTCTAAATGGTAAGTTAGTACTTAATAACAACCACCATGAATGGCATGTTTTCTTTATAGAAATGACATTTATATTATTATGGCTGTTTTTGTATCAGAATATATACACCAATGATGTAGATATCCCAGTTTTGTTTTTAGCATTCTTACGCAGAGATATGCTCTTATATTATCATAATTATAATAAATCAGGCAAACATTCAGGCAAATCAAGTATTCTCCTATTTCTAGGATCTTCAGGAAGTGTTAAGTTTCCTGATCGTCCATGGAATACGGCTGTCACTGTCGGTCAAAGAATGCAAATGAAATGTAAGGCCGACAAAGTGGTCGAGTGGACGTTTAAACGACCATTCCGTGACAATCCAACTCCGATTTGTACAAATTGGAAGGATGATGCAAAGCTAATTAATGCACATTTTGGCTGCTATGTTGAGGAAAATGGTTCTGCACAGCTTTACTCCAACTCAACTCAACTCGATGACTCCGGAATCTACACCTGTGTTACTAGCAAGATGCAACGACAGCCTGATCACTTCAGCGCCCAGTTGATTATCTTTGGTAAATTGCCGTGTAATCTCATGTTTTTAAAATCTTATATTACATTTCTTTAGCATAAAATTCACATTTTTCCAAGGAAATTTCTGTAAGTGGCTATAACGATTATATAGCTGGTAAGCTATTACATAGTTTTATTGTATCACTGCTTGTGGAGATGAAAAACGTATTACTTATGGAGCTGCAAAAATGGGCAAGGAGGTTAATGTCGGTCTAGATATCAAACAAATGGAACAAGTTCCAGACCACCACGAATTGCCAAGCTTAAGGTTGTGGATGCCTTCACTTACCTAGATAACCAAAGAGAAGATCAAATGATTAATTGCAATAATCAGACCTAGCAATTATCTCTGGATGAGAACATCTGGCGCTCCACGGCTGAACTGGCCACCAAGCTGCAGCTCTGTAGACTACGTTTGGCGGTTTTTCTTTGCAACTGCAAGACTGAGGACCACAGAGGCTTCGAATAAGAAGTCCGACACCTTCGAAGTGAGGTTTGTCAGGATGATCCTGCGGATCCCCTACGTTGACCATGCAAGCAACTTAGCGATCAGAAATAGAACGGCGACAGTACCAGTCTCCGCCAAGTTCGAAAATGGGGTTTGCGTTTCTCCGGACATGTCGCACGTGCTACAGCAGATATTACCACCCGAAGAGCCTTGTGGTACCAGTGAACAAGCCTCCCCCCAACTGATTGGTGAAGCCTAAGATGTCCACCTAGGACCACATGGACTAGAGTTGTGGAACAGGATCTGAAACTTTGACTCTCGATCTTCTTACAGTATTGGAGAAGTTCTAAAATACAGTAACTTGGATACAGTAGCTTGGATCCGCATCTTCTACGCAACCGAACTCGCACGATAGAGAGTCTGTAGAACTTTTTACTAGCATCTTAAACTTCTTGTTCTTTGCAATTGTCTACTTCTGAGATATTATCACGTTATGTTCCATAAACTGTTGGCAAACAAAATATATATTAGCACTAAATTTCCGATCGTTGGGTGGAATTCCAAACTTATTGATATAACTGAAGCAATTGCGATGCAACAAAATAACCTTCAATGCATTTCTAACTTTATCGCTGGGCAGGTGATATGTTGTAAGGTTTGGATTTTTATTTCATGGATTTTTTTATTTTAATGGTTCAAATAGTGACTTATTATTTCACTGACATCTTTGTCAGACCTTGAAACATGTAACAACATCAACTTGTTGCTTTCTTCAGAATCAGAACCACAGTGCAGCATCAACATGTCCGCAGCAAACGGGAGCATAAAAGAGTTCGATTACATTTTACTCAGATGTGCAGTGAATTACTCTGGAGACTGGACACCATCCATGCAATGGTCCATAAGAGGGAAAGCTTTCAACAAAACGCCTCTGGTTATAAACAGCATGATGTCTCATTATGTGCAAAATTTGTCCTCAGTTATTATTTTGCAAGTCAGTGCAGAAGACAACGGTGCAACGATAACTTGCAAAACATGGTTCACTGATACACCAAAAAAGGTTCACTACACCAATGCCTCCAATGTACCAAATTACTCGTTTTATTGGAATACTACATTAAACGTTCATTGTAAGTGAATTTATAATTTGTTTAAGCATATAGTTTTTAACTAAATATTCATAAAGAATAATCATGCTTAGAATCACGTCGACTTGCACAGCTGCGAAGACACACTTATCTTTTGGTTACGAAGACCAGGTTAATCAATCAAGGTGCTGGTGTGTGGCACCACGATACATCATCATCATCACGATAATCATCATCATCCTTACCGTTATCATCATTATAATCATCATCAGGAGCATTATCAGTGGGGCGCCTTTTTATGGAGCGTTGCTGTTTCCGCCACTCTTGTTAACCATACCAGCATACGTGAATATTTAAAAAATGAATGAAGTGTATAAATGTGAATTCGAATTCTTCTAATAAAACTTCTTCACCACATAGGAAATTACAGACTACATGCGAGTTTGAGGACCGCAATATACTGTTAGCATAAATTCGTTTTAGCTACAGTGATTTCAAAGTATAAAACGTTTTAATTAAATAGTTTTGTTTATGTCTTCATAGTTGTACAACACCAAACAGTTCTGTTCTTGTTATCACTAAAACTGTATTGCCATGAGAAATGTCAGGCGTGAACATTTTATCTTGCGTCACTGAAAATACTTGACAAATTTTCAATAATTATTACAATTGAATAATTATACAACTTCAACTTCTGTTCTGAGTTTCCTCAGTCTGTTTTATTAACAGCAATTTTTATTAGGCTTAAGTAAATAAAGTCTCAGAATAAATGTTTTTCTCCATTTCAGTTGGACCGAGGAATGTTAAAATAACACCTAAGAAGGACACATATCAACAGGAAGACGTTCTAAACTGTACCGCTGATGGAAATCCAAGTCCTTCGTACATGTGGAGAAATGCAAAGACGCAAGAGGCAGTTGCAGTTGGGCCTCATTTAGCCTTAAATGAAGCAAGAATAGAAGCCAATCAACGTTACCACTTTGAATGCATTGCTGAAAATCAAATCACAATTTCTTCTGCAACGATCAATATTATTATTATCCAAGGTAATATGACATGAACAGCTTAGGATGTATGTACTTGTGTGTGTGTGGTATGTTTGTATGTATGTGTGTGTATGTATGTATGTATCCATGTGTGGATAGATGGTTGTATGTATGCATTCTTGCATTTTCGTGTGTATATTACGTCACTGATGGGAGGAAATTGACCGCGCATTGTGATGCTTACTATACTCAGATCTAACTCAGCGTTGCGGTCTTGAATGCTCCATCGGCTGCCCAGCGCTTTGTTTATTGCATTGAATGCATCGAGGATTGGATGGGTCGCAATCGCTTGAAGATGAATGTCGATAAAACGCAGCTCATCTGGATAGAGACGAGACGTCTTTCCAGACAGGGTTTCGACTGACGCGATCCAGCTGCAGTCATCAGATGTGTGTCGATGTTCACATGTCTCCCCAGTCGACAGTGGCACCCAGATCTGGGTGTCACTATCGACTTTGGGATGTCGATGGGGGAACATGTGGCAAATATCCGCATAAAGTGCTACTTCGAGTTGCGTGAGCTGAAACAGGTCCGATCGTCGCTATCACTCTACTCCAGAAACAGCCTCGTTCGGACCCTCGTAAGTAGTCGACTCGACTATTGCAACAGTCTGCTGTACCGAGTTGGCTTTGGACTGATCAGGAGGCTGCAAAACGTGCAGGACGCCGCTACCAGGATCGTTATGGGTGCGCGGAAATTCGACTACATTAGCCCTGTGCTGCGCTAGCTACACTGGCTCCAGATCCGCAGGAAGATTGTCTTCAAGGTTGCAACACGTGTTTATAAGCGTTGGTATGGGATGGCGCCGTACCTGGCTTGGAGCTGTGTACTGGCCTCTTAGATTGTGGGGTGGTGGCCGTTATGCTCTGGAATGACCCACGTCCTGGTGTGGTGTAGAATGGCCACTGCCATGCGTGTAAGAACCTTTGGTGCGTCTGGCCCAAGGGTATGGAATGCTACTTGAGCCAAGTTAGAAGGAACAGTACGTATATTCGCAGAAAGACTGTTCTCTATAGGGATGTACTAAAGCACGATAGTGTGCGGATTTCTCATGTTATTTACGAAAGCCAGTGTCCAAGAGATCTCCACAGTAACCCGAGCGAAGCGACTAAAGCCCAGTTGGATTGAACAGCATCTGCATGATCACACTGGATCACAAGAAAAATTTTTTCGCCTGCTACTAGGCATATGTTATGTGTACTACACTAAATCGAATCTGCTGATTCCAAATCTGAAGTCAGATTTTGTGTAGCACGTCAGCATCTTAAGATATGCAGCATACATGCTAATAATTATGCAAACTCAGAGTATTCATAACAAGAAACAAAATGTTTTTCTTTTATAACTTGAAATTAAAATATGTTTTAAAATGTTATATAAATATATGTATGTTACTCAGATGAAAGCATACATTTCGAAATTTTGTCTCTAGCTTAACTCTATACGAGGTCAAAAGTGCTTTAGACACTTGCTCTTGCGCTTGTGAGTGGCCGCTGTTGCCCGCTGCAGAAACCAGCAGTAATCGCCCATCATGTTGGAATTGCAGTGGCCCTGATATCTTGCTTCAAAGGTGGAGATGTCTTGATAGAATCTCTCTCCATGCTCATCGCTTACATCACCCAAGTTTGGTGGGAAAAAATCCAGATGGGAATGTAAGAAATGTATTTTTAGTGACATCCGGCAGCCGAGTTGCTTATATGCTGTTAGCAATGCATGTTGCTAACGAGTTCAGCATAGTTCTCAGCTCGGTGATTCCCAAGGAAGTTTTGCACCACCAACGTACATGCATCCCAAGCGGCAAATTCCAGTGGGTTGAGCTTGGTTCTAAATACAGTATCACGCATTAGTTCGCGGATTTCTAGCCCAATAAAAATTCCATCCTTCAGCTTAGCATCAGTTTTGACGGCTCCAAATTTATCTCTCAGATACTGGAAGCCTTGTCCAGTACGATCCATTGTCACTACGAAATTCCTCATGAGGCCCAGTTTAATGTGAAGTGGTGGTAAGTACACTTTCAATGGATCAACCAATGCTTCGTATTGCACGTTATGCCGACCAACAATGTGCTCAGATCTAGGAGGCCACAGTTTCACTTTGTAATGGTTGCTGTCATCACGACTGTTCCACAAGCACAAAAAGCACATATGTTTTGTGTACCCCAGCTGTAGGCCTAGAATAAGTGCTACCACTTTGAGGTCCGCACAGATGTTTCATTTGTGGTCTGAGTAGTTGATCACTTTCAAAATGAGTTTCATTGAATCATATGTCTCTTTGAGGCCTACAGCGTGGGCTATAGGAACAGACGGCTTTTCTTTACCATTTTGCACCAACACAGCTTTCAAGCTCGCTTGGCTGGAATCTATGAACAATCTCCACTGATCAGGAACGTATTCGCAACCTAAATTCAGCATGAGACCGTTCACGTCAGTACAGAAACAGATATCATTTTCCAGTTTGTAATATGTAGCTAACTGTTTGTGACGATAACGGAAGTTTGATGTTGTGGTACCTTTTTGAAGCAAGTTCCACTCCCCTAGTCTGGAGGCTAACAGTTCAGATTTCTCCTTTGGCAAAGATAGGTCCCTCATCAGATCATCTAACTCACCTTGCCTTATCAAATGCGGCCTACCCTCTTCCAAATCTTGATCACTGGATTCATGAACAGTAACGTCATCTTCTACTGTATATTACCATCAGAACTGTCCTTTTCATCAGCACCCGCAGCAGGCGGAAATCGTACTGGATTCTCTTCATCATGCGGCACTGGCTTTAGAGCGGACTCGCAATCAGGATAAACGATTTTAGACTTATTTTTCTTTGAAAATCCAGCAACTTTAGTAATGCAGAAATAACAGTCTGCGTGATGATTTCTTGGCTCGGGCCACACCATAGGCACAGCAAACGGCATATAATTCCTTTTGCCATTCAGCCACTGTGTAAGCCCAGAGTAGCACACGGTGCAGCAGACATGAGGTGCCCAACTTTTATCCTGGTCTCCGATTTGACATCCAAAATAATACTTGTAAGCAATCATCACTCTCTTAGTTAACTTCTTGCTCTGGTCACAGAGTATATTTACCACAAACATAGCAAAAATTGTCTGGATGGTTAACACAGCCTCGCCTAATCATTTCAAAATTAAATCTCACACACTAGCTACAGCTATATAAGAAAACTTCACCTTCGTTCTACGCAATCTCGCCTTATATACTGGTATTGATGCTGACGTCAGCTCGCTGACATGCCCAATCATGTCTAGCGCCTGCTGCAGGCTTGCTGTTAGGAATATTTCAGGCGACACTTGCAGGCATGCACGTATCACAGGCAGCAATCGTGGAGACACATACAACAGAATGTACAGACATAACCGAAAACGAGTCCTTACGTCATTACTTGAATGCATGCATAACTTAAAATCTAGACGTGCTGGGCAGATTCTGACTTCATATTTGGAATCAGCACATTTGAATCAATATAAGGCACATGCATTACTTTCAGTAGCAAAATCGTTGTGATCCAGTGTCATGAGAGAAGTCCCAGTTCTGTGGAATGCTTCACTGTTCTGAACAATGCCTATTTTGTCTTTGGCCAAAACGTTTACGCTGTGCATAAGAAGATGATGTGATTTCATTGTGATCTATTAAGAAACTGTTCTCGGTAATGTAAAGTAATCAGATTGTAGAAAGATCTTCATAGGGCTCAATATGAGCTATTTCTATCCCAGTCATGATGACACACCTGCTATGTATTATCAATGACTCATGTCTTACCTCTTTTTATTTATTCAGGCAGGGATCTTTTTCTCATTACCCTATTGATGGGAATAATATGTGCCATTTTGTTGCTAATTGCAATTGTTATCGGCAGAGAACAGATAACAGGTAGGCAAACTAATGTTTACTTCTAAATGGGTTGCTAAGTAATTGGCTATGATCTTAACCTACTATAATTTTAATGTCATATAATGACGACAGTTTATAAACGTTCTAAGTAGCGAGCTATTTCTAGGGTGTTCTACAATGTCAATATCAGCACAAGTACTAAGGGTTACCTAGTAAACTGAACAAGAGTTACTTTGTAAAATAGAATTTCACTTGTTTTGAAACGCGAATCTATGGAATTGTATTACGAGTATTATTCCCGTTTAGTTAGTAAGTAATTTTACTGCATTTATCAATTCATAATTCGTTTATACTTTTAGAAAACAATAATATTATTATTAATACTAGTGTATGAACGGTTAATCAATCAAGCAACTGAATTAGTAGATAACTCGCAGCATGCAGCACGCCTCAGACTGGGCTCATGGCCCGTCGCGTGCTTCACTGTAGAATTCCATTGATCTCTGTCCTGTGCTAACAGACTCAGCTTGTGCACGTCCGTCTGGGACATGAATTGGAATATAAGCCTAATAGCAGCCAAAAATAGCGAAGATGCGATAGATTGTTGTTGATCAATGGATCACTTTTGAAATACTTGTAGGATGTATTGCTAATATTGTGGATGTGTTTCGACGAGACTCGGGCACTGAGCCGGACATACTACCGGACGCCGGTGAAAATCACAATGGTCTGAATGAGCACTTCATTATCATAGTATTCAACCTAATAGAATTGCTCCATTTTAAGTTGTATTGTCGATTACTTGATATTTGCTGTGTATGTATGATAAGCAATATTCACTCTTCTGCATTTGTGTCCTTACTTATCTGTATTGGCTTTGATTGTGCTTGTGTCCATGTTTATCGTTTAAAAAGCGTTTTTCTTTGAGACTTCATACTCATTGGTGAAGGTGTATCCGATTGTTTTCAGGCGGAGCTTATAACTTTCAGCTGGAGCCTTATGGACAATATGTGCTGCCAGCAGAGGCTGTTGGTGAGCTATATATTTTTTGCCAGTGCAGTGTTTTCGTTTATTTTATGTTACATCACAGTGTAATAGTAAATTCTAGAGCATCGTTATTATGAAGGTTAGCAACTAATAGCCCAGTGAAGTTTATCCTGAACTTGAGGTCAGATGTTACATATAGACCCATTATTCGGTGAAATTTTCGTTCTTAATCTCCCGTGCACACATGCAAATAGACTCTCAAATGCAGTGATCGAAACACATATATCGACCCTCGTAAGGTATGCTTCTTTATCATTCCTTAAATTCAGACTAACTTTTAAGAACACTGAGATGTTGGCTTGGCATAAACAATGCAAACTATAAAATGGCCAAATAGTTATAAATAATACTGCATAGATATAAAGGCAGCATGCAAATCAATTGGTCCAAATATTATTGATATGACCAGACCCCTCTGTCTAGCTATTTCTATATGTATAGTTATTTGCTTAGTCATAATGGAGACCAAAAGTTACCGACAGTATGAGATTGCAAGCCACAGTAATGTAATGCGTTACAACAAAATTACTTTAAAAAGTTTAACCATTTTTCCAGGAAACGCTCCGAGACAACGAGCTGAAAACGAAATAGGATGCCACGCCGTCGAAGATGGTAGGTTCACAGCCAAATGTTAAAACAAAAGTATTTTATCGCCTATTTGTATTTTACTCCAATTTTTCTACACCATTTAATTGAACCAGTGTGTTTGCATCGCTGAGCGCAAAAGTTTTAAATTTTGTCTAAAAATGTAGCCATGAGAGAGAATAATATTGCAGTTTATATGTTTTAGCCCCAACGAGAAATTTTTCCCAGTCCACAAAAATTGGTCACGTTTTTGGTTGGTTGAAGCCTATCCCGAGAACTGTGTGCACATATTGGGGCAACTTTGGTAATCGTAATCGTAATCGTAATCGTAATCTCGAGATTTCTACAGCGCTCAACGAAAGCTAAGTCGCGAGAACCAGCTTATTCACAAGCGCTCAGTCAAAACAAAATCGATAGGCAAAAGGGTCAAGATCCAGGAGTCAGGCACTCAGACAGTCGGACGGCTACGGTGGATGCTGTTTGAAATTGAAGCGAGAAGAGAGATAAGGGGAAGAGGAAGAATCAGGATAAGATTTATAAGCATAACGAAGAGCATGTTTAGGTGTTTATTTTGAAAGTTTTCAGTTCCTGGTAATCAAGAACAACGTAATACGTAACATGCGCAACACTGACTCCATAAACTACTTTAACGTACATATTGATGTGTTTTAAGGGGCTGTCGCGTCTATGTTACACCAGAGAGATGAACCGGTGTATGCTGAGATCAACAAACCATGCAAATGTTAGTATGTCATCTTAGAGTAGGTAGAATATTTCTATTGATTACTAACAGTGGAGTGTCAATAAACAGAATTCGCTGCACGCGTGTATTGGGTTATTTCTTTAGGGCCTTTAGGAACCTTTACTCCTGAGAACACAGCATTCGTTATGGTTCATGCAGCAAAGAAGGCTGTTTGATCGTATTTGTATACCTAACCTTAAATGTACTTTTGTATAGCGCCTGTTCAAGATAACTCCTCAGAAATGTTTCCCACCTGAATACACAAGACCACGATCAAATAGAACGGTATTCTGGCGAAATAGTTTTATGTGTCAGTTTTTTGTGAACAAGGATTCTCTTACTATTCTGACATCTAGTGAATGCTTTACAAAAATCTAAACATTGGCTAAATGGTGTTCTAGGATTCATATAAGTCTGCATTGACCTTTAGATAACGAGTGACGTTGTCTTTCTGAGATTTCATTCTTCATTGGCTGACTAACTTCATTTACTTAAAGCATTTAGACAGTCTCTGCATTTCCTGTAAATTCAACGGAAACAAGTTAAGAGGACGATCCCGAATTGTGGATTTTGTTTTGTTTTGGTTATCAGATACCACTGAATTATGCATTCAGTATGATAATATAAACTGCAGTTCAATATAATGCCTTTCTGAAAATAATGAGATCAAGTAAGGTCGACGTCAACGGCCCCTACAAGCATATGATATCGTAAGCAGATTCTAGTTTAAATGCCTTTTATTATCGTAACTAATAGACAAATTGAGTAAGAAGTGACGCTATAAATGTTTTCGTTCAAAATTCAATGTTTAAGTGCATCCTCGTTGATTGCTAAGATTGGAATATACTCACTTTTGAGACGGTGAAAACTTAATCTGTAATTGCTGAAATCAACTTTTTCAGACAGAACAACTGAAGCAGCCGTTTTATGTCAAGCGCAGACACTTCCCGTTGACTCCAGAATCAAGAAAACAGCATATGGCTAGTATTCCATTTTAAATTGGATTTCTCTATATTTTGAAAACGAACAAAATCATTATATTCGGCTTGCTCAATAACTAGCATATTCCAGCAAATGTGGAATTAAACTAGAAATAAAGACCATAATATGATAACATTTATTACTGATTTATAGTGTTTAGTCGTGCGAATTTAATAGAGTAAAGACATCTGTAAAATATAGCTGTTCATGAACTGATACATCAGTACCAATTTCCTGTGACATTTCTAATCAAACGTTTGGTGCTTTTGAAAGTATTCTGATGGAAATGAATACTTTCTGCTAATTTCAAACAGCTAAACACTATTCCACTGCCATTATATCAATTTAATTTATATTCTTTTAGTTAGTTGAATTATAGATGTTACGTTATACATATGTATGTTTATTTTTTATTAAACCATAAAATTGTAATCTTGAACAATGAGGATTTATTATAGTGAAATGGTTTGCACCTGATTCCACGTTAAGAATAAAGTCACACTGTTCAAGTTTTCTCAAAAAATTTAATGTAACATCTAATCTAATGACTTCTATAGCGCTGTTACCATAATGCCCAAGTCATCAATCGATGGTGGCTTGAATTGAAATCGTAATCAAAATCAAAATCTTTTGGAGAAGCCAGTTCAACATCCAATAGGTCAGAGAAACCAGCAGTTAGGCTACAGGGCGCATGCAAGTTGAAACAGGTGAGTCTTAAATCGGAAGTGCATTTATCTTTGATTATTCCAGACAGTATTAAGTTCTGTATTGCAACATCGCAAAATTCTACTTGGTATTACTGCATAAAATGTTTGCAGACAACAAAGTTGAATCAGCCACGTTGAGTCCATCGCAAACACTTCCTGTTGACTCCAAACTGAAGAAAAACGAATATGGCAAGTATTTAAGTTGCTTAAGTTAAACTTAGTCCTGTTGAATATGGATAATCACTTTTTAGCCTACAAAATGCTTAGAGTTAGATCTTGCATTGGGATTCATGAAATCTGTTGTATGTTCTTTTAGAGGTAGGCATTTTTGCAAATAATCAAATGTGTAGCTAAATGCATTATTGGCATTTATTTGCTGTATGTGTTGTTGTCTTAAATAGCTGCATCCGAATGCAAAGCTAATATTCCATTTAACACAACAGTGAAGCCGTCTTCAGCAAAAATGGTAAGATAAGATTAATATTACCACAAATCTGAAATAAATTTTAAAATCGTAGCATGTTATAAATTATTTGTGAGGTTCTTTGAATAGCGCTAGTGTCCTGATTTATGCATGCATGAATACATCGTATTCGTTCCAAGTTTATTAGTAGAAAAAGTAGGACCCATGTCAGCAGTTGAACGCAAGGGAGGTACTTATTTTCCGCTCTTCGACGCGTTAGCCAATAACAGAGGCTTCCCAAGATCCTGGACACAGGTCAGTGCATCCCATGACTTTCCGTTTATTTCTCAGCTTACGTCGGTACCAAGTTCTACTGTTTTGTGACAGAGGCACGTGTTAGTAGACAACTTTGCCATGGTCGTTACGGAGTCCGGTCAACAGGGCGAACCCGCAAGATTTTGGTTACATACCAGCGTGCTAACCGAGTAGACCAACATTTGCTCAGTTAGCCAATGCATTGACGGTTTATGCCGTTGACGATGAGGCGTTTTATTTTACGGTGTATACTTTACAGTTCTAAATCAAGAAAGCAGTTCGACAAATGCACACAATTACACCCAGGCCCTATCATAGGGGCAGCAGGCCATTTGGCCCGGGTTTCACACGGTAACAGGCCTCGCCTTAACATGCAGTTTTTTTAATCAACTTTAAAATAAGAAAGAAATGTTCTTTTTCGAACCAAAGATTTTATTCTTCTCTTTCGTTAACTAACAATTAATCTTTCGAATTAATTTAATTTGTTTTATTATTTATTGATATTTATCTATCTTTTTGTATTAAAATTCAGGACTGCGATTTAGTAGGCTTATATTGCTCATGCATCGAAAACGGGGCCTCGCATTTGCATTGACCCTTTTTACAACTATGTTGTATGAGCTCATTTGCCTTTGATTTTTAAAGAGCATTGGACTTGACGGTACAATCTATACGGATCTGAAGACAGATGGAGTTCATCATGAGGCGCAGGCTACTGGATCACTGTTCAACAAATCGAATTACGCCTTCATTGACCACACAACTGAACCTCCGCCACCTCCACAGAGAGAATGATATGCCCCTTTCGAAAATTGCAATGACACTGATAAAACGTTCGACTTTCACAAATATGCTTGGGGTTAATTTTCCAATGCTTCACATTAATTTAACGCCTCTTGATTTAACCGTGTGGCATCTAAACTATCCTAGAAACTCAAGATGACGAATCTGTAGACTTTTTAAATGAAAGACAGCCTTATCCAACCTTGACATTGGTCAAGTGTTGCGTTATTAGAGCTCCAGTGCATGTACAGTCTAAGGCTTTTACAGTATCTTGCTTTAGAAAAGGTCAAAAATAAAAACGATGACTTGAAAAATGCGCTGTCAAAACGATCGCGTGGTCGTAAATATGAACCGTGCGCTAGATAACGAAAACTGCTACATTAATTGTATACAATAGACACGGTTTTCTATAGCAACCGTATGGCCTCGACCATTCTAATTGTTTAATGAATTTATTGGATGAGATCCTTCACCACCGATGCCCATTTAGAATGGACGCCACGCCATTTAAGGTCACCGTGTACAGACCGTGATAGCCCGAGATTCAAATCTCTGAAATAAGCCCCACGATGGGGTTGCGGACCGGCATTCTTACGTTTAGAAGCGCCTTGACGTACGCTTTTACCAATGTAACAAACACTGTTGTAATCTACTATTCGTTTGACTATGTTTGCATTTAGCATATGAACACTATTGCCGAATATCGAATATTGTCTTATTTCCAATCTATCCTGTTATTCAGAAAATTATTATTGTCGACTATTTGGAAGAACCTGCTCACTAAATGAGAAACAGAAAGTATATGTTGTCTAGTATTTGCAAATATATTGCAAAAAATTCGTGAGCCAGGTAGGCTTATCATTGATTTCTCTTTCATAACCTCGTGTTTCCTTTTCAGAGCTTCTCTTGCCTGATAAATATTATTAATCAATCGACTGGAAATCAGGGCATTTGCTAGTTAAACGAACACAGTTTGAGGTAGTTCAAAATAGCCTGCGACCAATGATATCAGAGCAACGGTTAAGAGCTAACAGGAAGGAGAATCAAACCTGGCGCCAAAACTGACCAAACAACCCTGGCTACTGCGGATATGATTTGATATACCGCCGATGTTTGAGATCTAGAAAAAATCCGTTAAATATTCATAGAGTCCTGTGCAGAACACTAAGAGGGCGTGATGGGTCCAGGCACGACTAGTCCAGGCACGGACGGCTGGTTTGGAAACTACGGGTGCAGAAACGGCAGTTCCAGGCACGGCGGGTCCAGGTTCGGCGGGTCCAGGAACGGTGGGTTCAGATGAATAGTGATACGGTAATGGGGAATGCGGTAGTACCGCGTCTACCGCAGTTTTACCGAGGAAATGCGTCAGAAGCGACGGTAATACCGTGGGTATGGAATTGAGGCTTACGGTAATACCATGGGGATGGAAATACGAGCACGATAATTCCCGCGGTAACGGTTGTAGCATTACCAAAATTTCCCACTGCATCAGATAATTTTACTTTTTGCTCTAAATTGTTCTGCCTATTCAATGTCAATACTATAGAGCTATACTGCGCTCTTTATTGCATTAATATTTGAGGTAAGAAATAAGACCACTCGTTATTGCATTAATATTTTACATAAGAAATAAGACCACTCATTAATATTTGACGTAAGAAATAAGACCACTCTTTATTGCATTAATATTTGACGTAAGAAATAAGACCACTGTTTATTGCATTAATATTTGACATAAGAAATAAGACCATTCTTTATTGCATTAATATTTGACGTAAGAAATAAGACCATTCTTTATTGCATTAATATTTGACGTAAGAAATGAGACCACTCTTTATTGCATTAATATTTGACGTAAGAAATAAGACCGCTCTTTATTGCATTAATATTTGACGTAAGAAATAAGATCACTCTTTATTGCAGTGATATTTGACTATAAACAAATGTATCCACCAAAAAAAGATGAACAGTTTTGAAGTATTATCTGTTATATGACTCATTAAGATGATAAAATATATGGTTCCATGTCAAAATGGTATTAGACAAAATGTCATGGGCAAAATGGCAGGGACAAAATGTAATAATGACAAAATGACATGAGGCAAAATGTCATGCTGTACGTGTTTTATTGAAAACTTAAAGCAAAGAAACATAATCTTCGAATATGTTCATTTTAGGCAGCCACGGGATATAAAAGAATATATAAGAATAGAATAAAGGGTAATGTTCAAAGAAACCAGGCTCAAAATGTAAAATGACATCGGCCTATGGGATTGATTTTGCACAATATGAGCGTGTGGAGACTTGAGGAAAGAAAACGAAAACTAAAATGTCAATACCTAGGCAAAATTACACATTTAAGCGAATTTAAGCGGTTTATGTTCACAGTAAAGCATCTTGATACAAACCTATTACTTATCAGATTGTTTCAAAACACAACGTCGCTGAATTTTTCGTCAAACATTCTATAAAAGTGTTTAATTTCATCAATGTGGTGATTATGGGTGAATAGGATCATGAACAGGACCCACATGAAAAATAAATCAATTGTCTAGAATTCTTGATTATTTTAGCCAAACCAATCGTAGATAGGACCTTAGCCGATAGTCTAGGCATGCACATTTGAAAAATGACCCTAGTTCGATGAAAGCTATGATCTGTCGTTGTGGGCGTTAAATTACATGAGTAAGCCAAAAGTTACACGCCGATGGGCCGTGATGAGCCGAGCTACTGCAGTCCAGTATTAAGGGTCACATAACTCTAGTATTGTGCTATCCTTGCAATCAAACGAACGTAACAGCTTCTTGTGTACAGATGAGGCGAAATAGTTAACATGCATAACTGACCATGTTTGAGTGTCGCAGCTTTTTTCACTTAATCGCAAAATTAACGTAGACTGGGGCCCACTTTGTAACCCTTTCTGGGAGGACTGTAGCATAGCTACTGTTCGCTTCAAGTGAAGAGTAAACAACTGGTTGCTGGACAATAACGGGTCTTTCCGTTAATTTGCTGTAACCCTCGGCATCAGCTTCAGCTGGAGCATCTGTTCTGTCGGGTGTCGTCGATGTTGATGGCGATGTGTTGAATTCTGTCTCGTGAATTGACTCGTAATCTATCGACAGGCTTTCAGGATTCTCCTTGGCTACATTTGCTTTGGTTCTGGATTTCTCTATAACACAAATCGTTTGATTCACCTTCATTTTAATAACATTTGATACTAATAGAAAAACGAGAGCTATTAATTTTAGGGGTAGATAACAGAGAATTTAACACCAGGCGTTAAAACGGAATAAGAGAATTTTGAAGTACAATTTTTTGCTTGCGAAGTGCACATATGAATGAAAACAGCCATTATTGTAGAAATATTGCTGCAAACATAAGCATATCATAAAGTCAGAACACTCTAAGCATCGAGGTAAGCAGTAGAGGCATCTAATGGTCGGTACCTGAGCGGAGTTTCTTCGGGATGCATCTCAGGATGAATACTGCAGACAGCGTGAAGAAAATGCCAACACCGGCAGCTATGATGTAACCATATGGTAATTGCCAAGATCCTAAAATAAGAAGGTATTAAATGTGTAGGAACTTTTATTAGTTAGGCCAATATTTGTCAATATTTATATGAATTATGCTTGCCACAACATCGACCACTGCATTGCCACCCCTACCAGTACCACTAATACAACAACAACACGAATGTCACAAGCAGTCCTACTAACTGGACTTGTAAAACCACCACAAGTTACGTTCTCTTCTTATGTCAAGACGCACCTTCGACAGGCAATTTTAAAACGGTTTAAGAGATCCTTAAAGGGTATATACATGTACGCTCAAAAACATAAATACATACACACATATTCTCATACATACATGTACATCCATGCACAGAAATACATACATTCATACATATATACATCTATGCACACATACATACATGTATATATAAGTAAGTCTTCAACCCTCTCTGAAAACCTCGATGAAAAGATCCGGAACGCGGAATTCAGCGGGTAGTGCATTCCACATCCTTGGCCCA
This sequence comes from Norana najaformis, assembly GCA_964023275.1. NCBI lineage: Eukaryota > Metazoa > Annelida > Clitellata > Crassiclitellata > Hormogastridae > Norana > Norana najaformis. The sequence goes on from OZ029914.1 coordinate 50,102,471, forward strand.
GGCGTGTTAAAAGAAGTTCTTATACGCATGGCAGTGGCCCTTCCATACCACACCAGGTCATGGTTCACACCACAGCATAACCGGGACCCCCCGGAGTTGAAGAGGCCAGTACACGGTCCCTAGCCAGGTACGGTGGCACCATCCTAAAAACAAATGTCGCAACCTTGAAGAAAATCCTCCTGCGGACTGGCAGCCAATGCAGCTCCCACAGCACAGGGGTATTGTGGTCGAATTTTCACTCACCTACAACGAACCTGGTAGTGGCTTTCTGCACGCTTTGCAACCTCCCAATCCCTCCGTACAGCAGGTTGTTGCAGTAGTCGAGTCTACTAATTATGAGGGCCTGAACGAGGCTCTTTCTGCAGTCGAGTGATAGCTACGATCGGACCTGTCTCAGCTGACGCAGCTTGAAGTAACACTTCCTGCAGACATTTGCCACATGTTTTCCCATCGTCAGTCCACAGTCGACAATAACACCCAGATTTAAGTGTCACTGTCGATTGGGAAAACATGTGAACAGCTTGTGAACAGAGGCACAGCTGATGACTGCAGCTGAAGCGCGTCAGTCGAACCGTGTCTAATTTTGCTCCTATCGAGATGAACTGCGTTTTATCGACATTCATCTACAAGCGATTGCGACCCATCCAATCCTCGATGCTTGCAATGCAATCAGCAAAGCGGTGGGCGGCCGATGAAGCATACACGGCTGGAACGCTGAATTATATCTGAGTATCGTCGGCATCACAATGCGCCGTCAATCCCCTCCCTTCAGTGACATAATATACATACGAATATTCAAGCATGCATACATACAACCAACCATCAACACATGCACACATACATACATACATACATACATATTACACACACAAGTACATACATCCTAAGATGTGCATGCCATATTACCTTGGATAATAACAATATCGATCGTTGCAGAAGAAAGTTTGATTTGTTCGCCCACGTGATTTATAGCAATGCATTCAATGTTGCAACGCTGATTGACTGCTATTCTAGCTTCATTTAAGGCTAACTGAGGCCCAATTGCAACTATCTCTTGTGTCTTTGCATTTCTCCAGGTGTACGAAGGACTTGGATTTCCATCAGCGGTACAGTTTAGAACGTCTTCCTGTTGATATGTGTCTTTATTCGGTGTTATTTTAACATTTCTCGGCCCAACTGAAATGGAGAAAAACATATAATCTGAGACTTTATTTATTTAGGCCTAATAGAAATTGCTATTAATAATACAGACTGAGGAAACACAGAACAAAATGTTAAAGTTGTACAATTATTCGATTGTAATAATTATTGAATATTTGTCAAGTATTTTCAATGACGCAAGATAAAAATGTTCACGCCTGAATTTCATAGTGCAATACAATTATAGTGGTAACAAAACAGAACTGTTTCGTGTTGTACAACTACGCAGCCATAAACAACACTATTTAATAAAAACGTTTTATACTTTGAAATCACTGTAGCAAAAACGAATTTATGCTAACATTATATTGCGGTCTTCAAACTCGCATGTAGCCTGTAAATTGCTATGTAGTGAAGAAGTTTTATTAAGAAGGATTCAAATTCACATTTATAAACTTCTTTTTTTTTCAAAATTCACCTATGCTGGGATGGTTGGCAAGAGTCGCTGAAACAGCAATGCTTGGTAAAGGGGCACGCCACTGATGATGATGAGGATGATGATGATGATGATGATGATGATGACGGTGGGGTTGATGATGATAATAATGATGAAGATATATTGTGGTGTCACACCTCAGCACCTTGCTTGATTAACCTGGTCTTCGTACCCAAAATGTTGGAATGATGTTAAACGAGTGCGTCGACGCAGCTGTGCAAGTCGTTGTGATTCAAAGGGTGATTATTCTATATGAATATTTAGTTAGAAACTACATGATTAAACAGATTATAAATACACTTACAATGAACGCCCAATGTGGTATTCCAATAAAAAGAGTAGTTTGGCACATTGGTGGCATTGGTGTAGTGGACCTTTTTCGGTGTATCACTGAACCCCGTTTTGCAAATAATCGTTGCACCGTTGTCTTCTGCACTGACTTGCCAAATAATAACTGACGACAAATGTTCCACATCATGAGACATATTGCTCTTTATAACCAGAGGCATTTTGTTTAAAGCTTTCCCTCCTATGGACCATTGCATGGATGGTGTCCAGTCTCCAGAGTAATTCAGGGCACAATTGAGTGAAACGTAGTCGAACTCTTTGATGCTACCATTTGCTCCAGATATATTCATGCTGCACTGTGGTTCTGATCCTGGGCAAAGCAACAATTGATGTTGTACCATACTTCAAGGTTTGACTAAGATGGTTAATTAAGTGAAAAAATAATTCACTATTTAAACTATTACAAATAAAAATCCATAAAATTAAAATCCAAACCTTTCAAATAGGTCACTTGCCCCAACAGTAAAGTTAGAAACGTATTTAAGCGTAATTTTTGTTGCCTCAGCCGTGGAGAGCCAGGTGTTCTAGTCCAGGGATAATTGCAAGGTCGGATTATTGCGATTAGACATTTGATCTTTTGTTTGCTGGATCGAGTGAGCACTGTTTGGTTACCTAGGTAGGTTAAGGCATCCACAACCTCCAGCTTTGCAATGCGTGGTGGTCTGGATATTGTTCTATTTGTTTGATATCTAGACCGACATTAACCTTCCTACCCAATTTTGTAGCTCCATAAGTAATAATTGTTTCATCTCCGCAAGCAGTGAGACAATAAAACTCTATAATTGATTACCGGCTATATAATCGTTACGGCCACTTATAGAAATTTCCTTGCAAAATGTAATTATTATGCTAAAGAAATGTATCATAAGATTTTAAACCCATGGGATTACATGACAATTTACCAAGGACAATCAACTGAGCGCTGAAACGATCAGGCTGGTGTCGCATTGTCGCGCTGTAGTGTTTGCTAACAGCACAGGTGTAGATTCCAGCGTTATCAAGCTGAGTTGAGTTGCAGTAAAGCTCAACAGAACCACTTTCGTCAACACATAACCCAAAATGTGCATTAATTAGCCTTGCTTCGTCTCTCCAATTTGTCCAAATCGTTGCTATGTCGTCACTGAATGGTCTTTTAATTGTCCACTCGGTGACTTTGTCGCCCTTACATTTCATTTGCATTCTTTGACCGAAAGTAACGGCCGTATTCCATGGACGATCAGGTAACTTAGCACTTCCTGAAGATCCTGGAAATAGGACAACACTTGAGTGCAGGGATGTGAATTCGACTGAACTTTTTCTGATTTATTGTGATAATTATAATGTAAGAGCATATTAAAGATAACACTCTACTCAAGAATGCTAAGACCAGACCCGGGATATCTACATCAATGTTGTTTATATTCAAATACAAAAGCAGCCATAATATTATAAACGTCTTTGTGAATTTGATAGTGGAAACACCCTAATCATCGCGAATGTTATAAATGACTTACCATATAGAAAAAATAGCTGAAAAAGAACAAGAGACTTCCACATTTTGCTATAGGAACAGGCTCTGTCTTTTGTCTAATGCGTTCGAACAAAACCCAAGTTTGTATTCACACTGTAAAGGCTCGCATTTAAACAAGTGTTGTGATAGCAACTGGCGTAAAAAGGCTTTTGAAAGCCTATATGTTAGTTTAATGAGAAGGATCAAAGCGAGTATGTGCAATAAAAAACGTAAAATGGACTGTTAGAATCATCATGGCTTGTAAAATGATAAAATGTTAATGCATATGACATGTAATTATGCAGACTGAGAATAGAGAAACACACGTCATTTTAGACGCAACATCAATTTTGGGCCTTATCTTAAGAGACAAATATGGGTCAATTTTCTAGAAGTTGCAACGCAGGCGTGATCATATTTATTTTGTCACTCGGCTATTTTGCAGTCTTATTTTGACCTGGTTAAGTAAGCTTTACTCCATATTGACGAATGACATTCTTTCTTGTATGTTTTGCCAAAACTTTTCGGAAAGTTGACCTATTCCTGATAGTTATCTTGTCTTGTCTTGTCTTGTCTTAAACCGTCCTAAAGCTGAGGATTGTCTGCACCACGGACAATTTTGTGTCATCTGCTTCTGACCCTTGTCTTCATTTATAACTGGTCAAACAATCCTCGACTTTCATGCAATTGACAGTTATTGGAGGATTGTCGCCGGTTTACAATAATGCGTCTGTCGAGACATTCCAGTAAATATGTCGCATTTAGTACGAGAGTAAACAAGCCTACTGTCTGCGAATTAGTCTGTTGAAACAGTATTGTACTGAACGGTAGCAGACACTGTTCATCGCCGCTAAATTCGCTATGCTAAGCTACACATTGAACCTACAAACGTAGTTTCAATTCTGCAAATTCTTCATCACACGCTTAGCCAAATGATATTGCTATATAAGCGTAACTTTTAACTTAAGAAAACCATAATAAATTTATAAAAAGTGAATTAACGCATTGTCGCTGTTTAAAAAAATGCTTCTTCCAGCAGTAATTCAATTGATATAATATAAATTCATATTATTACTTCTGTTTTTATTAAATACTACTATTTAATGAATTAGTATTATTCGACGGCGCTGAGCAATTGCGATTGAAGACCTAGCAGAGGTCCCTACACAGTAACCGTCTCAGGATGGATGCTCGAACCCGTACTCTCCACGTTACAAGCCAAGCGTTTTATCCAGTTGGCTATCTTTCCCCATAGAGTTTTATATTTTTTGCTGCCTAATACATTTCATAGTGTGACATATTCCTGTCTGAATTAAAAAATTCAATTTACAGATTGATTTGCGGAATCAGTTGAGATTCATTTACATAGGACGACTAATTCTGCAGTTGATGCAACTGTATTGGTTCGACACTGGGTTTCCCCGATAACTTCAACACATTCGTAGATTCCAGCATCTGTCATTACGATGCTCTTGGCTACCAGATCATGGCGATCAATCGGGATGTGAATTTGGTTAACACAGTCTCACCGTTATATACAAATGATGACGTTTTTTGACCAAGTTGGATAAAGCTCCATTGTGTCTTCTTGTTTGGATTTGTCCAACATTCCATCCTCGTCGATTGTCCAAAAACTGAGACCGTGTATGATGAAGTCTTGTGAAATACTGATTCAACTACAAATAACACACGTAAAAGGTTTAATTTATTAATAGAACACGATTTGGTGTTTCAAATATTCCAGTATCAAATGCATGCAAGAATTCCTACTGCATGTAACCTTTTCACTGTCCGACATTTCCTGTTGTCCATTTCACATCCTAACGCAAATATATGAATATGAGTTTAACTTGATAACACATTAAATCGGTGTTTAATTAAATGGTAAGTTAACTCCATTTTTGGTAAGGGCCTTTGTCAGGTACAGTAGTAGTCATTTAATACTTTTAAGTGCATCGCAAATCAACTGATATTTGTCAACACCCAGTTAACCTCTTAGGAATATCCTGTTAGTTTCACGTGCTAACCGAGTTTTGAATACATACGCAGAGCTAGACGTTTTATCACAAGACCATTAGGCAGTTTCGTCTTAATGACATTGTGCAAATTAATGTTTCATTTTACCTACGACAAACTTCCAGAAAAGTTGCAAGCCAAGTAGTCACATCTTGATATGATACCAGCAAACAGCCAAGACTTACAAATACAAAATAAAAATTCTGTTACTCATGTATTTTGGAGCTTTTGTTGCTGTTAATTATATGGTTTAGCGTCTGTTCAGGTGGCTATATTATGATGGCTAGTTAGGCGGATCCCTGGTGTTTGCATAAGATATTTATAAATGTTCAGAATTCTTCTCAGCCATCTATGATGTGCTGCCTCAAGTCTTTTCTTGCTTATTATTGTAATTAGCCAAGTTTCAGATTCATATGATAGTGCGCTTAACGTGTTTGCTAGCGCAGAGTAGCCATACTTTTCAAATTTTGCAATTGTGACAGTGATGGGATATATTCATGTTAGGTTGCTAAAATATTATATTTTGCAGATAATGAAGAAATATGTGTATAAGACAACTAAATCCAAATTTATGAGTCAAAATCTAAAATTTGACCCCTATTCAATTTTTCTGATAACGGAATCCGTGGTTTCATGAAAGCAAATTTCGTCAGTGGGCATAATGATGACCAAATTAGTCTACTTCACAATCTTTACAAAACTCTAATAGAATCTAATCTAGTCCACTCTTATCACATATACAATCTAATATTGATAAGTCTGCCTAATACACATTGTTTATGAAGAAGAGCGGTCAAAAAGTGCTGCGAAATTGAGGCCGCCATGAGAAGAAGAAGAAGTTTATGTGAAATGTGTGAACAAATAAACTTGAAGTTTTGCTCCAATTTTGCAATGTTTTTGGTCACTTTGCAGTGTAAAATGTGCATCGAAACAATTAATCATCATGTCTTACAAATAGACAATTATAAGACTAAAATATGAACGTTTTTATGATTCGAATTTATGAAAAAGACCCAGCCGTAATAGTTTGCAGTGCTTTGAACCAATTTTATATTTTTAAAAATTTTATTGATCAATTTAGCCTATATCATTTTTAAAATTTTGTTTTATTAGTAAAACAGGCGAAATGTCAAAACTATGGTAATATATCCGTGTTATTTCGTTAGTGATTCATTCAGTCAATCATTCAGTTACTATATATAGCAACTCTTCAAACTATGAGCTTAGAGACGTTCCCAGCCCAGCCACGGCGAAGGAGGAGATTCAAAGCATCAATAAAAGTTGTGTGGAGTTTCCCTAGTCAGATGACGCAGCAAATGAGGGTGTATCTGTCAGTTGAATGGCCCAATCCACGGAGAGGCCCAACGACGAATGCCCTGCAGATACCGGTTTTCAAACCAGCGTCACCGCATAGCCTACAGCTTACAGCCCATACGTTTACTTAAACGAAAACTTCGTAATTATTTACCATTCAAATTGCAAGATAAACAATAGCGTACTAGCATTTGCTACAATAAGGGTCCATGTTCGAATAAACGGTAAATGGCGTCGATTAACTCGGACAGAATCCTAGACTGGATGCATCGTTAAACATTGCATTTATGACCGCTTTGTTTCACTTTCTGTATATCCACAATTTACAATCTGGATAACGAGTTGCTTTCAACGTTGAACGATATTAAAGAGCCACCTTGACAAACTGTTCATAGTTTGGTCATAAATCGTTTTTCCCTCAGAAGTTCGAATCCCTTTGTTCTGTTTCCTTCTGTCTCTCTGGTTAATCAGATCTTGCTCCACATGATGTCTATGGACATCATGTTATCAGTCTTGATCTCAACAGGCTAGTGCCGAGCAATAGGTAGCACCTTTGGAAATTGTTGAATCTATAATAACAATTATTAACGAAAACTTGTCTTCTTGTTAAAGATGCTAAGTCACTAGCAATGCGCAAAATAACGAAATATATAACATTTCCGCCCTTTAATGGCAAGTCTAATACAAGAATTTCAGAGGCGATTATACATACAATCATGTATGTTTGGGCGACAATGTGTTGACGAGATTTTGATTGTATTAGTGCTTTATAAGGATTGTGAAGAGTATTTTAATTTGATCATCATTACGCCCATTGAAGAACTTTGCTTTCATGGGAACGCTGACGTCGTTATTACTCTGTATTTGTTGAAGGGATTGCAAATATCTATGTAAAGGCTGATCTGGCCCCAATCCTATCTTCATCAGGGGTAGTATCTCATCAATATGTCTACGACACAGGCTTATACTCATGGCCCGGCGTCAGAGGCTGTGTCTATGGGCTATAGATTGCTCCAAGCATCATCGATGCCCGAGGTCTGGTTGAATGCAAATCGCCTTCGCTTGAATCTGAACAGGATTCAATTAATCTGGCCTGGCATTTCCACTCAAGTACCAAAGACTGACATGCCAAATTTATCCCTGATCTTTCCTCAAGTATCCTTCTCTACCACAGTACGCTGGGAGTGACCCTGGATCGGGAGCCTACTTTGCGGTAGCAAATAAACAACGCCGGTCGTACCCGCTTTTATCACCTGCACCAAATACTCATTATTAGGCGTTCCTTCTCGACCCAGGCTTCCATTACTCTAGTCCATGCATTTATGTGGTCTAGAAATGATTTCGGAAATACAGTTTTATCATGTCTTAGATCCTTCTACACTTCCCAGCTCCGGTTTGTTGTAAATGTGGCCGCTTGCTTGATTGGTTGTATTCCCAAATTTGGTCATATCTCAACATTCATGCTGAAAACACTTCACCGGCTTCCAATTCGAGAGCGCATTCTCTTTAAAATTTCGGTCCTTATGCAGAACTGCCTTCTTGGTTGCGCTCAGACTTACTTATAGAAACTTCATGTCTCAGTTTCCACCGACCTTGGCCGCAAATTAGGTCCAGGGAGACTGGGCATCACTCGGTGTGTACAACGGTGACACGTTCTCAACCAACTTTACAGATTCCTTGTAGAAAGATCCACAGGTACTGATCACCATGATCTGAAAGCCAAGAATCCCGTAATGATAGATGCTGGAATCTATGAATGTATTGCACATACCAGAGAAACCCAGGATAGGACAAATCCAGTTGCATCGACTGCAGAATTAGTAGTCTTAGGTAAATGAATCTCAAGTGATTGCGTAAATAGGTATGTATATTATATTCTTTAATTGAAACAGGGATATGTACCGGGATATGTCACACTATGACATGCATAATGCATTCCCAAAACAATTTTGCATAGACCTAAAGCATAACACGACTCTGCGCCAAATTATCTATACTTATCTTTTATGAATTGAAATACTGCTGTAAAACGCATGGTTTTAAACAGCAAAATACCTTAATTCATTTTCGTAAAGATTTATTGTGATTTATAAACTTGAATGTTACGCTGCTGTGGTAATATCATTTAGCTAAGAGTATAACGAAGAATTTACAGGACCACTTTTGGACATTTATTGGACATTTCTTTGTGAGCCGTTTGATTCATTTTGCCACCGTTCTAGTTCTTTTGCGAGCCGTTTTGGTTCTTTTGTGAGCCGTTTCTCGTCACCTTCTGTGGTGGGCGTTTTGGTTATTTTTCGTAACAAAACGCAATACAATCTACCAAAATCAATCAACTGGGAGCTGTATCGATCAGGTTTTTGCTGTCTTTTCCATAACGAATGGATTTCGTCATCTTCCATTTGAGTTGAATTGGACTAAAGATCTACAGAACCATTTCGTCAACAAAGAAACCAAAAGATGCATTATTAATCTCTTCAACGTCCCTAAAATTTGCCCAAATCGAAGTATTCAATAATTTAATGGTCTTTGAGTTGTCTATTCGCGATTTTTGTAATGTCATCTATTTTACATTTTATTTACATCATTTGCCAGACAGTAAAAGCCATATTGCAGCAACCAGCAGGCAAATTCCACTTCCTGAAATTCCTTGAAATTCGACAGCAAAGGGCGAGAGAGTACACAATAGGTTGATTCCAGAGTAGTTGCTTGCAAAATGCATATATCACAGGTAATGCTCTTTTCAAAAAGCTGAAAATGATATTGTGACAATTAATTTTCTTGTTCTTTAATTTATGAACAATAAGGTACTCAAAATTCGATGAATAGCTGAGGAAATTGATAAGCTAATTAATGCAAATATCGTGTCTTACCTAATTACCAAATAGAAAATATAGTTGAAAAAGAACATAGAACTCTCACATATTGCTGAAGGTGTAGGTCTATTTGTTTTTATTTTGGTGAACCCTTAAACAAAGCTTAATTTATATCTTAAACAAGAGTTTTCATGTTGTCACATGTAGAGTTACAACATGAAAAATGACTTTTCATGGATGTCAGTTGGTTTCACAAGTAGACGATCGGTCGAAGAAAATGTAAAACGGTAATGCGGAAATAATGGTGGCCCTCGATGTGATATTGCTTATGGCTTATAATTATGCAGACGGAGACTAGAGAAAGAAAAGTCATTTTCGGCACATTATCAATTTTGAGGCCTACCAATTGAGACTAATATGAATCAGTTTGTTATAACCTACAACACAGCGGCTACGCATTTCACATTGTGTCTATTTGCATAGTGAATCTCATATCTGTCTGTCATATCTGTCAGTCTGTCTAACTGCATCTCTCTCGCATTTCTCTCTCCCAAGTCGTCTTTACCAGGACCTACTAAGTGCAGTAAATTAGTCGAAAAAAGCACAGTACTGAAGGACGAACAACTGAGCATCGTAATCAAATTCATCTCTGGTTTAACGAAGCTTAATTAGGCCCACTATTTCGCAGTCAAAACGATTTTATATAATTCAGAAAATTGGCATCAGGACAGGACACGCTTTTACCTAATTTGACATTAAATCAACTATACAGTTCGGAAAATGGAGAAGGAGCTTTGCCCAATAAAATAATAACCAAATTATATTAGGTATTTTGGGTTTCGATGAGGGAGCCTAATCAATGTTAAGCATTTTATGTCCACCCTTAACACCACAGATACCCCAGTGCTACCGTGGAAGCCGGAAATACATTCATTTACACTAGAGTAAAAATAGTATGATGTGATAGCCAGGCAGAATTTCGCCACGCCACAAATCCTAGCGGAAACTTCTATGTCTTTGGAGAAAAGTGCAAAGGTTCTGACTGGTTTACTTGAGAGTTGAAACGATTGTGACACTGCAAAGATCAAAAAAATAAATCAGACTAAGTTGGTACAACAACTGAGAGTTGTTGACGAAATACGAGAGGGAAATACGAACAGCAGAGTTTATTACATATTTATCGCAGTTAATAAACGCAACTTTTGGAGGCCAATGTAAACTATTATGTAGTGCGTGTAGTCCACATAACGTTGTATGAATGAATTTCTCAAAGGACTCACCAGTCTCCAAGTTGGAAATCATGGCAACTGATGGTACAGCTGCAGAGTATAAGGTAATCAACTGGAGCAGATTGACTTATTTTCATATCTTCGTTCACTTATAACCGAAGACTCTTTCTTCAGTTAACAGATTCGGTTCAAGACTGGTAAAGGACAAGGTGTTGTGCAGCATTATAGTATGTACGGAAAAGCCACGGCATGCTTGCAACAGAGATACGATTTTTGAAAGCTCTTGTATGGCCAGTGGCAACGTATGGTTGTGAAATCTGGACCATAAAGAAAGGTGGAGGCAAGAATCAACGCATTTGAAATGAAGTGCCTGCGGCAGATAAAAATACGGTGGACTGCTAAGAAAACAAATGAGGGGGTTTTAGAGACGGCAGGAGTAGAGAGGAGTTTGCTGAGAATAATCAAAAACAGGAAGCTTTCATACTTCGGGCACGTTTGAAGAAAGAGTGTAGACTGCTTAGAGAAAGAGGTATCCAAGGCTCAATTCCTGGATCCCGAGCTCGGGGAAGACCCAAAACGACATGGATCGATAACATCAAATCGTGGATTGAATTATAGTTCGACCAGTTATAACTGAAGACAAGGGACAGAACCAGATGACACAAAATTGTCCGTGGTGCAGACAATCATCAGCTTTAGGACTGTTTAAGACAAGACATGATAACTATCAGGAATAGGTCAACTTTCCGAAAAATTTTGGCAAATATACAGGAAAGAAAGTCATTCGTCAATATGGAGTGAAGCTTACTTAACCAGGTCAAAATAAGACTGCAAAATAACCTCTTGACAAAATAAATTTGATCACGCGTTGCAACTTCTAGAAAATTGACCCATATTTGTTTCTTAAGATAAGGCCCAAAATTGATATTGCGTTTAAAATGATTTGTGTTTCTCTATTCTCAGTCTGCATAATTACATGTCATATGCATTAACATTTTATCATTTTACAAGCCATGATGATTCTAACAGGGCATTTTACGTTTTTGATTGCACATACTCGCTTTGATCCTTCTCATTAAACTAACATATAGGCTTTCAAAAGCCTTTTTACGCCAGTTGCTATCACAACACTTGTTGAAATGCGAGCCTTTACAGTGTGAATACAAACTTGGGTTTTGTTCGAACGCATTAGACAAAAGACAGAGCCTGTTCCTATAGCAAAATGTGGAAGTCTCTTGTTCTTTTTCAGCTATTTTTTCTATATGGTAAGTCATTTATAACATTCGGATGATTATGATGTTTCCACTATCAAATTCACAAAGACGTTTATAATATTATGGCTGCTTTTGTATTTGAATATAAACAACATTGATATAGATATCCCAGGTCTGGTCTTAGCATTCTTGAGTAGAGTGTTATCTTTAAAATGTTCTTACATTATAATAATCACAATAAATCAGGAAAAGTTCAGTCGAATTCACATCCCTGCACTCAAGTGTTGTCCTATTTCCAGGATCTTCAGGAAGTGCTAAGTTACCTGATCGTCCATGGAATACGGCTGTTACTGTCGGTCAAAGAATGCAAATGAAATGTAAGGGCGACAAAGTCACCGAGTGGACAATTAAAAGACCATTCAGTGACGACATAGCAACGATTTGGACAAATTGGAGAGACGAAGCAAGGCTAATTAATGCACATTTTGGGTTATGTGTTGACGAAAGTGGTTCTGTTGAGCTTTACTGCAACTCAACTCAGCTTGATAAGGCTGGAATCTACACCTGTACTTTTAGCAAACTCGACAATACTCCAACACGACAACAGCCTGATCGTTTCAGCGCTCAGTTGATTGTCCTTGGTAAATTGTCATGTAATCCCATGGGTTTAAAATCTTATGATACATTTCTTTAGCATAATAATTACATTTTGCAAGGAAATTTCTATAAGTGGCCGTAACGATTATATAGCCGGTAATCAATTATAGAGTTTTATTGTCTCATTGCATGTGGAGATGAAACAATTATTACTTATGGAGCTACAAAATTGGGTAGGGAGGTTAATGTCGGTCTAGATATCAAACAAAAGAGAACAATATCCAGACCACCACGCATTGCAAAGCTGGAGGTTGTGGATGCCTTAACCTACCTAGGTAACCAAACAGTGCTCACTCGATCCAACAAACAAAAGATCAAATGTCTAATCGCAATAATCCGACCTTGCAATTATCCCTGGACGAGAACCCCTGGCTCTCCACGGCTGAGGCAACAAAAATTACGCTTTAATACGTTTTTAACTTTACTGTTGGGGCAAGTGACCTATTTGAAAGGTTTGGATTTTAATTTTATAGATTTTTATTTGTAATAGTTTAAATAGTGAATTATTTTTTCACTTAATTAACCATCTTAGTCAAACCTTGAAGTATGGTACATCAATTGTTGCTTTGCTCAGGATCAGAACCACAGTGCAGCATGAATATATCTGGAGCAAACGGGAGCATAAAAGAGTTCGACTACGTTTCACTCAATTGTGCCCTGAATTACTCTGGAGACTGGACACCATCCATGCAATGGTCCATAGGAGGGAAAGCTTTAAACAAAATGCCTCTGGTTATAAATAGCAATATGTCTCATGATGTGGAACATTTGTCGTCAGTTATTATTTGGCAAGTCAGTGCAGAAGACAACGGTGCAACGATTATTTGCAAAACGGGGTTCAGTGATACACCGAAAAAGGTCCACTACACCAATGCCACCAATGTACCAAACTACTCTTTTAATTGGAATACCACATTAAACGTTCATTGTAAGTGTATTTACAGTATAATCTGTTTAATCATGTAGTTTCTAACTAAATATTCATATAGAATAATCATCCTTTGAATCACACCGACTTGCACAGCTGCGTCGACGCACTCGTTTAACATCATTCCAACATTTTGGGTACGAAGACCAGGTTAATCAAGCAAGGTGCTGAGGTGTGACACCACAATATATCTTCATCATTATTATTATCATCACCCCTACCGTCATCATCATCATCATCATCATCATCCTCATTATCATCAGTGGCGTGCCCCTTTACGAAGCATTGCTGTTTCAGCGACTCTTGCCAACCATCCCAGCATAAGTGAATTTTGAAAAAAAGAAAGAAGTTTATAACTGTGAATTTGAATCCTTCTTAATAAAACTTCTTCACTACATAGCAATTTACAGGCTACATGCGAGTTTGAAGACCGCAATATAATGTTAGCATAAATTCGTTTTTGCTACAGTGATTTCAAAGTATAAAACGTTTTTATTAAATAGTGTTGTTTATGGCTGCGTAGTTGTACAACACGAAACAGTTCTGTTTTGTTACCACTATAATTGTATTGCACTGTGAAATTCAGGCGTGAACATTTTTATCTTGCATCATTGAAAATACTTGACAAATATTCAATAATTATTACAATTGAATAATTGTACAACTTCAACATTTTGTTCTGTGTTTCCTCAGTCTGTATTATTAATAGCAATTTCTATTAGGCCTAAATAAATAAAGTCTCAGATTAGATGTTTTTCTCCATTTCAGTTGGACCGAGGAATGTTACAATAACACCTAAGAAAGACACATACCAACTGGAAGACGTTCTAAACTGTACCGCTGATGGAAATCCAAGTCCTTCATACATCTGGAGAAATGAAAAGACACAAGAGACAGTTGCTATTGGGCCTCAGTTAGCCTTAAATGAAGCTAGAATAGAAGTCAATCAGCGTTACACCATTGAATGCATTGCTAAAAATCACATGGGCGAACAAATCAAACTTTCTTCTGCTACGATCGATATTGTTATTATCCAAGGTAATATGGCATGCACATCTTAGGATATATGTACTTGTGTGTGTAATATGTATGTATGTATGTATGTATGTATGTATATATGTATGTATGTATGTATATATGTGTGTATGTGTAGATGGTTGGTTGTATGTATGCATGCTTGAATATTCGTACGTATATTATGTCACTGAAGGGAGGGGATTGACGGCGCTTTGTGATGCCGACGATACTCAGATATAACTCAGCGTTCCAGCCGCGTATGCTTCATCGGCCGCCCACCGCTTTTCTGATAGCATTGCAAGCATCGAGGATTGGATGGGTCGCAATCGCTTGAAGATAAATGTCGATAAAACGCAGTTCATCTCGATAGGAGCAAGACTAGACAGGGTTCGACTGACGCGCTTCAGCTGCAGTCATCAGCTGTGCCGCTGTTCACAAGCTGTTCACATGTTTTCCCCAGTCGACAGTGACACTTAAATTTGGGTGTCACTGTCGACTGTGGACTGACGATGGGGAAACATGTGGCAAATGTCTGCAGGAAGTGTTACTTCGAGCTGCATCAGCTGAGACAGGTCCGATAGTAGCTATCACTCGACTCCAGAAAGAGCCTCGTTCAGGACCTCATAAGTAGTAGACTCGACTACTCAACAACCTGCTGTACAGAGTGGGATTGGGAGGTTGCAAAGCTTGCAGAACGCCACTACCAGGTTCGTTGTGGGTGAGTGAAAATTCGACCACAATACCACTGTGCTGTGGGAGCTGCATTGGCTGCCAGTCCGCAGGAGGATTTTCTTCAAGGTTGCGACATTTGTTTATAGGATGGTGCCACCGTACCTGGCTAGGGACTGTGTACTGGCCTCTTCAACTCCGGGGCGGTCCCGGTTACGCTGTGGTGTGAGCCATGACCTGGTGTGGTATCGAAGGGCCACTGCCATGCGTGTAAGAACCTTTAACACGCCTGGCCCAAGGGTATGGAATGCACTACCCGCTGAATTCCGCGCTTCGGATCTTTTCATCGAGGTTTTCAGAGAGGGTTGAAGACATACTTATGTATACATGTATGTATGTATGCATAGATGTATATATGTATGAATGTATGTATTTCTGTGCATGGATGTACATGTATGTATGTGAATATGTGTGTATGTATTTATGTTTTTGAGCTTACATGTATATCGCCTTTAAGGATCTCTTAAACCGTTGTGAACTTGGCTGTCGAAGGTGCGTCTTGACATAAGAAGAGAATGTAACTTGAGCTGAGTTAGATAGAACAATACGTATGTTCCCAGAAAGACTATTATCTAGAGGGATGGACTTTTGCACGATAGTGTGCGGATTTCTCATGTTGTATACGAAAGCCAGGTTCCAGAAGATCTCCACAGTGAGCCGAGCGAAGCGACTGAAGCCCAGTTGGGCTGAACAGCTTCTGCATGACCCATGAGAGCGGTCCCACTTTTGTGGAATGAATGGCAGGCTTCACTGAACGCTACAGCGTCATCTTGTATCTTTGGCCAAAACGAGTGTGGTCTGCTGAAGATATAGTTCACGGTACTGTAACGTAATCAGATTGTAGGAAAATCTTCAAAGGAGCTCATATTGAGCTATTTCTAGCCCAGATGTGATGACACACCTGTTGTATATTATCACTGACTCATGTCTTACCTCTTGTTATTTGTTCAGGCTTCGATCTTTTTCTCATTACCCTCTTGATGGGAACAATATGCGCCATTTTGTTGCTAATTGCAATTTTTATCGGCAGAGAACAGATAACAGGTAGGCAAACTAACGTTTACTTCTAAGTGTGTTGCTAAGCAAATATCTCTGATCATAACCTAATGTAATTGTAATGTCATGTTATGTAGTGACGACAATTCATAAAACTTGTAAGTTGCGAGCTACAGTACTTCTAGCGTGTTTTACAATGTCAATATCCAACGCAAATACTAAGGGTTTCCTAGGAAATAGAATAAGAGCTACTTAGTAAAATAGAATTTCACTTGTTTTGAAACGCGAATCTATGGATTTGTATTACAAGTACTATTGCCGAGTAGTTATTAAGCAATTTTACTACATTTCTCAATATATAATTCGTTTATACTTTTAGAAAACAGTAATATTATTATTAATATTAATGTGAAAGGTTAAACAATAAATCAAATGCATTAGTAGATTCATAACTCGCAGCATGTTTAACAGCACGCCTCAGACAAAGTCTGTAAGATAACATATATGAATATAATCTGCTTCTTCTTTAGGTCCATGGGCTCATGGCCCGTTGGTGTCGATCGCGTGCTTCTCTGTAGAATTCCATTGATCCCTGTACAGTGCTAATAGACTCAGCTTGTGCACGTCCGTCCGGGACATGAATTTGAATATAAGCCTAATAGCAGACAAGATGTGATAGATTGTTGTTGATCAATGGATCACTTTTGAGCTACTTGTTGTAGGATGTATTGCTAATATAGTGGATATGTTTCGACGAGGATCGGGCACTGAGCCGGACATACTACCGGACGCCGGTGAAAATCACAATGGTCTGAATGAGCACTTCATTATCATAGTATTCAACCTAATAGAATTGCTACATTTTAAGTTGTATTGTCGATTACTTGATATTTGCTGTGTATGTATGATAAGCAATATTCACTCTTCTGCATTTGTGTCCTTACTTATCTGTATTGGCTTTGAATTTGCTTGTGTCCATGTTTATCATTTAAAATGCGTTTCTTTTTGCGACTTCATACTTATTGGTGAAGGTGTATCCAATTGTTTTCAGGCGGAGCTTATAACTTTCAGCTGGAGCCTTATGGACAATGTGTGCTGCCAGCAGAGGCTGTTGGTGAGCTATATATTTTTGCCAGTGCAGTGTTTTCGTTTATCTTATGTTGCATCACAATGTAATAGTAAATAATTCTATAGCATCGTTATTATGAAGGTTAGAAAATGATGGCCCAGTGAAGTCTATCCTGAACTTGAGGTCATATGTTACGTATATAGCGATGGTGAAGGATCTCACCCATTCGCGGGTGGAGGCCATATGGTCGCTATAGAAAAACGTGTACAATTTACAATTTTTACAGTTTATATACCCATTATTCGGTGTAACTTTCGCTCTTAACCTCCCGCGCACACATGCAAATAGACTCTCAAATGCAGTGATCGAA
Organism: Norana najaformis; assembly: GCA_964023275.1. NCBI lineage: Eukaryota > Metazoa > Annelida > Clitellata > Crassiclitellata > Hormogastridae > Norana > Norana najaformis. The sequence goes on from OZ029914.1 coordinate 50,120,299, forward strand.
ACACGTATATCGACCTTGGTAAAGTATGCTTCTTTATCATTCCTTAAATTCAGACTAACTTTTAAGAACACTGAGATGTTGGTTTGGCATAAACAATGCAAACTATAATATGGCCAAATAGTTATAAATAATACCGCATAGATTTAAAGGCAGCATGCAAATCAATTGGTCCAAATATTATTGATATGACCAGATCCCTCTGTCTAGCTATTTGTATATGTATAGTAATTTGCTTAGTCATAATGGAGCCCAAAAGTTACCGACAGTATAAGATTGCTTTGGCTATTGTAAAATACACTGACTGTCTGCATAGTACAGTTGCAGTGTACAATTTTATGAGCTTGCAAGCCACAGTAATGTAATGCATTACAACAAAATTACTTTTAAAAGTTTAACGATTTTCCAGGAAACGCTCCGAGACAACGAGCTGGAAACGAAATAGGATGCCACGCCGTCGAAGATGGTAGGTTCACAGCCAAATGTTAAAACAAAAGTATTTTATCGTCTATTTGTATTTTACTCCAATTTTGCTGTACCATTTAATTGAAATATTATGTTTGCATCGCTGAGCGCAAAAGTTTAATATTTTGTCTAAAACAGTAGCCACGGGAGAGAATATTGCAGTTTATATGTTTTAGATCCAACGAAAAATGTTTCCCAGTCCACAAAAATTGGTCACGTTTTTGGTTGGTTGAAGCCGATCCCGAGAACCGTGTGCACATATTGGGGAACTTTGGTAGATTTCTAAGCATAACGAAGAGCAAATTTATGTGTTAATTTTGAAAGTTTTCAGTTCCTGGTAATCAAGAACAACGTAATACGTAACATGCGCAACACTGACTCCATAAACTACTTTAACGTACATATTGATGTATTTTAAGGGGCTGTCGCGTTTATGTTACACCAGCGAGATGAACCGGTGTATGCTGAGATCAACAAACCATGCAAATGTTAGTATGTCATCTTAGAGTAGGCAGAATATTTCTATTGATTACTAACAGTGGAGTGTCAATAAACAGAATTCGCTGCACGCGTGTATTGGGTTATTTCTTTAGGGCCTTTAGGAACCTTTACTCCTGAGAACACAGCATTCGTTATTGTTCATGCAGCAAAGCAGGCTGTTTGATCGTATTTGTAAGCCTAACCTTAAATGTACTTTTGTATAGCGCCTGTTCAAGATAACTCATCAGAAATGTTTCCCACCTGAATACACAAGACCACGATCAAACAGAACGGTATTCTGGCGAGATAGTTTTATGTGTCAGTTTTTTGTGAACAAGGGTTAGGATTCCCTTACTATTCTGACATCTAGTGAATGCTTTACAAAAATCGAAACATTGGCTAAATAGTCTTCTCGGATTCATATAAATCTGCATTGACCTTTAGACAACGAGTGACGTTGTCTTTCTGAGGTTTCATTCTTCATTGGCTGACAAACTTTATTTAGTTAAGGCATTTAGAGAGTCTCTGTATTTCCTGTAAATTCAAAGGAAACAAGTTGAGAGAACGATCCCGAATTGTGGATTTCCTTTTGTTTTGGTTATCAGCTACCACTGAATGATGCATTCAGTATGATAACATAAACTGTCGTTCAATATAATGCCTTTCTGAAAATAATGATATCAAGTAAGTTCTACGTCAACGGCCCTTAAAGACATATGATATCGTAAAATAGATTCTAGTTTAAAAGCCTTTTATTATCGTAACTAGTAGACAAATTGAGTAGAAGTGATGGTATAAATGTTTTCGTTCAAAATTCAATGTTTAAAGTGCAGCCTCGTTGATTGCTAAAGATTGGAATACACTCACTTCTGAAGCGGTAAAGAACTTAATCTGTAATTGCTGAAATCAACTTTTTCAGACAGAACAACTGAAGCAGCCTCTATATGTCAAGCGCAGACACTTCCCGTTGACTCGAGAGTCAAGAAAACGGCATACGGCTAGTTTTCCATTTTTAAATTGGATTTCTCTATATTTCGAAAACGAACAAAATTATTATATTGTTATATTCGGCTTGCTGAAACTGGAAATAAAGACCATACTATGATGTTTTTTTAACACTGATTTATAGTGTTTATTTGTGCGAATTTAATAAAGACATCTGTAAAATATAGCTGTTCATGAGCTGATACATCTGTACCAATTTCCTATGATATTTCTAACCAAACGTTTGGTGCTTTTGAAAATATTCTGGTGCAGATGAATACTTTCTGTTAATTTCATACAGCGGAACACTAGTCTGCTGCCTAGAATTTGAATGAATAAATTTGGTCAATCATTATATCAATTTAATATATAGTCTTTTAGTCTGTTGATCTATAGATGTTACATTATTCATAAAGGATGAGTGTATGTTTTTATAAAACCGTAATTGTAATCTTGAAAAACGAACATTTATTATAGAGAATTAGTCTTGTACCTGATTCCACGTTAAGGATAAAATTAAGCAGTAGAAGTTTTCTTAATAAATTTAATGTAAAATCTAATCTAATGACTTCTGTAGCGCTTTTATCATAATGCCCAAGGCATCAATCTATGGTCACTTCAAGTGAAAGCGTAATTAAAATCATAATATTTGAAAGAAGCCAGTTCAAAATCCAATAGGTCAGAGAAACCAGCAGTTAAGCTACAGGTTGCATGTAATCTGAAACAGATGAGTCTTAAGTCATAAGTGCATTTATCTTTGTTTATTCCAGACAGTATTAAGTTCAGTTTTGCAACATCGCAAAATTCTACTTGTTATTATTGCATTAAATGTTTGCAGACAACAAAATTGAATCAGCCACGTTGAGTCCATCGCAAACACTTCCTGTAGACTCCAGACTCAAGAAAAACGAATATGGCAAGTTGCTTAAGTTAAACTTTATCCTGTTGAATATGGGTAACCAATTTTTAGTGTACAAAATACTTAGAGTTAGAACTTTGCATTGAGATTCTTGAGATCAGTTGTATATTCTTTCAGAAGTAAGCAATTTTTGCAAATAATTAAATGTGTAGCTGAATGCATTATTGCATTATTGGCATTTATTTGCTGTATAATGTTGTCTTAAATAGCTGCATCCGAATGCAAAGCAGATATTCCATTTAACACAACAGTGAAGCCGTCTTCAACAAAAATGGTAAGATAAGATTAACTTTGCCACAGATCTTATATAAATTTTAAAACCGTAACATGTTATAAATTATTGCAGCGCTTTTGTGAGGTACTTGAACAACGCTCGTGTCTTGATATATGCAAACATGAATGCATCGTATTTCTTCGAATTTTAAGAGTAGAAAAAGTAAGCACCCTTGTCTGTAGTTGAACGCAAGGTAAGCCTCTTGGGCTTATAATGCGCAGCTTCGACAACGGGCCTCGCATTTGCAATGGTCCGGGCCTCTCTGAATCTTTTATAGGCCCTGTTTACAACTACGTTGTATGAGCTCCTTTGCCTTTGATTTTTAAAGATCATTGGACTTGACGGCACAGTCTATGCGGATCTGAGGACAGGTGGAGGTCATCATGAGACGCAGGCTTCTGGATCACTGTTCAACAAATCGAATTACGCTTTCATTGACCACACAAATGAACCTCCGCTACCTCCACAGAGAGACTAATATGCCCTTTCGAAAATTGCAATGACACTGATAAAACGTTCAACTTTCACAGATATGCTTGGGGTTAATTTTCCAATGCCTCACTTTAATTAAACGCCTTTTGAATTAACCGTGTGATATCTACACTATCCTGGAAACTCAAGATGACAATTCTGTAGACTTTTTAAAATGAAAGACAGCCTTATCCAAATATGACATTAGTCAAGTACTGCGTTATTAGAGCTTCAGTGTACAATCTCAGGCTTTTACAGTATTTTGCTTTAGAAAAGGTCAAAAATATATAAACGACGACTTGAAATGCGCTATCAAAACGATCGCGTGGTCGTAAATATGAACGTAAGCTAGATAACGAAAACTGCCACATTAATTGTAAATAGACACGGTGTTCTATAACAACCGTACGGCCTCGACCCTTCTCATTGTTTAACGAATTTATTGGGTGAGATCCTTCACCACCGATGCCCCTTTAGAATGGGCGTCATGACATTTAAGGTCCCTGCATGGACCGTGCTAGCCCGAGATTCAAATCTCTGAAATAAGCCTCACGATGGGGTTGCGTAACGGCATCTTAACTCTTAGAGGCGCCTTGACGTAAGCTTTAAACAATGTCACAAACATTGTTGTAATCTACTGTTCGTTTTACTATATTTGCATTTAACATATGAATACTATTGGCGAATCTCGAACATTGTCTTGTTTCCAATCTATACTGTTATTCAGAAAGTTTTTATTGTCGAATATTTCAAAGAACTTGCTTAATAAATGAGAAACAGAAAGCATGTGTTGTCTAGCACTCGCAAATATATTGCACAAAATTCATGAACCATTTAGGCTGATCATTGGTTTCTCTTTCATAACCTCGTGTTTTCTTTTCAAAGCTTCTGTTCCCCGATAAATAATTATTGATCAATGGAATAGAAATCAGGGCATTTGCTACCTAAACGAGCACAGTTTGATGTATTTCAAATAGTCTACGTTCAACTGATTTGATTTCTTTTAGGACCACTTACAATTTTAAACGCTGAAAATTGGACATTACTTGATTTCATCTGGATGTAGTTAGACTCTACACATACTTATCCTCTATATCTTTCTTATAAATAACAACTATCTTGTGCGTTTAAAGTCTTGTTGGACCTGAGTACGTTTTGCTATTAATTGTTAAGCTTCTCAGTTTCGGAACTATTTTCACCTCTGGCCACGTAGGGCATTGCACTGGAGCGGCCAATTCCACACATACACCCTGTGCGGAGCCACCTGCTGCCCTGCGCGGGCTTGGACAGAGTCATCCAACCCGATACAAACATAGCCTGCACCCATCTATGCCTGATGGGTAGAGTTCAAATGCCCATACGTTCCAAAAAAGGATTTAAAAAATCAGCGGGCATAAACACATGTACCCAAACACACATTTGAATGTAAAGCATGAATTGCTGACAGAAAAGAGTACTCGGCTTTTTAGAATTTTTTTGCCTTAATGACAAATTTACCCACGCTTTCTACATGTACAGAGGAAGACACTCGCCCCACTTACTTTTGGGTCAAGAGGTTAACACTCAGTGTTTGTCAGTCAGTTGAGAACAACCTCTGCCTTCCATCTCTGCGCATCGTACTTGTACAGTACAATACATGACTGTACACTTTTCGCAGCCATTCTGCGTCTATGCCCATGATATAAGCTACGCAAGTACAATCAACGACTTTTCACAAAGGACAGCGGCTGTATAATTAAGCAGTTAATTAAAACAAGCCAGACAAGGTGTGACATTAGCCCTATATAATAGCCCTTTGTCTACAATCCAACCAGTCTTTGCAAGTCTCGCTGAACTCAGTTGCCTCAGTTGGTTTATTGATTGCCCTTAATATGGGTCAGGCAATTTAGGAAGTGTTTACACCTACAAAATTATGCTCCCTTAATTTACAGCCTAGTGATTTTATGCAAATGTTTCCCGTAGGAAGAAATCAGTTATTTCTGAATTTATTAAGCGACACTGTATAATGACTAAGCATCAATAATGGCATTGAGAATTTATGAGTGAAAGACTTTATAACCGTCTGAGAGGAGGCTTGAGACCGTAGTGTATAACCAACTATATTACCGTGCCCACAAATGTGAATTATCATATATGAATTATCTATAAGGAAAGATTGCTTTTAGAAGGTATCTGAAGCAAGATGCTATTCGTTCTATAGTTTCCAATAATGTTCTAAGTTATTGGCATTTGTAGTTTAGCTTCAGACTCTACACTTGATAAATTATGTGGGGATGTTAGCAACCAATTATGTTTAACATTTAACTATGCCAAATCATGTTGCTTAGCTGTTGAGCGAAGATATAATCCTTCTCTGCTTTCTACTTTTCTATTCCACATATTTGTTTGCTGAGATAAATAAGGAAATTGAAATGGCTGTGTTCAAAATTGAAAACTACTTTGATGAAACTTTTTTGCTTAATTGCTACTTATTAACCAAGAGCCTAGGCTTAGGGACAAGACTGAGACAGAGGGCAAGCAGACCTACTTAGAGGCAGAGAGCAACTTTTAAAAGGCAGAGGACAAGTATGTAAATACTGCATATATATATGCAGTGCATGAAGTTTTCAACCAATACTATTTCAAGTGTTTTAAATACCCCAGTCATGTTCAACGTGTTCGTGCTGAGGGGGTCGGTTCTAACTGTCGGTAACCTCAAGAAGAAATTAACATCTCTAAGTCAAATATTCAACAGAAATTTCAAAAGTTAACCATACCCGAAAGTAGCGACCGTCAACTTATTTTTTTCCACACCTATAAACGTCAACCTCAATTGGTCAATTTCTCAAAAAAACTATCCTGGTATTATTTTCTGCAAATCTGTTACGTCATTTACACATCTGAGTAACACCTCTCTTTTCTAAACTAATGTCTAGAAATAGAATATTGACCATATATGTGACGTTATAAAGGCGTTCCTTTTCCCTAAATCTCTTAAAAGTATGCTGTGTAACATGAAGGCACTACTGTACAATAATGTACTGTACCATATTTCTGATTAATCTCTTATTCAAACACGCCATCAAAGTGGTCGCCATCAAACTGGTATAGTAAAAATTCAAGGCCCAACGGTGTCCACTTGTAGGCTGTTTTCACAAAGCCTACATGTTTGCAGGTATGGTGTTTATTAGCCACGTTTACAAAGATTATTATGTTATCGATCATTGCTTAGACTTTTTCTATAACTGTTTCGTCAAATCAAAAAACAGAAACCGTTTACAAGCCGTTCATAAATACATAAATAAAACCATTAATCAGCTGTCGTATTTCAACTCAGCCGAGTTGAGATCTTACTATAGGACATACATATACTTCATTGAATTTATTCTGTTATTAGTCCATTTGTGTTTATTAATTTACAACTGCATTATGTCTCAAACGGTCCAATACTAGGGTAAGGAGTAGTGGTTAGTCTTGTTGGACGTGTTTAGCGCTTTTTAACGCTACTTATGCGTCTGCTTTGGGCTGTCTTTTTAAGTTGCTTATGCATGGGAAGTGATAATATGTTAAATGGGTACATAAGTAAACTAATGTTTACTAGTGTACTCATTTTACATTATATTACATTATTTTACATTAGTAAAATGAGTTTCCCAATATACGGATGCAACTCCCAGGGATGTCGTTACAACGAGTTTAACTATGTTGGACTGTTGACATAATAAAGCAGCTGTAATACATCATTCCAATCTTTTCTGCTTATTTCTTATTTATTACTTATTGTGGAATTAAACTATAAATGAATCCAATCTTTCCTGCTTAGTTAATAATGCAAATCTTTCTTTGGCATTTCATTTCTCTAAATCTTGTCTAATTTGCGGAAAAACACAGAACCATTCCATGGAAACAATGTACACAATGCCTGAAACATAGGCTAATGTATTAGACCACCCTGTGCGAATCTGATATCTCAAATCACATTCTGAATTCCAAGGCATTTATATTTATGGTCGACTCCAATCACTTCTTTCTGCAGTCCAAGTCGAATCCGTAGCCATCGATTCCGAGTCCATGTCGTTTCTAAGTCCTGAGATAGGAAGGTGGATAGATGAGATGGAAAGGTGGGTGGATGAGTCACTGAATAAGTAAGTGAGTAATTGAGTGACTGGGTGAGAGAACAAGTTTCTTTTATTTTGGCAAGCGTGATCTGTACATTAAATTTGTTTACAGAAATCAAAGCAATAACAATAATTAATAGAAAGCTAACATTCCAAAGGCAAACGGATGAGACTGAATGTAGGCCTATTTAATGGTGAAATATTCTGTAAGTGTATTACTCTGGAACAGGTCATGGGGTCTGGACGGTTTTAAATATGGAACGGCTCTCTTTTCATTCGAAGAGAAGGCGTGTTGCTCCAGGTGACGAATTGCGACGCTGCAAATTGGAAATTGGAACAACAAAGTAAAGTGCAAGAAACGATATAAAATACGGTTATCAAAAAGAAACGTGGCTTTTATTATTATTTCGGCATTTATTAAGCGCCACTACCTAAATACTAAACAGCATACGATGGCGCTGAGAAATTTTGCGCGAAGGACTTGCTCAAGGCTCCTACAAAATAACCGGCTGAGGGCTGCCTCGAACCCATACCCCATGAGTTACAAGCGTGGTGACCAATCAGCTACGGCGTCGCTCGTGATGTGCGTAGTGTAATCAAGTTTGACTCACAAAACATGTTCATCGTTTCATCATTTAATAAAACTCAGGTCTGTTAAAAGTTAGGCATCAGCCATCGATTCAAAGTCAATTTGAAATTGAGTCCTTAGAAGAACGCTTACGAGACGCGGCGTCTAGGAGAGTGGCGATTGCTTGACCAGCGTCGATTCCTTGACCAGTGGGGATTCCTTGATCAGCGGGGATTCCTTGACCAGCGGGGATTCCTTGAACAACTGGAATTCCTTGACCAGTGGGGATTCCTTGACCAGCGGGGATTCCTTGACCAGCTGGGACTCCTTGACCAGTGGCGATTCCTTGATCAGCGGGGATTCCGTGACCAGCGGGGATTCCTTGATCAGCGGGGATTCCTTGACCAGCGGGGATTCCTTGAACAACTGGAATTCCTTGACCAGCGAGGATTTCTTGACCAGCTGGGACTCCTTGACCAGCTGGGACTCCTTGACCAGCTGGGACTCCTTGACCAGTGGCGATTCCTTGATCAGCGGGGATTCCTTGACCAGCGGGGATTCCTTGAACAACTGGAATTCCTTGACCATCGAGGATTTCTTGACCAGCTGGGACTCCTTGACCAGTGGCGATTCCTTGATCAGCGGGGATTCCGTGACCAGCGGGGATTCCTTGACCAGCGGGGATTCCTTGATCAGCGGGGATTCCTTGACCAGCGGGAACTCCTTGACCAGCGGGATTTCTTGACCAGCGGGGATTCCTTGACCGGTGGCGATTCCTTGATCAGCGGGAATTCCTTGACCAGCGACATTCATATTCTGTCTCCTACTAACAAAAACATGTAATAATTAATTTTAAGTTTCACGCATAATATCACAGTAACAGTCAATGGCTAATGGAGGCCAAAGGCTTCTCCTCCACCCGGATTCGAACCTGGGAGCAAAACTGACCAAATAACCGCTGGTTGTTGCGGACTTTATTTGATTTAGCGTCGATGATTAAGCTGCCTTCTCTCGCACGGTTTAAGTGTGAAGCAGAGAAATTTCCGAGATATTCAGCGGCGTTCAATAGGTCAAAAAATTCACCAAGCCGTAATGCATAAGGCCGATTGATTGGGATTCTAAGCAGCCCTCAATGGGACATGTGCATCAGACTATGAGCGCTTTAGAAGTTTCAGCATAAGCTATAGCTACTGTGGCATTATTATATGCGGCTGTTACAAACTCTACTTACTGCAAAAGCAGTCTTCTTTGCAAATCTTGCTTCGCCTTCTTCTGCCTCTTCGAAGGCCCCATTTTCAATCAGAAATTCTACTAATTATACTATCTCTTGATTCTTAGACCCTGATTCCAATTCTGATCGGCTGGTTAGATTAACTAGTAATTTCAGTTTTTCGCTGGTCGCCTTGGAGATTATTGATGACGTTATACTAAGGCGGATTTCCAAAATAATGTGATTGTTTTTTCCCGATTGCTGAAGGATCATCGAGTAAAAAATAATACTGATTTAAATCGGAATAATAATAAAAAATCTAAAATTAGTATAAATTATTAAAATAAATTGAATTTAAGCTGAGATGTGATTTGCACACTTATCTCTGTCGTCAAGCTGCGCCAAACATTTGGTACCGGCATAATCTGGAAAGTTAACGGCAAGTTCTGCTATGCACTGGTTAGATGTGCTGGACTTTGGGATCCATCCATTACCGGTTCAAGGGCCGACGAGTGGGAAATGAGCGCATCTCCTAATTTCCGCATGGAGCTTTAGAACTTTAACTTATTAGAATGTTTGGAAGCATAACGTGTAACTTTCGTCTCCAGTGAAAAATATATTTTTGTCTCCAGTCTCCAGTGAAAGGATGGTTTTGGTTTTCTTCTGCTTCATTTGTTTCTGTTTTCTTTGTGCGAAATAAAGCAATTATTTTTATGGAACTTATACCTGATAAATCGAGGGAAGATTTGCCAATTGCAAGACGTCTAAATTAGAACTGTCTACTATGCCTACCTATGATGACTGCTTTTTGCCTTCAAAGATCTTGGTTGGTTTGGTCTGTGATAAACAAAGTCCAACCACGTTCATATCAATTATTCTTTAATTTACCAAATAGAAACTCGTCATAGTCATTTAAGCCATATTCAGTCATCTACCCTGACAGAAAACTATCCGGCTCTTCCGAGACAGATGCGGAAACACCCGGCTGGACCTGTCCTGCGACGATATCCGACTGGGTCTCTCTGGCGACGACATCCGACTGGGTCTCTGTGGTGACGACATCCGACTGGGTCTCTGTGGTGACGACATCCGACTGGGTCTCTCTGGCGACGACATCTGAGGGGCCTCCGGCGAAAACATCCGACTGGGACTCTCCGGCGACGACACCCGGCTGGCCTTGTGCTGACCGGCATCTCCGTTGTGGATGGCGCCGGCAAAAACTAGGCATTTTACAGTGCCGATCCTCACGTTAATGACAGAGTGACGCCCAGAGTGGCTCTTGGCCTGTCCTGCGACGACACCCGGCTGGGCCTGTCCGGAAGTTACACCAAGCTGGCCTTGTGCGGCTGCTTCTGGTCCAGGTTTCGAAGCGCGGTGGCCGGTTTTTCTGTTGAGAATGGCGCCGGTTGCTTTGACCATGTCCCAAACAAAAGTTAAACAGTTTACAGTGCCAATCGACAAGTTAAATACAGAGTGACGGGCAGAGAGGCGCCCAGTGTGGCGTTTGGTCTGTCCGACAGCGACACCCGGCTGGGCCTGTCCGGCACTGACACCCGGCTGGATCTGTCCGGCGACGACACCCGGCTGGCCTTGTGTGGCGGCATCTGGTCCAGGACTTGGAGCGCAGTAGCCGGCAAAAACTGAGCAGTTTACAGTGCCGATCGTGACGTTAATGACAGAGCGCCCAGACGTTCATATTAATGGACCTCCTAACAAAACATGGCATAATACTGAATTTAGCATAACACACCAACAAGTATAAGCTGGCGGGAGCTAGTGGCAACAGTTATAAGCTAATGGGAGCGGTACGTGACTTTTAGGGTCCGCCGTTTGGGCGCCAGGACTTTTGGACGCTATGTGAATAAATGTATTATTAGTGCTACTAATATCATAGCATGCGTGTTTATTAATTTTTTTCTTACTCTAGTATTCATTAAAGGTCATGTTTTAAATGGAAGTTGTTGGAAATGTATTAATATAATTAATTGTTAAATATTTATCGTTTATTTCCTATACATTGAATAAAATATTATGATTTTCGTGTTCGTGTTTAAACTTAACAGTTTGCCGTCCTTATTTAATAACAATTTCATGTTTATGTCCAATATTCAACCTCTTAACACTCGTGGTTCGAACAATTGTGCTCGTACTATATGTATACCTGTCGTTGACATTGCCTCAGAATTGTAGGCCTTCGTCTAGGGAACTCTTTATCAGATGATATTACAAATGAAAATACATGTAGATTTCATGTTTTTAAAAGTAAGTCAAGAAAGTCATTGCTGTCGAAATACAGCATTGCATCTGCATTTGGTTACCCTTGCTCACTCTTTTTAGTTTCTCTATCTTGTTGTTCATTAGTCGTGCTGTTATTACTACTGCTATGATTATAACTCTTGATGTTATGATTGATCTTGCTGATGTTATTATTGATCTTGCTGATGTTATTATCGTTATTATTATTATTATTATTTTTATCATTATCATCATCATCATCGTCGTCGTCGTCGTCGTCATCATCATCATCATCATTGTTATCATTATTAGGAAGTTAGTTAAGAAACACATTGCTGTTAACTAGAAATAGGGGCCAATTCTTGTATAAGCTTATAGCTTTTTACCTGGGTCCTGTTGCACTGTATCCGTGAGCTTTTATATAATGCTACAGTGTTTTCCAAGTGCAATAAAACATTATGTTATGTGACATGTTTCCTTCACAACACAGTTTTCTTTTCCACGTGACGTTTGAGTTGCCTCCACCAGGTTTACTTAAATGCAAACTATACAGGCAAATTTCAAATCAAACAGAAGAAACATTCTTCCGGAAATAAATGAACACATTCCGGAAATATATGGCTTCTAATACTACTTGAAGCGCTATTTCTATTGATGTGGCGCCCAAATGTCTTGCGCCAAAAGTTTCTGTGCGCCTAAACGGCGGCACCTAAAAATCTTCCTTCGGACGAGAGCTAATGGATTGCCCACCCCCAAAATATAAGAACATGGCATCAACACTGACCAAAAAACCCCTGGCTGTTGCGGACTTGATTTGATATAGTGCCGATGATTAGTCTAGTCTCCCTGACCCGAGTTAAATGTGGTGCCGAGAAATTTCGGAGGTATACAGCGACCTTCTATCTGCCAATTAATTCTCAAGGCCGTAATACGCAAGACCGATTGATGGGTGCTTTTAGGCGATCATCAAACGACCATGTGCATCAGAATAACGGCGCTTTGGAACTTTCCACGTAAGCCATCTGTTTATTATATTATTTACAGCTGGTACGAAATGTTCATTTACCTGCGAATAACTCGTTTCCTGAAGCTCCGAACCAACTTCGCCGTCTTCTTCTTAATCTTTCCAGACTCCATTTTAAGAACAAATAACAATTCTTCCGAAAAGATATCCTTTACGCCAGCGCCGAAGATAATGATGCGTAATAACAATTAAACGTATTAATAGCCTAATGATAATAAGATCTAACGTCAAAATGCCTGCTACGGCGGTTGCCCAGTAACGAGACTTGTTTACTTCGATTTAAACGAACCTATTCTTAAAACTTCTTTAACGCCACTGTCGATGCGTTAGGCATCAATAGCACTAAACAGGTCTAGAAATGCTGAAACAAGCATGTAAGCAGCGGCGTAGGCCTACACAGCTTTTCAAGCTATGGGGTCCATTACCTGAAAGAAAATTAATGGGGTGTGGGTCATCGAGCGCCAGAGTCGCGAAGCCCCTAACTTGGGAGCGTCGTAAGCTCTCCCAATGGGGCCCTTGACTGAAACCCGTAAGTCAAAGCAGTTTTAAGCATCTACTATGAATTTGAATGTGCGCGGCATATTTGTGCTGCTTTTTCTAACATATATAGGTAACAAGCTCAGGATGCCTATGCTAACATGACATAAAAAGCTTACAAATTCTATATGAGGTAAAATACTAGGAAAAAGAAGTCAACGTAATGAAGCCGATTTGCATTTCAATAAAAAACTTCATGTATATTTTAAAGGGCATACAAATCTTAATCTATATATTCACTGACTGACAGCGAACCAGTTTTAAGTACATAGGTAGTCCGCTCTGCGACAACCGCAAAGCGATCTACAATCAATGGCGGCTCTACGTTTTTTCCACAAGGGGTCACGAGTGGCGGAGGACCTGAGAGATGTTTATGTTTGGCAAAACTTAAAATGGTCTAACATGTTTTAAAACCGAGTCGCATTGACAAGATTTCTGAACTGGCGATACTATAATCACTTTATTTAAAGCATATACAATACAAATAATGCAGATTCTTAATGATGCGCAATGTTACGAACTTCATGCCTAGTCTCAAGGTCATCTACAAATGCATCCAATTTAATCGACTCCATGAACAGATTCAATTTGCAACATACCTATATACTGCTTAAACGAATGTCAGTCACAGTGCTTTGTAGATATGTCTTAATTAATTTTAGAGGAGAAAAGCTTCGCTCTGAGACTGCTCCAATTACTGGTAAAACAAAGGTTATGTTCAATAGTCTGTATAATTCACAAAAAGCAGGTTTACGTGGTTGTAGAAAACAAGCAAGGTCTAACATTGTAGCCAATATTGGTTGCACTTGTCACAGTCACATCAAACACAGTATCTGCGCCCAGTTGTTCTTTCATAGAACGTAATTGTAAGTGCAGCCTGCGCAGTTAAGCTTCTTCCAACTTCGCCTCTTTCACTACTATGGGGCTTAGTTCGCAATACGCAAACTCCCGGAGCAACTATCGGACATCGCGTCACATGGCATCACAGTACGAACATCACACTGAATCACATCACAGGCGTTCTCACGTTCTCTTCTGCTTTAATCAGGCTCAGTGGCCTCCCTTCAAGAGCAAGACATCTACTTCGGGTGAAAATCCATGTCACGTTTCTATAGTACGAGTTTTAAGTGTCATTAATAATGGTTTTCTATATTCCCTGTAGTAGGGCGAAGGCGATATATTAATTTCCTTTCAAAAATCGAGTTCCTGGCCTGCATTGATACTGATTTCATAAGCTATCATTATACTTTGCAATGGAGGCAGTCTTGAGCTAACAACTTGTCAACAACTAGATCTATTATATTGACTTTGACCTTTGCCGTAGGTCAGCGCGTGAACCACAGCAGAAGGTTACATAGTGTGGCATAGTTTTGCTAATTAGTCCGCAACTGTGTGTACGGTGACTAAGCAGAACTAAATTAGTGTGCCAATCAATGGCATACATTACAGAGGACAGTGTAATGATCAATTCCACAAGCAGGGCACAAAGGGTGGCACGCAGCGCAAAGTCTCTCTACGTCGCTAATCGGTAGAGGGAAGATTACTGTGTTAGTAATTAAGTGAGTGAGTGAATCAGTCAGTCAGTCAGTCAGTCAGTCAGTAATGTATATGTTAACACGACATAAATTCTTAGGCGTGGATTGGTCACAGCTGTTAGACGACAAAAGCAAAGACGCCTACTTAGAGGTTTAAGCGCTTATACAAGTAATAAATCGTCGCTATTGGATTTGGTCTGGATGTATTTTGGACAGCTTTTGTATCTGCAATCCGTATCTTTGATATAAAGGAATAAATCTATCTCGTGCATCTAATGTGTTTTGCTGGACCAGAGCTCATGTTGCTACCAACAGTTAAGGCGATAATTATTCTTCCGTTAAAAGAAGCCGAGTTCTGCGCCGAACGAGATCCGAGGACTTGAGGTGGCCCTTGAGTTGGCCCTGGTGTTGACCCTTGAACCGTCCGTCCAACTTTAAAAGTAAAAAGTAAGCCTCATGTCCCGAGTGATTTCACTTCTTGATTTAGACGTGTTTCAGTTTTTGTGTAACATCTAAACTATCTCGAAACTCAAGATTACAAGTCTATAGAGGTTTTTGAAGTTAACCATAGCCTTACCCAAGTCTGACTTGACTAAAATGCTTTAGGAGCGAACACATTTGTCGTCAAGCATTAACAGAGCTTCGGTGATCTTTCTACGGCTTTTGTCTTGCTTCTGAGTAAGGAAAAAAGGAAAACTTGAAATGCGCTGTTAAAAAGGTCACGAGGTCATAAATGTAAAATGAAAGTTAAATAACGAAATTTACAACAGTAGTCGACTGTTTGTTTGGCTACGTTTGCATCAAATATTTGAACAATATTGCCGAAAAGAAACTATCTTATTTCCACTCTATCCTGTTATTCAGAAAGTCATTATTATCGAGCATTTGAAAGGACTTGCATACTAGATGCGAAACAGAAAGCATATGTTGTCTATGACTTGAAAAGTGTTGCACAAAAGTCGTGAGACAGATAGCTTTCTCTTTCATGCTTTCTCTTTAAAGCTTCCTTTTCTTAATAAATGGTTATTAATCATGTATTTGCCAAGTTATAATTTTGGTTAACTTGTTGAATGTCACAAATTAATTGGTCATGGTCAACTGCAATTGTAAACTCGCTACTTAAAAGCTACAAGCTACATTTAAGTCACGCAGGTTGTCGGTGTGAAGAACAAGATCCGGCTGTACTGAAGGAAGCAGATGAGCTGTTAGGGAGGGTTGTATTAGCTTATTAAAATTCGAAAAAACTTCGAATTGCATGAGTTGGAGGACTTTAGGAAATGCAGTGATATCAAATTTCCTACATATGTGCTTATGTAGCAGAATATATGAAGCCAATATGAGAATGTTGTCACGTGGGTTTCATTTCGCCTCCATATGATGTTGCTGTTAGGGCAGCTTGTGCGGCGCTGTACAGATTTTACTTTTGTACCTTTCGAATAGATATTTTTAAAAGAATTAATAACTTAATCAAGACACGCATTGTCTTTACACACCTGAAAAGCTTCAAATACATTTGCATCTGTCATCGTTCTGTACAAATGCCTAAAAAAGTGCCATTAGTCAGTATCACAGTTCGATAAGAGCAGTCTGCAGTCCTTGTTCTCACTGCATTACGAACAAGGAACTTCTCAAAACATAGGGTCAATTTAGGACAAGGCGTCGTTATTTGGCACGTTAGCCTACCAACGCTATTTGCATATCATTTGCTACCATATGAACTTGTTCCAAATAACCTGCAACTTCATTTAGAGTGACGAGTAGCGAGCTACTTTGAAGAAGTAATAGTAGTGTTCAAATACACTATAATATACTAAGTTATAATACACATTAAACTACATTACATGAAGGGACCAACTGTGATATGTAGATTATGTACTTATGCAATTGCAGTGGTTACCTGTTCAGCAAAGAATACGTGCCAAATTTGAGCTTATGGTTTATTAAACATTGAGCTGTAGCCAAACACAGTATTTGAAACCATTCTTTACTCCACTATCCAACTAGGTCAACCGATTGCATTTTTAGTTGTGCCAAGAACTGGAAGTGCTTGTTGTTGGTGAACATGCTCTTTCGGTTCATGCACCTAAATTTTGAAAATGTCTCCCCGTAGCTGTTCGTTCTGCTCAGTCTTTTGTGTCATTTCGTTGTCGACTCATCTTTTTCACCTAACCTGTCTATCAAAGTATGTATGTCTGTTTCAGCTGACTGACTTTTTTGGGTATTAACTTGTTAGCGGCTTGATTTTAATTAGTAATAAAAACATTTCAAGCATGTGAAATTCTCGGAATAGATCATTTCAGATCTGTTTATCAATTGTACGTGCATCCGTTTGCATTATCTTGTTTATTTAGAACACAGCAAATATACTGATATATGGTCAGAAATAGAAAGTAGATGTAATTTACCTAATTTATTACCAATGCTCAAACCAAACAGCCGATTAGCCTGCAGCAATTTTTTATGAAGTCCGTTGTATTTGCTTACAGTTAACAAGGCAACAGAGATGCATATAAGTCTGTGTGCACTTCGTTTCTACCTGATACTTGTCCTACATACTAAGAATGATGGACAAGATTATACTTCTGCTGTGTGTAATAATGAAAGGTAATTAGAACTTTTGCATTTTGAATGTAAAGATGCATATATTACATGTAAATTTCCACGTAAATGTGAATAGGTTTAAATTAGGCTGAAGGAAAAGAATTGTATATGAGATTCTTTTCCAGCCTAAACAAGTTAAATGCATGTAAAAATGATGATAGACAGTCACACCTTTAAACCTCTAAAGTCCGTTACCGGTTTTTACCGGATTGGCGCTGGAGTCGAAAATGAAAAACTCCGAAAACACCGGATTATGTTAAATCCTATTTTCGAATATTTAAATGTTTTATTAGAGGGAAGATTTGAGAAAACATGTTTATCTGTTAAGATATCGTTAAATTTGCAGTTCTGAGCAACTTTCAGCCATAAAATGAACTTCAAATGAGGTCATTTCATAAGGTAAACGCCGCTCCTCGTCCTTACGTCTTCGGCGGTTATGCGGCCTAAATAAGGCCTTTTTTCTGGGCTATTCTGTTATGAAGATTAAACAGGAAAGTCCTAACTAAAGCAGTGGAATTTTCCAAATATTATGCACCGTTTGAAGGGGTGGATTTAGATATCTGCAACGAGTGGACATGGGAACACGTGCAGGCTGACAGTTAATTTAAACCCTAGTCAGCGGCTGAAAAGTCCTTAGCCTCCCGCGAAAATGACCCACTCAAATTGTCTGACATCGCTTGACAAACTAGACACTTATCAAGCTACTTCATTAAATATAATCTGGCCAAGGCCGTTTGAACTAGCGGTCGTTAATCTAAGATTGGCAGATTGAAATTAAAATATTTGCACCTATAAAATAATTTATTGGCTGTAGAAAACATGTCAACTCCTCAAGCCCTGGTCTAGAAATATTGATTGACATATTGCACAAAGGTTAGGCCAGTGCAAATGGCCATTTCTGACTGTATGTCTGGTTCGAACGTCTCGTCTGTCGAGGTTTTAATATACTGC
Organism: Norana najaformis; assembly: GCA_964023275.1. Taxonomy (NCBI): domain Eukaryota; kingdom Metazoa; phylum Annelida; class Clitellata; order Crassiclitellata; family Hormogastridae; genus Norana; species Norana najaformis. The sequence continues at coordinate 50,138,647 of OZ029914.1, forward strand.
ATGTACTGTATACAATATATAAACACTTAATGTTTAATTTATTGGCCTGAATAAAGCACTAATTAATTGAATTAATTCAGACTCTATAGTGTTAATGGCGATTTTTTTCTAAGTTACTATAGTCGTAAAATGCTCGATAGTAAATGTTGAATAAATCTTCCGTTCCATATTTGACCATCATTCAATTTAACAATATTTGCTGTTTTAGTAAGACCAGCCAAAAACTTATCTGCTACCAACTTTAGTATAAGACGCACAATTAAAGTGTGTAATAGAAAACTTGTAACACACTTTAATTATTCATTTTAACCTGATGTTTATAGCCGATTAGTTAGTTATGGTCGAAAAATACGGCTTGACTAAACTTTTACTTTCCAAGTTCACGCGATACTTTGATTACCTGATGGCAATTCTTGAATCTCTCTATCTTTCTTCTGTCATGATTAAACTCTGTCTTTCTACCCCAACTAAACTTAGTTGTAACATTCCAATTCAAAGAGTTCTTACGTAAGAGGATGTATTAGATGATAAATTTCATGTTGGGTACAAGTTTAAGTTTATTGCTGCCATTGTAAACTAAATTACTATAAATTGGTACATAATTTAAACCGCAAATGCTGCCGATCGCTATACAGATTGCAAGATTCTCTGCTATTCTCCTATCAACACGGCAGTGGTAGCTGGAAAGCCGATGTTGATGATGTGCGAAGTGAATCGAAATGAAACTATGTACAGATCCACAATTGAATGGAAATTTCAGTCGATTGGTAATGCTCAAACTGAACTACTATTCAATGGATACTTTATATCGCATAGGGAGTCAGACTTATTTATTAGAAACGATACAGAAGGAGAGTTTAATCTGGCGAAGAACAGATCTCAGTTGAGCGACGCTGGCGCCTATCATTGCATCAAAAGGTTTCCGGATCAACTTAGTCTACGCACAGAAACCAACATTGCACAACTGACGATACTCGGTAAGCATCGATTTTAATTCACTCACTAATGAGCTTAGCTGGCAGAGCTTTGGTTTTTAGAACTTCTGAAAAATTGTCCTTCAGTGAAAGAACTATTTTCAAAATCTCGCACTTTAAGAAATTGCTTTAAATTAGAGAAATGATATGTGCAAATTAGTAGTCTAACACTGAACTCATCAAATGGCTCCAATTTCCTGAGCTCGAGTAGTCTAACCCAAATGATTTTGATGTATCGACCAAGTGGCGATCATAGCAGGAGTTTCAAATTCAATGAGGTACAAATGGCGGATTTCTTGCGACTAAGGCAGGTCGACCCTAGTACTTATCTTCAATGACTGCGGCGAGGTTAATTATATGCACCAACCGGTTGAAACGTAGATCTGACATCCTGTTAAAGCTGTCATCTCTGCACATATGTAAAAGATGTATCGTCAAACCATAAAATAGCTGTGCTGTTATTGTTTTTGTTTTGTTATAAAAGTGGCGCTTATAAAATTTATTAGATTCGATTATATCTTTGGCAATACAAGAGTCTTTGGAATAGATTAGATATGGTTCAATAATCGTATTTGTTATGTATTCGTGCTACTATGTAATCGAATGATGTAAATGAATTGTGTAAATTATAAGAACATTTGAAGAATATTATTTGTTGTGAATTATTGACGCATTTCCAGAGTCTGATCCTGAATGCGGTTCCAATTCCAGCAACGGAAGCGTCGTAGAAGGTGATTATCTGCTGATATGGTGTAGCGTCAACTACTCAGGAAACCTCGATCCAGTGATGAAATGGTCAAGAAAAGACGGAAGCAGAGTTAATTCCTTTGTCAGTTATGACAGCGATACATTCCTTCGCACTGTTACTAGTGAAAGTTATCAGACGATGAATTTCAATGACCATAACGTCGTTTATATCTGTAAAACATATTTCAATGCACAAAGCGTTGTGTCTCAAAACGAGGTTTCATCTACAGCAACAAATGCTCCAGACTACATGGGCGAATGCAAGTTGACGGTAAACGTTTTATGTAAGTACATATCGTTACACGTGAAAATATTTTGCCATCTGAAGTCAGTTTCAAATGTGAATTGCATTGTAAATATTGTGTGTCAAAATGCCGGTTAAACACTACAAGTTCTGTCTCATTCGCGAATAAATTGTTGCAGTCGGTGTGTTTTTTGGAACATAATCAACTAACGTGTACTTTTTGAGGGAATAAGACAGAAATGTTGCTGTGATAAGTGTTCGAGGTCTTGCCTCAATTATTAGACAATTTATCTTCACATGACCATTATGAGAACTTATATAAATATGCATTATTGTATGAAAAGGTTTAAATAATAAATGTCCCTCAACTGATCATTTAGCACAGTTTTGAAAGGTAAACGATCATTTAACAATAATATACATTTATAGCAATGTGTATGGCTGTGTAGTTGGACCTCGAAACCTTTTCGTAACTCCAATCAAGGACACTTACTACATGGGTGATCTTCTCAACTGCTCGGCGCTTGGTAACCCACCTCCAAGGTACGAGTGGAAAGAAGTTGAAACAGGACGTGTTTTTGCTGGACAAATCCTGATTCGTAATAAAACAATGGAACAAGGAGAATTCAGCAAATATCAGTGTACAGCTGAGAATTTGGTTGCCGGAGTAAAGAAGACAGCAACTTCTGAAATAATTACCCTCAATACTGAAGGTCGGACAGAATTCGAGATTTTACTGAGACTAGGCTTAACTCATTGCCTTTCAGATTCAATACAATGTAGCTTAAGTTCTGATTTCTCTGACTTACTGGATGTCGAAATGGTTTCTCCTGCGGGTATTACGATTTTTGACTACGGTTTTCGCTTGGAGCGACCAACATTTGATGTTTAACACACTATGATTAAGGCGTTGTATAAGTCATTAGATAAAATTGTATACGTATATATATATGTGTGTGCATACATACGTATACCATGTACATCCCATCAACTTTTTAATGACACTATACGAGAAACAGCTTGCTAAAATAAGAGTGGCAGGTACACAGTCACAATGGTTTCATATCCGAAAAAGGGTCAAGCAAGGCTGCATACTTTCACCATATTTATTTGACATCATAGCAGAGATGGTCATGAGAGAAACTCTTGATGGATTTCAAGGAGGGATAAAAATCGGTGTTAGGGAGACCTCCAACCTAAGATATGCCGATGTCATTGTTTTGTTGGCTGGTTCGGTGGCAGAGCTGCAGTAGCTGGTTGATCGTTTTGATCAGGTTAGCCAGAAATTTGGGTTGTTGATTAATCTCGACAAGACAAAGGTGATGGGAATGGACAGTGCTTCCTTGCAAGGTCTAGGATGAATAACTGGAACAGGTTGACACTTTCCTATACCGTAGATCTCTCTTCACAGAAAATGCAGAATGCAATAAGGAATTCAGAAATAGATTACACAAAGGTATAGGAATGAAGAGAACGTTGAGGCAACTATGGAAAAGTCATGGTTTACAAGCTACAACTAAAATTAGACTTTTGAGGGCACTGACATGGCCATTAACAACTTATGGTTGCGAAGTGTGGACCATCAAGAGAACAGATGAAATGAGGATAAACGCTTTTGGTAACCCACCTCCAACGTACATATGGAAAGAGCTTGACACTGACAACGTTGTTGATGGCCAACTGCTGACGGTGGATGAAACAATGGAACAAAGAAAAGTCAACGCGTATCAGTGTGGAGCTGAAAACGTAATAGACGGTGTAAAGAAAACAACTTCCGAAGCAATTACTCTCAACGTAGCAGGTCTTATCTTTAATTCTATGCAAGACTTACATACGTCAGTAGTAATGAAGAACTCGTCTCTCAAAAACTGTGTGAAACTGTCATTATTGGCATGAGCCAATTGGCATGGTCGGCGACCGTGATGTGGCCATATTTTTTGCCGCTTGTCATTTAGTCGCGACGGAATTTTCGTTCTTAATCACACCAGTTGAAGTAACTCACAAAGCCGCATATAAAATTTTGTGATACATACATTGATTCTTATTGATTATAATTGATGTGTACAGTTCTGTAAGTTTATACTTTGGTTTTCTAGTTTGTTTTTTAGTTTTTTTTCTGTTTTGTTTTATCTGCAATCTGGAATTCACCATCAGGAAAGCCGTTAATTGTAATCATAGGAACAGGGGCAGCTTTCGGAATTGCAGTTACTGTCATTGGAATCATTCTATGGAGACTGGCGAAAAGAAAATGTCGTATGTGTTAAAAACTAATAACTACCAAAAATGAGCTTTTTATGAGAGAAATTTGAAATGAGCGTCGTTTTTCGTAGTGCAGTATATGAATGATTTCGCTTTTATATAATCTAATCCAATCGGAACATAATCTAATCTATCCCACTCCAATCTAACCCTATACTATCTAATCAAATGTAATTCAATCACCTCCAGACCATTCTAATCTAACCTAAACCGTTCTGGTTTATTCTAACGCCTTCTTCATAGCACAATAGGCATCAGTAGATGGATGTTTCAAGTGAAAACATTGTTGATGATCGTGAATTCTTTGAAGAAGTCTAGTTAAAATCTAATGAGCCAAAGGTCTGGTAACATTAACTGCCATATAAAATTAGCTGTGGCAGTCTTTCACTCGAGCTAAGGAAACTACGGATATTTCAGCTGGTTTTAGTTGAATAAAATTCAGATGCCTTGGTTGGTTTACAGATATTCAGCCGAAGACGAACGAATCCATTCAGAGAAGCGATTCGCCACATGACTACGAATCCGTTAACTCAGGAGAAATGGATTCCATTCAACGAACCCCAGACATCGAAATGAACCAGCCGTCGTCAATCATGGCCACCGAGACGATGGACCAGTCCACGACTGAAACAGAAGGGGGCATGCCAGAAACCACTCCAATGAGTCTTTACGACACTTTGGATGGTCGACCTATTATTCAAGAACCTCGACCCTACAGCACTTTAGAGGCCGTCATTGCTGAAGAACAATTCAATCATGCAAGAGAAATAACAGGGAAGCCAAACGACTATTATAATTTTGACACAAACAATGTCGTTTCTGACATTCACTCCAATTGACGAAGGGTTGACTTTATGACGACTCAGCGAATTGTAAGAAGAGTAAGATCGCTTTTTGAGTTGTGTTAAACCTATCCGGTAAATTGAAAAACTTAACTTGTATGAGAGACTCGATGTTCTGTGCGACTTGTCGCGGGTATCCATCAGCATACATGAGGAAACTGTACCCTCAAGTTAGGCCTGGATGCCAGTAATTGTTAGTTTCTCGACAATTTAATTTAATTTGAATATTCCATACCGCGCTGAAAGGTTGTTATGGCCAAGAGACAGGCTAATGTGAAAGGAAGTTAAATATTATAATCAGTGGAAAGCAGAATATGTTACACTCTGGATTTCTTCTGCGTGCACAAAAAGTAAGTATGCAAGCAAGTATTTAGTATTAATTAGGAACTTTTATAGGACCGGTGCATAATGCACAAGGTATCAACCGGAAATCAAGCCCCTATCAGGTCAATATTCAGAAGGTCAATCCATTAAGGCACAGAGGCAGCCTGTGGTGGACAAGCAATTTGAAAAATAGGTCTTAAATTGAGAACGAAATGATACAAGCGACTGAGCCAAAGAAGCAGATACAGGTGGAAAGTTCCAAAACCTAGGTCGAGTAAGTAAGTATGTATTTAGAATTTTAGACATTTAATATAGCGCCTTTCAGTAAATTGTTAATCCGTTTATTCATAGGCTCTCAGCAATGCTGGGACAAATTATAATTTTATGGATTGTTGGACACAGAAGCATAGGGATAGAATACAGCACGAAACAGAAATCACAGCAGAAAAGAAGATCGAATAACCTGCGCGAGTTGACAGACGTTGTCATACTTCAAACGGATCCAGAATAACTCCCTTCTGCGTCCATAAGTCATCATTGAACAACTTATAATATTTTAAATTCATTAATAATTTCAGTCAATTATTCACTCAAATTGTCAAGCACCTAATACTTAGAGTCATGAATCGTAATCGTAATTCAGAGATTTCTACAGCGCCCATCGAAAGCCGCGCCGCGGGGACCAGCTTATCCACAGGCTCTCAGTCAAAACAAAATCGATAGGCAAAAGGGTTCGGTTACAGGTCAAGATCCAAAAGTCAGACGGAGAGAGCGTGGCAGCTACGGGGGGGGTGGTGTTTGGGGTTGAAGAGGAGACAGAGATAAGAGGAAGAAGGGGTGTCAGAGTATGATCTGTGAAAGAGGAATGTTTTGAGCTTTGAGTGAAAGGTCGAAGCAGAAACTGCAAGCGGTGGAGCATCGATGAGTTTGTATGATGGGTCAGAAAACTGTCGCAATTCTGGGAAAGTTAATTCCAGAGTGATGGGGCAGCTATAGCTATGCAGCGATTACCAAATTTTAAGGATGAGGTGTCGGGAGGGCAGAGAAGTGTTAAGGCAGAAGAGGAGCGGGTTGAGCGAAGCGGCTGTATTGTAAATAACTGACGAAGATAGGAGGGTTGGGAATACTGAACTGTGTTGTAGGTAAGTGATAGGACTTTGTACTGAAAGTATTAGCTTGCTAATTATGAAGATGACAATGAATGAAATTCTAAGCCACTGTAAGGATGTGTTATGAAACTATATATATATCGGTAATAGCAATTGACCACAGAGTAACTGTGGCTTGCCAACCACAGCCGAATCAATGGTTTCTCTTACTAATCGAATTCCAACCGTGCTTGTCCAAAGGATTACGATTTTCGGCTAAAGTTTTATTTTAAGCGACCTTCGATTGACAATGCTTTGAGGATTTTGATAACGGCACAACAGAAGTCATTCAATTAGATGAGACTATCCTTTCATTGTGAAATTGTCAATTACACTGATATTAAGACTGAAGAGTTAGCGTTATAAGTCCGTTGTATAGATACATATGTATTGGAGAGAGGTACAACCTACCGGTAGCACTAACATAAAATCATTATATTACAGTAAGAAACTCCTACCGGTAACACTGGAAACGACACACAAAAGCAGCAGCAACATGGTTTTTTCTCACGCACTGTGTGCCGTATACCCACAAAATATTTAACTTTACGACTTAGGTCAGATTAAGGTAAATTTGACAAAGTATGTACCGATCGAGAGTTTCAGAGATAAAGAAAACGATAAACAGTTTAGATAAATTTGTCCTCGAGTCAGGGTATGTCAATAAAAAAATTTGGTCGATTGATAGTAAGATACTAAGCTTATATGATTTGTCGGAACGAATTGTTTCTCAAAAGAATACTTGAACACAAAGACTTGCCTTCAAGTTCGGTTAGGCAATAATATGCGAGTTTGTCATTACTAACAGCTTTGACAAGCAGGCAAGCTTTCCTTTTGCTATAGCGTTATTGAAAAGTCGTTTAATTCTGTAAAACATATTTCAGTGCACCAAACGTCGAGTCTCGAAAAGGGTTCACCTAATGTTCCAGGCTATATGGACGAAAGCAAGTTGATAGTAAACATTTTATGTAAGGAATTATTAATAGCGGGCTTAATGTTCAAAGATATTTTGGCAGTTAAAGGCAGTTTCAATTGTGAATTGTAATGTAAGCAATGCGTGGTAATATGCAACATAAAGCAATGCAAGCTCTGTCGCATTCGGTGTGTAACATTTATCGTGAGTCATTAATTTGCGAGTCAGTGCAGACGACGACAACGTCCTCATAATTGCAAAACAGGGTTCCGTGATACACAAAAATGGGCTCACAACACCATTGTCACAAATGTACCAAACTACTTGTTTTACTGGAATGCTGCATTAAACGTTCATTACTAATTATTACTAAACAGCAATTAACAACAGTCTCAAAGGCGCGTGCAAATAGAATAAGAAAGGTCCTACCGAGTAAGGACCTTTCACATTTTGAGTCTATTCATCGTTCTTTTAAGCATCTAGTTTTTAACTAAATATTTATCTAGAATAGTAATACTCTGAATCGCAAGGACTTGCCTAATTATAAAGACACGTTCGTCCAGCATCGATACATCATTCTCTGCATGAAGATCAGGTTAATCAAGCAAGGTGGTGGTGTATGGCACCAAAGCATATAATTAGCATTATAATCATTTTTATTATCGTCATCATTATAACCATTATTATCATCAGCAATGCAGATTCTTATTGAAGTGCAATTTTGCGAACTTCATGCCTAGACTCAAACTCATTTACAAAAGCGTCCACATTAATCGACTCTGAATTGAATAGATTCAATTGACAGCATTGGTATAAGGGCTTACTGCTTAGACGACTGTCAGGTATAGTGCTATATAGAGATGTCTTAATTAATTTTAGAGGAGAAAAGCTTCGCTCTGAGACTTCTCCTGTTACTGGTAAAACAAAGGTTATGTTCAACAGTCTGTATAATTCACAAAGAGCAAGTTTATGTGGCTGTGGAAAACAAGCAAGGTCTAACATTGTAGACAATACTGTTCATACTGGTTGCACTTCTCACAGTGAGATCTAAAACAGTTTCTGCGCCCAAATTGTTCCTTCAGAGAACATAAACTTAAGTGCAGCCTGCGCAGTTAAACTTCTTCCAACTTCGCCTCTTTCACTACAATACGCAAACTCCCGGAGCAACTATCGGACATCGCGTCACATGGCATCACAGTACGAACATCACACTGAATCACATCACAGACGTTCTCACGTTCTCTTCTGCTTTAATCAGGCTCAGTGGCCTCCTTTCAAGAGCGAAACATCTACTTCGGCTGAAAATCCAGTGCCACGTTTATATAGCACGCGCTTTAAGTGTAATGAATTATGGTTTTCTATATTCCCTGTAGTAGGAAGTAGGCGATATACTAATTTCCTTTCAAATTTCGAGTCCCTAGCCTGCACTGTTACTGGTTTTATAAGCTATTATTACACTTTGCAACGGAGACAGTCATGAGCTAACAGCTTGTAGACAATTAGATCTATTACATTAACTTTGACCTATGTCGTTGGTCAGCGCGTGAACCACAGCAGAAGGTTACATAGTGTGGCATAGTTTTGTTAATTAGTCCGTACGTGTGTACGGTGATTTGGCAGAACCGAATTAATGTGCCAAACAATGACATTTACTACAGAAGACAGTGTAATGATCAATATTACAAGCAGGGCCCACAGGCCTCCCTTCAATCTGTCCTGAACTCTGCTGATCGTCTCATTGGGGGCATTCCCAGATACGGTCATATCTCGTCCTATATTCGAGACACTCTTGATTGGCTTCCCATCCAGCCGCGTGTCCCTTTTAAGAACCTCACTCTTATGCGCAACTGTGTTGCTGGCTGGGCTCCTCGTTACCGGGCCGTAGCACCCTCCATTCGGCCAGCCATGATCTCTTGTTTGTCCCTCGAATGCAAACTGCTACCGCCCAGTCCAGAAGCTTTGCGTATGTCGGCCCCACCTGCTGGAACTGCCTCTCTCTCGAATTGCGACTACAGTTCCTCTCTCTTCCCCTCTCGGGGTTTCGCAGACGCCTGAAGACTGTACTGTTCAACAGAAATTTTACTTGTTCCGGTCGGGAGGCATCTGTTGAGCTTATTCTCTAAGAGGCGCTTTATAACTCTTAAATTACAATTACAATTACAAAGGCTTGATTGGCACGCAGCGCAAAGCCTCTCCACGCCCGCAAATTGGTAGAGGGACGATTACTTTGTAAGTAAGTAAGTAAGCAATGCATTTGTTAACACGCCATATGTTCAACGGCTAAGCGAGGAATCATAAGCGTGGGTTGGTCATAGCTGTTGGATAACAAAAGGAAGAAGCCTACTTAGAAGTTCAAACTATCACAATTAATAGGGCGCTATTGGATGTGGTCTGGATGTATTTTGGACTGCTTATATATTTGCAATCCGTATCTTTGATATAAAGGAATAAACCTATCTTGTGTATCTAATATCTTTAGCTGGACCAGAGCTCGTGTTGCTACCAACAATTAAGGCGATTATAATTCTCCCGTTAAACAAAGCCGAGTTAATTTCTACTCGCCAAAACAAGTTAACAGTAAAAAGTAAGCTTTTATGCCCCGAGTGATTTCACTTCATTTAGACGTGTTTCAGTTTTTGTGTAAATTCTAAACAATCTCAAAACTCAAGATTACATGTCTATAGACGTTTTTAACAATTAACTATAGCGTTACCCAAGTCTGACTTGAGTAAAATGCTTTCGAAGCCAACATATTCGTCAAGTCTAGTGTTATTATAGCTTCATTGATCTATCTACGGTTTTTCTCTCGCTCTTGAGAAAGGTAAAAATGAAAACATGAAATGTGCTGCAAGAACGAATAAATGTAAAAGAAAAGTTAAGTGACAAAATTGAAAACAGTAATCTGCTGTTCGTTCGAATACGTTTGCATCAAACATATGAAAGATATTGCCAAAAAGAAACTGTCTTATTTCCGCTCTATATTGCTATACAGAAAGTTTTTAATATCAAGCATTTGAAAGGACTTGCTTACTAGATGAGAAACAGAAAGCATATGTTGTCTATCACATGCAAAGTGTTGCACAAAAGTCGTGAGCCATATAGCTTGATCTTTGGTATCTCTTTTATTACCTCGTGTTTTCTCTTTAGAGCTTCTTTTCGCCGATAAATGGTTATTAATTATGTATTTGCCAAGTTATAATTTTGGTTATATTGTAGATTGTCACAAATTATTCAGTCATCGTCAACTGCAATTTTGTAAACTCGGTACTTAAAAGGTACAAGTAAAGCACCATTTTATTCACAAGTCACGCGGGTTGTCGATGTGAAGAACGAGATCTTGTCGTAGGGAGATCATACTGAAGGAAGCAGATGAGCTGTTAGGGAGTGTCTTATAAACTTATTAAAATTCGAAAAACCTTCGAATTGCATGTGTTGGGGGACTTTTGGAAATGCAGTGATATCAAATTTCCTACATATGTGCTCATGTAGAAGAATATATGAAACCAATATGGGAATGTTGTCATATGGGTTTCACATGGCCTCTGTGTGATGTTGCTGTTAGGGCACCTTGTGCGGCGCATCTCCATCGTTCCATGATATTGCCTAATACAGTGCCATTAGTCAGTATTACAGTTCGATCGACTGTCTACATTCCTCTTTCTCAAAGCAGTACGTACTAGGACCTTTTCGAAACAAAGTGTCAATTTAGGACTGGACCCCGTTGTTTGTCACATGAGCCTACCAACGACGAGTTTTAATCTGCTATTTGAATATCATTTGCTACCGTATGAATTTGTTGTTCCTAATAAACTGTAACATCATTTAGAGTGACGAGTAGCGAGCTACTTTGAAGAAGCAATAGTAATGTTCAAATACACTATAATATACTAAGCTATAATACACATTAAACTACATTACATGAAGGGACCAACTGTGATATGTAGATTATGTACTTATGTAATTGCAGTGGTTACCTGTTCAGCAAAGAATCCGTGTCAAATTTGAGCATAAGGTTTATTAAAGATTGAGCTGTAGCCAAACACAGTACTTGAAACCATTCTTTACTTCACTGTCTTACCACTATCCAACTAGGTCAACCGATTGCATTTTTAGTTGTGCCAAGAACTAGAAGTGCTTGTTGTTGGTGAACGAGCTTTTTCGGTTGATGCAACTAAATTTTGGAAATGTCTCCCTGCAGCTGTTCGTTCTGCTCAGTCTTTTGTGTCACCTAACCTGTCCATCAAAGCATGTATGTCTGTTTCAGCGGACTGGCCTTTTGGGGATTAACTTGTTAGCGGCTTGATTTTTGTGGGTCATCGGTTGATGCATTGTGTATTAGTCATCGGATCTTCAACTAGTAATAAAAACATTTCAAGCATGTGAAATTCTCGGAATAGATCATTTCAGATCTGTTTATCAATTGTACGTGCATCCGTTTGCATTATCTTGTTTATTTAGAACACAGCAAATATACTGATATATGGTCAGAAATAGAAAGTAGATGTAATTTACCTAATTTATTACCAATGCTCAAACCAAACAGCCGATTAGCCTGCAGCAATTTTTCATGAAGTCCGTTGTATTTGCTTACAGTTAACAAGGCAACAGAGATGCATATAAGTCTGTGTGTACTTCGTTTCTACCTGATACTTGTCCTACATACTAAGAATGATGGACAAGATTATACTTCTGCTGTGTGTAATAATGAAAGGTAATTAGAACTTTTGCATTTTGATTGTAAAGATGCATATATTACATGTAAATTTCCACGTAAATGTGAATAGGTTTAAATTAGGCTGAAGGAAAAGAATTGTATATGAGATTCTTTTCCAGCCTAAACAAGTTAAATGCATGTAAAAATGATGATAGACAGTCATACCTTTAAACCTCTAAAGTCCGTTACCGGCTTTTACCGGATTGGCGCTGGAGTCGAAAATGAAAAACCCCGAAAACACCGGATTGTCTCAAATCTTATTTTCGAATATTACAATGTTTCATTAGAGGGAAGATTTGAATAAACATGTTTATCCGTTTAAATATCGTAAAATTTCAGTTCTGAACAACTTTCAGCCATAAAGTGAACTTCAAATGAGGTCATTTCATAAGGTAAACGCCGCTCCTGGTCCTTACATTTTCGGCGGTTATGCATCATAAATAAGATCTTGTTTCTCGACTATTCTATTATGAAGATTAAACAGGCAAGTCCTAAAGCAGTGGAATTTTCCAAATATTATGCACCGTTTGGAGGAGCTAAGCAGAGATATGCAACGAGCGGACAGGTGAACACGTGCAGGCCGGCTGCTAACTAAGACCCCAGTCAGCGGCTAAAAAGTCGGTAGCCTCCCACAGAAATGACCCCCTCAAATTATCTGACATCGGCTGACAAACTAGACAATTATCAAGCTTCTGCATTGAAAAAACTGGCCAAGGCCGTTTGATTAAGAATGACAGATTGAATTCAAACTTTTTGTACCTCAAAAATAGTTTATTGGCTGTAGAAAAAATAAAGTCAACTTCTTAAGCCCTGGCCTAGAAATATTAATTGACATATTACCCAAACATTAGGCCAGTGCAAATGGCCAATTCTTACTGCATGACTGATTCGAACGCCTCGTCCTTGCGGTTTTAATATATTATATGTACTGCAGATATTACATTTTATAAATGATACAATAGCCTCGTTAGAACTTATACATGAGTAAACATATATATATGCATATATATATATAGGCTGGGCTTTCAAATTAATTCAGACTCGATACGGTTAATGGCGATTTTTTATATGTTACTATAGTCCTCAAATGCTCGATCTTAAATTTTTGAATAAATCTTCCATTCCACATTTGACCATCATTCAGTATAAAAACATTTTCTGTTATAGTAAGACCACGCAAAAATTAATCTGCTACCAACATTAGGTCAAGAAATTCTCGATTGAACATATTTATTCTTTCAAAATTTAGTTGTAACATCCCAATTCAAAGAGTTCTTACGTAAGAGGATGCATCAGATTATAAATTTCACGTTGGGTACAAGTTTTAGTTCATTGCTGTCATTTGAAACTAAATTAGTTGATAATATATAAACCGAAATCATTTACCCATTTGCTGTCGATCGCCTAACAGATTGCAGGATTCTCTGCTATTCTCCCATCAACACGGCAGTGGTAGCTGGAAAGCCGATGTTGATGATGTGCGGAGTGAATCGAAATGAAACTATGTACAGATCCACAATTGAATGGAAATTTCAGTCGATTGGTAATGCTCAAACTGAACTACTATTCAATGGATACTTTATATCGCATAGGGAGTCAGACTTATTTATTAGAAACGATACAGAAGGAGAGTTTAATCTGGCGAAGAACAGATCTCAGTTGAGCGACGCTGGCGCCTATCATTGCATCAAAAGGTTTCCGGATCAACTTAGTCTACGCACAGAAACCAACATTGCACAACTGACGATACTCGGTAAGCATCGATTTTAATTCACTCACTAATGAGCTTAGCTGGCAGAGCTTTGGTTTTTAGAACTTCTGAAAAATTGTCCTTCAGTGAAAGAACTATTTTCAAAATCTCGCACTTTAAGAAATTGCTTTAAATTAGAGAAATGATATGTGCAAATTAGTAGTCTAACACTGAACTCATCAAATGGCTCCAATTTCCTGAGCTCGAGTAGTCTAACCCAAATGATTTTGATGTATCGACCAAGTGGCGATCATAGCAGGAGTTTCAAATTCAATGAGGTACAAATGGCGGATTTCTTGCGACTAAGGCAGGTCGACCCTAGTACTTATCTTCAATGACTGCGGCGAGGTTAATTATATGCACCAACCGGTTGAAACGTAGATCTGACATCCTGTTAAAGCTGTCATCTCTGCACATATGTAAAAGATGTATCGTCAAACCATAAAATAGCTGTGCTGTTATTGTTTTTGTTTTGTTATAAAAGTGGCGCTTATAAAATTTATTAGATTCGATTATATCTTTGGCAATACAAGAGTCTTTGGAATAGATTAGATATGGTTCAATAATCGTATTTGTTATGTATTCGTGCTACTATGTAATCGAATGATGTAAATGAATTGTGTAAATTATAAGAACATTTGAAGAATATTATTTGTTGTGAATTATTGACGCATTTCCAGAGTCTGATCCTGAATGCGGTTCCAATTCCAGCAACGGAAGCGTCGTAGAAGGTGATTATCTGCTGATATGGTGTAGCGTCAACTACTCAGGAAACCTCGATCCAGTGATGAAATGGTCAAGAAAAGACGGAAGCAGAGTTAATTCCTTTGTCAGTTATGACAGCGATACATTCCTTCGCACTGTTACTAGTGAAAGTTATCAGACGATGAATTTCAATGACCATAACGTCGTTTATATCTGTAAAACATATTTCAATGCACAAAGCGTTGTGTCTCAAAACGAGGTTTCATCTACAGCAACAAATGCTCCAGACTACATGGGCGAATGCAAGTTGACGGTAAACGTTTTATGTAAGTACATATCGTTACACGTGAAAATATTTTGCCATCTGAAGTCAGTTTCAAATGTGAATTGCATTGTAAATATTGTGTGTCAAAATGCCGGTTAAACACTACAAGTTCTGTCTCATTCGCGAATAAATTGTTGCAGTCGGTGTGTTTTTTGGAACATAATCAACTAACGTGTACTTTTTGAGGGAATAAGACAGAAATGTTGCTGTGATAAGTGTTCGAGGTCTTGCCTCAATTATTAGACAATTTATCTTCACATGACCATTATGAGAACTTATATAAATATGCATTATTGTATGAAAAGGTTTAAATAATAAATGTCCCTCAACTGATCATTTAGCACAGTTTTGAAAGGTAAACGATCATTTAACAATAATATACATTTATAGCAATGTGTATGGCTGTGTAGTTGGACCTCGAAACCTTTTCGTAACTCCAATCAAGGACACTTACTACATGGGTGATCTTCTCAACTGCTCGGCGCTTGGTAACCCACCTCCAAGGTACGAGTGGAAAGAAGTTGAAACAGGACGTGTTTTTGCTGGACAAATCCTGATTCGGAATAAAACAATGGAACAAGGAGAATTCAGCAAATATCAGTGTACAGCTGAGAATTTGGTTGCCGGAGTAAAGAAGACAGCAACTTCTGAAATAATTACCCTCAATACTGAAGGTCAGAAATCGACATTTTACTTAGAGTAGGCATAGCTCATTGCCTTTCAGACTCAATACAACGTAGCTTAACTTCTGATTTCTCCGACTTTTTCGATGTCGACCTGGCTTCTCCAACATGGATTAAGATTCGTGGCTACAGTTTTACCCGAAATCACCATAATTGCTGCTTTTCGCATTACGATAACGACGCTGCAGAAGTCATTAGATAAAATAAGATATGTATATATATATATGCATGCATGTATGTATGCATGTAAATATGTATGTATAAATGTATATATGTGCGTGTCGCGAGCTAGTCGCAGTCAGAGTTCAGAAATAAGTCAATACAATTACTTTTCACGCGTTTCTTCTTCTCGTTGTGCAATCTGATACCGCCATAACTCGAGTCTTCCTCTAGACTGTCAACCTGCCCCTTGTATATGAAATTTAGTAAGTAGGTGGGACCTGCCCACCCCTTGGTCCTGACAGTGCGTACGTATGTATATTATGTATGGATGGGTGCATATATTGTTAGAGTCGGCCCATGTGGACGACCCGGATGTAAGGAGTGGTTGAAGGATGAGCCGTCTCTTTGGGGGTGTAACCCCAGAAACCCTATAAAAGGAGAAGTTTCCTTCAGTTTGCCGTGCTTGGCTAGTTAAGGATAGGCCGAGTCCTAGGTGGCTCTGCTTGCTGTGAGTTGCCAAGACTCCGTTTATCGAGTTCGTGTAAAGGTTCTCAGTCTGTTTGAGGAACCTGAGAGGTTTTTGTGTTCAAGTTGTTCTCTGATGAAAAGACTTCGACTCTTGGCTTCGAAACAGCCGTCGTCGTTCTTGCTGATGTCAGGTATTCTGTTGTACATGTCATAACCTCTTACAAGTGTAAATATACATTTTATCTAAACCCAAGCGAGTTATTTGCTTTCCCTAGAGTAACACGTAACAATATACATACGTACATGTATGTATATACGTATGCATGCATGTATGTATGGTGGCCTGTATCCATACATATAGGTGAACATGCATCTGTTTATGTATGTATGCATAGATCTATATATGTACGAATGTATGTATTTCTGTGTATGGATGTACATGCATGTTTGTGAATATGTGGATCTCTTAAACCGTTGTAAACTTGGCTGTCGAAGGTGCGCCTGGACATAAGAAGAGAATGCAACTTGAGCCGAGTTAGAAGGAACAATAAGTATCTTCGCAGAAAGATTGTTCTATAGAGGGATGGATTAACGCATGGTAGTGTGCGGATTTCTCATGAGTATTTGCGAAAGCCTGGGACCAAGAGATCTCTACAGTAAGTAGAATGAAGGGAATAAAGCAAGAATGGGTTGAACATCTTCCATTTTACCAAAGACACCGGTCCTAGTCCGGATAAATGAATGACAATCTTTACTGCTACAGCACAGTCCTGAATCTTTTGCCAAAGAGATTACGCTGTAGGCATAAAAATCTAGTGTGATTTCATTGGTCTATCGGTGGTGTGAAGTAATCAGATTGTAGAAAACTCTTCAACGGAGCTCATTATTAAGCTATTTCTAACCCAGCCCTTATGACACACCTGTTGTGTATTATCATTGACTCATGTCTTACCTCTTGTTAATTGTTCAGGCGTCAATCTTTCGCTCATTACCCTCTTGATGGGAATAGTGTGCGCCATTTTGTTGCTAATCCTAATTGTTATCGGCAGAGAACATGTAAAAGGTAGGCAAACTATTGTTTACTTCTACATGTAAATGTGTTACTAAGTGAATGGCTCTGATCTTATCCTAATATAATTGTAATGCAATGCAGCATAATTCGACAATTGATACAATATCGTGAGTACACGTGCTTTACAATGTCAATTGTCAGCAGAAGTACTAAGAGTTACTTAGTAAAATAGAATTTCAGTTGTTGAATAAAACGTAAATCAGTGGGATTTTGTTACAAGTATTGTTGCTGATTAGTTGTAAGCAATTTTATTGCATTTCTCAATTTATGACTCTCTTTCAATTTAGAAAACAGCAATATTATTATTGTTAACAGGGAAGATTAACTAATCAACCACTTGTACTAAAATATTCATAAATCATGATTTGCTTAACAGCACACCTAAGGCAAAGTCTGTAGAGCATTTTGAATATAATAGCCGCCAAGAATAGCGAAGATGTGATAAATTTTTGTTGAATAATGGATCACTTTTAAACTACTTGTTGTAGAATGTATTACTAATGTTGTATCTGTGTTCCAACGAAGGCAAGGCACTGAGCCGGACATCCTACCGAACGCCGGTGAAGATCACAATGGTCTGAATGATAATTGCAATATCATAGTATAAATCCTAATAGAATTGCTCCATTTTAAGTAGCATAGTCGGCTACTTCATATTCGCTGTGTATTTATGATAAGCAATATTCACTCTTCTACATTTGTATAATTACTTATCTGTATTGGGTATGACTGTGCTCTTGTCCATGTTTATTCTTTAAAGCGAAACTCTATGCGATTGTATACCTACTGGTGATGGTGTATCCTATTGTTTTCAGGCGCGCCTTACCACTACGAATTGGAGCCTTATGGGCACTATGTGCTGCCAGCAGAAGTCGGGGCTGTTGGTGAGCTTCAGTTTCGCCAGTGCGGTGTTTTAGTTTACTTTACATGCATCACAGTGTAACATTAAATTCTATAGCATCGTTATAATACTAGTTATCAACTGATGGCCCACTGAAGCCTATCTGGAAATCCTGTAAACTATAGAGGATCGCTCCAATATAATAGAGAAATAGTCCAAGAAAGAGATTGGCGTTTAAATCGCTACAGGGACATCAACGACTCAGTAGAAAATGGAGATGGGTTAAGTGAAATCCAGTAAAAATATGATGCCAATTTGATACTGGTACAGAGTAACAGTGACGCGAAATAAACTAGTATGTCACTCATACATCGATCTACAATGCATTTGTTGTAAATATGATTTTAATAAAACTGTGTTACAACCCAAAATAATTGTACAATCATATATAGTTTGTAGGTGATCTTTGCTTGAGCCTATAAGATGATGTCAGAGGTTGTATTTAGACCTACAGGTATTATTTGGTATAACTTTCGTTTTAACCTTATGAGCACACATGCAAATAGATTACTTGAAAGGCAGCGATAGAAATACGTGTAGCCACATTGGTTTTTCTCATTTTTTAAAATTCAAGCCAAAAGTTAAGAACACTGAGATGTTGACTTGCGATAAATAATGCACATAAAATAGACCTATAATATGGCCAAATACTTATGATTATTACCTTAGCGATGTACAGTGTAGGCAGCATGTAAATCAGTTGGTCGAAATATCACTGATATGACCAGACCTCTCAGTCTCATAGCTATTTGTCCAGCAATAAAGAAGACCAAAGTTGCCTGCAGTAGAAGATTTCTCTGGATGTCCTAAAATTACACTGGCTGTCTACTTTTTAGAGTCATTGTCTACATATTATACGTACATGCAAACATCATTAATGTAATGCGCTGCAACAAAATTACTTTTAAAAGTATAGTAAACCATTTATTCCAGAAAACGATCAGAGTCAACGACTTGGAAACGAAATAGAATGTCATGATGCAGAAGAAGGTAGGTTCACATACAAAACCAGACACATAATCAAAGTATTTTATTTTATCATGTACATGTGTTTTAACTCCAATTTTGAAATACCACTTAACTGGCCCCGTTTGTTTCCTTTGCTCAGTGCAAAAGTTTGAAATCAGTCCAAACCAATATTTTGTCACTGCTCAGAAACAAGGCAGAGAATATTGAAGGTTTTTATGTTTTAGCTGCAAAGCAATTTTTCACTTCCAAACGTACAAAATACATATAGACCAAATGGCGTTGAAGAAGAAATATATAAAAAAATCGGTCATGACATTTCAGTTATAGGAGAGCCCGATAATTGCTTGCACATAATCATGTAACTTTGATAGTTTGTCTTTGTCAGCATACTGTAGAGTACAATCCAATTTTTATTTTGAAAGTTTTCACTTCTTGAAAATGAAAAACTTGTGTCAATTCATATGTAAAGTCTACTCCATAAATTACATTAACGTTGGTGTATTTTAAGGGGCTGTCGCGATTATTTTCGACCAGAAAGCGGAACCAGAAGTCCCGGTGTATGCTGAGATCGACAAAACATGCAAATGTTAGTATGTCATTTAGAGTAGGCATACACACATTATTTTTAGTTGAATATTAGAAATTAGTGTCAGTTAACAGAATTCACTATCCATATATCGGGTCATTTCTATAGCGCCTTAATGAACTCAGACTTTTATATCATACTTGTAGGCCAAACTGTAAGTGTACTTATATATAGCGCCTCTTCAAGGAAACTCCTCTGTGGTATTCTTAAACTTGACAACACAAGGGCATCCCGAATTGTGGATTCCCTTTTGTTTTGCTTATTAGCCACCACTGAATTATGCATTGAATATGACAATATAAAGTACAGTTTTATATAATTGTTTTTGAAAAAATTATGAGGTAAGGTCGACGTCAACAGGCCTGACGATATGATGCCTGGCCACATGATGTCGTAAAACATCAGATTCTAGTGCTAAAGTCTTATTGTCATTACTGATAGATAAATTGGCTAATATGTTATAGTATAAATGTTTTTTGCACAAAATTCAATGTTATAGCGCACCATAGTTGATTGCTAAAGATTGGAATACACATACTTTGAAAAGGTAAAAATCTTAATCTGTAATTTCTAAAATCCAATTTTTCAGGCAGAAAAACTGAAACAGCTGCTTTATGTCAAGCACGGACACTTTCCATCTACTCCGGAGTCAAGAAAAAGGAAGATGGCTAGTATTCCGTTTTCTTGAATTGCCTTCCTCTATATCTGGAAAAAAACTAACAAGGCTATTATTTTCAATTGCATATGATAAACTCTACAATTAAACTAGAAATGAACAATTACTAAGCCTATATTTCAATGCTATTATATTGCGATGTATAATGCTTATTAGTGCAATTTTTATAGTTATCTATAAATATAGCAATTCCTTAGCTGATACAACCGTTGCCATTTCCTATGACATTTTTACTTAAAAGCTGTGCGTGTAAAAATATGCTGAAAGTGAATAATTACCTGTCAATTTTCTACAGCTTTACACTAGTCTGCTGGTCAGATATTAACTGAACACATGTCTTCAACCGGTGTATCAGCTTATTTTATATTGTTTTAGTCAGTTGAGCTATTAGAGTGATATTATACATAAGTATGAATGCATTTTTTTGTATTAAACCAGCATTGCAACCTTGAACAGTATGCATTTTTTTTATAGAGAATCAGTTTTGTATTTGATTCCAAATGAAACAAAGAGTTACGTGGTAAACGGTTTCTTAAAAATTTTAATGTAAAATGTGCACTTAACTGTCATTGTTACAGTTAAGTTCAGTTATTGCAAAAATTTTACTTGTAATTGCTGCATAAAATTTTCCAGACAAGAAAATTAAATCAGCCACCTTGAGTCCATCGCAAACACTTCCCGTCGACTACAAACTCAAGAAAAACGAGTATGGCAAGTATTAAAGTTTATTTAAATTTTATTCTGCCGTGATTGGGTCACCAATTTTTAGTCTGCAAAACAATTAGATTTAGATCTTGTATTGAGCTGCCTGAAACCAGCTGTATATTCTTTTAAAAAGTAGGCAATTATTGCAAATGATTGAATATGTAGTTGAATGCATTAATGGCATTTATTATGTATTTGCTCTATGTATTTTTATCTTGTATAGCTCCATCCCAATGCAAAGCTGATATTCCAGAAGACACAACAATGGAGCCACCTCCAGGAAAATTGGTAAAATAAGATAGATATTGCCACAAATCTTAAAGAATTTCAGTATCGTAGCATGTTAACAAGTATTACAGCTTTTTGTGAGGTACTTGAACAGCGCTACATCAATTATATTGATATATGCATGCGTATGTCTTATCTTGTCTTAAACTCTGCTCTAGCCGAGGAATGGGTTCAACATGGACAATTTGTGCCATTTGCTTCTGTCCCTTGTATCTTGGAATAACTGGTCGAACGATAGTTCAGTCCATGACTTGATGTTGTCGGTCCATGTCGTCTTGTGTCCTCCTTGCACTCGCGATCCTGGATTTGTGCCATGGAAGATTTCTTTCTGTTAGCTGTTTCCATTCTTTCATAACATATGCCCGAAGTATGAAAGGTTTCTGTGTTTGATTAATCCGGGCAGATTCTTCTTTACTCCTGCATTCTTCAGAACCCACTCGTTTGTCTTCTTTGCAGTCCACGGTACTCTAAGAATCTGCCGCAGACACTTCATTTCAAATGCGTTTGATTCTTGCCCTATCATCTTTCTTTATGATCCAGCTCTCACTGCATGGCCATACAAGAGCTTTCATAAGACGCGCCTTTGTTGCAAGCATTATGTCGTGACATTTCCATACATTTGTTAATAATGCCCCGACACTTTGTCCTTTTGCCAGTCTTGATAGAATCTCTTTACTGCATTCAGAATCTTCGGTTATAAGTGAGCCAAGATACGAAAATGTGTCAACCTGTTCCTTGCACTCTGATGCTACAGGTTGTACCATTTGTTACCAAGATCTTGGATTTTTTCACATTGACTAACAGACCTTCATCGCTGCCTACCTTGTCAAGACGGATGTTGAATATCTATGGTAGGATCACGCAGCCCTGTTGAACCCTTTTCTTGACACCAAACCTTGTGATAGTGCACTGGCTGTTCTCATTCTAGCTTGCTGTTTACAGTGGAGTCTAGCAAGCAGTTTGATGATATAAATACAGTGAGGTAGACCATGTATGCCATGGCCTACCAAGTTTCTTATTCGAGGCTCAATCAAACGCTTTTGTTTTCGATTTTGCATGCGTATACACATCATATTTGTTCTAAGTTTAAAAGTGAAAAAGTAAATACCCATGACCATAGTGGAACATAGTGGAGGCGCTCATTACTCGCTGTTCAACGCTTTAGCTGGTAATAGAATCCGAAGATACTGGACACGGGCCAATGCATCGCAGGACTTGCCGTTTATTTCCCAGCTTACGCCAGCACCAAATTCCTCTGCTTTGTGATAGAGCACGTGAACGCAAACAACTTGCTCAGGGTCGTTATATGGAGTTCGCTCATCAGCGCGAACTCGCAAAATTTCGTTTATAGACCCAGCATGTTAACCGAATAGACCTAATTTTTACAATCAAATAAGCAGATAGAAGTTTCATTTGTTCAGTCGGTCAATGCACTTGACGGTTTAAGCCGCTGATGATGAGGCGTTTTATTTTGCGTTTATTCTTTGCAGTTCCACATAGATTAAACAGTTCGCCAAAACATTTATTTTATATCTGTGTCAATCACCAGTTGTGTGAACAGTTGTGACTTTGATTTTTAAGAGCATAGGCACAATCTATGCGGAACTGAAGACAGATGGAGGTCTTCATGAGTCGCAGGCTTCTGGATCACGGTTTCAAGAACCATTGTTCAACAAATCGGATTACGCCTCCATTGATCACACTACTGACCCTCCACCACCCCCGCAGAGAGACTAATATACATGCTCCTTCCAAAAATTGTAATGACATTTTTAAAACGTTAGACTTTCACGATTTTAGCGTGTTTCAATTTTTATGTATCATGTAAGATATATTTGAAACTCAAGATTACGAGTCTGTAGACGTTGTTTAAAATAAACAGCTTTCCCCGACCATGACTTTTAATTAAAATGCCATGAGTTTTAATCCGCTATTTGAATACCATTTGCTTCCAGACGAACTTGTTACTTTTATTGAACTCTAACATCATTTAGGTTAGCGAGGAGCCAGTTAATTCGAAGGAGCGATTACGATGTTTAAATACACTATGATATTCTACTCCATACTAGACACTAAACTACATTACATGAAGGGACCAACTGTGATAATTAAACAATTGCATTGGCTTCCTGTTCATCAAGGAATCTGTTTCAAATTGGGGCTTATGGTTTATAAAACACCATATTTTAAAGCAGTTCTTATTCTCCAGTCTTATCAGTATTCAGCTAGGTCATCCGGCTGTCTTTCTTTGATTGTCCCAATAAATAGAACTGTTGTTGGTGAACCACCTTTTTTTAAAATTCTGTCTTCACGTCTGTTCGTTCTGTTCAGTCTCTTGCATTGTTTCGATCTCGGTTCAAAACTTACCTTTTCCGCTGGCATGTCCACCGTAGAATGTCTGTCTGTCTCAGCCTAGTGTCTTAGACATGGTAGGCTATAGAAGTTTCTAACTGATAATGAAAAACTTTTCCAACATATGAAATTTGGGGAATAGATCGTTTCAGATCTGTTTAAAATTATCCATCGTAAGTGCATCCGTGTGCTTTTATTTTGTTTATTTAGAAAACAGCAAATAACAGAACTAAAAATATATGTAATTTGCCTAAATTACTACCAATGCTCAAACCAAACAGCTAATTAACCTCCGGCAATTTTCAGTAAGTCCGTTGTATTTGCTTACAGCAAACAGTACAACAGATATGAATATAAGTCTGTGCGTAATTCATTTCTACCTGACACATGACTTGTATACTAAAAATAATGAGGAAGATTATGCTTCTGCTGTTTGTAAAAATAAAAAGGTAATTAGAACTAAAAATTTAGCAGTTTCCTTGTAAAGGGACAAGTTAGACAAACAAGTTAAGCCAGCGTAATGGAGCTGTGAGTCGTGCAATGTCATTCTAGTTTCAATATGTTTTTATGTAATTTAAACAACACTTTCGAGAATATCATTAACTTTGTCAGAAATATAGGTATCTCTAGCATTATTTGATATTTTTTGCATTAGTATCAAGAGTCGCTATCAAGAGTCGCCCGGGTTTGTTATACGGAGTCCTGTCAGCAGGCTCGAGCCCGTCCGTAACACCTCTGTGACCTAACGGTTATGGGTTCGAATTCGCTGTACGGACTCCGTATAACGTCCAGGGCAAGTAGTTTGCGGGACCTGGGAATAAACGGAAATTCTTGCAATGCATTGTTCCCGCGTCCAGGATCATGATATTCGTCCACTGTCTGCTGAAGGACCTAAGAAAAGGAAACGAGCGCATCCCTTCACTCTGAGACATGGGACCTTTACTTTACTAATAAAGAGTAATCTTCATACAGATGCATGTTACGGAGGTAAGTGTAGCCTACAGAAATAACAGGTTAGCCATTTCGCTTGAGGTAAAAGAATGCTTCGTCCCAGTATATAATTAAAAATTGAGCGCAAAATATATATTAGCTGATAAATCAGTAGTTCGTAAAATGTATTTTACGAACACAATTGATTCACCCCAAATGAGGTTACTGGGTAACATGATAGCTAGCTCTAAAGTCTTTAGTGACAACTCGGGAATCATAGAATATGCTCTTTTTTTACTAATGTTGAATTTAGAAGAACATGATCTGTAGTGCACATAAGCTTTAATGACAGCCTATTTATTCTCAATTCACCGACATTGCAACGAAGAACAATCACGTCACGCTTTAATAAAACCAATCTTATAGTACCACATAACGTCCCTTGACCTCTCGTGAAGGTCGCTGTTACGTTCTTTGCTTAAATAGCATTCTCAGATAGACATATTTTATCAATTAAAACAATCTTTTACAATCTTTTCAATTAAAACAATCTTATACTACCGTATAATACATACAAGAACACTTTGAACGTCGTGTCATCCGTCTACCCTGAATGGGAATCCGTTGGCAGGTCTCTGCGTGTGTGCGTGATCTTGTCACCGATGACTTTCCTAGTACTCCGAACAATGACTACTAAATGATAAACTTTATGATCCTAATGACATTTCTAACATCATTGCGGTTTGCGTAGAGAGCGCCACTGTGTTGTTTCTTCTTGAAGCAGCGCTATATAAATATTCGGTTACAATTACAATGAAACGTTCCTTGACCTCTCGTTTCTGGTGCGTTCTTTGCTTAAATAGCATTCTTACATAGACATATCTATTAATTAAAACAGTGTTATACTATCATATGACATTCCTTGAGATATCGTGAAGTTTGGTGTCATGTTCTTTGCTTAAATAACATTCTTACATATATATATATTTATCAATAGCATTAACAATATTCAAAATGATCACTACCATTGCTAAATTATGTTGACTACAATGTATGTAATGTAAACGCAAATCTCTGAAATTTCGAAAATTTTCTGAGTATTGGCTAACCTAACAGTATAATTTGCTGCTTCTGCTAAATTTTGCAACTCCGCACAAAAACCGCGTTAGCTGGGCCAGCTTATTCACCGACGCTACATCAAATCAAGTCCCCAAGAGCCATGCGATTGGTCAGTTTCGGTGCCAGGTTAGAATCCAGGGGTCAAGCCATGGAGACATGATGTCATGGAATGGTGTAGTAACTGAAGAAGGAAGGGAGAGCTATCGGTAAAACCGCTATCAACAATTACAGGATTTACTATGCAATCTGCCGTCTATAAATATCATTAAAATTTTGCCGTTTTCCCATGTAGCTATAATCAACGAGCAGTTTCTCTTGATATCTTAGAAGATGGTAAATTCAAAAGCAAGAACACCATGAATCATGACCCTTATTACCATCTTGTACATTAGATTATATTATTATCACCTTCAAACTGCTGGGAACAGGAAAAAATGTCTAACACTGCAAATTCCACAGTATTCGGTTTAGCACAAGCACCAAATAATACTGTTAGATTAGCCAATATTCTGGTGAGTTGGACAATCTCCAGTAGACAAACAATTGCACAATGCAGTAGATAAACTGAAAACAATAGCAATATATCATGCAGGCTTAATTGATATGCTTCACGTGAAGTTTGCTAATAGTTCGTGAAAACAATACGAATGTTTCAAAAGTAGTTAATATAATTATATCTAACAGTTATATTTGTTAATTATTAAGAATACTGTAAGAAATATATTTCCATAAACAAACAAGTAATAAATGACCATTTCAAAATTTACAGATATGCAGGAATCCAAAACACTTGCCAAGCACACTTCTGCACAAACTCACTATTTTTCTGCTTTGTCACTTATTACAAGCCCTGCCCTCTGAACATTAGTCCTCGAGGTGTGACCATGGAGTTGGCGCTCAAAAGTAAACATGACAACTTCTCTTTTGAAGTTACGAAGCGCAATAGCGATATGGTGTTAAGTTTACTTGGCACACCGGAATTTAAGTTTCAGTTTCGTAGTAAACATCACGACTTTAACTACTATTCAGACTTGTCGCAACATATCTTCTCAACCTAATCATTCCTCCGACATAATTTTGTAACGAAAACCATCGAAATAAAGACTAACCGGAGAGCTTGCTATTTTGCATTCGGGCATTAAAAGAAAAACATTTCTCTGGGAACTCTACAGAATTTGTTTATACTGAAACACCTTTCATTCAAAACTGACAAAAATTCTATCCTGATTTATCCTCTTCTTAGCTCTCTCCCTGCTCCATTTCTGAACACCATCCACTGTAGCCTTCTGACTGTCTAGCTGTCTGACCCTAAGAGCTTGAGCTGGAATCGAACATGCTTACCTATATTGTTTTGATTGAGGAGGGTTCGTGGATAATCTAGCTACATATTCCCGCGACATACAGGTTTTTGGTCCTGAAGATATTCAGAGATATCGATAACGTTAGATTTACTTCTAATTTAATCTAAAAGCTTATAAAGCACTGCTACCATAATGCCCAATGCATCAGTCGATGGTCGCTTCAAGTGAAAATCTTAATCAAAATCAAATCCATTGAACAAGTGGGGTCGAATTCTGATTGGTCATAGAACCCAGAAAGTAGGATACGGTTGGTAAGCAAGTTGAAAGAGATTCGTCTTATGTTAGATATGAATCACATCAAAGAATTGATAGAACTAACTGAAACGGACAGTGAATTCCAAAGCTTTGCACCAGCTACCGAGAAGGCCTGAGATTCCAATACTGTTCGGGTACGTGGGATTGCAAGAGCCACAGTGTCCACTGATCCAGTGCAATATCTATTAGTGAGGAATGAACATGGAACGTACATAGGTCGGTTGATTCAATTGTAGCACTTTATGAATTATAAAACAGATTTTGAAATTCATTATTTGCACAAAGGCAGTCCATGCAGTTACTTGCCTTTGGGTAGACTGTATTTGTTTGATATCGCAGTTTGCTTAAGACAAGCGGTTATTTCATAATTTTATATCTTTCTGTTTTTTGATTATCCTCAGCGTCTTGACATGGAGTAGACTGTGATGTAGTTTTGTTCAATGGACTGGCCTCTTCGTTAGTATTTTCTTGTTGATTAACCTCAGCATCTTGACCTGGAATAGGTTGTGCTGTAATTTTGTTCAAAGGAATACCCTCTCCGTTAGTATTTTCTTGTTGATTAACCTCAGCATCTTGACCTGGAATAGGTTGTGCTGTAATTTCGTTCAAAGGAATAGCCTCTCCGTTAGTATTTTCTTGTTGATTAACCTCAGCATCTTGACCTGGAATAGGTTGTGCTGTAATTTCGTTCAAAGGAATAGCCTCTCCGTTAGTATTTTCTTGTTGATTAACCTCAGCATCTTGACCTGGAATAGGTTGTGCTGTAATTTCGTTCAAAGGAATAGCCTCTCCGTTAATATTTTCTTCAGCGTCTTGATCTGTATTTCCCCTTTTGTTCTTGAAACTAGACCAAAGGCAAATATCAGAAAAATAAGAAAATTAAAACTGTTAAAGAAATGAATATAATCATTAGGCAAAAATCCTGGTTTATTTATTATAGAACTGCATAAAAGTCTACCTTTAGACGCAATCTTTTTGTTAAAAGCCATTTTGAGCTTGATATACAGTTGGAGTTAAGATTATGGTTGTAAAATTTTTACGGGTTTAGAACTTAGAACCCCATACATTGAAGGACGATGGATCAAATTTATCCGACTTGAATAGTGGTAGAGTGGACTATTTATTAAATAAAGTATTTCTTCGGACACTAGGAAAGATCTGAACTCACAACAACTGGTTTTACAATTTCAGCATGATTAAATCTGAAAGCTAATATATGAATACACTGAAACAATTGGCGATGATGCCAACTACTTTTCTCTGCGGAGTCATCGGTTCATCTGCTTTTAGGGCATGTACAGTAAAAGTCTGTTGTCGAACCACAAAACTAATTCAGCTAATGCTGCTAGTATGGCTGCGTCCTACATGTTTTATTTGATTCAGCCTGGTAAAATGCAATATGGTAGAGCCAATGACGTTTAATTGTATAATTAATTATAACTAATCGCTACCAAACTTTGATTGATTGGCCTCGTTGCATTAACAATGGACTCCAGTTCTATAACAATAACCAGTCTTTAAAGTATTTATAGGTTCTTCTAATACCGTGAAGGAAACATTTACACATAAAATACCCGACCAGAAGGATTCGCGGATCCAGAGGAAAGCCTTTCGAGATAGATGATCCAACTACTGCCAAAGCACGACGTTGCATTGTCGAGATGGGAACAAACGGAATAACAAGCTTCACGCGGGCTTTGGATAGGATACAATGTAAAAGTAACAGCAAAATGCATATTACTAATTATAACTGATATAAATTGCGATCGATAACCCACCGTTTTCTCGCCACCAAGTATCCTGTGGATAGGACGATCAAAACGAAACCAAATGAACATAACATTATGGTCAACACTATCACTCCCCATTTGTAGTAGATTGAATAACCTACAACATACATATTTCGTTATCTCGTTTTGTCTTATTTCCAAATAAGATTAACTCAACTTTGTTATGACTAATTCGCTTAGGTTAAATAATGGTCACCTACCAATTATAAATGTAAATATATATTTCCGAATTAATAGGGCGTCTTTTAAAATTATCAGTAGGCGGAACCCAACATGTTTACAAGCCTTCATAGAATTTAATTAAAAACCTAGATATGAAGGTTTAAGAGTCTTTCAGGTGAAACGCAAAAACAACCAAACAACAATTGATATCGGAGAAATGTTGGGCCATTTTGGCTCTGATGGACTCGTAGTTAATACTTCAAATGACAATCTTAAATCAACTGAAGTGCAATAATGTTATCATTAATTGTAAAATCAAGACTTATCTACATAACAGCTTATGGTCTGAAATATCTCAGGATGTGCTTTTCTCGTTTATTTAAATACTCGCAATCAAAGGCAATATAATAAGCTTTTAAAAAGTGCCTCAAGTAACATTCTGAACGACACAATTCTAAATTTGAAGGAAACTCCTGTTGTAGCGCCAAATACATAATTACCCTGACAAACTATCCTTATTATCTAAGATGCTTCACCATTGAATCAGTAATTTCTAAAGAGGTACAAAATTCGAACTTCTGAAGCAATTAAGAGAGATTTAATATTTCGCAGGACACAATATTTTAATCATGCTTAGTTTGTAATAACACGGATGAATGACAGCTACTCAATAAGACAGTTTATAGAAGCTGCATGCTGCAAAATAAAACTTGAAATCCATTTAATCTATCTGCAACAGCTCAATATTTTCGGCTCCTGTTAAAGAACATTGACTGCTGTTAATTTCTTGGTGTCTTAACCGACAGCCACCTCACGTGGAAAGAACACATAATGAAAATTGCTAATTGTATCGGTTTTCTAGATTCCGTAAATGAATTTCAAATTGTGGAATTTGTGGTGTATCAATACGAACAAAGTTTATTACCTCGCGTTTTTTCAGCTATTTTTTTTACACTTTTCAACTCCACACCTATACTACTGGATCGCAGGGTAACTTCTGTAGTACATTTGGTGAACAAACACCATGTATTTTAACATCAAGAGCATTGGACCGTCAATATGGAATACCTAGCATCTGAAAATTCGACATTTGCTGAATTTGTGTTTATTTTAAAAACAGCTGAGTAGTTTTCTAGTTACGACAGACGACTGTAATTTGTTTTAAAGTGGACACTTTTAGATCTTGAGTTTCATTATTTTGCTTAGGAGGTCATAAATATGATCAATTTTCTTTCCTCTTAGCTGAAATATTTCCATTAGTTAAGATAGGCCTATATTAAATATTCTCTGAGTTCTTGGTCGCAATCTGTATTGTTTGTTAATAAGCGGCCCTATTTAAGTGGGATTCAGGTCCCTTTTGGGTCTGCCGTGTGTACCCAATTACCTGTTTAATGTAAGGCTAAACTTCTATCTGTCAATTTTCGTTTTTTGAAATTAATAAACAAAATAATGATGATGATGGTGGTGGTGATATTGATGATGACGACGATGACGACGAAGAGGAAGACGACGATGACGATGATGAACAAAGACTTGATCTTATTTCATACTGGTGTTTATCGTAAATAACGATTTACGTAAGTTAAACATATACCTACCAGGTTCACAACTGTGAGCACTATATTCGTAGAAATGTAACCATTTGACATCTGCTCCACCTGAGTAGTTCACGGCACAGCGTTGTGTGCCGTTAACAGTCTCCGATTTGTACGAACACGGAGGATTGCAATCTAAAGTCCGCTCCGCGCTCGGACATTCTTTTACAACTTTCGTTTTCAATACTGCATCTAGAAGAAATTAATTCTCAAAAGTCATTGATCTTATGCAGATGCGTCTGAACTATTTTAACCACAATTCACTAATTCTAAGCAGTTGCATGTCACTTTCTACCGATCCATTTATCTACCAGTCACCAATTCTTCCACTTATGCATCGACCCCCACATAACAACGCATTTCAGTCTTGATCAGATTTTGCATTGATATACTTGTTTTTTCAAGAAAGTTACCGATTTCAATGTAATGCGACTTTGTCGCATTACATGCGACCAAATCGCCCGATCCAATCCAATACACACCAGTCTAGCCTGTTCTTCTCTAATCTAGTTTATATTTAATCTAGTACGTTTCAAACAGGATGCTCTTACATTTTACTCGGATTGTGTCTGATGTCCAAAGAACTCCAGTCCGAGCATTTGAGTCACCAAAGTAGTAGCTCCAGATGACACCCTCGCATGTAACTTTAGCGCCGTTAAGCTTGCTCGTTGCTACTAAAGTCAATGACGAAG
Organism: Norana najaformis; assembly: GCA_964023275.1. Classification (NCBI taxonomy): domain Eukaryota; kingdom Metazoa; phylum Annelida; class Clitellata; order Crassiclitellata; family Hormogastridae; genus Norana; species Norana najaformis. The sequence goes on from OZ029914.1 coordinate 50,170,358, forward strand.
ATGCAACTCCGGATTCGGTTGCCCGAGTTCCCTGCAACTTCCTCCCACCTACTGACCATTCAAGCCGAGGTCGAATGTTTCCAGTGTAGTTTATTCTGCAGGTGAAGCGTATCACATCTTGGTCTATGTCGAAAACGTTGTCTCCCATGTAAATGTCCTGTCGCTGCTCCTCTTGACATATCAGCTTGTCTGTAAATATTGGTATTTGAAATGAGTAATTGTTTAAAGATTCTGTTTGATATAATCCAGAGAAAACCTATAATATTACAGAAAGTTAAGCAGGAAATTATAATATACATCTTAACAATATATGTTCCTGGAAAAGAAAGTTTGAGTGAATTACAAATAAAATATTGAATCTACTTGTTTGGTAGATCCAAACCGTTTGCTATACATTGAGTTTTATAGACAAACATTGTTCATAAGCGTACTAATGGAAAGAAATCAATGGTAGTAATCAATATTAATGGCAGCACTGACCCCAGACAACCAGCTCTGCGTAAGTTTTCTTTCCAAGGCCCCGTTCATCAATACAGCTGTAGACACCGCCATCCGTCTGTTTCGTATTGTTTATGATTAGATCATGTCTTCTCAGGATGTTGTTGACCTCAACAGAAAACCTTCCGGATCTTCCATATTCCTCCACCAGGAACCTTTCTCCTATGTAGATGTCATAAGTAGATGCTGATCCATAAGGTTTCGTTGTCCAGTAGACAGGATCATCATGTACAGCAGTGCAATTGAAACGTGCAAGTGTTCCCACTTGCACTATGAGGCTCTTAGGAACAACTACGGGTTGGGTTGCCCATCCTTTAAGCATACAAGAGAAGCTACTTCATCATCATCATCATCATCAATAACAATAACAACAACATCATCATCATCATCATCACTATCACCATCATCATTATCATCTAATCATAATCTAATGATCTTATCTAATCCAATGACTTCGTCGTCGTCAGTGTCATGGTCGTGCTCATTATCATCGTCATCATCACCATTATCATCATCATCATCATCATCATCATCATCATCATCATCACCTAATCTAATGATATCATAATGCACTAGGAAGTAATAGAAAGCCGCTTCAAGTGAAACTGTAGTTGTGCATCAAAATCCCTTGCAGAAATCCAGTCGAATTCCACTAGGTTAAGGAAACAGAAAATCAGCTACGGTAGGCATGCAAGTTGAAACAGATAAGTCTTAGGTATGAACATACTAAAAACTGACAACTCTCAAAACTGGGCAATGAATTCCAAAGCAGTTTGAAGCAGCCACTGAAAACTCCCGAGAGCTCCAAAAAGGAATACTGTTGGTCGTCGCAAACTTTAAAATCGTAGGTGAATACGTGGATTTATTCGACAACCCAGGCTTACGAACAATTTGACATTGGTGCCTAAGTTAAAGAAATTCAGACGTTGAACAGAAACAGCGCGAGCACTTTTGGGAATGCTGCGTAGTCTCACTGCAGCAGCAATATCCGAGTTGTAATAGTGTAGGGTGGGGCGTGATGCAGCCGTCTAAAACTTTGTTTGAATATGCTTATCCGGGATTTCGATGGGGTTGATTTTAGCTAAAGAACAAGCCCACAAGCTGTCTGTTCTAGACATGACCGAAACGTAAGGCAGAGATGTCGGCAGAGTTATGGATTAATTCGTTAATACATGGCCTGGTGAATTGATCTGCGGCTAATATAAGCAGCTTTTGAAATCACCCAGCTAACAGACTACATGCAACGACCACTCAGTTCAAACACCTGAACATGTACTACTGGCCTAGATCTTGTAAATGAAGTCGTTAATCTAAAGGTAGCAAAGTCTATGTCACAGTTAGTCCTATTACTGATCTCTAAATGACCATTACCTAATCAGCCCTCAAGACTGTAAGCCATTATCATTTATGAAAAGCCGTATATGTAAAGTAATGTTCTATAAATAAGAGCCAACAAAATATATTTTATGTACAAATCAAGAAGATTAGACATTAATTCTCCTTTCTTGCAGTGATAAACTTTTAATCACTCTGCTGTAGATGTCACATACCATATGAATGCGCTATATAACTGTCGCGGATAAATGCGCTATATTACTGTCATGCGGTAATGCGCTATATAACTATGAAGTTTATACGCATGAATACTGGACTTGTGTTTTGCACCGTAATAATTACACAGACGAACCTAAACTGTTAACATTCTTATGTTTGAAGCTGATATTTGACCTTAGATTTTGCTGTCTTAGGAAAGAGGTGATTAAAATGTTAAGTTAAACCTTGTTTAGTTTAATTAGCATCCACCTCGAAATATCACAGTACATGTGGCTATGAAAATAAAGCTTCCACGTCCTGTAGCTGAACGTAGGGTGACGCTTATATCCCTCGTTACTCTTAAAATGCTTTATAACTAAGTGTACGTACGACACACTGCTTTTAAGCTTAGCCATATGGCACTGGTCAACTGGTTGCAACCATATTCTGCATTTTTGAACTTATCTTTTTCGAACTCCAGCAGTGTTCTCTGCATTCTTAGTGCAATTTAATCGCAATACGTTTGTTTAGGAATCTCTCAAATTTCAATCTTTTTCAGTTACATGTAGGCCCTATGTATCCGTGTCCGATCCCTGTGAAAGGCTTAAAAGTGCACCTCTGGAATAGATAAATACCTGATGGTTTATTAAATGTCATTAAAATTGCACTGTATTGTAACTCGTTATGGCGCAGCATGCCGTTTTTTGTTGTTGATATGATATGAACCGTACTCCACTTTGTTGCACTCCATTGCATTATATTGTAAAATACAATTGTAACTGTAACTGTAATTAGTAACTTCTACTGCGCCGGTGTCTAATGCACAGGGCATCAACCGATGGCGCACCAAGGCCAAACTCGCAATCAGGTCAATATCTAGAAGGTCCACAATGACAGAGAGCAGCCTATGGTGGATAAGCAATTTCCAACGCAATGCTAGTAAGCTTACCTGAGTCGATAGCGCCCAGTAATGTGATGAGCACTAAATAAGCTGTAAGCATTGTCTCTTTTAAAAACCATTACTTTGTTGGCTATTTACGTGTATTCTTGAATTACATGCGCATTCATTCTCAACACTGCATTGCAGATGTACCCTGGCCGAATAAATAAGCAACTACTGCTGTAATCTCTGCGGTCCCTTTAGATTTCTGTACACTCAATGTTCGTATTACTCATGACAACGCTTGTATCTAAGCACACGTGACCATTCGCTAGCCACTCACACAATCATAGCTGTCAAGAGCGTGCTACAAGCGTGTTACAGGCGTGCTTTTAAACATTAGTCGGCTAAGACGGCACAGGCGAATACAATAATGAAATGCTATTTTGAGCAGCAAGCGCGACGAGCAGCAAGCGCTCTGAATAGTTTCAGAATCCATGGAGTTGATTGGTTATACTTACTTAAGTGGTTATAAGTTCAAACTACTAAGTCCTTAAAGTTCTCCTTCAGCCAGCTAAAATGTCAAAGTTATTACAGACACACAGATCGTTTTATGGTCCTATCTGCTAGAGAAATTGGACTTTGTACCAATCTTAACGCAATATTGAAATTGCGGATTTTATTGGCTGAGTGCCAATGACTAAGCCACACAGGTAGATTAGGTTAGGTCACTGTCCCATTTCTTTCGCCGGCTTGTCCTACCACTCTGAATTTCTCTACCCGGTGTGTGCACGATTTTCTTACTGAGCTCCACGCTGAAAGCTTTCACTGTGCTTAGGCCTATAATTCACAGCAATATTATTTTCTATTGTCGGGCGTTTGAGTACAACTCTGGGCTGTTATAAGCGCAGGCATTATTAACTCAATATTACACTTTATTTCATTGTATTTTATTGCACTGTGCTGCAGTGTATTGCAACATAGAATGGATTCTCTGGTGGCGAAGTCGCCGAGCGAAGCCTTGTCAACAATGCGGCGACAAGCTGTTAAGTCCTGCTCTTTCTTACATGCAATGTGGAGGCCTATTTTCAAGGCTTTCAGATTCTCCTACCCAACGGTAGTCCATATGGTCTTAGGTCGGCCGCGTGGTCTTCTCCTATCCCTTGAGGATGTTAGTTGTGGCCTACGAGGCTCCTCAATGGTACTCATCCTCTGCAGCACGCGCGAATAGGTTGCAAAAGATTATATTAGATTACAACTGCATATCAGATTAAATTTCATTCCCTTATAAGACATTAAATTACATTGAATTGAGCTGGCTTTGGTTGGTCTGGTCTAGACTAGACTGGGCTAGACTAGATTAGCCATGCGTTATTTCTAGCACTTTCAAAAGATAATACTCTACATAGCAGTCATTTACAACACATGTATATCTGTGCAGCACGTGGATGGTCTAGAAATTACAAAGCTGTCTACTTTTTACAGGCCATGGGTTTGTTATTTCATCCACGCGTAATATCTCTTTTATCAACGAAGACAATATATGTCCCATCATGTTTTTTAGCTGAACTAAGGTCATCTATTTGTTTATACTTTGATAGGCCGAAAAAGCAAGCCTACAAAAACACAAACTATTGTTGGCTTAGGTGACACGCTGATTCCGGTTGCTTGAAATAATTATGTCTAATTAGTATTATAACTTCAACATTGGCCACAATAAACCGGTTTATTGTAAGTCATGAATCCGCAGTAGTAAGGCTGGAGAACACCTGTTGCGAATGACTTTTGTTGATGTTGAAAAAATGTGTCTAGCAGTCTTATTTCTGATTGTACTGTTATTGGGTGAGTATAATATTCGTAATCATGTAACAGGCCTATCTTCAGCTACAAAGTGGTTAGAACAATTGTGTTTATTAATGGAGTGTTTGAAGTTTACTTGATTATGTGCTTAAAGTTTCAGTGAACATCGATTGGACACTAAGAATATATAGGTTGCTTCTAAGTGGCGTTAGGCGTTGAAGTTAATTTTCAATCTTTTTAAGAGCAAATCGAGAGGGTTTGAGCTAATGTCTTGCTTTTATATATTCGGTAAAACATGAGTAAATCACTACAAGTATTTTACCCTTGAATCATTTTAAAAGCAAAAGGGAATTATAATGCATTTTAGTATAATCTCATTAGTTCAGGCAAGTTAATATGAAGGATTTTGATATCCAATGCAAGCATTATTTTTAACCTCAAGCTGCAGACTGGTCATTTCAATTTCAATCTCGTCTGTCCTGTTTCTTTCTTACCCTCCCTCTTTTGATTTTCACCCTTTCTGACTTGACTTCTCTGGAGAATACGATTTCATACGACCAGCCGTCCTAATACAGCACTCATTTCGATGCTGTTTGTAGCCCAGCGTTTACCAAGTAGATGTAGGGTTCCAGCATTGCCTAATTTACTCAAACAGTATTTATTTTTGCCACTACTTGGACCGAATATCATTGTATGAAGGGATAAAGCGTAGTCTTGCCAGGCCTCTTAGTGTGCAGTATGTCCAAACATGTGAAGCCTTTTTGTCTGGAATGGTCTACAAAACGAATGTTACACTGGAAGATTTCTGCATTGATGATGTCCTCCTTAGTTAGTGTGCAAAGTCCTCTAAGACACCATAGTTGAAATAACATCCAGGGCATCCTTAAGATGTCATTTTAAATATGGACATTGCTATAATTATGTGCAATTAATGCAACGTATATCTCATATGTTTACCTCGGCTATTCCACAGACCGTAGAAGCCTTGGCTGTTCTCCTGTAAATACGGCAACTGTAGCAGGTCAACCTGTGACTATGTATTGTGGGATGCAATCCGGTGACGGTTTGATTCAGTGGAAATTTCAACCCATCGGGAGTCACGAATTCGATGTGTTATTTAACGGATACAATATTTCTAAGGATCGACCAAGGCATTTCATTAGCGGGTTAAAGAGAGGAGAATTTAGTCTTGCAAATAACGACTCTCGTTTGGAAGATGCGGGCACATATCAGTGCATCCAAAGTATTGTCGATCAACAATCTTACCGTAGGAAAATCGGTATTGCACAGCTCATTGTACTCAGTAAGTCTCGAATTTTCACCTATTTTGCATTTTCAGCTACAGTTTGCTATCTCTAATTAGCATAATATTGTTTCTTGCTATTTTGTTATTAATACTATAAATATTCATTGAAACAATACTGAATATCAGAGTTTCCCAGGAAAGTACTCGCTTCACAAGAGAGGACGACATCCTTTCATGTTACCTATTCTTAACTCTCAATTGTATAAAAGTAGTCTAGTTAATCGATGTAGTTTTAATTACAATTAGCTGTGCATTTATGTCTATTATATTTGCGCGTGTAACAGTCTAGTATAAGTATGTGTAACTCATCTATACAATGTAATGTATGTGCGATTTTCAGATGCCAATAAAGTCTACATACTTACTAAGTTCATTGTTGACACAGCTTTTGCTGATGGCTTTAGAAGCCTAAGAATGAGCATTTTTGTTATAGTCATTGTGTAGCAAAGCAACTTATCACTGTACCCAAATCAAGCTCGCTGCAGCAAAGTTAGATTCGTTGCAATTCCGGATCACTGTCCAGTGAACTTCCACCAGAGATAGTCAGATATATACGATGTCGATTGTTTTAACTTTTTTTGATTATTAAAGTCAGGTGTAAAAACCCCCAGCAGTTAGAAAGCATGAGTTTTTGTCGTCATTATATGAGGCTGCCCAGTGCCCATTTTGCTCTGGAAAGGAAATCACTTGTTAAAATTGGACATCATAATCAACAGATATAACTCAAATTCAGTTGAATAAATTGCCGGAAGAGTTAAGAGTACATGTTGCAAAGTTGCGGAAACAGAAAAACCCAAGAAGCAAGTGAAAGAGCATCAACTTTACTAAGCAAATCGTCCTTATCTTCCAATTATGGATAATCGCCTTGCAGCAGAAAGAAAAGTAATTATTCTGTTTACATGCGAGCCATTATTTGCTAGCGCATTAAATATGCACGATAAACACATGATTAATTGCCATTATTACTAGTTTTAAAATTGTTTTAGTATCGAGGCTTACATGCATTGTTTTCCATCGCTATTGCGTTAAAGTGGTTGATTCGGTAAAGGATCTCACCTGGTAAATTTATGGAAAAATCGGGATGGTCGAGGGCTATACGGTCGGTATAGAGAAACATATACATTTACATTTTCGTCTGTAATCGAAAGATTCGGGGTTCGGGCCTCCTTAATGTACACCGTGTAACAATCCTGGACAAGTTATTCGCGCCCACTATGTAGCCGAGCAGTAGGCCTACAGTTTGGTACCTGCATAAGCTGGAAAGTAAACGGCAAGTGCCGTGATGCAATGGTCCAGGGTCCATGATCTTGGTATTCGTCCACTGCTGGCTCAAAGACGGATGAGCAGAAAATTACCGCCTCCCCTACGAACCATTATGGGGTATAGTGACTGCTTTTTCATGGCTAATGTAACTTCACGTATTACAAGATGTACTTTAGAACCTATACGGTAAACTCTCTGAACTTGCAGCTTCTGCTTCGAAATGTGGTTGGAATGTGAGCAGCCAGGGCGTTGTAGAGGGTGCTCCTGTGCGGATGTGGTGCAGCGTCGATTATTTTGGAAACCTTAATCCAGTGATGGAATGGTCAAAAAATAATGGAAGCACTGTTGACTCAAACGCCAGCTATATCAACTCTTCAGTTCCTTCCACTCTTAACACCACTGTTTCTGAAATAGTGAGAGCTGATGACCATAATGAGACTTACATCTGTAAAACGTACTTCAAAACACCAGCATTGGTTCCAGAAAGCAGTGACACTTTTACTGCAGTGAATGCTCCCGACTACAGAAACGAATGCAAGTTGAGGATAAATGTTTTATGTAAGTTAACAGCGCATACAAATTCTTAAACGTTCTTCCAAATTTACCTTCATGTAATTTAATGTTTTAAGTATTATGCCTTCTCCGTACTAAAGTTGTATATATTACAGTTAAAGACGCCTGTGGATGTTTAATAACCTCATTATTTCGAGAGAAAGATTGGAGCCATATGTATATGGCTATTTACGCGGCGTCGTTTTGGGAACATCACAAAGGCTTTAAGCCATGGCTCTCTGGCAGATCTGAACATATTCTAGAGTTTTATAGAGAGTTCTGGCTTATTTAGAAAAGTCTGACCAGGATTATTATCAATTACTATTCTATTGGAACTGCTTATGAGTTCAAATTTAATGGTCTTCGTGAAATTGAAAACTTGCCATCGAGCCAAGCACCCTGTTACGAAAGATCATTTCACCTGTAGATTATCGCTTTATGAACCAAAGTTAATGAAAGTATGCATTAAATGGACCATAAAGTGACATTGCACCTAAGATTCCTCCTTCATTTTGGAGTTTTATCTAACCTGAAATATGTTTTAAGCTATGTACTATATTATGTCAAATGCATGAACACTGTAGAATTATGTTTAGTTGGACCTCGGAATCTGTCGATCAGTCCTCGCAAGAATACTTACATGAAAGGCGAACGACTGCGCTGTTCTGCTTCCGGTAACCCATCTCCAACGTACATGTGGAAAGCGCTTGACACTGGAGACATTGTTGATGGACCATTGGTGACGGTGGATGAAGCAATGGAACAAAGAAAAGTCAACACGTATCAGTGTACAGCTGAAAACGTTATAGCTGGAGTAAAGAATACAACTTCAGAAACAATTATTATCAACATAGCAGGTCTGACCTTTAATTTTATACAAGAGGTTAGTTGCAATGAAGCACTCAGCCCTCAAAAAACTGTGGGAAACTGTTATTATTGGTGTGAGTCAATTGGCATGTTCGGCGGACATGATGTGGCCATGTTTTTGCCGCTTGTCACTTGGTCTTGACGGAATTTTTGTTCTTATTAATGACACAACACCATTTAGGCTAGCGCATGTAGCACCTTTGTAAGGTATTTAAAAAGCGTATATCAAGTTTTTTATACATACATTGATTCATATTGATTATGACTGATGTGTACTGATCAGTACGTTTTTATTTTGGGTTTTATAGTTTTGTTTTTTGTTTTGTTTGTTTTTTGTTATAGCCACAATCTGGGATTCATCATCCGGAATGTCGTTGATTTTAATCGTTGGAACAGGGGCAGCTGTCGGCGGAATTGCAGTTACTGTCATTGTAGTCATTCTATGGAGACTTGCGGAAAGAAAATGTCGTACGTGTTGAACTATTAATAGAACAAAAATGAGCATCATAAGTGAAAAATTATAAGGAACATTTAAACTAAGTGTCGTGTTTTGTAGTGCAGTCCATGGGTGAATTCGCTTTTAGCTAACCTATTCCAATCGAAATCCAGTCTAATCCAATCCAATCTGACACTGTCTAATCTAATCTAATGTAATCTGATCACATTCAATCCGTTCTAATATAACCAAACCCATTCTGGTCTGTTCTAGTACTTTCTTCAGCGTTGTTTTTATAATACATTAGGTGTCAATTGATGGGTGTTTCAAGTGAAAACACTGTTGATAATCATGAGTCTTTTGAGGAATTCTAATCAAAATCCAATGAAGCAGATAGCTTTAACTGTCATATAAAATTACCTGTGACAGTCTTTCATTCGAACAAAGAAACTACAGAAATGTTTGTTACACCAGTACAATAAAGTTCAGATGTCTTTGCTGCTCTACAGATAATCAGCCGAAGAATAATGAATCCATTGAGAGACGCGATTCACCACATCACTACGAATCCGTTAACTCAGGAGAAATGGATTCCATTCAACAAACCCCAGACATCGATATTGACCAGCCGTCGTCAATCATGGCCACCGAAACGATGGACCAGTCCACGATTGAAACAGAGGGAGGCGTGCCAGTTATCGTTCCAATGAGTCTTTACGACACTCTGGATGATCGTCCTACTATTCAAGAGCCACGACCCTACATCACTTTAGAGGCCGCTCATACCGAAGAACAATTCAGTCATGCAATTGAAAAAACAGAGGAACCACACGACTATTATAATTTTGACACAAACGATATCGTTTCTGAGCGAAACGTTCAGTCCAATTGATGAAATGGTTGATCTTATAACGATGTAACGAAGTATTAGAAGCTTAAGATCGCTTTTGGAGTTGTATTCATATTCTGAAATAGTCAGTCGTAGAACGACTAGAATAATGACTATTCAAAATAGATAGGCGTCATGTCTCTTTAAGTATGGTTCTAGGCCAATCAGGAAAGCAAAAGTCAACTAATAAACTTAAGGAAAAAGGAAAGCCATCAATTGTTGACGATCTCTGTGTAATTTGGAAAAAAAATTGTTTTACAATTTTTAAAATTAAATTAGGAGCCTGTTATCTCAACGTTTGATACAGATTTGTATTTAGGGCCTAATTTAGTAAACCCAACACTATTTTGGTGTTTGATGGACAGTTTTGTGTTCATATCTTTCCCGCTAAAGTGTCTCCACTATTCTAGACATCTAGTTATTTTCTAAAAATCTCAAAACAATAGTTTTTGTGTCAACACGTTTAGAACATCACGCTCTATATATGCGTAAACATTGCTAGGCCTATAAGCGCAAGCGGAGAGAGACTGATTTTACTAGAAGCAATAAGCATTAGAAATCTAATATTTTGTTAAATGGCATCTAGATTTTGCAAGTACTGGTCCAAAAAAGTGAATTTAATATCCGATCCTTGTTATATGAATCGCACAAGCACAGAGTAGGTCGCTTAGGGGACGTCTTGACCGCCAGAGTTGTGCACGCATAGATCCAAGACTCTCATGTATCTCAGCCTGTGCGACTGTCTGTCTTGTAACGTTCACCAGTCCGTCTGTGAAATGAATAAGTACATTAAATCGTAGACTGAAACCAGAGGATTTTGGCGACACAATCGATGAGTCATAATAACTATATAAACATAGGTAAGACTGACTGAGGTCGTGAAAACGATGTCATCAGATCAAACGAATAAGTAATTCAATCAACGACAATCTGCGACAATTGATAGAAACCAGTCAACAAATCAACAGCAATTCGCTTAGGAGTCAAGCGATGTCCGAAGGCAATCGCAACGTTTCTGAATCGCCTAGTTCGATAACTAACGGAGGCCATCAACCAAAGGGTAAGAGAAGAAATCAGATATCGTCCGTGTAAGTTTTCTTTGATTCGAGTGGTTGTTGAACGACTTCGTTTACGTGACTACACTGGTCAACATAGAAATCGTTACTGACTGGAAAAGGCCCTAATGTGTAGCATCTTGGTGTGCTGAACACGAATATAACCATAAAAATTTTTTATTGGCTCTCGTTTTGAAAATATTTCATATAGTTCATTTTTTATGTTTCACCATGTAAATTTATGCAGTAGGACTGCGACAATATCCTAAATAAGTCTAGAATGATGTAATATTCCACCTCATTGCATAATCCCATCATGGACACATCATGCACAGTTGATTACGTCATTTTCTGATGCAATGTAAAACTACAGGCAGTCGGCTGCTGACGTAAGATGACGTCAGCAGTGTACTATATAAAGCGAGTCGGAACGGTTGAGCATTTACAATATTACAGACTTTGTGCGAGACAGTTTAAGTTACTGTTTTATAAAACTATTATTACTTTATCCATTTAGATACAATACAGAACAGTAATGCCTCGGAAGTGCGTAAATACTGTGGACAACTTTTGTTACATTTGTGGGGAAGTGACATTTGCCAACCAGAAGAAAAGTATCACTTATCAAGTCAAGAAGGCATATCATGCTTACTTCGAATGCAAGGTTGGTGACCAAGACAAGCCATGGGCCCCGCATATATGCTGTGCTACATGTACAACACAGCTTTCACAGTGGTTGAATGGCAAAAGACCATCAATGCCGTTTGCAGTTCCCATGGTGTGGAGAGAGCAAAGCAACCACGTAGATGACTGTTACTTCTGCTTGGTTCTTCCTCTTTCCGGTGGAATAACGAAGCAAAAGAAGTCGACAATAGTCTACCCAAACATTCCGTCAGCATTGAGACCAGTTCCACATGGTGATGGACTTCCTATTCCAGAACCTCCAGCAGAATATATTTTCCTTGATTCATCTGATGAGGACAAGGGTGAGCCGACATGTTCTTCTCCTGGTCCGTCAGCGTGCAGTGATCCCGATTTTCACTGTGGTGCATCATCAACCCCACACAGAATAACACAGGAAGAACTAAATGACCTTGTTCGTGATTTGGACTTATCCAAAAACAAGGCAGAATTGCTAGGATCAAGACTACAACAATGGAATCTTCTAGAAGAAGATGTCACAATTACTTCATATAGAAAGCGCCATCAGCAGTTGGAACCTTTCTTTATGAAGGAAGGTAATCTGGTATTCTGTTCCAATATTGACGACCTCATGAATGCCTTACAGATCACTCATGACCCACAAGAATGGAGACTCTTTGTAGACTCTTCAACACTGAGTCTTAAGGCTGTGCTTTTGCACAATGGAAACCGTCTTCCATCTATTCCATTAGCGCATGCTGTCCACATGAAAGAGACATACGATAACCTAAAACAGCTACTGCATTCCATTGACTATAACAGGTACAAATGGCACCTGTGTGGTGATTTGAAGGTAGTTGCCATTTTAATGGGACTGCAGCAAGGATATACAAAATATATGTGTTTCTTGTGTGAGTGGGATAGCCGAGCAAGAGAGTTGCACTACGTGCGGAAGGAATGGACTCCCAGACAAAACATGGCAGTTGGACAGAAGAATATCCAGCACCCAGCTCTGGTCGAGGCTCACAAAATCCTACTACCACCCCTTCACATCAAACTAGGTTTGGTGAAGAACTTCGTGAAAGCCATGGACCGCACTTCGCCAGCTTTCCGATACCTGCATGAAAAATTCCCTCGACTCAGCGAAGCAAAGATTAAAGAGGGAGTTTTTGTGGGTCCTCAGATTAGAGAACTCTTCAAAGATGACCGCTTCAACAACTTGCTGGAGGGTGATGCGAAACAAGCATGGAATGCTTTTCGTCTAGTGTCTACAGACTTTCTGGGGAATGTTAGGGCAGAAAACTACAAGGAACTAGTAGAAGACATGCTCAAGCAGTACCAGAAATTTCGCTGCAATATGTCTCTGAAGATGCATTTCCTTCATTCCCATCTGGATTTCTTCCCTGACAACTGTGGTATGGTTAGTGACGAACATGGCGAACGTTTTCATCAAGATATCGCAACAATGGAGCAAAGGTGCCAGGGAAAATGGTCCACTACAATGTTGGCTGACTACTGCTGGACACTCCGCAGAGATGCTCCTGAACAGCTGTACAAGAGACAGGCAAAAAAATCTAAGAACTAGTCTATGACCTGGTTTTTACAAATATTAACTGTAAGTGTATCACTATTGGCATGCATTGTGCGATATAAAATTACTTCATTTCAGATTACAAAAAAACTAGAGCCAATTCGGCATTTTCACTGTCATATTCGTGTTCAGCACATACAAATTGATAAGAACTGACTAATTTCATTTCAGTAACATGACTTTTGTAAAAATTTGTTGTCCAGTGCTATAAGCTCAAACTGCGACGTTCCTAAATTTCTCCTTCAGCCAACAATAGCGCCTATGTTTATACAGACAGGTGAATCGTACATAAGTCGTTTTATGGTTTGATGTGCTGGGGATCATGGGGGTTAAACTTGACTTTATACTAAACCTAAAACAATATTGAAACAGCGGATTTTATTGGATGAGTGCCAATAAATAAGCTAAACAGGTACACTAGATCAGATCAAAACAAATCAGATCAAAATACCTCATTGTTCATGCACCACATCTAAACTTTGGCCGGCGCTCATTTAGAGAATCTGGTCCCATCATTTGAAATTCTTTACCCAGGCGTGTTCGCGATTTTCTCACTGAGTTCTAAGCTGAAAGCTTTCACTGTGCAAAAGCCTATGATAATATTCACAATATTATTGTATGTTGTCGGGCGTCTGACTACAGCTCTGAGCTGTTGTATGCGTAGGCATTATCAAACTCAATATTGCACTTTATTACATTGTACTTAACTGCACTGCACTGCAATGTATTGCAGCACATAATTAATCCCCGGGGGGCGAACTCGCTGTCCAGTCCTGCGCCTTCCTAACGATGTATGAAGGCCGATGTTCAAGGCTGTCAGAATCTCCTATACGACTTAAGTCCATGTTGTCCTACGTCGGACGCGTGCCTCTTTCCAATCCCTCAAGGACTTATGTTTACGCATATATAGAGATTGATGCAATAAACGTGTTGACGCAAAAACTATAGTTTTGAGATTTTTAGAAAATAACTAGATGTCTAGAAAAGTGGAGACACTTTAGTGGGAAAGATACGAACACAAAACTGTAGACCAAACACTAAAATGATGTTGGGTTTACTATATTAGGCTCTGAATACAAATCTGTATCATACGTTGAGATAACAGGCTCCCAATTTAATTTTAAAAATTGTAAGGAAATTTATTTCCAAATTACACAAACATAGGTAAGACTGGCTGCGGTCTTCAAACGATGTGATCAGATCAAACGAGTAAGTAATTCAGTCAACGACAATCTGCGACAAGGACTTATTAATAGTTGCCCACGTGGCTCTTCAATGGTACTTGTCCTCTGAATCACGCGCGAAAAGGTTGCACGAAATAATATTAGATTACAATTGGATTCCCTTACAAGACATTATATTGAATTAAATTGAGGTTGCTTGGGTTGGCCTGGTTTAGATTAGACCAAAATAGACGAGGTTAGCCCTTTCTAATTTTTGACACACCATAAGATATACGTAACAGTCACTTATAAGTATAGACGGGTCTGTGCATATATGTGTAGCACTTGGACAATCTAGAAATTTCAGAGTTGTCTACATTTTTAGGGCATGGGTTTTTTATTTTCACACACGCGTGACATCTATTTTATCAATGAAGACAATATGTGTCCCATCAGGTTTTAGCTAAAGTAAGGTCATCTATTTGTTTATACTTTGGCAAGCCGAAAAAGTAAGCTTACAAATACACAAGTTCGTGTTGGCTAAGGTGACACGCTGATTCCGGTTACTTTAAATAATTATGCCTAATTAGTATAATAACTTCAGCATAAGCCACGATCAATAGGCTTATTGTAAGTCATGCATCCGCAGTAGCAAGGCTGGAGTAGTTCTACATCTGTTGCCAATGACTTTGTTGATGTTGAAAAAATGTGTCTAGCAGTCTTATTTCTGATTGTGGTATTATTGGGTAGGTATCGTATTCGCAATCATATGACAGACCTATCTTTAGATACAAAGTGGTCAGAATAATTGAGTGTTTGAAGTTGACTTGATTATGTGCATAACATCTCAGTGAACGTCGATTGGACACTAAAACATGTAGGTTGCTTCTTAATGGAGTTAGGTGTTGAAGTTAAAATTCAATTTTTCTTAATAGCAAATCTGATAATATTTGAGCTAATGTTTTGCTTTTATATATTCGGTAAAAAGAATAATTAACCACAAGTATTTTGACTTTGAATAATTTTAAAACGAAAAGAAAAAATGTAGGAATGCAATTATATTGCATTTTAGTAGTAAAATCTAAGTAATTCAGGGCAAGTTATTATAAAAATTTTGACATAAAATGTAAGCATTAGTTTTTAACCTCAAGCTTCAGACTCCTTAATTCAATCTTAATCTCGTCTGTACTGTTTCTTTTTTTACCATCCCTCTTTTGATAATTATCATCGTTATTGACTTGCCCTTCTCTGGAGGATACGATTTCGTACAACCAGCCGTCCTAATGCAACATTCATTTCGAGGCTGTTTGTAGCCCGACGTTTGCCAAGTAGATGTAAGACTCCAGGTTCGCCTAGGTTACTCAGACTGTATTTATTTGAGTCATTCTTCAGACAGGATATCACTGTATGAAATGTTATATCGTAGTCTTGGCAGTCCTGTTAGGGTACAATGTGTCCTAACATGTGAAGCCTTTTTGTCTGGAATGGTCTACAAAACGAATGTTACACTGGTAGATTTCTGCATTGCTGATGTCCTCCTTAGTTAGTGTGCACACCATAGTTGAAATAACATCTAGGGCAGCCTTAAGGTGTCATTTTAAATATGAATATTGCTATAATTATGTGCAATTAATGCAACGTATATCTCATATGTTTACGTCTGCTATTCCACAGACCGTAGAAGCCTGGGCTGTTCTCCTGTAAATACGGCAACTGTAGCAGGTCAACCTGTGACTATGTATTGTGGGATGCAATCCGTAGACGGTTTGCTTCAGTGGAAATTTCAACCCATCGGGAGTCACGAATTCGATGTGTTATTTAACGGATACAATATTTCTAAGGATCGACCAAGGCATTTCATTAGCGGGTTAAAGGGAGGAGAATTTAATCTTGCAAATAACGACTCTCGTTTGGAAGATGCGGGCACATATCAGTGCATCCAAAGTATTGTCAATCAACGATCTTACAGTACGAAAATCGGTATTGCACAGCTCACTGTATTCGGTAAGTCTAGCATTTTCTTCTAGTTTATATTTTAGCTACAGATTTCTACCGCTAATTAGCATATTATTATTTTTTGCTATTTCGTAATTTACTATTAAGAATATTCTTAGAAACAATGTTGATTATCTTGTCATTGTTAACACTGCATTGGTTTGTGGCTTTAGAAGTCTAATCATAGGCATGTGTTATTATAGCCAATATGTAGAAAAGCATTTTATAACCCTACCAGAAGCAAGCTCGCTACATCAAAGTTAGATTCCTTGCAGTTTCCAGTCAGTGTCTACTTAGCTTCCATCAGAGACACTCAAATACTACGGTGTTAATTGTGTTTTTCATGAGTGTCAAAGTCATAAACCCCCAACAATTAGAAAGCATGAGTTTTTGTCGTTATTTTGTGAGGCTGTCCATTTTTCTTTGGAGTGGAAACCATTCCTTTTAAAAATGGACCCCATAATCAACAGAGATAATTCAAATTCGGTTGACTGAATGGCCTGTAGAGCCAAGAGCATATCGTGTAAACTTGCGGATAAGTGTTTGAAGTTGCGGATACAGAGAAACCCGAGAAGCAAGAGAAAGTGCATCAGCTGTACTAAACAAATTGTCCTTATCTTGCAATTATGGTTAATCGCTTTTCAGCAGGAAGAAAAGAACTTATACTGTTTACACGTGAGCCATAATTATTTGCTGGGGCAGTAAATATGCACGATAATCACGTAATTAATAACAATTATCATTAGTTTTAAAATTGTTATAGTATACAGTCTTACATGTATTGTTTTTCATAGCTACTCCGTTATGGTGGTATAATTGGTAAGCGCACTATGTTGCTAGCGAAGAATCTCACCCAATAAATTTACTGGAAAATGAGCAGGGTGGGAGCCATACGGTCGCTATAGAAAAACATGTACTGTACATATACATTTAAATCGGAATACGAAAGATTTCGGGATCGCGCCTTCTCAATGAACTCCGTGTAACAATCCTGGATAGGTTATTCTCGCCCACTCTGTAACATAGCTGTAGGCCTACAATTTGGTACCTGCATACGCTGGAAAGTAAACGGCAAGTGCTGTCATGCAAAGGTCCGGAGTCCAAGACCTTGATGTTCATCCACTGCTGACCCAAAGACAGATGAGCAGAAAATTAGCGCCTCCCTATGTACCATTATGGGGTATAGTGACTTTGCTATTTCATGGCTAATATAATTTCACGAATTACAGGATGTACTTTAGAACCTATACGGTAAACTCTCTGAACTTGCAGCTTCTGCTCCGAAGTGTGGTTGGAATGTGAGCAGCCAGAGCGTCGTCGAGGGTGATCGGGTGCAGATTTTCTATTTGGGAAAACCTTGATCCAGTGATTGAATGGTCAAAAAATAATGGAAGCATCGTTGACTCAAACGCCAGCTATATCAACTCTCAAGATTCTTTCACTCTTACTACTACTGTTTCTGAAATAATGAAAGCTAATGACCATAATGAGACTTACATCTGTAAAACGTGCTTCAAAACACCAGCATTGGTTCCAGAAAGCAGTGACACTTTTACTGCAGTGAATGTTCCCGATTACAGAAACGAATGCAAGTTGGCGATAAATGTTTTATGTAAGTTAACAGCGCATACAAATTCTTAAACGTTCTTCCAAATTTACCTTCATGTAATTTAATGTTTTAAGTATTATGCCTTCTCCGTACTAAAGTTGTATATATTACAGTTAAAGACGCCTGTGGATGTTTAATAACCTCATTATTTCGAGAGAAAGATTGGAGCCATATGTATATGGCTATTTACGCGGCGTCGTGTTGGGAACATCACAAAAACTTTAAGCCATGGCTCTCTGGCAGATCTGAACATATTCTAGAGTTTTGTAGTTCTGGCTTATTTAGAAACGTTTGACCAGGATTATTATCAATTACTATTCTATTGGAACTGCTTATGAGTTCAAATTTTATGGTCTTCGTGAAATTGAAAACTTGCCATCGAGCCAAGCACCCTGTTACGAAAGATCATTTCACCTGTAGATTATCGCTTTATGAACCAAAGTTAATGAAAGTATGCATTAAATGGACCATAAAGTGACATTGCACCTAAGATTCCTCCTTCATTTTGGAGTTTTATCTAACCTGAAATATGTTTTAAGCTATGTACTATATTATGTCAAATGCATGAACACTGTAGAATTATGTTTAGTTGGACCTCGGAATCTGTCGATCAGTCCTCGCAAGAATACTTACATGAAAGGCGAACGACTGCGCTGTTCTGCTTCCGGTAACCCATCTCCAACGTACATGTGGAAAGCGCTTGACACTGGAGACATTGTTGATGGACCATTGGTGACGGTGGATGAAGCAATGGAACAAAGAAAAGTCAACACGTATCAGTGTACAGCTGAAAACGTTATAGCTGGAGTAAAGAATACAACTTCAGAAACAATTATTATCAACATAGCAGGTCTGACCTTTAATTTTATACAAGAGGTTAGTTGCAATGAAGCACTCAGCCCTCAAAAAACTGTGGGAAACTGTTATTATTGGTGTGAGTCAATTGGCATGTTCGGCGGACATGATGTGGCCATGTTTTTGCCGCTTGTCACTTGGTCTTGACGGAATTTTTGTTCTTATTAATGACACAACACCATTTAGGCTAGCGCATGTAGCACCTTTGTAAGGTATTTAAAAAGCGTATATCAAGTTTTTTATACATACATTGATTCATATTGATTATGACTGATGTGTACTGATCAGTACGTTTTTATTTTGGGTTTTATGGTTTTGTTTTTGGTTTGTTTGTTTTTTGTTTTAGCCACAATCTGGGATTCATCATCCGGAATGTCGTTGATTGTAATCGTTGGAACAGGAGCAGCTATCGGCGGAATTGCAGTTATTGTAATTGGAGTCATTCTATGGAGACTTGCGAAAAGAAAATGTCTATGTGTTCAACTAATAATACAACAAAAATGAGCATCATAAGTGAAAAATTATAGGGCCATTTAAACTAAGTGTCGTGTTTTGTAGTGCAGTCCATGGGTGAATTCGCTTTTAGGTAATCTAGTCCAATCGAAATCCAGTCTAATCTAGTCCAATCCAATTAACACTATCCAATCTAATCTAGTCAAATGTAATCCTATCACATCTGTTCCATTTATATTCTAACCTAATCCGTTCTGGTCTATTCTAACGCCTTCTTCAGCGTTGTTTTGACAATACACTAGGCATGAGTCGATGGATGTTTCAAGTGAAAACACTGCTAATGATCATGAATTCCTTGAGGAGGTCCTGTCAAAATCCAATGAACTAAAGGTCCGATAGCTTTAACTGTCATATAAAATTAGTTTTGAGCAAAGAAACTACAGAAATGTGTTATTTCATTACAATAAAGTTCAGATGTCTTGGCTGCTTTACAGATAATCAGCCGAAGAAGATCGAATCCATTCAGAGACCCTCTTCACCAAATGACTACGAATCCGTTAATCCAGGCCACCGAAACGAAGGACCAGTCAACGATTGAAACAGAGGGGGCATGCCAGAAACTGCCCCAATGAGTCTTTACGACACTGTGGATAGTCGCTCTACTATTCAAGAACATCGACCCTACAGCACTTTAGAGGCCGCTAATCCCGAAGAACAATTCAATCATTCAAATGAAAACAGGGGAACCAAACGACTATTATAATTTTGACATGAACAATATCGTTTCAGAGCAAAACATTAATTCAGATTGTTGAAATGTTTGATCTTATAACAGTATAGCGAAATATTAGAACCTTGGACCGCTTTTGGAGTTGTATTCACATTCTGAAAAAGTCAGGCGTAGAGCTATTAGAATAATGACTATTCAAAATAGATAGGCGTCTTGTCTCTTTAAGTATAGTTCTAGGCCAATCAGGAAAGCAAAATTCAACTAATTAACTTAAGGAAAAAGGAAAGTCATCAATTGTTGACAGTCATTGTGTAATTTGGAAAAAAATTGTTTTACAATTTTTCAAATTAAATTGGGAGCCTGTTATCTCAACGTGTGATACAGATTTGTATTTAGAGCCTAATTTAATAAACCCAAAAATATTTTAGTGTTTGACCTACAGTTTGTGTTCATATTTTTCCCGCTAAAGTTTCCCCAATTTTCTAGACATCTAGTTGTTTTATAAACATCTCATGACTACCGTTTTTTCGTCAACTATTTTGCTACATCAAGCTCTATGTGTGCATAAACATCGTTAGGTCTATAAGCGCAAGCGGAGAGAGCCTGATTTTAGTAGAAGCAATAAACATTAGAAATCCAATATTTTGTTAAGTGGCATCTAGATTTACAAGCACTGGTCCAAAAAGTAAAGTTAATATCCGATCTTTGTTATATGAATCGCACAAGCACAGAGTAGGTCGCTTAGGGGATGTCTTGACCGCCAGTGGTGTGCATGCATAGGTCCAAGACGCTGTTGTCGTCAATCCCAGCCTGTGCGACCGTCTGTCTTGTTCCATTCACCAGTTCTTTGTCTGTGAAATAAATAAGTAAATAAAAATGTAGTCGTAGTTGTAATCGTAATCGTAGACTCGAGATTTCTACAACGAAAGCTAAGTCGCGGGAACCAGCTTATTCACATGCGCTCTGTGAAAGCAAAAGGCCATAGGTAGGAAGGGGTCGGTTCCATATCAAGATCCAAGAGTCAGACAGGCAGACAGGCAGACGGCTCTGGTGAATGGTGTTTGGAATTGAACCAGAAAGTGAGATAAGGGCAAGAGGAAGAATCAGGATAGGATTTGTGAAAGAGGAGTGTTGTAGTCGAACAAATAGGAATACCACTACTTTACTTAGAAATGCTTTGAAGAAGATTTCCAAACTGCTTTCAAGGCGCAAAGGGCAAATGTCTTCAAATTGAAGATCTAGCAGCTGCATGCACCTTTTGAAACGATTGAAAACTTCTATTTCGACAAGGCAGGGCTTAGAGCACTTCTGACTGGATATCTTGAAGGGTAAGTAAAGTAATGCCTATACATGTACAGTTTAAGCTGTGTCTTTGCTAAGTTACATTACTCAGAATTACATTCATAATATTATAAATATTATATTGTAGGCTAATATTATAATATAGGATTAAACATAATTGATTCTTACGTAATTGCACTCCAACAATTATATTCATTTGAAGCCAGAAATTTTATAGTCCATGTTTGATTCAATTCAATTACCTGAATGAATCAAGTAAGTATCGCGTGGGTTATGTCCAAATCCGAAGAGAGCGTTGGCTTCGCTTATGAGGTCGTCAATCGTTGCATTCTACACAGAAAAATAAGCTTATCTGACGTTGAAAGAATAGAAAAATGTTAATATTGATGGATGAAGGAAAATACCTGGTGGCTAGAATATAAATGCGAAAGAAGAAATGAGACAGTCACGTACTAGGAGTAAACTCCCTCGTTTAGACTATTATCGATTGACGAATGGACGAAAGAAAACAGGAAGAGGACCCAGACTTAGGTTGGTGGAATGGACTATGACGGACACATATCGAAAACTGAAGAGTGATTCGGCTTAATATAAGAAACAATTCGATATAAAGAGCCTGAGGACTAATAATGTCGATAGACTTCTACTTTAAATGTTTATATAACTTTGGTAATAAAATCATCATCAGAGTCATGCGATATATGTGCCAGTGATTTATCAGACTTGCGTCATCGTAACATTTCTATTATGCTTCATGTTAAAACGTTAAGAGAAAAATATGTTATTTAGGAACGAATAATTTTATATTAAACTATGTTGCTATAATTTCAGTCACTGACTGCCACATATTTCCTTACTCTGCTAATCTGATGAGGTTTTGTTTGAGTCCCTGGTCCTCGGATACAGACGTTTATGGCTAAAAGGAGAAGATATTAAACATATCATCAACAGCCAAACCAAAATTCAGAAACTACTGATAATGTTAAATGTCAGACTAGAATGAAACTGCAAGATGAATATCGCCAAGCTGGAAAGTGCGCACGAATGCTGATGTCAGGGGCAGACAGACTAGGGTCTTGGGCACTGATCGGCCCAGAAGGAATGCGCCCAGAGTCCAGAAGATTCAGATACAAATAGCTCGCAGATTGCACACAAGGTCAGTCGGCAGTGAAGACCAGAACCCGCACCCGGGTCCCGTCAGAGGAAGGATCCACCGAGGAACAGCGGAAGATGGGGTAGTCATAGATCAGGAGAGACTGTCGACGAGCGACCGTAGGAATTTATGTAGAATGTAGTTAATACTAATGCATTAGGGATTAGAGTAGATTAAGCCGATTAAAGTTGATTCATATGCAGTCTCTGTACACTCGTATAACCTGAACGTAAGTGTATTAATAATTATTTTATATTAATCCGTTGTCGCATTATTCATTCATTACCAGAACATTTGTGTAACGCCTCTTCAAGGGTATAACTACTTCGAATCAAAGACTTCTAATGCGCCAGACTTTAACATTCCACACACCACTAAGGAAGCATAGGTTGTGAGCTAGTTCACCCACAGTAAATAGAGTACCTAGCCGAACCATTAGGCCACACAGGGTCTAGGCGGTATAACGTACAAATATGCATTCCTTCAAGACGTGCCTTTTTATCAGTAGTATCGTCTACTTTGTCGCTATGCATGAAGGCCTCCCTTTGTGTCGGTTTAGGCATCTGGAACGTGCGCCGCTTACAGCTCCTTTCACAATCATGTGTCAACGTTATTGGCATTCTTTTTAAATGCAGTAACGCGGCTGATTTCATACATATATATTTCGCTGCCTGTCCAACCCACATCGGACCTGTTTTAAGATGTCTGTATAGGCCTTCTGTAGCTGTGCCCGCTGAGTAAAGCGCCTAAGAAAAGGCACAACATTGCAGTTTTAAAATCTATGCACAAAGCCAGTTATAAGACAGACCACTTTCGTTATCGCTCGATTCTTCTCTTATACCGGGTTTTGATACATCTTTGCTTTTCTCGAATGATCCATGTTTGAATTTTCCTGGTGCATCAGAATTTTTCTTGTCCTTTGGTTCATCTTTGTTTGTTATATCGCATCCAAACTTTGGCTTCTGCTAATCAAACAACATGAAGCCGATTTTGTCAGAGACAAGTTAATATCAGCGTGTATGATGTTTTGAAATAGGCTACTCTATATTTAGAGCCGTAATCTTCAATCACGGTAGCCGACTGGTTTGAGCTCTCGCCTTGCAACGTGGAATGTGCAGGTTCGAGCCTCTTCTGAGTCGGTTACTGCGAAGGGTCTTTGAGCAAGTCCTTACGCTAAATTGGCCAGCGCCATCGATTAATGATTTGTCATTAAACAGTATCGCTTAATAAATAAATAAAAATATTAATCAATAGCTATAGCCTACTAGTCTTGGGAAAATGGTAGCCACAGAATTGTAGGAATGTTTTTATTGAAGATCACTGAACATAATTTAATGCCTTCTCAAAATTTCGTAATTAAACAAAAGTGCTTTGATGACGTACGTACGCGTGCTTGTACGGGTATGCAAGTATGTATGAATCTGGCTATTTATGTAGCGCTTTTCAAGAATCTCACAAAGGAAACTGAGACACGTAAGAACACGAAGCTCTAAATTCATCGAAGCAAAGCAAGAAGAAAACTATTCGAGCTGATTATGACAAGTATCGTAGCCGGTACAACGGGCCAATATTATAACGCATTAATGAATGGCATTATCATCATCGTCATCGTCATCATCATAGTCATCATCTCTTACCTTGATCCCAAGTGAGAGTGATATTTGTTCAATTTATAACCGGACTGACCTTCTGAAATTGCATAAATGCATGCATAGTTCAATGGCTGATATTGTTTTGTATGGTAATAGTCTCGTGACTGAGAAAAATGCTCTGTCAAGTTTCCTTATCTAAACTTTGCTGGTAGCAAGTAGGTTCCTACAGCAAACATTCTCTGAACTGTAAACCTCTACTATTCGTCATCGTGCCCATGATAACTCTAAATCGATAGCAGTCGATTCAAAAAGTGAAAATATGAAATGAATGTCATTAACATTAAAATATGAAGTGAATGTCATTAACTTGACAGACAGCGGAATAAATTATTTAACTAATTAGCGACTATTATCTTACTTTATGGTTGTGTTGATGGCCTCCGTTGAGGTGAGCTGGAGGTGCAGAATCATTACCGGGGTTTTCTTTAAGCGCTGGTTGCTGACAGAAACCGGAATGGTCACTGAACATAGGAGACGGGTGTCTTTCCATTGTAGTGAACGTTAATTGGTAGAGAATTTATTCAATGTTTCTTTATCGCCAGTAGTAAAACACGAAGTATATTGAGAAACAATGTTTGCCGGATCTCTTCAACAACCGAAATGGCGCCAATGTGACTCTTACGAGAATTTCAAATTTTATATAGACCGGATGAGTCAGAAAACTTTTCGAGTTTCAGTTTGCAGAAAATCTAAGTCAGACAACTATAGGCGAGATTCTTGTGCACTGACCTGTGAACAACTAACCATAGGTTAATTTTGCTGTTCAAAAATAACCATGTGGGCCTATAACCATAGCCTGGAATTAATAGTTAGGGATCTTAGTCAGGGTAAGGCTAGCACACTGATGCGTCACATGAAACAGGTGCCAATTCACATGTATTTGCGGTATCGCTGTTTTTGTGGCTTGTTTCTGACCCAGAAACTCTATCTATCCATTTTGTTCGTAGAATCAGTGTTTGCCTTTAGTTCACAACTAATATCTCCTTGTTACTGCGGGTGGCTCTGCATGGTTTTATATCAGCTGATCACCGATTTTGGGAAAAATATTAATTTCACTTGGAAGTGACTTCTGTTTGATGCCCTGTGAACTGTTTTGTGGCCCAGTGTGATAAAAAGTTGATGTTCATGCTAAAGTAAAATCATTGCGAACTTGATATTCAATAATGCTATTTCAGATGCAGTGTTTGTAAAGTTCAGCATAGATGATATGCATTATGGCTTCACAGAGCACACATGGCGTGATAAAATTTACAAACGCAATTCATAAAAGCTTCCTCATTAGATGGCATTTTGAAGTTGAGTACTAAACGAGTTTAATTGTAGCCATTGAAATTTATCGTGTTCCAGTTGCTGTGTGGAAATAAAATGCAGCTCATCTATGCTTTACTCCATTCTAAACACATTGTGCTGATCATCTATTGGATAGCGTTACTGAGTACCAAGTTGACACTGTATTTGACATTGTAACCATGTAATATGGAAACAAATTGCATTTTGTTTGTCTTTTGGGGATTGTGTTTACAGAGTCACATGATTTAGTGTGGTTTATTATACTGTAATTATTGCGGACGTGTAGTTACCGAATGTTCACCATTAATACAAAACTGAAACGAATACTGATGTGTCTACAGTAGCTGCGTCAATATATTCAACGTTTTGCCACAGTTCAGCTACGTCAGTCTACATTTTGATCCTGCTTCAGAGCCTACATCTGAATAAATTCAAGCATCAGTTGAAAGAGAAGTGAACTTTAACTGACAAACATGTGGTTCTAACTGACAAACATGTGGTTCTAACTGACAAACATGTGGTTCTAACTGACAAACATGTGGTTCGTTGTCTTACTTCTTTGCGCAGTCGTTAGGGGTGAGTGGATTTACAATGAAGTTAAAATCCGAGTTTTTTGCATTTCATTTCTTATCTACCACACGTTCTGAACATAATTACTTCCTTTAATATTTGTTAAAAGCTTGTACCGAATGTTTAGGTACTAAAGCAAGGGCATTTTCATGACGAATATCCAATTTTAAATTTCGTTTTAAAACTTAGTTTATTTCATTTTATTTATTTAATTATTTTCAGATGTTTATTCTTCGATCGCCTACCATAATTCTATGTCTTAGTAGAATTTTTAATGCCCTACATGTTCTTTTATCTACTACAAGCCTATTTGTATAAGTTATATGTATATTTACGTACGTTATACTATTGGCAGTAGACTTTATATGCATACACTCAAATATAGTTATTATTTGCTTATAATAGTTATTTACACTGCTCATATTATTATTTGTGTAATTTAACAGATGCAACAAGTCTGGGCTACTCTCCCATCAACACGGCACTGGTAGTTGGAAAGCCGATGTTGATGATGTGCGGAGTGAATCGAAACAAAACTATGTACAGATCCACAATTGTATGGGAATTTCAGCCGATTGATAATGCACAAACTGAACTACTATTCAGCGGACACTTTATATCGCATAGGGAGTCAGACTTATTTATTAGAAACGAAGCCACAGGAGAGTTTAATCTGGCGAAGAACAGATCTCAGTTGAGTGACGCTGGTGCCTATCATTGCATCAAAAGGTTTCAGGATCGACATAGTCTACGCACAGAAACCAACATTGCACAACTGACAATTCTTGGTAACATTAAGATTTTTCTATCCTCCATTCTTTCATTCACTTTTAATGAACTCAATAAGGGCAAAATCATACAGTAGCAGGGTATTGGTTCTCTTGTTGATAAAATTGCATCAAACTATCCCTTCCCCTGAATCAAGTGTATTATTACCTTAAGACCTGCAAAACCTAAATACCTTTCTCACGTTATACTGTGATCATTACTTTCATATCTCTGCCAATGAATAAGATTAATTTAAAGAACAGTTGGTGTTGTGATGACTTTTTGTCTTTAACTTCGTATCGCTTATAAATGTGGGCAGAGTAAAGTTATTACTAAGAAATTAGCTGAATATCTTCTAAATTCTTAAAACCTTTAAATATCTTGGGTCAATAATGAATGTAAAGGGCGGATGCGAACACGATGTTAACAACAGGATTAAGGCAGCGTGGCAAAAATGGAAAGAGCTAGCGAGTGTATTATGCGTCCAAATGCGGTTTCAACTCAAAGGAAAGGTATACAAAACAATGATAAGACCAGTGATGATATATGTAGCAGAAGCCAGAACATTGATGAATGAGGAGGAGAAGCTTCTGGAGGGAACAGAAATAAGAATGGTGCTATGGATACTTGGAATCTCATTGAAGGACAAGAAAAGGAATGAGTATATCAGACATATATTGGGAGAGGCATGTAACTCTGACAAGGTACGAGAAGCCAGGTTGAGGTGGTATGGTCATGTGATGAGGAGAGAGGAGGAAAGCTGCATTAACACAATTATGAGAGTAGAGGTTTACGGACGCCGCAGTCGGGGACGACAAGAGTTGGGAGACATGATTCAGCAAGACCTAAAACTCCTCAGACTGAAGAAGGGAGATACTGGAGATAGTAACAAATGGAGAAAAGGATCCATGTTGCTGACCCCTCCCCTAGGAGAAGGGAGAGAGAGCCGAATATTAAATGATACCTGGCGTTTTGTTGATTTACTGCAGCAATGCCAATTGCGCAGATCACATTAACTGAATTCAGTGCTCCAATTTCCACAATACAATAAGAGGGATGGACTCACATTGCGCCATTCTTTGGACTTAACATACTTAGAACTCAATCCTCCCGCTTAGTTAAGAATACACATTGAGAAGTCTAATACTTGTTAATTTTAATAGTTTTGATTAACCATATTTCAAAACGTTTTCATGGTGTTAATTCTAATTAGGAAAGTACGCAGATAAAAGCGCTGGCTGATAAATGAGTTGGAAAATTTTCATAGAAAAGGAAATAGAAAGTAATCTATTATTCCACAATTAAACAAAATATGATCATTTTCCTATGAAAGCAAAGGATGAGAAAAAGAAATTTTGCGAAATGCGCACATAATGAAACGAGAACGAGAATAAATTGGCGATGCATTCCTTATGATAAATTATAAACTAAACTAATTGTTTCGTTATAAGGGCAATCGAAAGCTCGTGGATTGGCGACTGCAAAGCGGATATCTGTGTAACGACCCTGGGTAAGTTGTTTGCGCACATGAGCCTCTGTAACCAAGCAGTATACTGTGGTTCCGACATAAGCTGATAAACGGAAAATCCTGCGACGCACTGGTCCCGTGTCCATAATCCTGCGATTCGTCCATTGCCGACTGAAGGACTGATGAGCGGGAATTGAGCGCCTTCCCTATTTTCCACTATGGAAATTGGAGCTTTGCCTTACCTCAACATGTGAGAACTGCACAGCTTTTAAAACTGTTGGGTTACAGTGAGATATTATCCTTAGTGAGAGTATTTCTGTTACAGAATCTGATCCTGAATGTGATTGCAATGCCAGCGACGGAAGCGTCGTAGAAGGTGATTATCTGCGGATGTGGTGTAGCGTTAACTATTCAGGAAACCTCGAACCAGAGATGGAATGGTCAAGAAACGATGGAACCAGCGTTGATTCAATTGTCAGTTATAGGAACGACACATTGCCTCGAGCTATCATCAGTACAAGTTATCAGATGATGAATTTCAATAATCATAAAGTCGTTTATGTCTGCAAAACATATTTCAATGCACCAATGGCTAAGTATCAGATAGAGGGTTCATCTACAGCAACAAATGCTCCAGACTATATGGACAAATGCAATTTGACAATCAACGTTTCATGTAAGTAACTATTAGTATTGGTCTTAATGTTCGAAAATATTTTGACAACTAAAGGCAGCTTCAAATGTGAATTGTAATGTAAGGAACGAAGACAACATTGTTCCAAATATCACTTATAGTGCTCAACGATACATTCCCTCGCACTATTTCCTACATATCTTTTGAAACGATGAATAATCCAACAGCAGCATCACTAAACATCTTTTCTTCAAAGAAGAAGGACCCACTGATTGCAATAAATGCACCTGATTACATAGATGAATTCAAGTTGATAATGAACGAGTTGTGTAAGCCGAGCAATTGAAGGCACATTTTAAAATATTCCAACTTGTCTACATTCACATAAATTAGGCCTATGCAAGGTGTTCCAACACATGCCCACATAGGATTAACAATAGCTTACGCAAGTTCTGCGTCAATCTGCGGCCATGTTACAGACTGTCATTTTGTCAAATTGTTTGTGTCAGCGTATATTTTGCTAATTTATTCTCCCATGTTCGGACTACTATTATTACCGAGTTGGTGTTTAGGATTTATCTTTTAATTCTATACACGGCATTGGGTGTTGTTTTCCGACGTTATTCAGTCGCGTATTCACGAAGCCTTGCAGAATTTAGACCAGTTCACTTTTTAAAGGGTGACTGAGTTCGCAGCCGGATAATCGAGCCTCAGAGGCGTAGACCTACTTACGCCGTTTGCGACCGGAAATATTGGATTCTGTGATAGAAGGGCGTGAAAAGTCTTCGGTATGGCTTCGACCCTCAACCACAGAGCATCCACTGACGAATGTAAATTAGCTGTTGGATTGCTCTTGTTTTTTGCGCTTGAGAAGAAAAATCGTTCAATGCAGATGATGCAATTAATGGATTGTAAATGATTAATTAATGTATGACAGCACCATTAAAATACTGTATATTATCTTAAATGCATTGTAATGACCATTGATCTAACAGATGTATCTTTTGACAATTGCATTAAAGAACGTCTTAAATAATAATGTTTAGTTGGACCACGGAATTTGTCCATAACTCCTCGAAAGAATGCCTACGTCAAAGGCGATCACCTTCGCTGCTCTGCATCGAGTAACCCATCATCGACCTACGAATGGAGAGAAGTCGAAAGGGATCATGTTGTTTATGGACCTTACCTGACCGTGGATGAAACAATGGAAGAAAGAAAAGTCAGCACGTATCGGTGCACAGCAGAAATCATAGTTGCCGGAAAAAAGAAGACAGCGTCCGAAATAATCACAATCAACGTAATGGATTCAATCAACGTGACAGGTAATGTACTCTCCTACAAAATAAGTGCACGTATTAAAATGTTTTGCTGCGTGTAGTGTACCATAGCACTTCAGTTGATATTCAATAGAAAGGTATATTGAACACATGAAAAATTGCGTTCATTTGTTTTAGGGACTGTCTTGGATTCGTTTATCCTAATCTTTGGCTTTGGAGCAATTGGCGTTGGAATCGCAATTATTGTAATGGGATTTGTTTTATGGAAACTAACCAACAGAAAAAGTCGTAAGTTTAACTCCTTAAAATCTTAAACCTCTGTGTAATTACATAAAATTCATGCAATTTAATTCAAGATATATGTATATATTCGTTTAGGCTATACATATTTCACATTAATCAAATCAAAGTATGAAATTATTGCCTTGATCTGAAGTATGTAACCAGCCGAACTCTGACTGTATTTCTTAGCAAAACAAAGTGAAGCTGCATTGGTTTGTTTTCCAGATGCCACTAGTAAGCAAAATGGTTCCGAAGAAAGACGTCGTTCACCACACGATTACGAATCCGTAAAATCAGATGATCTGGATTCCGCTCAACCAGCTCCAGATATCGAAATGGATCAATCCTCGACTATCGACAAGTCAGCAGCTGAAATAGAAATGGTCACACCCTTCGCTGATTCCACTCTTCTATACAATACATTGGGCTCTCGTCCTATCGTCCAAGAGCCTCAGCCTTATAGCTCTTTAGATGTCACGACTTCAGATGAACAACCGATTCACAGTAGCAAAAAGAATGAGACTCAAAGAAACTACTATAATGTTGAAATACAACTGACAGATTCAGCCGAACAGTCCAGTCAAATAAATGAAAGGAAAGGGAGGCAACACGGATATCAGAATGTTATAATTGAGACTGATGTCTCCGAGCAAAGTAAATAAAAACAATTGTCAAACACTGATGGTAATCTGCAGCATTTTCGATATATTAGTCTTGTGCCTAAATGAAACTCCAGTGCATTAATCATGAAATTTTCAGCATTTACTTAGTTTATCCCTTGGCATAATCCAAATGACATCACTTGCTGCATAATCAATAAAACCGTGTTGTAAACTGATAAATCTGAACTGACATGAGAGTGTTGATGTTTTGTGGGACTTGTCACAGCATACAAGAGTGAACTGGATACCTGCAATGGTTAGTTTCTCTACAATTTAATCTAATTTGGATATTCCATATTATGATGGCTACGAGTCAGGTTAAGGTGGAAAGGAAGTTGGATATTATAATCAGTGGAAAGCAGAATATGTTATACTCGGATTTGAAGTAAAAATCATAAAATTGTTTGTCTTGTCCAGTAACACTATTCACTTGAGTTTTTCATTGCCGAACAGCAGCAACAATAATAAGTAATGATATGTGTACCCTAGCGCAAATGCGACACCCCAACGCCTTGTGTACCGTCGCCACCTAGCGAGTGTCAGCAAAAATGGACTATAAAATACATGTGATTGAGCACACTTGTCCTTCTATTCGCTATGGTATATAAGCTACAGCTACATCAAACAGATCCAGATTTACTCCTTTCTGCTTTTATAAGTCAACAATAAACAACTTTTCATAGTTTGCTGGAAAAACAAAGCCATAAAACTGGAGACAAAACTGAGCGTTCTGAAAACATGTGTTTTCAGTAGGATGCAATATGGATGTGAGGCTTGGGTAATAACGAAAGACACTGAAAGAAGGATACTAGACTTCGAGAGAAAATGGTATAGGAAGATTATGAAAATAGGATGGACACAAAAGGTGAGCAAAGCGGAACTATAGAGACGGATACATCTCTAAGAGAACTTGATGCAGAAGGTAGTCCAGAGGAAACTGGGATTATTTGGACACATATGCAGAATGGGCAACGATAGGAAGATCAAGACATTAGTGTTCGGAATGATGGATGGACCAAACAAGAGAGGATGACCCCACAAAGAATTGGTTGACACATAATCGAATGGTGTGGAACATCACTGCAGGAGCTGAGCCACGCCGCACTGGAAAGACAACAGTGGAAGAACATGGTGAAAATGGCATCGGACACCTACGGGTGTTGTACCCATGGTTTATGATGATGATGATGACGACGACGACGATGATGATATTTTAAAATTATTATTAACTTTAGCCAATTATTCTAGTATTAACTACTGAAATAATCAATTACCTAAGATTCAGAGTCGCGAGAGTGATAGATTGCTAATTATGAAGATGACACTGAATGAACTTCTAAGCTACTGTAAGGATGTGTTATGAAATCTCCTTCGTGTTTGATTGCAGGGACCTGCAATATAGGGTAAGTGTTAGATGAGAAGACGATCGGGTTGAACGGCTTAGTTGGATTGTAGGGTCTATAGTCTGAAACAGGGTCAGCTATGGAACATTTTGTGTGGCGAATTGTTCCAGTTTAAGACACCACCTAAGTCATTTCGTCCATGTGTGTTTATTTTAACCACTATTTGGTTTTAATTTATGGCTTAATAAAATAAGTATCACCCAATATTTTCATGCCTTTAACATTAGTTCTGTATAATGATATTAGCCTTCGATAAATCGTAACTGTAGATGACGCTGCACAATTCCCTAATGGCCATACAAGCTTCCTGGTGTATATTTCCACAATTGACATTCCACGCGATCATCGCGTGCAAATCCATGCACGCGCCTCCTGTTTTGTGACACTGCAATAAATTACTGTTGAAATTTAAGTCAATTTTTGTGCGACTTCACTTCAGTCAGAGTATCATCAGACCGTTGTATTCTAGTATAAGTACACGATTGTAACGAGAGCTACACTTAGCTCATTATACAATAAAGCGATATAGGATTGTAAGATATTGTCAAGAATCGAGGGATTTGGGATTATTTCCTCTGTGTCGTAAAGTTAAATATTTTATGAATATTCGGCACGGAATGTGAGTGAGAAAAAAAATGTTGTTGCTGTTATTGTGCGTCGTTTCCAATGTTACCGGTAGGAATTTCTTGTTTTCATATAACGCTTTTATGCTAGTGCAACCTGTAGACTATGCCTGTCTCTGATACACAGGTATCTATAGCACGGACGTTTAGCGCAAACTCTTCAGTCTTTAATCTCTGTGAAGTTGACAATTTCACACGGAAAGGAAAGTCTCATCTAATCGAATGACTTCTATTGTGCTGTTATCATAATCCACAAAGCATCATCTAAAGATGGTTGCTTAAAATAAAATGAGGTTGCGGGTTCTACTCTGCGTAATGACCCTGGGCAAGTTGTTTTCGCACACCGTGACTCTCATCAGGCAGTATATATTGGTACAGGTGTATGTTGGGAAGTAAATGGCAAGTCCTATGTTGCACTGGCCCCGTATCCAGGATCTTGAGATTCGTCCATTGCCGGCTGAAGGGCCTAACGAAAAGGAAATGACGCCTCCTCTGCGTGTCACTTGTGGGACATGGGATACTTTGCTTCACTATATTAGATTAGAAATGGCTCAAGGAATCTTCATATGCGCAGAACGACTGCGCGGGTAAACGGCGGGGGTAACTGTGACTCTCTTGTGAATCCGTTAGTCTGTTCCCGGTGAGTCTACCCCGCAGAGCAATGTTAGCTGGACGAGTGGTGACCTATGGTGGCTAAGGTCGCTGCAGTAAAATCTGGCGGCAGCTTCACGGGCTTTAACGGTACCACTCATATACATAGTGGCTACCCTAGAGCTCCAGTCGATTTGCTCTTCGTAAGCTTCGCGGCTTAGAGCGGTCGGTCACTGTTAGATGGCAATGAGGCACCACGCATGAACAGAGGTTGATTGGTTGGATACCATGAGAGGAAGAGCTTAGTAGTCTCTGCTGCGTGATATCGTCGCGACGGAAGCAAAAAGCTTGGCACCGAGTGGTGAGGTCAACTTGGACTCCCTAATCGAGGTGCAGCAACACCCGTCCGCTATATCCGTCTTGTCAGGCAACTAAAAGGCTGTCTCAACACCCTTGCCTGCAACCGCGTTCTATACAGAACTAAGTTCTTTACGGGATGGTGATCTGTACAGGGCTGATTTCCGTACAGGACGGAGGGAGAATGGGCCCACCGCTGCCCACTTAATGTGGAAATATTAAAAGAGATGGGTCGAGTGCCAACAGGTCGATGCAGTTGTGACCTGCACCCTTATCACTGGTCGTCATCGGGACAGAGTATGCAATTCGGGGTGGAAGGCTGTCACACATCATTGTCGGTGGGCCACCTCGGAGTGCCTGCCTGGGGACGGGTGCCAGTGGCCCGGCTTGAACTGGAGAGTGACAAGCGGCCGCCTGTAAAGCAAGTGGTCGGCTCGGAGTGGGTCGCCCTGTTGCGTCCAGGGTGAAATCCTGAAACCCTGTGCCCAGGGGCAGAGGGAGAGGGCTCTACAGCATTCTCTGAACTGGTGACGGAAACTGTATCGATACACTAGATGAACGAGTGCCTTGTGCACGAGTCCGCCTCCGGGTCACTCCCGAGAGGGAGGAGATTTTGCCCACAGCTAGCTGAATATCAAAGTGAAGAAATTCAAAAAGCGCCGGGCAACGGTCTGGAGTGACTAGTACTCTCTTAAGATAGTTATTGTTAGATTAGAAATGGCTCAAAGAATCTTCATATGCGCAGAACAATCAGTGTCAATGGCGTTGAAATTAGCTTTGTCAAGAAATACTTGGCTGTTTTAATTCGCCACATATCTATTTAAAATCAGTCTGCATGATATGAAAGTCAAGCTGTAGAAATCATTTAACTCCTTATAGGCCTAGAGTAGGTGCTCCAAATATAGGCAACCTATCTTGGTAAATCTTGTAAGTTTTCATTGAGAACAGTAACTGTTACAGCTGTTTGGAATGGAAGCTGTGAAACTAAGTTTATCTAAGCTGCATCTAAGGTACTACATATGTAAAGTCTTCAAGATTGGCCACAGCAACTTTGATTTCATACTGTTGTGCATTTTCAAACTGTGCTTTCACAGGAACCTAACGTTAAAAATATTGCATGTACAGAAGAGCACAAATGAACACTTTGTATTCACTTTCCCAAAATGCTTACAAGATATAATTTTGTCGGTTGTGTT
Organism: Norana najaformis; assembly: GCA_964023275.1. NCBI lineage: Eukaryota > Metazoa > Annelida > Clitellata > Crassiclitellata > Hormogastridae > Norana > Norana najaformis. Next base: position 50,205,706 of record OZ029914.1, read on the forward strand.
TGCTCAGCGTGGAGCACTTCATCAAGTCTGCTTTCCTCATGAATCACATAGGCCTTTTAATATTTTGGTTCCACTTTTGCGCTTATCTGTTTGCTATACTTCTATCCGTATTAGTCATTAATTGGGCAAACTTAGCATTGAAGGACTTCTAAATTTTAGTGCGAATAGGTTTGACAGTACCAAATAACAGTATGACGTGACAAAAGGATGAAAGTAATGAAGAAGCGTTAATTTGCGAATTTCTTGGCTTGACAAGGTTGTCGTCATGACGTTCGGGATTCAAAATCTGGACGCACGGGTAAAAGGCAAGCGCATTAGCAATCTGCCACTGTGCCTTTGAATATGTACTCAAGCCAAAAATACTAATTAAAGCAAAATGAGTCATTTTGTAATTATGACTCATTTTAACTCCTGCTGCTACTGAAAGGCTAGAACACTTAAATCACTTTACGTCACATGCTAATAGGGAAGCTATGTGTGTAAGTCTGTATGAATGCATGCATGCATGTATAGTGTATGTATATATGTATATATGAATGCAGGTATGTATGCATGCATGCTTTTTGTATGTATGTGTGTATGTACGCTTGCATGCATGCATGTATGTATCAGGCTAATTGTATATAATTTCTCAAGAAACTCATAAGGGCGATAAACATGGCAATAAAACAGTTGTAAAAAGATGCGACTTAAGATCGGTTAAAAATGTTTCCTGAGCTGTCTCTGACCGAATAGTACGTATGTTCAGTGGAAGACTGTTCCAAAAAGTTGAACTTGAAAAATGAAATCTGGAACATGAAACCTGCATTTGCATCTGACATAGATTGTTTGTAACCTAAGTGCATTCTTAGAAATATCCCAATTCTTTTGCAGGAGTGCCCCGTGTCCAATACACATCTAGCAACACTGCGATCATAGCTGGCAACCAGATGTCAATGTTCTGCAACAGAACATCAAATCAGACAGAGATCCGGTGGAAATTCAAAAGCATCGGTGCAGTCGATGAGCGTCATATTTTTAATGGTCAAATTATTTCCCAAAATTTTACTAGATTCTCCATTCATCCTTCGAAAATGGATCCACTTGAATTGACAACAAACAGCGTCAAAATGGAAGATGCGGGAGTCTACTTGTGCACCATCAAAGTAGATAAAAGTCTACACTTTTACTCTGCCAGCCTAACGGTGCTGGGTAAGATTTTTCAATCAGTGTAGGCAAATATGGAAGACACTGACCAGATTGACTTTTCCCCCAGACACAGAAGAGTTCCTAGCTTGTCATACTGCCAATTTAGAGATTGCAGGTTGTAAGTAAGTTATTCAGTACGTAAGTAAATAAGTTAGTAAGTGAGTAAGTAACATGCATCTGACAAACGCACATGCATTACATTGTATAGATCGATTAAATGCGTACTTATATAAACTAAATTATGACATGTGCAAATATGAATACAAAACTCCACTGGGACTATATTAAAATGTCTCTTTCACTAAAGGCCACTAGCAAACTTGCTGATTGAAGACTGGTTAGAGGATTGTGTGTTTCGCAGTCTGTCATAATCCGTGTATTCCGTTTCATATGTCACCAATAATAATCACTGTTTCACGTGGTTCGACAGAACTCGCTAGATTTTTAATTTCATTTTTTAAAGTCTAATTTCTAAGTAATTGCTTATATTCTGCAGAATCAGATCCCAAATGTGGGACAAATGCAAGCAGCCAGAACGTTATACAAGGCAACCATCTTAATATCTGGTGCAGTGTCAACTTCTCAGGAAACCTTGTACCAATGATGGAATGGTCAAGGAACACTGTGATGATTGCTAATACAACTGTCACAGTTATCAACATGACTAAATCAATATGGACAACCACATGCAAAATTTCAATAAAAGCTGAACCCGAGGACAACAATGTCACTTACGTATGTAAAACATATTTCGAACAACCGATCGTATTAAACGAATCGAACCGATTTCCAGCTACGAATGTCCCAGAATATAAGCATCAGTGCAACATCACGATGAACATCTTATGTAAGTTATTTTGCGAAATGTTTTAAGCTTTGTTACAACTTTTCCATTATTCAGAATCAAATCCTTTTATATTTAACATTCTGTCACTTTCAAGTGTAAAATTTATGCTTTATCTCTGTCTTCCAATTTTACATGCGTTTTCTAAAGAACTAAATGTTATTGTTTAAAGAAACTCACGACCAACAGTATTGGTCATTACCCTATGCAAACAATGACGTACAGTATTTCTGTCACTCAAATGTGCAAATGCATTGTAGCACAGACTGTGAGACTTACACACAATACAAAAACTAACTTTCCCGTTGAAATTAAATATTATTATAGCAATAAAACCATTGGTTTCATGCATATTTAGATGGGCCAAGGAATCTGTCCATTACACCTCTAAAAGAATCTTACAACATGGGTGATCGTCTTCATTGTTCTTCTGCTGCAAACCCAACACCAAGATACAAATGGAAAGACGTAGAAACCGACCACGTAGTCAATGGACCAATCCTAACTGTAGATGAGACAGTGCAAGGAAATACTTTCACCTATCAATGTATAGCTGTGAATATAATCACTGGAAAAACACTAGCAGTGAATGTCAGTGTTAAAATAACCGTCAAAGGTCAGGTTAGGCTAAGGATTCTATTTTTTGTATAACTTGCTTTCTCATAATTACCGCAATATCTGCTTATTTTGGCCTATCAAACAGATTAAATATTTCATCAATATTGTACGCGTTAATTTTGGATGAGCTTAAAAATATGAATGCCTGAAAGCGAATTTGTGTCAGTTTTAAATAAACGGCACTGTTTACATTCCTTCTTTTCAAACCACAAAGTCAAATCAAACGACTCTTCATCCATTAACAACTAGAGTTTAAATTTGTCTGATAATGTGACATTTAATAATTAGCTAGAGTAACAGTTTCTGATCATTTCAATATGTTACGAACAGCTGTATATGTAAGTAGTTAAGTAGTGATTCTTTTAGGACTTTATGTTAGTATTCGCAAGGTGTGTTACACCTTATCGGGATTGTTAACTCCACTGTTTAATTGTACAGCTCGTGTAGCTTGTTATGGCACGAGAGCTGGGTGTGGTACAGTAATGTGTTGTACTATTGTGCAAGTACAGGTCAAGTTAGTGTTAACTGATACTTGTCTTGCAATGCCTCTTGGCGGTATTTGAGGTATGGGGAGCGTCTTCCCATTGATGCATATAAATGGTCACTGCCCAGTTATGAAGACGAGAGCTGTCGCTGATTGTGTTTTCATCGGAACGAGAAGACCAGTCCAGCCACCAGGATATAATCTAATCTAAATTCAGCTATAATGACTTCTTTATCGCTGTTATCATAATGTCCAAGGCATCAAGTCAAAATTGCAGATGAAAAATCAAAATCCGTTGGGAAAGCCGGGGTCGAATTCCAATAGGTCAGAGAAACCAGAAGCCAAGCTACGGTGTATAAGCACGTTGAAAGAGATGAGTCTTTAGTTGGGAATTGTCAGAAAGAACTGAAAACAGGATATGAGTCAGGACATGAAGGCAACGAAACGGCAACAGTTGTTAGCTCGATATCATTGGGGCGGGCCCAAGGAGCTGAAGTCCAGCGTATAAGTGTAGGAGTAGTTTAGAGCACCAGAACCGGCAGGAATGTTGTTCGACTTCGGCGTCTACTGGCGGAAACAAGGGAACGATTGCGAAGTTTCTTCACCATATTCTGTTCGCCTGAACTTGATTAAAACTGCCAAGTTGCGACTCGAATTGAACAAAACTGCGTAGAAGTATTCGAAACTAGAAATGGACGGGTGCTTGAAGTTTTCCAGTTTTGCTTTTGACATTTCTGTAGTAGTCTGCTTTGATCACGAACATTCGTTCTTTGTGTAGGGGTTCGGTTAGGCCCTAATTTGCAAAAGTTCGCTGTCCTTTCTGAATTTCGCTACGGTAGTATTATCAAATTTCAGTTGTATTGTGTTGTAATGTTATTGCTTGGCTGATGCTCTTTGTTACACTAGATATTTCCAATGTTTAAGCTAGGCCTCGTAACGAATTACGTCGAATGGGAAATTCTTCACGCTAAATACAGTATGTTACTCGTTTGAAACGCGATATTTGCTGTTAAAATGAATTTGTTTATGTTTAGACTATGGCTTTGCTCCTTCAATCTACTTCACATTTGGAGCAGTTTTCGTTATCGCTGCCATTGTGTTCGGTGGCTACTTAAAAGGTAATCGGCGTAGTACAACACTGATCTTTGATATTCACTGAACACATCGACATAGTACACCATCCATCGTTCCTTTACCAGGCCTATGACCGTTCCTCGTTCAGCTGATAGACATATCGCATGCTGAAAATGAGTTACTTACTTATTTACTTACTTATTAATGTCGGTCTTTATATGTGGAAAAACCGCGATTTTTGCACGAGAAGCAGCTCGATCATTATCACGCCATCAGAAGGCATTAATATTAGTAATAATATTATTATATTACATTATTATAACATTATCATTAATATTATAGTAATATGTTATTACTAAACGTTTGAATAGTCCTATCAACTCTAAATTGATATTATTTTCTACATTATATTCTCGCCACTATTTTAATAACATTATGTCTGTGACTCACATTTCTTGCTATCAGACAGTAAGTAAGTAAGTCGTGCATTTGTTAACACGCCATATGTCTACCGACTGAGCGAGGAATCGTAGGCGAAACTGTAGTGATCATAAAACCAGTAAAACATTACAAAATAAGAAATATACTATGTCAATATTTTCGGGAATATTACAACACGCTGTTTACATATTTGAGTCAATATTTATTATGTCATTGTTCTATTGCTTTTGTCACTACCCATATGCATCCTAAATCTTCAAATGGTTTTCATATTGCGTTATGCCTTAGAGCCGAACGGATTGCTGCTAGGTAAATGGAGGCCTATATTAACAACATTGACCAGCTCAGTAATCTATATAAGCCGAAGTTACTTCCACTAAAGTTCTATGTTCATTAATTACACGTCTCGTTCAAAACTAGTACTCACAACAAGACTTGTTTGTGTTTCTTTAAACAACAGCTCGATTGTGCTCGTTAGAGTTGCTCACCTTGCTCTAAGTTTTAAATAAATTCATAGTTATGAAACGATTTTCCAAATCTTATGCATATTAATTATTTTTTGAATATCCGTTTGCAGTTCGGTGTGTTAAGGAAAATAAAGTGCAAGCTGACCAGCCACGACAACTGGATGTTATAAACTATGAAGACGTCAGTCTGAATAGAGGTTTGAACATCAAAACAAAATTGAGATTGTTTAAAAGAAATGGTTGTTTAAAATGGTTTTGGTTGGACCTCAACATGTCATAATACATGCTTATATATGCTTTATAAATGCATACCGATGCTGGTAGCTTGGTGTTTGCGCCCCTCAAGAATTTTTCTTGAAGGGGCACTGTATAATTTTGCGATTACAAGTACAATTACTATAGTTACTGGGAGCACAAGCCCACTTGTAATTATATCACGTTTTCGATGAATAATGATTTAGTTAGCCTACTTTTGGCGATTACGAAACTACGTGCCAGACGGTGATGCTGTTATCTTTCATGATAATCAGAGACCGGAGGTTGTAATGTTTTCCGAAATCCCGAAGATAAACGAAGGTTGGTGATAAAATTATTTAAATATAGTAACTTGTTCCATATGTGTATGTACTAAACGCAGGGCTACTTATTTGATATTTCCACAGTATGATTTCACTTAGATATTTTAAAAAATATGCAATTCATTAAAGGCTATTATGCATTACTTCATAGCTGATACTTTACTTTCAGCTTTGAATGTTACTGTATTTCTAAACGAGTTTGAATCACCTAGGAGGTACAATAATTCTGGATGTTAGTATCACGTTGTATGTCAGTTAAAGTTGTGTCACACTGGCCAGGAGATTATCCTCAAACTGGAGATCCGGTTTATACGGAAATCGTGAAATCTTACGAAAATGAGTGTTGATAGTTTCTATAGTTATCGGCTCTGATGATTGAATGAGGTTAAAGAAGGCAGACTGTTGCTATATACGTATGTATTTTTTTCCCGAAGAAACACGTCGTTCATCACACGATTACGAATCCGTAAAATCAGATGATTTGGATTCCGCTCAATCAACTCAAGATATCGAAACGTACCAATCGTCAACTATCGACCAGTCAGCAGATGAAACAGAAGCGGTGACACCCTTCGCCGATTCCAGTCATCTGTACAATACATTGGGCTCTCGTCCTATCGTTCAAGAGCCTCAGCCTTATAGATCTTTAGATATCACGACTTCAGAAGAACAACCGATTTACAGTAGCAAACGGATGGAGAGTCCAAGAAAATATTATAACGTTGAAATACAACTGACGGATTCAGCCGAACAGTCCAGTTAAATAAATAAAAGGAACGGGAGGCAACAAGAATATCAAAATGTTATAATTTAAACTGATGTCTCCGAGAATGTTATGTATAAGAATGTTATAATTGAACCTGATGTCTCCGACCAAAATATCAGTTCAGATTCATAGATAAAAACAACTGTCAAACACTGGCGGTTATATCCCGCTTTTTCGATAAGTTATATTAGCCTTATGCCTAAAAGAAACTATATTGCGTTAATCTTGAAATCTTCAGTGTTTACTAAATTAATATAGAAAATTTGGCATAACCCAAATCTCATAAGGTGCTGCTTACTCTAGAAAAACGCGTTGTAAAGTGAAAAAACTGAACTGGTATGAAAGGGCTGATGTTCTGTGCGACTTGTCATGGGTGTCTATCAGCATACAAGAGGGAACTGTACCCTGAAGTTAGGCCTGGATACCAGCAATGGTTAGTTTCTCGACAATTTCATCTAATTTGAATATTCCGTATTATGATGGCCAAGGGACAGGCTAATGGGGAAAGGAAGTTGGATATTATAATCAATGGAAAGCAGAATAAATAAAAGAAATAAAGAAAGCAGTAAAAATCATAAAACGGTGTGTCTTGTTCATTGTCACTGTTTACTTCATTTTTTGTTGGCTGAACAACAGCAATAATAATAAGTAATAATATATGTACATTAGAGCTAATGCGACACCCCAACATCGTTGTGCACTGTGGCCACCTGGCGAGTGTCAGCAAAAGGACTATGAAATAGTTGAAAATGGGCAACTTGTCCTTCTATTCACTATGGCATTTAAGCTACTGTTGCATCAAACAGGTCCAGATTTACTCCCTTCTAATAATCATTATTAAACAGACATTTATAACGCGCGCAATTAACAACAGCCTAAAAGGCGCGTGCAACGACCCTAGCAGGTACTACCGAGCAAATTCGTGTAATATCATGGTTTACAGATCCATAGAAATGCGCAGAAATCTATGCAGACCTATTAAACATGTAGGTTTGAAGCTTCTTTTTAAAACTTGTTATTGGAAGAGTGTATTCTTTGATTGTAGTAGGTAAGACATTCAACACTATAGGGCAAGAATAACAAAATCCACGGGAGCCAAATGTAGTGTAAATCTTTGGAACTATGAGGTTTCGTTTGGTCACAGAACGTAAGCATGATCGACAAGGAACTGTCACAACTGGAATGCAGAATCTGCACAGATAGGACGGAGTCAGTCCATGCTGGCATTTGTAGGTAATCATAGCTAGTTTGTAGACAACTCTTTGTGAAACTCAAGTTTCTGCGTCCATAAGTCAACATTGAACAACTTACGATAATTTAAAATTATTAATAATTTTAGCCAATTATTCTACTATTCTTACTGAAATTAGCAATAACCTGAGACTTAGAATCATGAGAGTGATAGACTGCTAATTATGAAGATGACACTGAATGAACGTCTAAGCTACTGTTGAGATGTGTTATGAAATCTCCTTCGTGTTTTATTGTAAGGACCTGCACTATATGGCAAGTGTTAGAAGAGAAGAGGATCGGGTTGAACGGCGTAGTTGGATTATAGGGCCTATAATCGCAAACAGGGTCAGGTAAGAAACAATTTGTGCAAAGAATTATTCCAGTTTAAAAATACCAGCTAACTCATTTTGTACAGATGTGTTTATTTTTACCATTATTATTTATTTATGGCTCTGGCTACATGTTTCTATGTATGACCAACTCCCATTATTTTAATGTTTTTAACATTAATTCTGTATAATGACATTTGTTTTGGATTAATCTTTGCTGTAGATGACTCTGCATGATTCCCTAATTGTCGTACAAACTTTCTGATGTAGATTTACACTAATGACTTTCCACGCGATCATCGCGTGCAGTTCCATGCACGTGCCTCCTGTATTGTGACACTACAATAAATTACTGTTGAGCGTTGTCAATTTTTGTGCGACATCATCGTATAACCACTTATGGCAGGCCGTTATATTCTGTATAAGTACACGATTGCAATGAAAGCTACACTTAGCTCATTATACAACAAAGCGATTTAGGATTTTTAGATACTGTCAAGAGTCGAGGGATATGGATTTTTTCCTTAATGGTGTAAAGTTAAATATTTTATTGATCTTCGTCACAGAGTGTGTGTGAGAAAAAAACATGTTGTTAGTGTTATTATGTGTCGCTTCCAGTGTTACCGGTAGGAATTTCTTATTTTCAAATAATTTTTTTATGCTAGTGCAACCTGTAGACTATGCCTGTCTCTGATACACATGCATCTATAGCACGGACGTTTATCTGTAATTCTTCAGTCTTTAATCTCTGTGAAATTGACAATTTCACATGGAAAGGAAAGTCGCATCACACTGCTATTGTGTTGTTGTCAACATCCACAAAGCAACATCTATGGATGGTTGCTTAAAATAAAAATTTATCTGAAAATCGTAATCCGTTGCTGAAACACAGTTAGAATCCGATTGGTCAAAAAAGCTGTTGGTCCAACTAGGATTGGCAATCTATAGTTCGTATATGGTAAATTGCTATTACCGATATATAGTTTCAGTTGAAAAATAAACCAACCATAAGATCAGTCATCAGAAAATATTATATGTATTATATCGTTAACTGAGAGAATAAATGAGCGCCTTCGCTACTTCACAGTTGTGGGATACGGGATACTTTACAATATCGGATTAGAATTGGCTTAAGGAATCTTCATACTCGTAGAACGGCTAGAGTTAATGGAGTTGAAATTACTTTGTCAAGAAAATTTATACTTCGCTGTTTTAACACTCCACACATCTTTTTTAAATCAGTCTAAATGATATGAAAGTCAAGCCGTAGAAATCATTTAACTCATTATAGTAGATGCAGCAGATTTAGGAAACTGGTCCTACTAAATCTTGCAAGTTTTCATTGGGAACAGTAACTATTACAGAATGGAAACAGTGAAACTCAGTTTATCTAAGCTGAACTATCTATGCTACAACTAAGGTACTATAGTATGTACACTCCTCAAGAGTGGCCATAGCAGCTTTGTTTTTATACTTTAGCGCATTTTCATATACTACTTTCACAGGACCCTAACATTAAAAATACTGTACATCCAGAAGAACACAAATGGACATTTTGTATTTCACTTTCCCAAAATGCATACGAGATATAATATTGTCGGTTCTGTTTGCTCAGTGTGGAGCACTTCATCATGCGACAGGCAGTTCTGCTTTGATCATGATTCACGTAGGCCTATTAATTTTTCGGTTTCATTTTTGCGTTTATCTGTTTGCTATACTTCTACCCATATTAGTCATTAAATGAGCAAACTTGGCGTTGAAGGACTTTTAAATATTAGCGCGAATACGTTTGACAGTACTAAATGAGAGTATGACATGACAAAAGGATGAAAGTAATCCAGAAGCGTCAATTTATGAGTTTTTTGTCTTGACACAAGGTTGTCATCATCAAGCTTCCGGATTCAAAATCTGGACCCTAGGGTAAAAGGCAAGCGCATTAGCAATCTGCCACTGTGCCGCTGAATATGTACTCAAGCCATAAATACTAATTAAAGCAAAATGAGTTATTTTGTTATTACGACTCATTTTAGCTCCTGCTGCTACCGTCACATGCTAAAAGGGAAGGTATTTATGTATGTATGTATGCATGCATGCACGTATGTATATATGCAGTATCTATATATGTTTGCAGTATGTATGTATGTCTGTATGTATGTATACAAGCAAGTGTGTGTCAGACTATCTGTAAAAAAGGTGTGACTTCAGATAAGTTGAAAATGTTTCCTGAGCTGTCTGTGACCGAATAGTGCGTATGTTCAGTGGAAGACTGTTCCAAAAAGTTGAACTTGAAAAATGAAATCTGGAACATGAAACCTGCATTTGCATCTGGCATAGATTGTTTGTAACCTACTGTACATGCATTCTAAGAAATATTCCAATTCTTTTGCAGGAGTGCCCCGTGTCCATTATACGCCTAGCAACACTGCGATCATAGCTGGCAACCAGATGTCAGTGTTCTGCCCCAGAACGTCAAATCACACAACGATCCGTTGGAAATTCAAAAGCATCGGTACAGTCGATGAGCGTCATATTTTTAATGGTCAAAATATTTCCCAAATTTTTACTAGATTCTCCATTCATCCTTCGGAATTGGAACCATTTGAATTGACAACAAACAGCGTGAAAATGGAAGATGCGGGAATCTACTTGTGCACAATCAAAGTGGACAAAAGTCAACACAGTTACTCTGCCAGCCTAACAGTGCTGGGTAAGATTTATCAATCAATACAGGCAAATATGGAAGACACTGACCAGATTGACTTTTCCCAGATACAGAAGAGTTCCTAGCTTGTCATAATGCCAATTTAGAGGTTGCAGGTTGTAAGAAAGTGCGTCAGTGCATAAGTAAGTAAGTGAGTAAGTAACCTGCAGTTGCATCTGACAAGCGTACATCCAGTACATTGCATAGAACGATTAGGCCTAAATACGTACATATTTAAACTAAATTATGACACTTGCAAATATGAGTATAAATCACCTCCGGGACGATACTAAAATGTCTCTTTCACTAATGGTTACTAGCAAACTCGTGGATTGAAGACTGTTAAGGAGATTGTGTATTTCGTAGTCTGTTAGTCTGTCATAATCTGTGTATTCGCTTTCATATGTCACCAATAATGAAAATGGTTTCAAATGGTTTGACACCTATTATAGCGAGATTTCTAATTTCACTTTTCTAAAAGTGTAATTTCAAAGTAATTTCTTATATTATGCAGAATCAGATCCCAAATGTGGGACAAATGCAAGCAGCCAGAACGTTATACAAGGCAACCATCTTAGTATGTGGTGCAGTGTCAACTTCTCAGGAAACCTTGTACCAATGATGGAATGGTCAAGGAACACTGTGATGATTGCTAATACAACTGCAACTGTTATCAACATGACTAAATCAATATGGACAACCACATGCAAAATTTTAATAAAAGCTGAACCAGAGGACAACAATGTCACTTACGTCTGTAAAACATATTTCGAGCAACCGATCGTATTAAACGAATCGAACCGAATTCCAGCTACAAATTTCCCAGAATATAAGCATCAGTGCAACATCACGATGAATATCTCATGTAAGTTATTTTGCGAAATGCTTTAAGCTTTGTTACAATTTTTCCATTATTCAGAATCAAATCCTTTTATATTTAACATTCTGTTACTTTCAAGTGTAAAATTTATGCATTATCTCTGTCTCCCAATTTTACATGCGTTTTCTAAAGAACTAAATGTTGTTGTTTAAAGATACTCTGGATCAATAGTATTGGTTTATAATGTTGGCCAAACAATGGTCAGCTGTGCTTAGAACTGTCATTCGAAAGTGTAAGCACTGAATAGTACACACTTTATGACTTACACATAAGACAAAAACTAACTTTTCAGTTGAAACTAAATAATATTATAACTATAAAACCATTGGTTTCATGCATGTCTAGATGGGCCAAGGAATCTGTCAATTACACCTCTAAAAGAATCTTACAACATGGGTGATCGTCTTCATTGTTCTTCTGATGGAAACCCAACACCAAGATACATATGGAAAGACGTAGGGACCGACTATGTTGTCAACGGACCAATCCTAACTATAGATGAGACAAAAGTGCAAGGAAATACTTTCATCTATCAATGTATAGCTGAGAACATAGTCACTGGAAAAACACTGGCAGTGAATGTTAGTGTCAGTATAACCGTCAGAGGTCAGGTTAGGCTTAATAGTTATGCTGAAAATTCTAATCTTTGTATGACTTGCTTTCTCATGATTACAGCAATATCAGCTTATTTTGGCCAGTTTAATAGATGGTATGCGTTAATTTGAGATGATCTTATAAACCTTGATTGCCTGAAAGCGAAAGAGTATAAATTTGAAATAAACGACACTGCTTACATTTCCAGTCTTTCGAAACACAAAGCCAAATCAAACGACTCTCTATTCATCAACGATTAAAAACTAGTCCGATAGTATGAATTTAACAATTAAGTAGGGTAACAATTCTAGATAATTTCAGAATGTGACGAACAACTGAATATGTCAGTAGTTAAGTCGTAATTGTTTTAGGACTTTAGGTTAATATTCGCAAAGTTTTTTACACCTTGTCGGGGCTAGTTAACTCCGTTGTTCACAAATGCCCGAGCTTGACCTCATAATGAATGAGGTCAAATAATATATTGTACAGCTTGTGTAGCTTGAGCTTGTTATGGCTCGGGCGCTGGATAAGGTACAAAAAGGTTTTTACTTTTATGCAAGGAGTGGTCAAGTTAGTGTTAACTTATATTTCTCTTCCAATAGCTCTTGACGGTATTTGAGGCATAGGTGAGTGTCTTCTTTTGATGCATACAACTGGCCATTGTCCAGTTATTAAGATGGGAGCTATCGCTGATTGTGTTCTTAACTGACCGAGAAGACCAAGCCAGCCACCAGGATCTAATCTAATGTAATCTAGAGACCTCTTTAACGCCGTTATCGTAACGTTCAAGGCATCAGTCGATGGCTTGCTTCAAGTCAAAATCGCAGCCAAAAATCGTAATGCGTAGAAGCCGGGTCGAATTCCAAAAGGTCAGAGAAACCAGAAGCCAGGCTACGATAAGTAAGCAAGTATTGTGTTTTAACGTTATTGCTTCGCTGATTCTTTTGTTACACTAGATATTTCAAATGTTCAAGCTAGGCCTCATAATGATTTAGGTCAAATAGGAAATTCCTTACCGTAAATATATATTACTCGTTTAAAAACGAGATATTAAACGAGCCGCTAAAATGAAGTTGTTTATTTTTAGGCAATGGGATTGCTACTTCGATTTACATCACATTTGGAGTAGTTTTCTTTCTCGCGATCATTGTGTTCGCTGTTCACTTAAAAGGTAATCGGCATAGTACAACATTGATCATTGATATTAACTGAACACGTCGACATAGTATACCATCCATTGTTCTTTTAACACGCCTACGACCGTTCCTCGTTCAACCGATAGACATATCGCATGCTAAAAATGCGTTACCTACTTACTTATTAATGTTGGTCAGTATATTTGGAAAAGCGGCGATATTTGCACGAGAAGCAACTCGATTATTATCGCTCCAGCTTAGGGCATACATGACACGTATGGTTACAAAACGTTTAAATAGGCCTATCTGCTTTAAATTGATATAATGTTTTACACTGTTGTCACGCGCCTTTTTTAATAACATTGTAACTACAACTTTCTTTTCTTGCTATCAAACGGTATATGTGGATCCTAAAAAGAATTAGTCATTGTAAAATAGGAAATGTACTAAATGTTAATATTATAGGGAATGTTACAACACGCTATATTTGACTCAATAATGTTATTGTTCTATTGTTTTTGTCACTACCTATATGCATCCTAAATGTTCAAATGGTATTCAGATTGCATTATACCTTTAGAAGCGAACGGGTTATTATGAGATAAAATGGAGATCTAAATTAACAACGCTGACCTGTTCAGTAATTTCTATGAGCCGTAGTTACTTGCACTGAAGTTTGGTGTTCATTTACTACACGTATCTTTCAAAATTTGTCCTCAGAACATGACTTTTGATAGTGTTCCTTTAAACAACAGTAAGATTGTGCTTATTTAGTTTGCTCACATTGCTCGAGGTTTAAAATAAATTTATGATAATGAAGCGATTCTTCTGATCTTACGAACATTAATTATTTGTTGAATATGCTATTGTAGTTAGGTGTGCTAAAAAAAGAGAACTGCTTGACCAGCCACGACAAATGGATGTTTCAAACTACATGTATGAAGATGTCTGTCTGAATGGAGGTTAAAACATCTAAACAAAATTTTTTACCAATACATTCTCTGGGTTATCAAATAAGGTTACAAAACTGTAAAAGTACCGCTTGAATCCACTGGCATTTAGTGGCCCGAGCATTTCGTCTCTTATCCAATAACAGCCTATTCGCTTTTGAGATTGATTTAGAGAAATGGTTGTTTAAAAATGGTTTTGGTTGGACCTTAACATGTTATTATACATGCCTATATATGCCTTATTAATGCACGCAGATGGTGGTGGCTTGGTGTTTGCGCCCCTGACGAATTTTTCTTGAAGAGGAACTATACAATTTTGCAATTACATTTACTATCGTTACTAGGAGCTGGCCTATTGTACTTAAATGTCGCATTTTTAATGAATAATGATTTAGTAAACCTACTTAAGGCGAGTATGAAACTATGTTCCAGATGGTCATGATGTTGTATTTCACGATAATGAGAGATCTGAGGTTGTAATGTCTTCGGAAATCCCGAAAATAAACGAAGGTTGGTAATAGAATGCAGCATTGTTTTGATAATTATAGTAAGTTATTGTGTATATGCATTTGCCATTTACTGAATACAGGGCTACATTATTGATATTTCTATAGCATGTGATTTCATTTAGATATTTACCAACAACATGCAATTTATGAACACTAAAATGCACTACTTTAGAGTTGGTGCTTTAGTTTCAGCTTTCTCTGTTGCTGTATTTCGAAGCAAGTTTCATTGCATTAGGATGCACAATTAGTCTGGAAGTTAGTATCACATTGTAAGTCAATTAAAGTTGCATTACAATGTACAGAAGATTATCCTCAACCTGGAGATCCGGTTTTTTCGGAAGTCGTGAAATCTAACAAAAGTGAGTGTTGATTGTTTCAAAATTTGTCGGCTATGATGGTTGAAGAAGGTTAAAGTCTGTTGTTATGTGTGCGTATAAATTTGAGCTTTATCATAGCTCATATTAAGGACCCTTTAAAAGCAACGCGTACGTTGCTATCAAAGGGTTCTAAACATATGCGTCTTATCAATCGAAGAGAATATAACTTTAGTTAATTGTTGTTGACGTCGATGTTACCTTATATTTTTGCTTTCAAACACAACGACACACATATATGGCGTGCTTTAAATGAATTCACTTATTTAAAGACAGCATTTGGTTTTATGAAGTTATTGTAAAATAAAGTCTTCAGTTTTCAGTAACAAGGAATGATGCAGAATTTACTGCAAAGTTAGCTTGACTACACATGTCTCTATCAACATTAGTCCTCAAAGCTGCATGTAAACACTGAGGTAAAATTAGCATATTTGACTTGTAAAAGATCGAGATCATAAAAAATTCGCGATTAACAAATTGTAATTGAAATTGCAAATTTATGTAGCACCGCTTCAAAAGATACCAAGCCGACGCACTCTCTACGCTAGCCGAAACGACGTTAAATGTCATTGAGAACAAAGAGTTAATCAGTAAGCAAGCAGTACTCAGATCAGTTGGAAAAACGATAAAGACTTTCAATTTCCCTGCAATTTAATTACCCACTAAGTTTTGTATTACAGTTTCGTGTGGTGATACATGTGAAGGCCCTACTGATCAAGCACAATTAGAGGACACAAATTATGAAGAAGTCAACATGATAATAGGTTAGAACCTTAATATATGTTTTGTCATTTCTATACATTCGCTTCTCAGTACCAGATAACGTTCAGTACGCCATGATCTGAGTTTTGTCTCTCGTTTAACTGCAGCCAATCACTAATACAGATTATTGCAGCAAATAGGTTTAGAATGGTGCTTAAAGGGTATAACGTCTGATGAAATATAAGCGTATAATACAATGTCTCACACTTTTATTGTTTAGCATATAATTGCTAAACAACATAGTAATCTAGCATGATAATAATTGCTGGATTTCTCTTGCTTTTCATTCTTTGAAAAGTATAAGATGAAATAGAAAAGACTAGGAACAAGATAAGTGCTGCTAACAAATTTCGTGCATAAATATTATTTTATAAAATTGTTTTTCAGATGTTGGCTTGTATGATTTTGTAAGAACGATAGTTTCACTTTATTCTGAAATCCCGAAAGGCAACGAAGGTCATTGATGACAAGCATCGAATTCTATACTTTGTTTCATTGTGTAATTGCCATGTAAAAAAAGAGGAATACTTACTTCTTTATTTTAGACATATGTAAAAAAACTAATTAAAAGTATCTAATTGCTAAACAACACAATAATCTAGCATGATAATAATTGTTTCTGGGTTTCTCTTGCTTTTCTTTATATGAAAAATATAACAAGATGAAATAGAAAAGAGTAGGAGCTACAGGAACAAGATCAGTGCTTTTTACAAATTACGCACTTACCAATTATTTTGTAAAATTGTGTTTCAGATGTTGGCTTGTATGACTTTGGAAGACCGATAGTTTCACTTTATTCTGAAATCCCGAAAGGCAACGAAGGTCATTGACGATATGTATCATAATTCGAATTATATATATGTATATATATATACATATAAAGTTAAAGGCATCTAATTGGAAAACAACATAATAATGTATCATGATGATAATTGTTGGTTTTCTCTTGCGTTTCTTTATTTGAAAAATATAAGAAGATGAAATAGACAAGACTCGGAGCTAGAGGAACAAGATCAATGCTTTTTACAAATTACTTGCTTATCTATTATTTTGTAAATTTGTGTTTCAGATGTTGGTTTGTATGATTTTGGAAGACCGATAGTTTCACTTTATTCTGAAATCCCGAAAGGCAACGAAGGTCATTGATGACGTGCATCGAATTCTATACTTAGTTTCATTGTGTTATTGCCATGTGACAAAAAGAGGAATACTTACTTCTTTATTTTAGACATATGTAAAAAACTAATTATAAGTATCTAATTGCTAAACAACACAATAATCTAGCATGATAATAATTGTTTTTGGGTTTCTCTTGCTTTTCTTTATATGAAAAATATAAGAAGATGAAATAGAAAAGAGTAGGAGCTACAGGAACAAGATGAGTGCTTTTTACAAATTACTTACTTACCAATTATTTTGTAAAATTGTGTTTCAGATGTTGGCTTGTATGATTTTGGAAGGCCTATAGTTTCACTTTATTCTGAAATCCCGAAAGAAAACGAAGGTCATTGACGACATGTAGCATAATTGGAATTCAATATTTTGTATCTACATGTAACAAAAAGAGGAATACATAATTCTTTACTTTAGATTTATGTAAAAGCAATTATAAGTGCTTGCAGAAAGTCATACTCAATTCACAGGTGTGCATAATTGGTATGCTTTTGGGATTTAAAGTGTGTCGAACATTCACTAGATTTACTTATCAGTTTCAACTGTCCTGTGGATTTTATAGGCGATTAGAAATGTCATTGTTGTCGGGCGAAAACATCATGCAGTCGTTTTCTTTAATAAGATTTGCAAGCAGCAAAATGAACTACTTTACCCTAGAAAATGAACTACTTTACCCTAGAAAATGAACTACTTTAACATAAAAGCGTTACTAAGTAGAAGCGTTGCTATGTTTGAAAAGGAGTCTGAACACATTGAGATAGTCATAATTTGTTATGACGTCTACCGCATATTTCTGATTTGGAGTGCCATCGACTGATGCCTAGTATATTATTTTAATGGCGCAATAGAAGTTCTAAGACTAGATTAAATTCCCGTTGTTGACTGTTGTTGCCTTGTTTGCGCTTCAGCCGAAACATCCTTCAGAATACGTCTCTGAGCACTATTGTTGACAGAGGCGTGTAACAAATATGTAACTCGCTTACATTACCCAACCTTACTTTATCATAAGTTGCGTTGTATTTCAAAGGTGATAATACTCAAATGGAGCTCGACATTTATTCAGAGGTCATGACGTTTGACCAATGTGAGTGTCAATCACGCATTCGAGCATTTATTTTTGTACATTTAGAGCTATAAACACATGATTATTTCAAGTCTCAAAGTTTAGCTGAAGAAAATAGCATATTGTCATGACTGTAGCAAAGCAAAAAAGAAAAATGTTCGTGTAGAAACCTTTGTAGAAACTCATCAAACGGTGCCAATAGGTAATAAGCCTATGTTAACAAGGGCAAGAGAACAGATAGCGAATGCGTATGATTTTCATATGTGCTTACAGGTTTGAATTCTAAGGAATATCGTGAAATTGGCAAACATCTTCCCTCATGTAGCCTGCTATAAATGAACTACTCTCGTCTTTTCTTACCTTATCTTACTTTACCTTAATATACCTTACCTTTCTGAATAATAGAATTAAAAGCAACCTTTAAAGGTGGCTTGGAGTTGTTAGATGAAATATTTCCATTACATTGCGTCGCATATTTTGCATTCTGAAGCTCAACAAATACTGACACCAGTGCATATGATTTTCAGGCAGAAATCAGTTAATTCACATGGTATTTAACTTGTTTTATTTCAGACTGAAGAATTGCTTTCCAGAACTATTACTACTCATGAACCAACCAGTATGGCAGGATCAAAGTTTGATTTACCAATTCACAAAAACATGCTCCTAAACTGTACAACTTCCAACATACATGCTTACAATGTTTATGTATATGTATTCCTGGCTAATTAAATTCCTTGAATCACCTGAACAATAGACAAAAACTGGATGTATTGAGTTTACAAAAGAATACAAAGTAAAGCTTTTGCAACGATAAACTTGGAGACATGTTGATGCGTAGTAATATCTGTTGCAATACATACAGTACATTTTACTGAAATTCAAATTATTCATATGTTTGATGACCTGTGAAAGGTTGTCATCAGAATAACAGATAGGTTATCGACTCAATTAGGTGATCTGCTTAATTCTGTTTTTGTCCAGTTAAACTACATGTGTAGCATATCGTCTAAGAGTCTATTTATGTGATGAGCTAAGACAAATGAAATCAAAGCTTGAAGTAAAAGAAGAGAGATTCAGAAATAGAAATGATAGTCTTCATTCCTGGTTAAATTGCGTTTCTTCCCTTTCTAAAATGGAAGCGCTGTTCTTTTCGGAATTATTTCTGCAATTTACAGAAAACAAGTCTGTTATCGTAATCGCGAACTCAAAAATTTATAAAGCGCTGCTTAAAGCTTTGGACAGTGCACGGCATATTCACGAGCGCTGTGACAATCAGTGTGTAGTCCAAGTTGAAGAAGATCAGGTTGCCGGACACTAGAAAGGGCAGGGAAGAGGATTCCACTGCTGTTGAGAGCTTTGCAAAATACTCTATGCATTGTTCTGATACATACAATAGAAAGGCCTACAACGCTATACGAGGCAATCTGTTAAATGTCAGAAATATTTAAATTAATCTTTAATGAGTCATTTGAATTTCATTCACTTTGCAACTAATTTGTTTCATTGGTTTTGTTTATTTGAAATATACGACTGCTAGTTAGAATACAAGCGAATACTCTTCACGAGGTCTTTAAACAGTAACCAACGCTATGAGCCACCTTAATGCCACCGTCGACAGGTCCCATTGGAACCGGGTTTCGATTGTCTGAATGTGGATTCCTAAGGCATTTGAAGTAAGATGCAATAACGACAATTACAATAAAGGCGACGATTAACAAGCACATCAAAACGATCGTTAATTCGTTGAAAATGTGACCATATCTCGATCGACCTACAACACAAGTTCATAAAGTCAAGTTAAATTCAAGCTTATCGCCTCGCTGAACCTGGCTTTAACTTGATCTTATAGTCTGACCATAAAAACTAGTTTAACATATCTGAACACAAAACCCAGGGGCTGTCATTATACATTTATGCAAATCAGATTGATGAGCTCGTCAATAAAAATTATAATTATTTCTCAGCAAAAACGCCGGTATGGCTTTAACGTAAACTTATCAAGAGCTAGGAAGAAGTTTGAAGTATACTTTGACACAGGAGAAAGTAAGAAAAGAGAGCAACACTTTGACTGCATGTAATATTCTGTACCAAGTTTGTCACATATAAAAAACGTTCATTAAAATATTGAAAGCCTACCTTCCGAGATTTTGAATATCTCTGTGTAGGTAGAGTTTCTGGTGGTGTACGTTATGCGACATGTCTGACTGCCACTCGAATCATATTCTAGCTCATAGAAACACGGTGGATTACAGTCCAGTGTCCACTCAAGTCCTGGACAGTTCTTCACCTCCTTCTGTCTAAGCACGGCATCTTCGCAATAAATAAATAAATACAAAAATATACAAAATAGTAATAATAAGTTAAAAGAATTTATCGGTAGTAACGTTAGATTTGTTTGAGTGAAATTGTGAGAGATAATGTTTCTCATAACTTTTGTTAATTTTATATTAAATTTTAAAATAATTTCTAATTGAAGCAGACTCAAGGTTGTTTAGTTGAATCAGCAACTTTATTTCGCTCCTCTTTTGTTCTTTGTAAATCATTGTTATTCATCACCTAGAAAACCAATGGACGTTTTGAAAGAAAAACTTTGTTTATTTGTACTGCTTATAACTTGCTCTAAAAGTGTAGCGGGTTTTCTAATTTATCAACGATATGTTACCATAAATTCTCTGCAATACGATTTCAATCACTGGTTGTCAGTCAAAATAAAAGTCTAAACGTTTACGCAAAAAACACTTCTTACATTTGACAGGGACTGGTTGAGAAGTCCAAATAACCATCGAAGTGTCTCCTTCTGTAGGTAAGAAGTCATTCTTAGGAAGACTTGCCTTGCATGTGAAGTTAACGTTGTTTAGATTATTTGTTGCTACTAAAGCCAACTGAGATATAATAATTTTTGAAATGGGATCCCAGACTGTTTCGCTTTCAACTTGTAGCTTTGATTCTCCAAAAAACCATTCAATAACGGGATCCACGTTGCCAGTGTAATTCAGTTTGCAGGAGAAGAATATGATATCTTGCTTCAGATCAAATACGTTGTCTCCAACGTAGCCATCCGAAGAAGACATTTCTTCACACATAAGCGCATCTGCAGATTTGCACAAATTCAGCGCATTGACATAGTGGTTGGCTTAAAATCACATTCTTACCAAAGTCACATTATCTGAAAGTTTGAATTGATTGCTCCAATACTAGTCAACGCAGTTTTAGGACAGAACAAAAGAAGAAGATAATCGAAAGCTACTAAAATTTGTTCCGATTTTAACTTTAAATTACAGGTCTTTACAAAGGTAGATACGTGCGTAAACACACTGGTTTACCTTTTTATGTAACTTAGACCACTAAAATTGGCCCGTCTTAGAATGTTCTCTTTGGTATGTTTTAACAATTATGTATGTAATCTGCACTTAAATAGACATCGACATTTGTACTTGTTTTTAGTCACACAATGACATAACTATGATGTATCTATATAAACGGATGAATAGAAGATCCACTTTGGTACCTGTTACAACAAGTTCCGCATAGGCTTTCTCTCCAAGTCCCATCTGATCAGTGCAAATATAATTGCCTGCATCCGAGTGCTCTACGTTTCGTATTTCAAAGTCGTATCGTTTATCCATGCGTTTTTCGATGACAGAATACCTTCCCGATGTAGCATAGCCGTTCAGTAGTTCGCCTTCCTCACCCAAATAGATCTCATTTGTGCTTTGTGAACCAAATGGTATCGCGCTCCAGTAGATTGGATCGTTGAATTGGGAGATGCAGTTGAAACGGACAGAGGTTCCAACTTGTGCGATTGTACTCTTTGGAACAACTCGGGGCGGAAATGGAATTACTTCACCTGTTAAAACTTTTATCATCAAAAAAAGTACAGTTTTTCTGCTAAACCCCGAGCCAAGGGTATCGGAGAAGGTTTGTTGGTTTAAGTTATAACATATTCAACGTTTACTTCATTACCATAAGTGAATGCGACGGTAGCCTATAGGAACTTCTCCACATGCCTAACCATGAATAAGACAGAGTTCCTATGGTTATCAAATATCTTCTTTCTGAACTCTCAAATATTCCTTTATAGAATACAATTCATTCAATATGACATAGTTGTGAACGATGCATGCCAGTTGATTTCATGAAGGCAGTATGTCGTATGTTTCATCATTATTGTCTGTTACATGTTTAGTAAATTACGGGCTAATCCTTTCCAATTTAAAGCTGACATTCTTGTGCACCAAAAGATCTATATCTAAATTTGCGCTGGACATCATAACATTTTAAATCTGAACTTACTATTCCTTGTCTGCCGGCACCTTCATTACCTTCGTCACATGCACGTATTTCATCTTAGCCTGCGGTGTAGGATTCACTTGCGAAATATCTACTTTCTTTCTCCACTCGTTCTTTGCCTATCATTTTGCATAGTTTTCTTTCATCCGCAAGTTTAAAAACTGAGATGAGACATTTCAGCGGTGGTGAAGGATCTCACCCGATAAATTCATTGCAAAATGAGCAGGGTCGAGGCCATATGGTCGCTATATAAAACCTATACATTATACATTATTATTTTTACGCAGGTCCATTCAAAAAGAACGCTGTTTTAATTTCCTGCTACACACAACACTTGCAAATAGCATCTTGTTACTTATGTACTTCCCACGCTTACTGTTTTAATTTTAAATGTTCAATCAATGTGAAGAGGTTATAAAAACAACCCACCAGTGATAAAAATGGCCAGTAGAAATGCGATACTGAGATCTTTCAACATCATTCTCAGTAAGATTTACACGTACTTAGGCAATGTGAATTTTCTGATATTTTTGTATTGTACCGTTGAATCCCAAGACTTCAGGTGTTCTGCTCAATACTAACGCTCGAGGAAACGCCATATTTTTGGATGCAGAGATGAATGTCGTCTGTTTATGATGTCTTTCAATATCCCTTCGTTAAATTAAAAAGTCAAACTTCGATGAAACCTTGGAATGTGTCCCAACATTTCGTTGCAACGTTATTTTATACAGAATATTCACTTTCACTTGCGTTGCAAGTCACGCGCTACAAAGAGCAGCATATATTTTTTTGAGTAACACATTACATAGTACTGACATACCATGTGCAATTTAAATGATCTACAAACACAACTGGGAAATTTGCACATTACTTCAAAAAATTGGCTTTCGGACAACCTAATATTTGGATAACGCATCGTCATATGAGCTTCAATCACCATCAGCATTGTTATGGTCATTGTTCAATATGATTAACTCATAATATATGACTAAGACGTCTGAGTTTAGGCCTGCATATTGTTTTATGTGACTGCTCAACTTCGTGTTGAACCGGTTTAGATCCGTTAGACAGCCATGAGTGCATGGCTTCTGTGGGGTCATGAAAATTTGCTATTACATAAATACACACATACATACAATTATACATACATATACACATACAAATATACATACATACATACATATATACATAGATACATACATAAATATATGCATACAAACTTACATACATACAAACATACGTACACAGATACATGCCAAAATGCATACATGAATACAGGAAAACTACATACATACATACCAAAATACATACAAAAATACATTCATTTCATAATAATACACATAAACATATGTATTAATAAATACATACATACATACAGACTCTAACATAACTTTTACCAATATAATTTCAGTCTTTGGTAAATCACACGATTATTTGACCTTGACAGATAACGACTCCAAATGCACATGAACAATTTATATTACCATTATATTAACTCAAAACAATCAAAAACCATAGGAATAGAAGGTTTTCTCGAACATCTGTATTTGAATAGTTACAGACAATGAAAGTCACTGCTTACAGTCCACGGAGATACTGAGAAGAGAGTAACTTTGTAAATTATGTGTTTCGGAAATCAAAATTTAGCCTTTTTTTATTTACAGTATAAAGATACATTAAGCAAAGTTTGCATTTAGTCTGCATTGATTAAACAGTGTTTGCTGGTAACCTAAAACATCGCATATAGGGAACGGCAGCCGATTGGATAGAGCGCTCTGCTTGTAACTCGCCTAGTACGGGTTCGAGCCTCTTCTCCGGGACAGTGCCTGTGTAGGGACATTGAGCAAGCCCTTCACTCACAATTGCTCAGCGCAATCGTTTGATGCTTAGTCATCAGACAGTGGCGCTTAATAAATACAGAAATAATAATACATTTGATTTTGTTCTATCGTGCACTTGTGAAGTTGAGAGTAATGATGGAGTTTGAATTTAGTGTCTCCCAGGGCAGGTACACTTAAAATATTCTCTTCATCTGAATCTATGGTGCTACATTTAGCGCAGTTGCTGTTTAGTGGGAACCGACAAATATAGTCCACTCAGCGCTCAGCCTCTGCTAATAAGAGTCGATAATTATCTTACATCACATGGGAAAAAGTTATTTGGTCCCCGATATTAATATCAATTGTTTTAGTTTTGCCTAACGCACATAAAATATCTTCTTCAGTTGAATCTAGGGTGCTACAGTTCGAGTAGTTGTTTGTTTAGTGATGAACTACAAAAGTAATCCACTTAGCGCTCAGGCTCTACTGATGAGTCGATAATTATCTCACATCACATGGGAAAAAGTGAACTGGTCCCGATAAGAATATTGATTGTTTAATTATGCCATACGAAGCCAGTAAGTGAGCAATTGTGCTCCGAGACAAAGGACATCAGAACATAAAAATTATGTTTACCAAAGCACAACTAATGAAAGCAGAATTTTAGATATGACTACTGCGTTTATCTTGACCCACATTTAGTACCTATGGTAAGAACAATACATGGTGTAAGGCATTATTACAGCAATGGAGGTGAAATAAGCAGCCTGCAGCATATAAATCTAAAGAGCTTTTCAGTAAAAAAAACTAAATTAGTGTGTAGCACCATGAGGATAACTATCCTACTATTTGTTAAAGTTTTAACAGTTGAGTCTTCTCATAAAGTACTGTACAACAGTCTGTTGCACATACTGTAGAAACAGCGTTGAGTCCATGTATGGACGGTAACTGTTGTAGGCGAATGCCATAGGCCGGGTACGCCGCAATGGCGTGTTTGGTAGTCTGCGGTAAACTGAGTTGACTCTCTGTGATGACCTTGGGCTAGTATTTTGGGTCACAAATCAAACGAACTGTAATTGTAATAGTAATTGCAATTGTTAATTTATATAGCGAATCTCCTCAGTTGGTAGGCGACAGTCAACCAATCTATGTCGATGCCCTCTACCCTAGCTATATATGACAGCCTTAAATCCTACCAATAGATTGCTAAATTGATCATAATTTGCCACTGAAAGAATTCTTGTATGTGTTTCAGATGTTGGCAATGGGCTTGTTAGCTGGCCAGATAATACGGTCATTGTCGGAAAAGGTCGAACTGTGTTGGACTGCCGGACAAACACCAACTATCCACTGCGTTGGGAAAAGACAGAAACTGAATCGGACAAAAGAACTGTTTATTGAGGATTTGATTTTAGAAGAGGGCTGAACAACTTCTACTCCATTCTGAGGAACTCTTCCGGAAAATACAGTCTGTCGATTGAAGTTGGTTTGCAAACAGCCGGGTCATACACCTGCGTAGTACCTGGAACCCTGGAAAAAGCCTCTGCTGAACTCATTTTTCTCGGTTGGTAGGAACTCCTTTTGAACGTGAAACTCCTTTGGACAAGTCTTGATTGACTGAGTAATTGATTAATTGATTGACTGTTTGGTATAATCAGGGGTGGACTGACTCACTGTCTGACTAACTGACAATTAATTAGATTGATTGACCCATAGGGTCTGGGTCTAGCATTGATACTTATTGACCTAAAATAGTTTTTCATACTTTGGAATTTAATTGTCTTGAAGATTGTAAAAATTTATTTTTTGAAAAGACTTTAGAATTTTCATTATGATGAGATACTTTTTATCGCTTTTTATGCTTCTTGATGTTATTTTTTCTAAATACATATAAAAAGTATGTTGACAATATCTTTAACTGATATGGTTCATTAATGTTGTAGTCTCCGATCCAAATTGCAACTTTGCAATTGACAATGAAGGTATTATATTGTCTTGCAAGTTAGTGCTTAGAGGAAACTGGAGACCTGTAATGCACTGGAAACAAAGAGACGGACCTCAAGATGAAGTTATATTAGAAACAGTTGAAAACGTTTCTATAAAAAGCCATAGCGTGACATCGTTTCTGAAGTTGCCTCTGAACACCAGCTACAAAAATGCTGATTTTATCTGCACCGTAAGGTTCACAGAATCTGGACGACCTCATTACAAACCCGAGGAGAAGCACAAAAGGGCGACAAATATTCCAGATTACAACTTTACATGGTTTTGGGCACCTCCAAGTTAGTATCCGAAATTCTGTTTTGATTTGCAAATTTGCAGCGAAAGAAAAATAGTAGTAAAGTTGTTCAGTATTTACAACTCTGATGTAAGCTACTTCTTCACACAAATAACTTCTAAAATGGACACTTGTCATAATGGCTACTGATAATAAATATAATTATTGGAATATGTTGATATATAACGCTCAATGCTTCGAATTGTCCAAGTTCTTTACATAACAAAATGCAAATCGTATCGACAGAGTTGTAAGCCCAATGAAATAGATCTATTAATTAACAGGCCCAATGAAAATGACTGCATCATCTGACCATGACCGAGTTATGTAGGCCTACTTTGTCCAACCTTCGGCTAGGAAGTATGGATGTTTTGCATTGTTTGCGAGTTACACAGACAATATAGGGAGTGTCAAATCTTAGTCTACTCTGAGATATTTAGTGATTATTTAGCGCATGGAGTGATCTGACCGGTAACTGTATCTACTTTGCAGCTGAGAAATGCCTCGCATATTCCCCCATCAATGCAGTCCTTTTAGCTGGACATCCGCTGAAAATGAAGTGCCGGGCGCTATCACATGAGACTATAATTCGGCGGAAATTTCAACCAGTTGACACAGCCGAAGCAGAAGTCATATTTAAAGGATATAACATGTCGAAAATGCTATCAGATTTTGCAGTTAAAAACATACAATTCGGGCAGTTTGATCTGACGAAGGACACAGCGTATCTGGAAGACGCCGGAACTTATTTGTGCATCCACAGGCTCAGAGATCAACAAACCAGGCGAATACAGCACAACTGGTGGTATTAGGTCAGTTCTAATTTCTGTAGCACGTGAACGCACCTTAGTGTAAGAATGTATCTTTTGGACAGCAAAATAAAATGTAAAATAGTAAGCAAAAACGCATTGAAAACTTCACACTTAACCGTTAGTGACTATTAAGGTTTCGATTTATAAGTTTTGATGGATTGATTATAGGCAATTATATATTTCTTTGACTGCAGTAATCTTTCACCAAACCATAGTCATTGGAGACTATGGTTTGTATCATACTGTAATATTTTGTAACTTTCATACATGGCGAGTAATGTGATATTCTAAAACTTGGACTACTGGTAGGGTGAAACTATAACTCAGAAGCTGGGAAAAAGATGTGAGGAAGCAATTAAATCAGCATGTCAGTTCGAAAGCCTCGATAAACTGCAAATTTTTGTATGTTTAGAAAATATATTTACTTTTTGTTAAGTAGGGGGTTATGGTTTATTTGAATTGCTACTAGAATGTTAACTTCCAAATCAAACTCTATTTCACAGCCTAGTTATGCTATAATATACTGGCATAGATTCTCTGTAGGTATGCATACTGTCGTGGCAGTGTGAATATACAACTATCTCTTGCAATATGCGGAATAATTCCGAGACATCCTAACATTGAAGTAATGTCACTTTGTTGGTGTTACTTTAAAGGACTTGGCTTACTTCTTATGGTAATTTGAATGTGTTTGCTTCTGTCACTAGTTCAACTATGTCCGGTTAAAGGTACATTTTTTAGCATATATGTTACACGAAAATTCTACATGTTGTATATCGTGATCATAGAGTCTGATCCTAAATGTGGTTCCAATGCCAGTGACGAAAGCGTCCTAGAAGGTGATCATGTGCATATATGGTGCAGAGTCAACTACTCAGGAAATCTCGACCCAGTTATGGAATGGACAAGGAACAATGAGAAAATAATCAATTCCGATGCACTTTATACGAATACCGCAGTCAATAAAACCCTTATCTCAACAGTCGTTCAGAAAATAGAACCCAATGACATAGGTCGCTTCGTCTACACGTGTAAGACATTCTTCCAACAGCCGTCCGTGACTCCTGTGCAGCATTTCATTGCAGCATCGAATGTTCCCGTTAATCGTCATTTCTTTGAACTTACACTAAATGTTTCTTGTGAGTCTTTCACTTGACTATTCATTAATAGATTACCGGAATTCTATTTATCGCTAGTGCAACACAATTTATTGGGACTTCATGATCAATACCTAATGTTATCGGCTTGTTGTGCATACTGTGCACATTCCTGTCTTTATGGGAATGTTAGTAATCCATCCATCCACAACGCAGCCCTAGAATACCCACTGACTCATCTGTTGCAAAGAATACTGACGCTATAAATTTACCTTCTTTTTTAAAATTATCCTACAACAACTAGCTTCTACAAAACGAAACTAAGATCATATGTAAATAACTATCTCCAGTAGAGACACTCTGTCTGTCATCATATATCTACTGACTCATGACATATGTAAGCAATTACTTCCAGGAAACTACTTTGTCATAATATATTTACTGTGCAATTATAGCAAACATGTCATAACAAGTGTTTTCGTTTATTTGAGTCTGCATGCATTGTTTGGATTTGATGACTTATCTGAACATGTGTTTAAATTTTTAATGACTCTCGGAACTCCGGTCTTATTGGGTCTAGCTTTTGTTTCACGTGCAGTTCCCCTAAACTGAGCTTCAACTTTCTTTCCAAGTCCCAACTGATCAATGCAAATATAATTGCCTGCATCCGAATGCTCTACGTTTCGTATTTCAAGGTCGTATCGTTTATCCATGCGTTTTTCGATGACAGAAAACCTTCCCGATGTAGCATAGCCGTTCAGTAGTTCGCCTTCCTCACCCAAATAGATCTCATTCGTGCTTTGTGAACCGAATGGTATCGCGCTCCAGTAGATTGGTTCGTTGAAGTGGGAAGTGAAGTTGAAACGGACAGAGGTTCCAACTTGAGCTATTGTACTCTTTGGAACAACTCGGGGCGGAAATGGAATTACTTCACCTGTCAAAACTTTTATCAATAGAGAAACGTGGAGTTTTTCATCTCAACACAGACCGAGTCAAGAAAGTCGGTATAGGCTTGTGTTTTAATAAATTCAACGTTTACATCATTACCATGAATGTATATAACGGTAGCCTCTAGGAACTTCTCCACTTACTTAAACGTGAATAAGACAATAGTTCCTTTGATAATCAGAAATCTTCTATCTGAATTATCAAAAAAATCCTTAACACAATATTTTTTCCATTATACCGGAGTTGTGAAAAAGACAGGCTAATTGATTTCATGAAGGCGGTGTAGACTTATGTTCCATCGTTATTGTCTATTACATATTTGTTAAATTCTAATGGTTATCCTTTTCAATTTAAAGCTGACGCTCTTGTGGACCAAACGATCCATATCTAAGTTTAAGCTAAACGTCAAAACATTTTAGATCTGAACTTACTATTCGTAATTTCCCTGACACCTTCATTACTACGTCACAGACACGTTTTCTATCTTAGCCTGACGTGTAGGGTTTCCTCACGAAATATCTAATTTCTCTCTCCACTCCTTCTTCGTCAATTGTTTTGCATAGTTTTTTTATCATTCGCAGGCTTAGAAAGCTTTCAAATGATCCCATGATTTATGTCATTCATAAAAATTACAAAATAAGTGACCATAAAACTTATTCTTCCGGCATTCTGCTGATCACTTGGGGTTATCCGGAATATTAACAAAACTTGCCAGTTTGTCTGAGAACAGTGGAATGTTTTCCAGTACCTAAAGTTTAAAAACTGAGCTGAAAAAAATATATGTATACAGGTTCTTACAAAAAAGAACGCTGTATTAATTTCCTGTTGCACATTACACCTAATATAGCATCGCGTTTCTTAGGTACTCCTCACGCTTCCTGTTTTAATTTTCAAAGTTCAATCGATGTAAACAGGTTAAAAAACAACTCACCAGTGATAAAAATGGTTAGTAGAAATGCGATACTGAAATGTTTCAACATCATTAGATTTAGTCCTACACGTCGTTTAGGCAATATGAATTTTCTGATATTTTTGTATCGCACAGCTGAGCCCAAAACTTCACTTTTTATCTTCAGTACTAAGGCTCGAGGAACAGCCTTATTTTTCTATGCAGAGATGAACGTTGTCTGTTTTTGAGGACTCCAATATCCCTTCTTTTTCTTTAAAAAGCCATTCTTCAACAAAATCTAGGAATGTGTTCCAAAATTTTTTTGCAACATTATTATATACAGAATATTGACCTTCACTTGGCATTGCAAGTCACGTGCTACAAAGGGCAGCATATATTTATTTTGAGTAATAAATTACGTAATACTGACATATTATTTGCAATGCAAATGATCTACAAACACAATTGGAAATTTTGAGCAATACTTCATAAATTTAAACACACAGTTGTTAGCGCCTTTTGTATCAAACAACCTCATTTTTATAAAATATACGAGATTACTCATTGTTAAATCAGCTTCAGTCACCATCAGTTACCCTAATGTTCAATATAATTAATTCAGCAGCTGCTATCGGCATGATTATGAGACTTAGACGTCTTAGTTTGAGGCTGCTGCTGCTTTATTTGACTCTGCTCAATCTACTTCAAGTTGAATCCCTTTAGATCAGTTAGATAGCCATGAGTGCAGGGTTTCTGAGGCGTGCTGAAAATTCCATGTGTTTGATTGCAGTATACGGATACATTAAACAATATCTTCCCCAGTCTAGAGCGATCAACAATGATGTTGGGGTAGTCTACTGTTGATTTTGTCTCCTCATGAATTTGTGAAAGCTGAAACTAAACATGGTTTGAACTTAGTGGCTTCCAGGGCAGGTACACTTAAAATGTTCTCTTCAGCTGAATCTAGGGCACTACAATTAGCCGAGTTGTTTGTTTAGTGATGGCCGACAAATAGAGTCCTCTCAGCGCTCTGTCCTGCTAATAAAAGTCGAAAATTATCTTACAAGTGTAGATCACATGCGAAAAAGTTAATTGGTCTCCGATGTTAATATTAATTGTATTATTACTCCTAACGGAAGTAATAAGTGAACAACTCCGAGCCAGGACTAAAGAACATCGGAAAACAAACGAGGTAAGCTTACTAAAGAGCAATGACTACTGAAAGCAGAATTTCAGATATGATTACTCTGTTTATCTTGAACTAGTACTTACAGTAAGAACAATGCATATTGTGAAGTACTGTTCAGCAATTGAGGTAAAATTAGTAGGTCCATAGCACTAAATCGAAAGAGCTTTTCAGAAAGAGCTAAATTAGTGTGCAGCACCATGACGATAACTACCCTACTATTTGTTAAAGTTTTAGCAGGTGAGTCTGCTGATAAAGATCTCAATACTGTATTCCAGAGTATTCCATACAAGCTTACGGTAGACACAGCGCCGAGTCCATGTATGGGCGATCACTGTTATAGACGAATACCATTAGTCGGGTACACCACTATGGTAAACTGCGTTGGACTGAGTTGACTCTGTGATAATATTAAGACAATTTATATAGCGCCGTAGCTCGGCCAAGGCAGAAGAAAGGGCGATGTACATCAGTTCAAAAATGATGATCCTGGGATAGTATTTTGGGACACAAATCAAACGAACTCGGAGCCTTAAATTCAAAGTGTAATTGTGATTGCAACTGATAATTTATTTAGCGAATCTTCTTAGTTGATAGGTAACAGTTAACCAGTCTATATCGATGTCCTCTACCCTAGCTATACTTGAAAGCCTTGATTCTAACCACTCGATTGCTAAATCGGTCGTTATTTGCCACCGAAAGAGTTCTTGAATGTGTTTCAGTTGTTGGCAATGAGCTTGTCAGTTGGCCAGATAATACGGTCATTGTCGGAAAAGGTCGAACTGTGTTGGACTGCCGGACAAACACCAACTATCCACTGCGTTGGGAAAAGACAGAAACTGGATCGGAGAAAAAAATTGTTTATTCAGGATTTGATTTTAGAAGAGGGCTGAACAACTTCTACTCCATTCTGAGGAACTCATCCGGACAATACAGTCTGTCGATTGAAGTTGGTTTGCAAACAGCCGGGTCATACGCCTGCGTAGTGCCTGGAACCCTGGAAAAAGCCTCTGCTGAACTCATTTTTCTTGGTTGGTAGGAACTCCTTTTGACATGGGGAACTCATTTGGTCAAGTCTTGATTGACTGAGTAATTGATTAATTGATTGTTTGTTTGATATAATTAAGGGTGTACTGACTGACTGTCTGACTGACTGACTGACTGCCAATTAATTAGATTGATTGACCCATAGGGTCTGGATCTAGCAGTGATATTTATTGACCTAAAATAGTTTTTCATTCTTTGGAATTTAATTGTCTATAAGATTGTAATAAGTCATTTTGTTTAACGACTTTAGAATTTCCAATATGATGAGCTACTTTTTTCTCTTTTATGCTTCGTGATATTATTTTTTTCTAAATACATAGATAAATTATGCTGACAATATCTTTTATTGATGTGGTTTATTAATGTTGTAGTCTCTCATCCCCTCTGCAATTGACAATGAAAGCATTGCATTGTCCTGCCAGTTACTGTTTAGAGGAAACTGGAGGCCTGAGATGCACTGGAAACAAAGAGACGTCTCTCAAGATAAAGTTATATTAGAAACAGTTGAAAACGTTTCTATCGAAAACCAGAGTGTGACATCGTTTCTGAAGTTGCCACTGAACAAAAGCCACAAAAATGCTGAGTTTATCTGCACTGTAAAGTTCACAGCATCTGGACGACCTCATTACAAACCCGAGGAGAAGCACAAAAGGGTGATTAATATCCCAGATTACAACTTTACTTGGGTTTGGGCACCTCCAAGTTATTATCCTGAATTCTGTTTTGATTTGCAACGCCGTCTACTCACATAAGTGGTTTGCTTTTCCAGAGGTAGAGACGTTATAAATATTTTTTCTCCCAATAGATTGATTTTACATAGCCCTTATGGGCTTAAATTTTAGCAATCACAGATATAAATTAGGAAATTAAATAATACTGATAATAATAAATTTTTGTCAGGTGGTAGCATGGAGTTAGAGATTTAACGCTTGCTGAGATGTAATTAATTCAATGTTTTTCTTTTCTTTTCACACAGTGAAAAGTAAAAATAGTTTTTTCTGTAATTTCGAGTGTCAAGTTTATTAAACCAAACACAAAGAACAGCTAGGCGCAAAAGTATGTCGAACAGAAGAAATGAAAAATAGTAATAAAGTTGTTCAGTATTTACAACTCTGATGGGAGCTACTTCATTGCCTAAAGAAATCGTAATAAGTACACTTATCATAATGGCTAGTGATAATAAATATAATTATTGGAACATGTTGACACACATGTCTAACGCTCAATGCTTCCAGTTGTCCAAGGTCTTTACATAACAAAATACAAACTGTGTCGACAGAGTTATAAGCCTAATCAAGTAGATCTATTAATTAACAGGTTCAATGAAAGTGTCAGCATCATCTGACCATGAACAACTTGTGTAGGCCGACTTTATCCAACCTTCAGCTAGGAGACGGAGCTGTTTTTCATTGTTCGCAAGTTACACAGACAATATAGTGTGTCAAATCTTTGTGTACTCTGAGATATTTATTGATTAGGTCAGTGCATGGAGCGATCTGGTAGGTAACTATGTACAGTTTGCAGATGAGAAATGCCTCGCCTATTCCCCCATCAATACAGTAATTTTAGCTGGACATCCGCTGGAAATGCTGTGCGGGACGCTATAACATGAAGCTATAATTCAGTGGAAATTTCAACCAGTTGACACAGCCGAAGCAGAGGTCATATTTAACGGATACAATATGTCGAAAATGCTATCAGATTTTGCAGTTAAAAGCATACAATTCGGACAGTTTGATCTGACGAAGGACACAGCGTATTTGGAAGACGCCGGAACTTACTTGTGCATCCACAGGCTCAGAGATCAACAAACTAGGCATTCACAAGCAAATGCAGCACAACTGGTGGTATTAGGTCAGTTCTAATTTTTGTAGCACGTGAACGCACCCTAGTGTAAGAATGTATCTTTTGGACAGCAAAATAAAATGTAAAATATATGCAATATACGCATTGAAAACTTTACACTTACCGTTAGTGACTATTAAGGTTTTAATTTATTATTTTTGATGGCTTGATTATAGGCAATTATATATTTCTTTGACAGCAGTAATCTTTCACCAAACAGTAGTCACTGGAGATTATGGTTTGTACCATACTGTAATATTTTGTAACTTTCATACATGGCGTGTAATGTGATATTCTAAAACTCGAACTACTAGAAGGGTGAAACTATGTCTCAGAAGCTGGGAAAAAGATTTTAGAAATCACATATATGAATTAGGAAATTAAATAATATTGACAATAATGAATTTTTGTCAGGCGGTAGTAGGGAGTTAGAGATTTAACGCTTGCAGAGATGTAATTAATTCAATGTTCTTCCTTTTCAGAGAGTGAAATGTAGAGATAGGTTTTTTTCTTTATTTTTACTTTTTCAAGTTTATTAAACCAAACCTAGAGAAAAAGTATGTCGCAAAAGTATGTCGAACGGAACGAATGAAAAATAGTAGTAAAGTTGTTCAGTATTTACAACTCTGATGGAAGCTACTTCATTACTGTAGTGAAAAGTTGTAAAAACAATGAGGATTTTAGGGTTTTGCATATTGTAGATTGTATTACGTCGGATAATTTAGCTATAGTGTGTGTAATTAATTTGCATGGAACACTGGGGAACAGTTGGATGTAATTAACGAGAGGCGGTTAGGACGCCCGTAGTTGACAGGTAGAAGTATACGAGAGAGAGGGAGAGTGAGAGAATGAGAGAGAGAGAGAGAGAGAGAGAGAGAGAGAGGCGGAGCAGAGGGATGCTGATCGGATGGCGAAAGGGAGAATTTGGGTGATTTACAGATGAAGGGGAAAGTTAAGGAAGGGTGCGAAGCGAAGAAGGCATTCGCTAAACAACGGTCGAAAGAGGCGTTAGGTTCCGGAGAACAGAAGAAAGATAATAAACCTGTATCTCTTAAACGGACCTCGCTAGACTAATAGGCCGATGCGAATCATAGACTCTGAGTTTGCTGAATTTGTTGTAAATACGGTGTAAATATTTGTAATATACGTGCGAAAGAAAGAATCGGTGTTGCGTCTGTGTACGGTCGGACTGATCCATTCACGAACCCGCGTGCTGTTAAAGGCCTAAAGTTCCCCAAAGATAAAGCCATATCAATAGCACCGCTCGCCACCATATCCTGAAAGGAGACTTGTGTTCGCCAGCGATCCATCGCATCGCAGGACCCACAAGCAAAAACATCTTTCAGTGCAATTACCTAAAGAAATCGCAATAAGTACACTTATCATAATGGCTAATGATAATAAATATAATTATTGGAACATGTTGATACACATGTATAACGCTCAATGCTTCCAGCTGTCCAAGGTCTTTACCAAACAAAATGCCAATTGTTTCGACAGAGTTGTAAGTCTAATCAAGTAGATCTATTAATTAACAGGCCCAATGAAAGTCACTGCATCATTTGACCCTGAACGATATATGTAGCCCTGCTTTCTCCAACCTTCGGCTAGGAAACAGGGCTGTTTTCCATTGTTCGCGAGTTACACAGGCAATATAGGGAGTGTCAAATCTTAGTGTACTCTGAGATATTTAGTGATTAGGTCCCTGCATGGAGCGATCTTATAAGAAACGATGTCTACTTTGCAGATAAGAAATGCCTCGCCTATTCCCCCACCAATACAGTCATTTCAGCTGGATATCCGCTGCTAATGCTGTGCGGGACGCTATCACATGAAGTTGGATATTATAAACAGTGGAAAGCAGAATATGTTATACTCGGATTTGAAGTAAAAATCATAAAATTGTTTGTCTTGTCCAGTACCACTATTCACTTGAGTTTTTCATTGCCGAACAGCAGCAACAATAATAAGTAATGATATGTGTGCACTAGCGCTAATGCGACACCCCAAGGCCTTGTGTACCGTCGCCACCTAGCGAGTTTCAGCAAAAATGGATTATAAAATACATGTGATTGGGCACACTTGTCCTTATATTCGCTATGCTATATAAGCTACAGTTACATCAAACAGATTCAGAAATACTCCTTTCTGCTTTTATAAGTCAACATTAAACAACTTATCATAGTTTGTTGGAAAAGCAAAGCCATAAAACTGGAGACAAAACTGAGCGTTCTGAAAACATGTGTTTTCAATAGCATGTTATATGGATGTGAGGCTTGGGTAATAACGAAAGATACTGAAAGAAGGATACTAGACTTCGAGAGAAAATGCTATAGGAAGATTATGAAAATAGGATGGACACAAAAGGTGAGCAAAGCGGAACTATACAGACGGATACATCTCTAAGAGAACTTGATGCAGAAGGTAGTCCAGAGGAAACTGGGATTATTTGGACACATATGCAGAATGGGCAACGATAGGAAGATCAGGACATTAGTGTTCGGAATGATGGATGGGACAAACAAGAGGAGACGACCCCACAAAGAATGGATAGACGACATAATCGAATGGTGTGGAGCATCATTCCAGGAGCTGAGCCACGCCGCACTGGAAAGACAACAGTGGAAGAACATGGTGAAAATGGCATCGGACACCTACGGGCGTTGTACCCATGGTTTATGATGATGATGATGATGATGATGATGATGATGATGACGACGATGATGATGATATTTTAAAATTATTAATAACTTTAGCCAATTATTCTAGTATTCCTACTGAACTTATCAAATACCTAAGATTCAGAGTCGCGAGAGTGATAGACTGCTAATTATGAAGATGACACTGAATGAACTTCTAAGCTACTGTAGAGATGTGTTATGAAATCTCCTTCGTGTTTGATTGCAGGGACCTGCAATATAGGGTAAGTGTTAGGTGAGAGGACGATCGGGTTGAACGGCTTAGTTGGATTGTAGGGTCTATAGTCTCAAACAGGGTCAGCTAAGAAACATTTTGTGTAGCGAATTGTTCCAGTTTAAGACACCTCCTAAGTCATTTCGTCCATGAATGTTCATTTTTAACATTATTTGGTTTTTATTTATGGCTTAATAAAATAAGTATCACCCAATATTTTCATGCCTTTAACATTGGTTCTGTATAATGATATTAGCTTTCGATAAATCGTAACTGTAGATGACGCTGCACAATTCCCTAATGGCCACACAAGCTTCCTGGTGTATATTTCCACAATTGACATTCCACGCGATTATCGCGTGCAATTCCATGCACGCGCCTCCTGTTTTGTGACACTGCAATAAATTACTGTTGAAATTTAAGTCAATTTTTGTGCGACTTCACTTCAGTCAGAGTATCATCAGATTACCATTTATGTCGGACCGTTGTATTCTAGTATAAATACACGATGGTACACTTAGCTCATTATACAATAAAGCGATTTAGGATTGTGAGATATTGTCAAGAATCGAGGGATTTGGGATTATTTCCTCTGTGTCGTAAAGTTAAATATTTTATGAATATTCGGCACGGAGTGTGAGTGAGAAAAAACATGTTGTTGCTGTTATTGTGCGTCGTTTCCAGTGTTACCGGTAGGAATTTCTTGTTTTCATATAACGCTTTTATGCTAGTGCAACCTGTAGACTATGCCTGTCTGATACACAGGTATCTATAGCACGGACGTTTAGCGCAAACTCTTCAGTCTTTAATCTCTGTGAAGTTGACAATTTCACACGGAAAGGAAAGTCTCATCTAATCGAATGACTTCTATTGTGCTGTTATCATAATCCACAAAGCATCATCTAAAGATGGTTGCTTAAAATAAAATGAGGTTGCGGGTTCTACTCCGCGTAACGACCCTGGGCAAGTTGTTTTCGCACACCGTGACTCTTTCAACAAGCAGTATATATTGGTACAGGCGTATGTTGGGAAGTAAACGGCAAGTCCTACGATGCACTGGCCCAGTATCCAGGATCTTGAGATTCGTTCATTGCCGGCTCAAGGGCCTAACGAAAAGGAAATGACGCCTCCGCTACTTGTCACTTGTGGGATATGGGATACTTTGCTTCACTACATTAGATTAGAAATGGCTCAAGGAATCTTCATATGCGCAGAACGACTGCGCGGGTAAACGGCGGGGGAAACTATGACTCTCTTGTGAATCCGTTAGTCTGTTCCCGGTGAGTCTACCCCGCAGAGCAATGTTAGCTGGACGAGTGGTGACCTATGGTGGCTAAGGTCGCTGCAGTAAATTCTGGCGGCAGCTTCACGGGCTTTAACGGTACCACTCATATACATAGTGGTTACCCTAGATCTCCAGTCGATTTGCTCTTCGTAAGCTTCGCGGCTTAGAGCGGTCGGTCAATGTTAGATGGCAATGAGGCATCCCGCCTCAACAGGGGTTGATTGGTTGGACACCATGAGAGGAAGAGCTTAGTAGTTTCTGCTGCGTGATCTCGCGGCGGAAGCAAAAAGCTTGACGCCGAGTGGTGAGGTCAACTTCGACACCCTAATCGAGGTGCAGCAACACCCGTCTGCTATATCCGTCTTGTCAGGCAACAGCCTTGCCTGCGACCGTGTTCTATACAGAGCCAAGTTCTTTACGGGATGGTGACCTGTACAGGGCTGATTTCCGTATAGGAGGGAGGGAGAATGGGCCCATCGCTGCCCACTTAATGTGGAAATATTAAAAGATATGGGTCGAGTGCCAACCCGTCGATGCAGTTGTGACCTGCACCCTTATCACTGGTCGTCATCGGGACAGAGTATGCAATCCGGGGTGGAAGGCTGTCACACATCATTGTCGGTGGGCCACGTAGGAATGCCTGTCTGGGGACGGGTGCCAGTGGCCCGGCTTGAACTGGAGAGTGACAAGCGGCCGCCTGTAAAGCAAGTGGTCGGCTCGGAGTGGGTCGCCCTGTTGCGTCCAGGGTGAAATCCTGAAACCCTGTGCCCAGGGGCAGAGGGAGAGGGCTCTACAGCATTCTCTGAACTGGTGACGGAAACTGTATCGATACACTAGATGAACGAGTGCCTTGTGCACGAGTCCGCCTGCGGGTCACTCCCGAGAGGGAGGAGATTTTGCCCACAGCTAGCTGAATATCAAAGTGAAGAAATTCAAAAAGCGCCGGGCAACGGTCTGGAGTGACTAGTACTCTCTTAAGATAGTTATTGTTAGATTAGAAATGGCTCAAAGAATCTTCATATGCGCAGAACAATCAGTGTTAATGGCGTTGAAATTAGCTTTGTCAAGAAATACTTGGCTGTTTTAATTCGCCACATATCTATTTAAAATCAGTCGACATGATATGAAAGTCAAACTGTAGAAATCATTTAACTCCTTAAAGGCCTATAGTAGATGCACCAAATATAGGCAACCGCTCTTACTAAATCCTCTAAGTTTTCACTGAGAACGGTAACTGTTACAGCTGTTTGGAATGGAAGCTGTGAAACTCAGTTTATCTAACCTGCACTATCCAAGCTGCATCTAAGGTACTACAATATGTAAAGTCTTCAAGATTGGCCACAGCAACTTTGATTTCATACTGTTGTGCATTTTCAAACTGTGCTTTCACAGAAAACTAACGTTGAAGATATTGCATGTACAGAAGAACACAAATGCACACTTTGTATTCACTTTCCCAGAAAGAATAAAAAATACAATTTTGTCGGTCCTGCTTGCTCAGCGTGGAGCACTTCATCAGGTCTGCTTTCCTCATGAATCACATAGGCCTTTTAATTTTTTGGTACCGCCTTTGTGCTTATCTGTTTCCTATACTTCTATCCATATTATTCATTAATTGGGCAAACTTAGCATTGAAGGACTTCTAAATTTTAGTGCGAATAGGTTTGACAGTACCAAATAAAAGTATGACATGACAAAAGGATGAAAGTAATCCAGAAGCGGTAATTTACGAATTTCTTGGCCTGACAAAGTTGTCGTCATCAAGCTTCGGGATTCAAAATCTGGACGCACGGGTGAAAGGCAAGCACAATAGCAATCTGCCACTGTGCCTTTGAATATGTACTCAAGCCAAAAATTCTAATTAAAGCAAAATGAGTCATTTTGTAATTATGACTCATTTTAACTCCTGCTGCTACTGAAAGGCTAGAACACTTAAATCACTTTACGTCACATGCTAATAGGGAAGCTATGTATGTATGTCTGCATGTATGCATGGATTTATGTATATTGTATGTATATATGTATATATGAATCCATGTATGTATGTATGCATGCTTGTTTGTATGTATGTGTGTATGTACGTTTGCATGCATGTATGTGTGTATCAGGCTAATTGTAAATAATTTCTCAAGAAACTCGTTAGGGCGATAAACATGGCAATAAAACAGCTGTAAAAAGGTGCAACTTAAG
The DNA here is from genome assembly GCA_964023275.1 of Norana najaformis. Classification (NCBI taxonomy): domain Eukaryota; kingdom Metazoa; phylum Annelida; class Clitellata; order Crassiclitellata; family Hormogastridae; genus Norana; species Norana najaformis. The sequence continues at coordinate 50,246,473 of OZ029914.1, forward strand.
ATAGGTTAAAAATGTTTCCTGAGCTGTCTCTGACCGAATAGTACGTATGTTCAGTGGAAGACTGTTCCAAAAAGTTGAACTTGAGAAATGAAATCTGGAACATGAAACCTGCATTTGCATCTGACAGATTGTTTGTAACCGACATGCATTCTAAGAAATATTCCAATTCTTTTTCAGGAGTGCCCCGTGTCCAATCTACGCCTAGCAACACTGCGATCATAGTTGGCAACCAGATGTCAATGTTCTGCAACAGACCGTCGAATCAGACAGAGATCCGGTGGAAATTCAAAAGCATCGGTGCAGTCGATGAGCGTCATATTTTTAATGGTCAAAATATTTCCCAAATTTTTACTAGATTCTCCATTCACCCTTCGGAATTGGAACCATTTGAATTGACAACAAACAGCGTGAAAATGGAAGATGCGGGAATCTACTTGTGCACAATCAAAATGGACAAAAGTCAACACAGTTACTCTGCCAGCCTAACAGTGCTGGGTAAGATTTATCAATCAATACAGGCAAATATGGAAGACACTGTCCAGATTGACTTTTCCCAGATACAGAAGAGTTCCTAGCTTGTCATAATGCCAATTTAGAGATTACAGGTTGTAATGAAGTAAGTCAGTACGTAAGTAAGTGAGTAAGTTACATCTGACAAGCGTACATCCAGTGCATTGCATAGAACGATTAGGCCTAAATACGTACATATTTAAACTAGATTATGACATGTGCAAATATGAGTATAAATCACCTCCGGGACTGTATTAAAATGTCTCTTTCACTAAAGGCCACTAGCAATCTCGCGGATTGAAGACTGGTTAGAAGATTGTGCGTTTCGCAGTCTGTCATAATCTGTGTATTCGCTTTCATATGTCACCAATAATGAAAATGGTTTCAAACGGTTTGACAGCTATCACAGCGAGATTTCTAATTTCACTTTTCTGAAAGTCTAATTTCTAAGTAATTTCTTATATTCTGCAGAATCAGATCCCAAATGTGGGACAAATGCAAGCAGCCAGAACGTTATACAAGGCAACCATCTTAATATCTGGTGCAGTGTCAACTTCTCAGGAAACCTTGTACCAATAATGGAATGGTCAAGGAACACTGTGATGATTGCTAATACAACTGTCACAGTTATCAACATGACTAAATCAATATGGACAACCACATGCAAAATTTCAATAAAAGCTGAACCCGAGGACAACAATGTCACTTACGCATGTGAAACATATTTCGAACAACCGATCGTATTAAACGAATCATATCGATTTCCAGCTACAAATGGCCCAGAATATAAGCATCAGTGCAACATCACGATGAATATCTCATGTAAGTTATTTTGCGAAATGTTTTAAGCTTTGTTACAATTTTTCCATTATTCAGAATCAAATCCTTTTATATTTAACATTCTATCACTTTCAAGTGTAAAATTTATGATTTATCTCTTTCTCCCAATTTTATATGCGTTTTCTAAAGAACTAAATGTTGTTTAAAGAAACTCACGACCAACAGTATTGGTCATTACCTTATGCAAACAATGGCGTACAGTATTTCTGTCACTCGAATGTGCAAATGCATTGTAGCACAGACTGTGACACATACACACAATACAAAAACTAACTTTCGCGTTGAAATTAAATATTATTATAGCAATAAAATCATTGGTTTCATGCATATTTAGATGGGCCAAGGAATCTGTCCATTACACCTCTAAAAGAATCTTACAACATGGGTGATCGTCTTCATTGTTCTTCTGATGCAAACCCAACTCCAATATACAAATGGAAAGACGTAGGGACCGACCATGTTGTCAACGGACCAACCATAACTGTAGATGAGACAACAGCGCAAGGAAATACTTTCACCTATCAATGTATAGCTGAGAACATAGTCACTGGAAAAACACTAGCAGTCAATGTCGGTGTTAAAATAACCGTCAAAGGTCAGGTTAGGCTGAGGATTATAATTTTTGTATAACTTGCTTTCTCATAATTACCGCAATATCTGCTTATTTTGGCCTATCAAACAGATTAAATATTTCAGCAATATTGTACCCGTTAATTTTGGATGAGCTTAAAAATTTGATTGCCTGAAAGCGAAATTGTGTCAGTTTTAAATACTGTAAACGGCACTGTGTACATTCCTTCTTTTCAAACCACAAAGTCAAATCAAACGACTCTCCATCCATTAACAGCTAGAGTATAAATTTGTCTGATAATGTGACATTTAATAATTAGCTAGAGTTCTGATCATTTCAATATGTTACGAACAGCTGTATATGTAACTAGTTAAGTATTGATTCTTTTAGGACTTTATGTTAGTATTCGCAAGGTGTGTTACACCTTATCGGGATTGTTAACTCCACTGTTTAATTGTACAGCTCGTGTAGCTTGTTATGGCACGAGAGCTGGGTGTGGTACAATAATGTGTTGTACTATTGTGCAAGTACAGGTCAAGTTAATGTTAACTGATACTTGTCTTGCAATGCCTCTTGGCGGTATTTGAGGTATGGGGAGTGTCTTTCCTTTGATGACTATAATTGGTCATTGCCCAGTTATGAAGACGAGAGCTGTCGCTGATTGTGTTTGTAACAGAACGAGAAGACCAATACAGCCACCAGGATATAATCTAATCTAATTTCAGCTGTAATGACTTCTTTATCGCTGTTATCATAATGTCCAAGGCATCAAGTCAAAATTGCAGATAAAAAATCATAATCCGTTGGGAAAGCATGGTCGAATTCCAATAGGTCAGAGAAACCAGAAGCCAAGCTACGGTGTATAAGCACGTTGAAAGAGATGAGTCTTTAGTTGGGAATTGTCAGAAAGAACTGAAAACAGGATATGAGTCAGGACATGAAGGCAACGAAACGGCTACAGTTGTTAGCTCGATATCTTTGGCGGGGGGGGGGCAAGGAGCTGAAGTCCAGCGTATAAGTGTAGGAGTAGTTTAGAGCACCAGAGCCGGCAGCAGTGTTGTTCGACTTCGGTGACTACTGGCGGAAACAAGGGAACGATTGCGAAGTTTCTTCACCATATTCTGTGCGCCTCAACGTGATGGAAACTGCCAAGTTGCGACTTGAATTGAACAAAACTGCGTAGAAGTATTCGAAACTAGAAATGGACGGGTGCTTGAAGTTTTCCAGTTTTGCTTTTGACATTTCTGTAGTAGTCTGCTTTGATCACGAACATTCGTTCGTTGTGTAGGGGTTCGGTTAGGCCCTAATTTGCAAAGGTTCGCTGTCCATATCTGAATTTCGCTACGGTAGTATTATCAAATTTCAGTTGTATTGTGTTGTAATGTTATTGCTTGGCTGATGCTCTTTGTTACACTAGATATTTCCAATGTTTAAGCTAGGCCTCGTAACGAATTACGTCGAATGGGAAATTCTTCACGCTAAATACAGTATGTTACTCGTTTAAAACGCGATATTTGCTGTTAAAATGAATTTGTTTATGTTTAGACTATGGCTTTGCTCCTTCAATCTACTTCACATTTGGAGCAGTTTTCGTTATCGTTGCCATTGTTTTCGCTGCCATTGTGTTCGGTGCCTACTTAATAGGTAATCGGCATAGTACAACACTGATCTTTAATATTCACTGAACACATCGACATAGTACACCATCCATCGTTCCTTTACCAGGCCTATGACCGTTCCTCGTTCAGCTGATAGACATATCGCATGCTGAAAATGAGTTACTTACTTATTTACTTGCATATTAATGTCGGTCTTTATATGTGGAAAAACCGCGATTTTTGCACGAGAAGCATCTCGATCATTATCACGCCATCAGAAGACATTAATATTAGTAATAATATTATTATATTACATTATTATAATATTATCATTAATATTATAGTAATATGTTATTACTAAACGTTTAAATAGTCCTATCAACTCTAAATTGATATTATTTTCTACATTATATTCTCGCCACTATTTTAATAACATTATGTCTGTGACTCACATTTCTTGCTATCAGACAGTAAGTAAGTAAGTAAGTCATGCATTTGTTAACCCGCAATATGTCCATCGACTGAGCGAGGAATCGTAGGCGAAACTGTAGTGATCATAAAACCAGTAAAACATTACAAAATAAGAAATATACTATGTCAATATTTTCGGGAATATTACAACACGCTGTTTACATATTTGACTCAATATTTATTATGTCATTGTTCTATTGCTTTTGTCACTACCCATATGCATCCTAAATCTTCAAATGGTTTTCATATTGCGTTATGCCTTAGCGCCGAACGGATTGCTGCTAGGTAAATGGAGGCCTATATTAACAACTTTGACCAGTTCAGTAATCTATAGAGCCGAAGTTACTTCCACTAAAGTTCTATGTTCATTAATTACACGTCTCTTTCAAAACTATTACTCACAACATGACTTGTTTGTGTTTCTTTAAACAACAGTTCGATTGTGCTCGTTAGAGTTGCTCACCTTGATCTAAGTTTTAAAAAAATTCATAGTTATAAAACGATTTTCCAAATCTTATGCATATTAATTATTTTTTGAATATCCTATTGCAGTTTGGTGTGTTAAGAAAAATAAAGTGCAAGCTGACCAGCCACGACAACTGAATGTTACAAACGATGAAGATGCCAGTCTGAATGGAGGTTTGAACATCAAAACAAAATTGAGATTGTTAGAACTGATTGTTGTTTAAAATGGTTTTGGTTGGACCTCAACATGTTATAATACATGCTTATATGTTTATAAATGCATACCGTTGGTGGTAGCTTGGTGTTTGCGCCCCTCAAGAATCTTTCTTGAAGGGGCACTCTATAATTTTGCGATTACAAGTACAATTACTATAGTTACTAGGAGCGCAACCCCACTTGTAATTATATAGCGTTTTCGATGAATAATGATTTAGTAAGCCTACTTTAGGCGATTATGAAACTACGTGTCAGACGGTGATGCTGCTATCGTTCATGATAATCAGAGACCGGATGTTGTAATGTTTTTCGAAATCCCGAAGATAAACGAAGGTTGGTAATAAAATTGTTTAAATATGGTAACTTGTTCTATACGTTCATTTGGCATGTACAAAATATAGGGCTACTTAATTGAAATTTCGAAAGAGTGATTTCACTTAGATATTTACAAAAAATATGCAATTCGTTAAAAGCTAGTATGCACTATTTCATAACTGATACTTTAGTTTCAGCTTTGAATGCTACTGTATTTCTAAACGAGTTTGAATGCCTTAAGATGTACAATTATTCTGTAAGTTAGTATCGCATTGTATGTCAATAAAAGTTGTGTCACACTGGCCAGGAGATTATCCTCCAACTGGAGACCCGGTTTATACGGAAATCGTGAAATCTTACGAAAGTGAGTGTTGATAGTTTCAAAAGTTTTCGGTTCTGACGATTGAATGAAGTTAAAGAAGGCAGAATGTTGCTATATATGTATGTATTCTTTTTCTGAAGAAACACGTAGTTCATCACACGATTACGAATCCGTAAAATCAGATGATCTGGATTCCGCTCAACCAACTCCAGATATCGAAATGCACTAATTCTCGACTATCAACCAGCCAGCAGCTGAAAAAGAAATGGTCACACCCTTCGCTGATTCCAGTCTTCTGTACAATACATTGGGCGCTCGTCCTATCGTCCAAGATCGTCATCCTTATAGCTCTTTAGATGTCACGACTTCAGATGAACAATCGATTCAGAGGAGCAAACGGAAGAATACTCCAAGAAACTATTATAACGTCGAAATACAACTGACTGATTCAATCGAACAGTCCAGTCAAATAAATAACAGGAAAGGGAGGCAACACGAATTTCAGAATGTTGTAATTGAGAGTGGTGTCTCCGAGCAAAGTAACTAAATAAAAACAATTGTCAAACACTGATGGTAATCTGCGGCATTATCGATAAATTAGTCTTATGCCTAAATGAAACTCCAGTGCATTAATCATGAAATCTTCAGTGCTTACTTAATTAATTTAGATTATTTGGAAAAACCCAAAAGATAACAGTTGCTGCATAATCAATAAAATCGTGTTGTAAACTGAAAAAAACGTAACTGGTATGAGAGGTTTGATGTTCTGTGCGACTTGTCGCTGGTATCCATCACCATAAAAGAGGAAACTGTACCCGCACATTAGGCCTCGATACCAGTAATGGTTAGTTTCTCGACAATTTAATCTAATTTGAATATTCCATACCGTGCTAAAAGGTTATGATGGGTCCAAGAGACAGGCTATTGTGGAAAGGAAGTGGGATATTATAATCAATGGAAAGTAGCATATGTTACATTCTGCTTTGAAGTATAAATCATTAGACAGTTTGTCTTGACCTTTTCATTGCTGAACAGCAGCAACAATATTAAGTAATTTTATCTGCACATTAGCGCTAGTGCAACACCCAAAATCGTTGTGTACTGTCGCCATCTAGCGAATGTCAGCAAAAAAGTAAAATGAAATAATTGAGAGTGGACACACTTGTCCTTCTTTTCACTATGGTATATAAGTTACTGTTGCATGAAACAGATCCAGAATTACTCCCTTATGTTAATTATAATTAAACATACATTTAGAACGCGCAATAAACACCCCAAAAGTCCTACCGAGTAATTTGGATTAATATCATGGTTTACAAATTCATAGGGATGCACAGAAATCGAGGCAGACCTATTAAGCATGTAAATTTGAAGCTTCCTTTTAAAATTTGTTAATGGAAGAGTGTTATCTTTAATTCTAGTCGGTAAGACATTCAACACTGTGGGGCAAGAGTAACAAAATCCACGAGAGAAAAATGTAGAAGACACTGGAATAGGCCCGTTCGAATATTCATGTTGAGTAATATCATCAGGTATAATATCATCCGAATTGGCGTTGGTCGGTAAATCAGTAGTCGTACCTGTAATTCTTTGGAACTATGAGATTTCGGTTGGTCACAGAACGTAAGCAGGATCGACCTGGAACTGTCGCAACCGGAATGCAGAATCTGGATAGATAGGATGGAGCCAGTCCATGCTGGCATTTGTAGGCAATCATAGCTAGTTGTAGTCAACTCTTTGTCAAACTTATGTATCTGCGTCCATAAGTCAGCATTGAACAACTTATGATATTTTAAAATTATTAACAATTTTAGCCAATTATTCTACTAATCTTACTGAAATATCAATTAACTAAGATGTAGAGTCCTGAAAGTGATAGACTGCTAATTATGAAGATGACACTGAATGAACTTCTAAGGTACTATGAAATCTCATTCGTGTTTGATTGTAGGGACCTGCACTATATGGTTAGTGTTAGGAGAGAAAAAGATCGGGTTGAACGGCGTAGTTGGATTGTAGGACACATAGTCGCAAATAGGGTCCGCTAAGAAACATTTTGTGCAACGAGTTTTTCCAGTTTAAAACACCATCTGAGTCATCTCGTCCAGATGTGTCTATTTTCACCATTATTTGCTTTTATGGTTTAATAAAAAATAAACATCGTCCAATATTTTCATGCCTTTAACATTGGTTCTGTATAATAACATTTGCTTTGGATAATCTTTACTGTAGATGACTATGAACGACGCTATAATTGCCATATGAGCTTCCTGGTGTAGATTAACACGATTGACATTCGACGCGATTATCGCGTGCAATTTCATGCACGCGCCCCTGTTTTGTGACACTGCAATAAATTACTGTTGAGCGTTATGTCAATTTTGTGCGACATCACCTCAGTCAGAGTTTCATCAGATTACCATTTATGGCAGACCGTTATTTTCGGATATAAGTACACAATTGTCACGAGAGCTACACTTAGCTCATTATGCAATAAAGCAGGTTAGGATTGTGAGATATTGTCAAGAATCGCGGGATCTGGGATTATTTCCGTAAGGTCGTAAAGTTAATATTTTATGAATATTCGGCGCAGTGTGTGAGAGAAAAACATGTTGTTACTGTTATTGTGTGTCGTTTCCAGTGTTACCGGTAGGAATTTCTTATTTTAATAAAATGTTTTATGCTAGTGCGACCTGTAGGCTGTGCCTGATACTCATGTATCTGTAGAAAGGATGAATAGCGCTAATTCTTCAAACTTTAATCTCTGTGGAATTGTCAATTTCACACGGAAAGGCAAGTCTCATCTCACTTCTATTGTGCTGTTATCAAAATCCACAAACCATCACCAATATATGGTTGCTTAAAATAAAACTTTAGCCGAATGTTGTAATTCATTGGAGAAGCACGGTTGGAATCAGATTGGTCATAGAAACAATTGGTCCGCGTACGGTTAGCAAGCTACTTTTTCTATGTGGTAAATTGTTGTTACCGATATATATTTTCAGTTGTAATATAAACCAAACCCAGGGCAGTCATCAGAAAATGTATTATATCGTTATTTGAGAGAATACATGAGCGGTTACAGTTCCTTTCCTTGTTCGAGTCTGGTCCTAAAGTGGGCAAAAAGTTTGCTTCACTCAAACTTCAGATCACAAATAATGCTTATCTCAAGGTGATCCATTTGAAGTTGAAGTAAGTTTAACTGGACTCTAGCAAGACCCTGATGACTCCCTGAAAGCCTCTAATAGGTGCAGCAAATTTAGGGACCGGTCTTACTAAATCCTCTAAGTTTTCATTGAAAACAGTAGCTATTGCAGCTGCTTGGAATAGAAGCTGTGATACTCAGTTTATCTAAGCTGCACTATCCAAACTGCTACTTTGGTACTACAATATGTAAAGTCTTCAAGATTGGCCGCAGCAACTTTGATTTCATACTGTTGTGTATTTTGATACTGTGCTTTCACACGAACCTAGCGTCAAAAGTAGTGCATATCCAGAAGAACACAAATGGACACTTTGAATTTCATTTTCCGAAAATGCATACAAGATATAATTCTGTCAGTTCTGTTTGTTCAGCAGGAAGCGTTTTATCATGTTTGTTTTGATCAGGAACCACATGGGCCTATTAATTTTTCGGTTCCGTTTTTATGCCTATCTGTTTGCACTACATCTATTCGTATTAGTCATTAAATGGTCAAACTTGGCGTTGAAGGACCTTTAAATTTTAGCGTGAATACGTTTGACGGTACTAAAATACAGAATGACATGACAATTAATGAGATTAATCAAGAAGTGTTAATTTACAAAATTCTTGGATTGACAAGGTTGTCATCTTGACGCTTCGAAATTCAAAATCTGGACGCACGGGTAAAAGTCAATAGCAATCTGGCACTGTGCCTTGTATTATGTTCTCAAGCTAAGAACACTAATTAAAGCAAAATGAGTCAGTTTGTAATTGTGACTCATTTTTAGCTCCTACTGCTACTGAGTCTAGAAAAATTTTAAAACATTTTATTTGACCCGTCAGATGCTATTAAGGAAGGTATTTATGTATGTATGTATGCATGTATGCATGTAGTATGTACATAAGTATGTATGAATATATGTATCTCTGTATGCATATATGTGTGTATGTATGTATATATGTATGTATGTATGTATGTATGTATGTATGCATGCATGTAAGTGTGTGTCAGGCTAATTGTAAATCATTTCTCAAGAAACTCATAAGGGCGCTAAACATGGCCATAAAACAGATGTAAAAAGGTGCCACTTCAGATAGGCTGAAAATGTTTCGTGAGCTTTCTTTGACCGAATAGTACTTATGCTCAGTGGAAGACTGTTCCAAAAATCTGAATGTGAAAGATGCAAATTGGAACGCCAAACCCTCATTTGCATCTGACAAAGGTTATTTGAAAACCTACGTGCATTATTAGAATTATCCCAATTTTTTTGCAGGAGTTCCCCGTGTCCAATACACACCTAGCAACACTGCGATCATAGCTGGCAACCAGATGTCAATGTTCTGCAACAGAACATCAAATCAGACAGAGATCCGGTGGAAATTCAAAAGCATCGGTGCAGTCGATGAGTCTCATATCTTTAATGCTCAAAATATTTCCCAAAATTTCACTAGATTCTCCGTTTGTCCTTCGATATTGGAACCCGTGGAATTGACAACAAACAGCGTGAAAATGGAAGATGCGGGAATCTACTTGTGCACAATCAAAATGGACAAAAGTCAACACAGTTACTCTGCCAGCCTAACAGTGCTGGGTAAGATTTATCAATCAATACAGGCAAATATGGAAGACACTGTCCAGATTGACTTTTCCCTCAGATACAGAAGAGTTCCTAGCGTGTCATACTGCCAATTTAGAGATTGCAGGTTGTAAGCAAATACGTAAGTAAATAAGTAAGTAATCGAGTAAGTAACCTGCAATTCCGTCTGACAAGCGCACATGCAGTACTTCGTATAGAACGATTAGGCCTAATTACGTACATATTTAAACTAGATAATGACATGTGCAAATATGAATATAAATCACCTCCTGGACTATACTAAAATGTCTCTTTCACTAAAGGCCACTAACAAAACTCGTAGTTTGAAGACTGATAAGAGGATTGTACTCGCTCGCAGTCGGTCATAATCTGTGTGTTCGCTTTCATATGTCATCAATAATAAACACTGTTTTATATGGTTTGACAGCTATCATAGCTAGATTTCTAATTTCACTTTTCTAAAAGTCTAATTTCTAAGTAATTGCTTATATTCTGCAGAATCAGATCCCAAATGTGGGACAAAGGCAAGCAGCCAGAACGTTACAGAAGGCAATCACCTTAGTATGTGGTGCAGTGTCAACTTCTCAGGAAACCTTGTACCAATGATGGAATGGTCATGGAACACTGTGAGGATTCCTAATACAACTGCCACTGTTACCAACACGACTAAATCAATATGGACAACCACATGCAAAATTTTAATAAAAGCTGAACCAGAGGACAACAATATCACTTACGTCTGCAAAACATATTTCGAGCAACCGATCGTATTAAACGAATCAACCCGATTTCCAGCTACAAATTTCCCAGAATATAAGCATCAGTGCAACATCACGATGAACATCTTATGTAAGTTATTTTGCGAAATGCTCTAAGCTTTGTTACAATTTTTACATTATTCAGAATCAAATCTTTTTATATTTAACATTCTGTTACTTTCAAGTGTAAAATTTATGATTTATCTCTGTCTCCCAATTTTACATGCGTTTTCTAAAGAACTAAATGTTGTTGTTTAAAGATACTCTGGATCAATAGTATTGGTCTATAATGTCGGCCAACAATGGCCAGCCGTACTTCTCTCATTCGAAAGTGCAAGCACTGAATAGTACACACTTTATGACTTACACATAAGACAAAAACTAACTTTCCAGTTGAAACTAAATAATATTATAACTATAAAACCATTGGTTTCATGCATGTCTAGATGGGCCAAGGAATCTGTCAATTATACCTCTAAAAGAATCTTACAACATGGGTGATCGTCTTCATTGTTCTTCTGATGGAAACCCAACACCAAGATACAAATGGAAAAACGTAGGGACCGACCATGTTGTCAACGGACCAATCCTAACTGTAGATGAGACAACAATGCAAGGACATACATTCACCTATCAATGTGTAGCTGAGAACATAGTCACTGGAAAAACACTGGCAGTGAATGTTAGTGTTAAAATAACCGCCAAAGGTCAGGTTAGGCCTAATATTTCGGCTGAAAATTCTAATTTTTGTATCACTTGATTTCTAATAGCTACCGCAATATCTGCCTATTTTGGCCTTGTTAACAGATAAACTATTTCAGCAATACTGTATGCGTTAATTTTGGATGAGCTTTTAAAAAACTTGATTGCCCGAAGGCGAAAGAGTATCAGTTTTAAATAAAGCGGACTGTTTACATTTCCAGCCTTTCAAATCACAATGCTAAATCAAACGACTCTCTGTTCATCGACTTCTAAAGTATAAACTAGTCTGATAATATGACGTTTAATTATTAACTAGAGTAACAGTTCTAGATCAGTTCAGTATGTGACGAACAACTGAATATGTTAGTAAGTAAGTAAGTAAGTATATTCTTTATTAACCAATAGCTAATCGCACATCGGTTTACAAGTATTTAAGAACACAAGAAAACTTAATATTCATACAACATCCTAACAATAAAACATTTACGCGTTAAATTGTCAGCAGGAGGATTAATACGATCATGGGTGTGGGGCCGTAGGGAATAACTGAGGGTTTTAATTGGTGGGAGTAGCTGATGTAAGACATGATTTGGGTTGTTCAAGATTGCTTTAAAGAGACGAGCATCAGCTGTGCCACAGAGTTCATCGAACGTTGGGGAGTTCCCAGGAAGGTAGCGGAGACGCACAAGTCTCCGCATCAAAGCCTGAAGCCGAGCTCTAGCCTGTGCTTAAGTCGTGATGGTGTTAGGACTTTAGGTTAATATTCGCTAGTTGTGTTTCACCTTGTAGGGCTTGTTAACTCCGCTGCTTAATTGTACAGCTTGTGTTGCTTGATATGGCCCGAGTATTGTACATGGTACAATAATGTATTGCACTACTGGGCAAGAAGAGGTCCAGTTAATGTTTACTGATATTTGTCTTCCAACACCTCTTGGCGGTATTTGAGGTATATGTAAATGTCTTCCTTTTTATGCATATTACTGATCACTGCCCATTTATGAAGACGAGAGCTATCACTGAGTGTGTTCTTAACTGACCGAGAAGACCAGGTCAGCCACCAGGATCTAATCTAATCTAAAGACTTCTGTTGTGCCGTTATCATAAGGCCCAAGGGATTAGTCGGTGCTTTGCTTCAAGTCAAAATCGCAATCAAAAATCAAAATCCGTTGGAGAAGTCGGGTCGAATTCCAATAGGTCAGAGAAATCAGATGCCAGGCTACGATGAGTAAGCGTCTTTAGTTTAGACCTGAATGATATTAAACAACTGACAGAAGGAACTGAAAACAGCATGAAGTTGCTCGCTCGATATCCGTGTGGAGGGCCTTCGGAGTTGAGTCCAGCTAACAAGTATGGGAGAAGTTTAGAGCACCAGAGACGGCCGGAGTGTTGTGCGACTTCGGCGACTACTGGTGGAAATAAGGAAACGATTGCGAAGGTGTTTCGCCTACCTCTGTGCGCCTGAGCTTGATGGAAACTGCCAAGTTGAGACTCGACGTGAACAAAACTGCAAATAAGTATTTGAAACCAGAGGTGGACGGGACCCATGGTGCTTGAAATTGTTCAGCTTTGCTTTGACATTTATGCAATAGTCTGTTCTGATCATGAACATTCGGTCGCTATGTAGGGGTTCGGTTAGGCCCCAGTGTGCCAAGCTTCGCACTGCACTACTGAACTTAGTAAGATAGTTGTATAGAGCTGTAACGTTATAGCTTGGCTGGTGCTCTTTGTTGCACTAAATATTTAAAATGTCCAAGCTTGGGCTCATAATGAATTAGGTCAAATAGGAAATTCCTTACTGTAAATATACATAACACGTTTAAAAACGCAGTATTTGTCGATGAAATGAATTTGTTTATTTTTAGACTATGTGACCGCTACTTCAATTTACATCACATTTGGAACATTTTTCGTTGTCGCGATCACTGTGCTCGCTGTCTACTTAAAAGGTAATCGGCATAAAACAACATTGGTTATTGGTATTTACTGAACACATCGACACAGTACACCATTCATCGTTCCTTTACCACGCCTACGACCGCTCCTCGTTCAGCCGATGGACATATCGCATGCTATATATGAAATTTATACTTGCTTACTTATTAATGTTTGTCATTATATGTGGAAAAACCGCGATATTTTTACGAGAAGCAACTCGATATTTATCACATCAGTATACACGACACTTGTGTTTACAAAACGTTGAAATAGGCCTGTCTGCTTTAAATTGATAGGAACTATAAGTGAAGCTATTAATGTCACTGTTTTATCATTTTTGTCACAACCCATATGCATCCTAAATGTTCAAATGGTATTCAGATTGTGTTATACATTTAGAAGAGAACGGGTTGTTGTGAGGCCAAATGAAGATCTAAATTAACAACGCTGACCTGTTCAGTCAATTATACGAGCAGCAGTTACTGTACTTGCCCTGAAGTTTGGTGTTCATTTATTACTCGTATCTTTCAAAATTAGTCCTCAGAACATGACTTGTTTGTGTTCCATTAAACAACAGTGCGAATGTGCTTCTTTGAGTTGCTCATCTTGCTCTTGGTTTAAAATAAGTTCATGTTTACGAAATGATTCTCCTGATCATATGCATAATAAGTATTTGTTGAATAACCTATAGCAGTTCGGTGTGGTAAGAAATATAAACTGGCAGCTGACCAGCCACGACAACTGGATGTTTCAAACTACATGTATGAAGATGTCAGTCTGAATGAAGGTTAGAACATTTAAACTAAGTTTTAAGCCAATGCATTCTCTGGGTTATCAAATAGGATTACAAAACGGTTGAAGTACGGCTTGAATCCACTGAGAATTAGTGGCCCGAGCATTTCGTCTCTTATCCAATAACAGCCTATTCGCTTTTGAGATTGATTTAGAGAAATGGTTGTTTAAAAATGGTTTTGGTTGGACCTTAACATGTTATTATACATGCCTATATATGCCTTATTAATGCACGCAGATGGTGGTGGCTTGGTGTTTCACCTCTAACGAATTTTTCTTGAAGAAGAACTATACAATTTTGCAATTACATTTACTATAGTTACTAGGAGCTGGCCTATTGTACTTAAATGCCGCATTTTTAATGAATAATGATTTAGTAAACCTACTTAAGGCGAGTATGAAACTATGTTCCAGATGGTCATGATGTTGTATTTCACGATAATGAGAGATCTGAGGTTGTCATGTCTTCGGAAATCCCGAAAATAAACAAAGGTTGGTAATAGAATGCAGCATTGTTTAGATAATTATAGTAAGTTATTGTGTATATGTATTTGTCATTTACTGAATACATGGCTATACTATTGATATTTCTATAGCGTGTGATTTAATTTAGATATTTGCCAACAACATGCACTTTATGAACACTAATATGCACTACTTTAGAGTTGGTGCTTTAGTTTCAGCTTTCTATGTTACTGTATTTCTAAAATATAACTAAAATATATATAATATATAAATATAATATTAATGGAAAAAACGATAAAGACTTTCGATTTCCCTGCAATTTAATTACTCACTAATTTTTGTATTACAGTTTCGTGTGGCGATACATGTGAAGACCCTACTGATCAAGCACAGTTAGAGGACACAAGTTATGAAGAAGTCAACATGATAATAGGTTAGAACATTCATATATGTTTTGTCATGTCAATACATTTACTTCTCAATACCATCAAACAGGTTGTCAAAAATTATTAAAATAAGGCTTCAGTAAGCCACGATCTGAGTATTGTCTGTTGTTCAACTGCAGCCAATCACTATTATATATATTTGCAGCAAAGAAGTTTTGATTGGTCCTTAATAGGTATTTTAACTGCGTATAATGCAATGTCTCACATTGCAATTGTTTAGTATAATTGCTAAACAACATAATAATCCAGCATGATAATAATTGCTAGATTTCATGTAACAAAAAGAGAAATACTTACATTTTACTTTAGATATATGTAAAACTAATTAAAAGTATCTAGTTGTTAAAAAAGAATAATCTAGCATGATAATAATTGCTTAGTTTCTCTTGCTTTCCTTCATTTGAAAAATATAAGACGATGAAATAGATAAGAGTGGGAGATAGCGGAACAAGGTAAGTGCTTTTTACAAATTACATGCTTACCTATTAATTTGTAAAATTGTATTTCAGATGTTGGCTTGTATGATATTGGAAGACCGATAGTTTCACTTTATTCTGAAATCCCGAAAGGCAGCGAAGGTCATTGACTACAAGCATCAAATTCTATACTTTGTTTCATTGTGTAATTGCCATGTAACAAAAAAGGAATACTTACTTCTTTACTTTAGACATATATAAAAAAATTAATTAAAATTATCTAATTGCTAAACAACATAATAATCTAGCATGATAATAATTGTTTGTTTTGGTTTCTCTGGCCTTTTTATATGAAAATATAAGAAGATGAAATAGAAAAGAGTAGGAGCTACAGGAACAAGATGAGTACTTTTTGCAAATTACGTACTTACCAATTATTTTGTAAAATTGTGTTTCAGATGTTGGCTTGTATGACTTTGGAAGACCGATAGTTTCAATTTATTCTGAAATCCCGAAAGGCAACGAAGGTCATTGACGACATGTATCATAATTAGAATTATATATATGTATATATATGTATATGTATAACTAGTTAAAGGTGTCTAATTGGAAAACAACATAATAATGTATCATGATGATAATTGTTGGTTTTCTCTTGCGTTTCTTTATTTTAAAAATATAAGAAGATGAAATAGACAAGGCTCGGAGCTAGAGGAACAAGATTAATGCTTTTTACACATTACTTGCTTACTTATTATTTTGCAAATTTGTGTTTCAGATGTTGGTTTGTATGATTTTGAAAGACCGATAGTTTCACTTTATTCTGAAATCCCGAAAGAAAACGAAGGTCTTTGACGACATGTAACATAATTGGAATTCAATATTTTGTATCTATATGCTTGCGATTGACATGTAACAAAAACTTTACTTTAGATTTATGTAAAAGCAATTATAAGTGCTTGCAGAAAGTCATACTCAATTCACAGGTGTGCATAATTGGTATGCTTTTGGGATTTAAAGCGTGTCGAACATTCACTAGATTTACTTATCATTTTCAACTGTTCTGTGGATTTTATACCCGATTAGAAATGTCATTGTTGTCGGGCGAAAACATCATGCAGGCGTTTTCTTTAATAAGATTTGCAAGCAGCAAAATGAACTACTTTACCCTAGAAAATGAACTACTTTAACCTAAAAGCGTTACTAACTAGAAGCGTTGCTATGTTTGAAAAGGAGTCTGAACACATTGAGATAGTCATAATTTGTTATGACGTCTACCGCATATTTCTGTTTTGGAGTGCCATCGAATGATGCCTAGTACATTATTTTAATGGCGCAATAGAAGTTCTAAGACTAGATTAAATTCCCGTTGTTGACTGTTGTTGCCTTGTTTGCGCTTCAGCCGAAACATCCTTCAGAATACGTCTCTGAGCACTATTGTTGACAGAGGCGTGTAACAAATATGTAGCTCGCTTACATTACCCAACCTTACTTACTTTACCATTAGTTGCGTCGTATTTCGAAGGTGATAATCCTCAAATGGAGCTCGACATTTATTCAGAAGTCACGACGTTTGACCAATGTGAGTGTCAATCACGCATTCGAGCATTTATTTTTGTACATTTAGAGCTATAAACACATGATTATTTCAAGTCTCAACGTTTAGCTGAATAAAATAGCATATTGTCATGATTGTAGCAAAGCAAAAAAGAAAAATGTTCGTGTAGAAACCTTTGTAGAAACTCATCAAACGGTGCCAATAGGTAATAAGCCTATGTTAACAAGGGCAAGAGAACAGATAGCGAATACGTATGATTTTCATATGTGCTAACAGGTTTGAATTCTAAGGAATATCGTGAAATTGGCAAACATCTTCCCTCATGTAGCCTGCTATAAATGAGCTACTCTCGTCTTTTCTTACCTTATCTTACTTTACCTTAATTTACCTTACCTTTCTGAATAATAGAATTAAAAGCAACCTTTAAAGGTGGTTAGGAGTTGTTAGATGAAATATTTCCATTACATTGCATCGCATATTTTGCATTCTGAAGCTCAACAAATACTGACACCAGTGCATATGATTTTCAGGCAGAAATCAGTTAATTCACATGATATTTAACTTGTTTTATTTCAGACTGAAGAATTGCTTTCCAGAAACATTACTACTCATGAACCAACCAATATGGCAGGATCAAAGTTCGATTTACCAATTCACAAAAACATGCTCCTAAACTGTACAACTTCCAACATACATGCTTGCAGTGTTTATGTATATGTATTCCTGGCTAATTAAATTCCTTGAGTCACCTGAACAATAGAAAAAACCTGGATGTATTGAATTTACAAAAGAATACAAAGTAAAGCTATTGCAACGACAAACATGGAGACATGTTGATGCGTAGTAATATCTGTTGCAATACATAGAGTACATTTTACTGAAATTCAAATTATTCAGATGTTTGATGACCTGTGAAAGGTTGTCATCAGAATAACAAAGAGGATATCGACTCAATTAGTTGATCTGCTTAATTCTGTTTTTGTCCAGTTAAATTATATGTGTAGCATATCGACTAAGAGTCTATTTATGTGATGAGCTAAGACAAATGAAATCAAAGCTTGATGTAAAAGAAGAGAGATATAGAAATAGAAATGATAGTCCTGGTTAAATTGCATTTCTTCCCTTTCTGAAATGGAAGCGCTGTTCTTTTCGGAATTATTTCTGCAATTTACAGAAAACAAGTCTGTTATCGTAATCTCGAACTCAAAAATTTATAAAGCGCTGCTTAAAAACTTTGGACAGTGCACGGCATATTCACGAGCGCTGTGACAATCAATGTGTAGTCCAAGTTGAAGAAGATCAGGTTGCCGGAGACTAGAAAGGACAGGGAAGAGGATTCCACTGCTGTTGAGAGCTTTGCAAAATACTCTATGCATTGTTCTGATACATACAATACAAACGCCTACAACGCTATACGAGGAAACCTGTTAAAAGTCAGAAACATTTAAATTAATCTTTAATGAGTCATTTGAATTTCATTCACTTTGCAACTAATTTGTTTCATTGGTTTTGTTCATGTGAAATATACGACTGCTAGTTAGAATAGAAGCGAATACTCTTCACGAGGTCTTTAAACAGTAACCAACGCTATGAGCCACCTACCTTAATGTCCACCGCGCCAGGTTCCATTGAAACCGAGTTTCGATCGCCTGTTTGTGAACTCCTACGGCGTTTGAAGTAATATGTAATAATGACAATTATAATAATGGCGACGATTAACAAGCACATCAAAGCGATCGTTAATCCGATGAAAATGTGACCATATTTCGATCGACCTACAACACAAGTTCATACAGTCCAGTTGAATTCAAGCTTATCGCCTCGCTGAAACTGGCTTTAACTTGACCTTATAGTCTGACCATAAAAACTAGCTTAACCTATCTGAACACAAAACCCAGGTGCAGTTATTATACATTTATGCAAATCGTATTGATGAGCTCGTCAATAAAAATTATAATTATTTCTTAGCAAAAACGCCGGTATGGCTTTAACGTAAACTTATCAAGGGCTAGGACGAAGTTTGCAGTATACTTTGACACAGGAGAAAGTAAGAAAAGAGAGCAACATTTTGACTGCATGTAGTATTCTATACCAAGTTTGTCACATATATAAAACGTTCATTAAAATATTGAAAGCCTACCTTCCGAGATTTTGAATATCTCTGTGTAGGTAGAGTTTCTGGTGGTGTACGTTATGCGACATGACTGACTGCCACTCGAATCATATTCTAGCTGATAGAAACACGGTGGATTACAGTCCAGTGTCCACTCAAGTTCTGGACAGTTCTTCACCTCCTTCTGTCTAAGCACGGCATCTTCACATTAAATAAATAAATACAAAAATATACAAAATAGTAATAATAAGTTAAAAGAATTTATCGGTAGTAACGTTAGATTTGTTTGAGTGAAATTTTGAGAGATAATGTTTCTCAAAACTTTTGTTAATTTTATATTAAATTTTAAAAAATAATTTCTAATTGAAACAGACTCAAGGTTATTTAGTTGAATCAGCAAATTTATTTCGCTCCTCTTTTGTTCTTTGTAAATCATTGTTATTCATCACCTAGAGAACCAATGGACGTTTTGAAAGAAAAACTTTGTTTATTTGTACTGCTTATCTGTACTTGCTCTAAAAGTGTAGCGGGTTTTCCAATTTATCAACAATATGTTACTATAAATTCTCCGCAATACGATTTCAATCACTGGTTGTCAGTCAAAATAAAAGTCTAAACGCTTACGCAAAAAAAACACTTCTTACATTTGACATGGATTGATTGAGAAGTCCAAATAACCATCGAAGTGTCTCCTTCTGTAGCTAAGAAGTCATTCTTAGGAAGACTTGCCTTGCATGTGAAGTTAACGTTGTTTAGATTATTTGTTGCTACTAAAGCCACCTGAGATATAATAATTTTTGAAATGGGATCCCAGACTGTTTCGCTTTCAACTGGTAGCTTTGATTCTTCACAAAACCATTCAATAACGGGAAGCACATTGCCAGTGTAATTCAGTTTACAGGAGAAGCGTATAATATCTTGCTTCAGATCAAATATGTTGTCTCCAATATAGCCATCAGAAGAAGATATTTCTTCACACATAAGCGCATCTGCAGATTTGCACCAAATTCAGAGCATTGTGACATATTGGTTGGCTTAAATCACATTCTTACCAAAGTCACGTTATCTGAAAGTTTGAATTGATTGCTGCAATACTAGTCAGCGCAGTTTTAGGACAGAACAAAGAAGAACATAATCGAAAGCTACTAAAATTTGTTCCGATTTTAACTTTAAATTACAGGCCTTTACAAAGGTAGATACGTGCGTAAACACACTGGTTTCCCTCTTTGTGTAACATAGGCCACCAAAATTGGCCCGTCTTAGAATTTTCTCTTTGGTATGTTTTAACAAGTATGCACGTAATCTGCACTTAAATAAACATCGACATTTGTACTTGCTTTTATTCATACAATGACATAACTATGATGCATCTATATAAACGGATGAGTAGAGGATCCACTTTGGTACCTGCTACAACAAGTTCCGCGTAGGCTTTCTTTCCAAGTCCCAACTGATCAATGCAAATATAATTGCCTGCATCCGAATGCTCTACGTTTCGTATTTCAAGGTCGTATCGCTTATCCACGCGTTTTTCGACGACAGAATGCCTTCCTGATGTAGCATAGCCGTTCAGTAGTTCGCCTTCCACACCCAAATAGATCTCATTCGTGCTTTGTGAACCGAATGGTATCGCGCTCCAGTAGATTGGTTCGTTGAAGTGGGAAGTGCAGTTGAAACGGACAGAGGTTCCAACTTGTGCGATTGTACTCTTTGGAACAACTCGGGGCGGAAATGGAATTACTTCACCTGTTAAAACTTTTATCATCAAAGAAAAGTACAGTTTTTCTGCTAAACCCCGAGCCAAGGGTATCGAGAAGGTTTGTTGGTTTAAGTTATGACATATTCAACGTTTACTTCATTACCATAAGTGTATGCAACGCTAGCCTATAGGAACTTCTCCACTTGCCTAACCATGAATAAGACAAAGTTCCTATGGTTATCAAATATCTTCGTTCTGAACTCTCAAATGTTCCTTTATAGAATACAATTCATTCAATATGACATAGTTGTGAACGATGCATGCCAGTTGATTTCATGAAGGAAGTGGTCGTATGTTCCATAATTATTGTGTGTTACATGGTTGATAAATTACGGGCTAATCCTTTCCAATTTAAAGATGACGTTCTTGTGCACCAAAAGACCTATATCTAAATTTCCGCTGGACATCATAACATTTTAAATCTGAACTTATTATTCCTCGTCTGCCGGCACCTTTATTACCTTCTTCGCAGGCACATTTTTCATCTTAGCCTGCGGTGTAGGGTTCACTCGCGAAATATCTACTTTCTTTCTCCACTCGTTCTTTGCCTATCATTTTGCATAGTTTTCTTTCATCCGCAAGTTTAAAAACTGAGATGAGACATTTCAGCGGCGGTGAAAGATCTCACCCGCTAAATTCATTGCAAAATGAGGAGGGTCGAGGCCATATGGTCGCTATATAAAATCTAGACATTATACATTATTATATGTACACAGGTCCATTCAAAAAGAACGCTGTATTAATTTCCTGCTACACATAACACTTGCAAATAGCATCTCGTTACTTAGGTACTTCCCACGCTTACTGTTTTAATTTTAAATGTTCAATCAGTGTAAAGAGGTTATAAAAACTACCCACCAGTGATAAAAATGGCCAGTAGAAATGCGATACTGAGATCTTTCAACATCATTCTCAGTAAGATTTACACGTCCTTTAGGCAATATGAATTTTCTGATAGTTTTGTATTGTACCGTTGTTTCCCAAGACTTCAGGTGTTCTGTTCAATAGTAACGCTCGAGGAAAGGCCTTATTTTTGGATGCAGAGATGAATGTCGTCTGTTTATGATGTCTATCAATATCACTTCGTTAAAATAAAAAGTCAAACTTCGATGAAACCTTGGAATGTGTCCCAACATTTCGTCGCAACGTTATTTTATACAGAATATTCACTTTCATTTGCATTGCAAGTAACACGCTACAAAGGGCAAGATATATTTTTCTTGAGTCACACATTGCGTAATACTGATCATACCATGTGCAATTTAAATGATCTACAAACACAATTAGGAAATGTGCACATTACTTCAGAAAATTGGCTTTCAGACAACCTTATATTTGGAAAATACCCCAGATAACGCATTGTCAGATGAGCTTCAATCACCATCAGCATTGTTATGGCCAATGTTCAATATGATTAACTCATAATATATGACTAAGACATCTGAGTTTGGGCCTGCAAATTGTTTTGTGACTGCTCAACTTCGTGTTGAACCGGTTTAGATCCGTTAGACAACCATGAGTGCATAGCTTCTGTGGGGTCATGAAAATTTGCTATTACATAAATACACGCATACATACAATTATACATACATATATACATACAATTATACCTACATACATACATACATATATGCATAGATGCATACATAAATATATGCATACATACTTACATACATGCATACATACATACGTACACACAAACATGCCAAAATGCATACATAAATACATTCATTTCATAATAATACACATATACATATGTATTAATAAATACATACATACATACAGACTAACATAGCTTTTACCAATATAATTTCAGTCTTTGGTAAATCACACGATTATTTGACCTTGACAGATAACGACTGCAAATGCACATCAACAATTTATATTAACATTATATTAACTCAAAACAATCAAAAACCATCGGAATAGAAAGTTTTCTCGAATATCTGTATTTGAATAGTTACAGACAATGAAAGTCATTGCTTACAGTCCACGGAGATACTGAGAAGAGAGTAACTTTGTAAATTATGTGTTCCGGAAATCAAAATTTAGCCGTTTTTTTATTTACACTATAAAGATACATTAAGCAAAGTTTGCATTTAGTCTGCATTGATTAAACAGTGTTTGCTGGTAACCTAAAACATTGCATATGGGGCACGGCAGCCGATTGGATAGAGCGCTCTGCTTGTAACTCGCCCAGTACGGGTTCGAGCCTCTTCTCCGGGACAGTGTCTGTGTAGGGACATTGAGCAAGTCCTTCACTCACAATTGCTCAGCGCAATAGATTAATGCTTAGTCATCAGACAGTGGCGCTTAATAAATACAGAAATAATAATACAGTTGATTTTGTTCTATCGTGCACTTGTGAAGGTGAGAGTAATGATGGAGTTTGAACTTAGTGTCTCCCAAGGCAGGTACACTTAAAATATTCTCTTCATCTGAATCTATGGTGCTATATTTAGCGCAGTTGCTTGTTTAGTGGGAACCGACAAATATAGTCCACTCAGCGCTCAGTCTCTGATAATAAGAGTCAATAATTATCTTACATCACATGGGAAAAAGTTAATTGGTCCCCGATATCAATATCAATTGTTTAGTTTTGCCAAATGTAAGCAGTAAGTGAGCGCCTCTGCGCCAGAACAAAAGAATATCGGAAGACAAACGAAATAAGTTTACCAAAGAACAATAACTAAAGAAAGCAGAATTACATATAAGAGTACTCCGTTTGTCTGAACATACATAAGACTTAATAATACAGATGATTTTGTTCTATCGTGCACTTGTGAAGGTGACATTAATGATGGAGGTTTGAATTTAGTGTCTCCCAGGGCAGGTACACTTAAAATATCCTCTTCAGTTGAATCTAGGGTGCTACAGTTCGAGTAGTTTGTTTAGTGATGAACTACAAAAGTAGTCCACTTAGCGCTCAGCCTCTACTCATGAGTCGATAATTATCTCACATCACATGGGAAAAAGTTAACTGGTCCCGATAAGAATGTTAATTGTTTAATTATGCCATACAAAGCCAGTAAGTGAGCAATTGTGCTCCGAGACAAAGGACATCAGAACATAAAAATTACGTTTACCAAAGCACAACTAATGATAGCAGAATTTTAGATATGATTACTGCGTTTATCTTGACCTACATTTAGTACCCACGGTAAGAACAATACATGGTGTAAGGCATTGTTACAGCAATGGAGGTGAAATAAGCAGCCTGCAGCATATAAATCTAAAGAGCTTTTCAGTAAAAAAACTAAATTAGTGTGCAGCACCATGAGGATAACTATCCTACTATTTGTTAAAGTTTTAACAGGTGAATCTTCTCATAAAGTACTGTACAACAGACTCGCAGTCTGTTGCACATACTGTAGAAACAGCGTTGAGTCCATGTATGGACGGTAACTGTTGTAGGCGAATGCCATAGGCCGGGTACGCCGCTATGGCGTGTTTGGTAGTCTGCGTTAAACTGAGTTGACTCTCTGTGATGACCTTGGGCTAGTATTTTGGGTCACAAATCAAACGAAAAGTAATTGTAATAGTAATTGCAATTGTTAATTTATATAGCGAATCTCCTCAGTTGGTAGGCGACAGTCAACCAATCTATGTCGATGCCCTCTGCCCTAGCTATATATGACAGCCTTAAATCCTACCAATCGATTGCTAAATTGATCATAATTTGCCACTGAAAGAATTCTTGTATGTGTTTCAGTTGTTGGCAATGAGCTTATCAGCTGGCCAGATAATACGGTCATTGTCGGAAAAGGTCGAACTGTGTTGGACTGCCGGACAAACACCAACTATCCACTGCGTTGGGAAAAGACAGAAACTGAATCGGAGAAAAGAATTGTTTATTCAGGATTTGATTTTGGAAGAGGACTGAACAACTTCTACTCCATTCTGAGGAACTCTTCCGGACAATACAGTCTGTCGATTGAAGTTGGTTTGCAAACAGCCGGGTCATACACCTGCGTAGTACCTGGAACCCTGGAAAAAGCCTCTGCTGAACTCATTTTTCTCGGTTGGTAGGAACTCCTTTTGAACGGGAAACTCATTTGGCCAGGTCTTGATTGACTGAGTAATTGATTAATTGATTGACTGTTTGATATAATCAAGAGTGGACTGACTCACTGTCTGACTAACTGACAATTAATTAGATTGATTGACTACTAGGGTCTGGGTCTATCACTGATACTTATTGACTTAAAATAGTTTTTCATCCTTTGGAATTTAATTGTCTTGAAGATTGTAAAAAGTTATTTTGTGAAAAGACTTTAAAATTTTCATTATGATGAGATACTTTTTATCGCTTTTTATGCTTCTTGATGTTATTTTTTTTCTAAATACATATATAAACTATGTTGACAATATCTTTAACTGATGTGGTTCATTAATGTTGTAGTCTCCGATCCAAATTGCAACTTTACAATTGACAATGAAGGTATTGTATTGTCCTGCAAGTTAGTGCTTGGAGGAAACTGGAGGCCTGAGATGCACTGGAAACAAAGAAACGGATCTCAAGATAAAGTTATATTAGAAACAATTGAAAGCGTTTCTATAGAAAACCACAGCGTGACATCGTTTCTGAAGTTGCCACTGAACAAAAGCCACAAAAATGCTGATTTTATCTGCACCGTAAGGTTCACAGAATCTGGACGACCTCATTACAAACCCGAGGAGAAGCACAAAAGGGCTACAAATATCCCACATTACAACTTTACATGGTTTTGGGCACCTCCAAGTTAGTATCCGAAATTCTGTTTTGATTTGCAAATTTGCAGCGAATGAAAAATAGTAGTAAAGTTGTTCAGTATTTACAACTCTGATGTAAGCTACTTCTTCACACAAATAACTCCTAAAAAGGACACCTGTCATAATGGTTAGTGATAATAAATATAATTATTGGAATATGTTGATATAAAACGCTCAATGCTTCGAATTGTCCAAGTTCTTTACCTAACAAAATGCAAATCGTATCGACAGAGTTGTAAGCCCGATGAAGTAGATCTATCAATTAACAGGCCCAATGAAAGTGACTGCATCATCTGACCATGACCGAGTTATGTAGGCCTACTTTATCCAACCTTCGGCTAGGAAGTATGGATGTTTTGCATTGTTTGCGAGTTACACAGACAATATAGGGAGTGTCAAATCTTAGTGTACTCTGAGATATTTTGTGATTATTTAGTGCATGGAGTGATCTGACCGGTAACTGTATCTACTTTGCAGCTAAGAAATGCCTCGACTATTCCCCCATCAATGCAGTCCTTTTAGCTGGACATCCGCTGAAAATGCAGTGCGGGACGCTATCACATGAGGCTATAATTCAGTGGAAATTTCAACCAGTTGACACAGCCGAAGCAGAAGTCATATTTAACGGATATAACATGTCGAAAATGCTATCAGATTTTGCAGTTAAAAACCTAAAATTCGGACAGTTTGATCTGACGAAGGACACAGCGTATCTGGAAGACGCTGGAACTTATTTGTGCATCCACAGGCTCGGAGATCAACAAACTAGGCATTCACAAGCAAATACAGCACAACTGGTGGTATTAGGTCAGTTCTAATTTCTGTAGCACGTGAACGCACCCTAGTGTAAGAATGTATCTTTTGGACAGCAAAATAAAATGTAAAATAGTAAGCAATAAACGCATTAAAAACTTCACACTTACCGTTAGTGACTATTAAGGTTTCGATTTATAATTTTTGATGGATTGATTATAGGCAATTATATATTTCTTTGACTGCAGTAATCTTTCATCAAACCATAGTCATTGGAGACTATGGTTTGTACCATACTGTAATACTGTGTAACATTCATACTTGGCGAGTAATGTGATATTCTAAAACTTGGACTACTGGTAGGGTGAAACTATAACTCAGAAGCTGGGAAAAAGATGTGAAGAAGCAATTAAATCAGCATGTCAGTTCAAAAGCCGCGGTAAACTGCAAATTTTTGTAGGTTTAGAAAATATATTTACTTTGTGCTAAGCAGGGTTTATGTTTATTTGATTTGTTACTAGTATGCTAACTTCCAAAACAAACTCTATTTCACAGCCTAGTTATGCTATAATGTACTGGCATAAATTCTCTTTATGTATGCATACTGTCGTGGCAAAATTTGAATTTATAACTATCTCCTTCAATATACGGGATAATTCCGAGACATCCTAACATTAAAGTTCTGTCACTTTGTTGGTGTTACTTTAAAGGACTTGACTTTTACTAGTAAATTGAATGTGTTAGCTTCTCTCACTGGTTCAACTATGTCCGGCTAAAGGTAAACTGTGTATAAATGTTACACGAAAATTCTACATGTTTTGTATTGTGATCATAGAGTCTGATCCTAAATGTGGTTCTAATGCGAGCAACGGGAGCGTCGTAGAAGGTGATCATGTGCAAATATGGTGCAGCGTCAACTACTCAGGAAATCTCGATCCAGTTATGGAATGGACAAGGAACAATGAGACAATAATCAATTCCGATGCACGTTATACGAACACCGCAGTCAATAAAACCCTTATATCAACAGTCGTTCAGAAAATAGAACCCAATGACATAGGACGCTTTGTCTACATGTGTAAGACATTCTTCCAACAGCCGTCCATGACTAATGTGCCGCATTTCATTGCAGCCTCGAATGTTCCAGTTTATCGTCATTTCTTTGAACTGACACTAAATGTTTCTTGTGAGTCTTCCACTTGAATACCGGAATATAGTATTTATCTCTAGTTTAACACAAAATTATTGGGTCTTCATATTCAGTACCTTATGAAATCGGCTGAGTATTCGCTCATAGCTAGTACTGTGCACATTCGAGTCTTTATGGGAATGTTAGTAATCCATGGATCATTAACCATCAATAACGCACACCTAGAATACTCATTGATTCATCTCTCGCAAAGAATATTAACGTTATAAATTCACCTTCTATTTTTAAAAATTATCTTACAACAACTAACATCTACAAAACTAAACTAAGGCCATATGTAAACAACTAATTCCAGTAAAGGTACTCTGTCTGTCATCATGTATCTACTGACTCATGTCTTATGTGAACAATGACTTCCAGGAAAATACTTAGTCACCATTTATCTACTGTACAAATATAACAGACACGTCACTACAAGTATATTCGTTTATTTGAGTTTGCCTGGATTATTTAGATTTGATGACTTAGCTGCCCGTGTGTTTACATTTTTATTAACTCTAGCAACTCCGGTTTTATTGTGTCTAACTTTTGCTTCACTTGCACTTCCCTAATCTAGGCTTCAAATTTGCCTCAATTTCGCCTCAATTACTTTTGCTTAGTTTTTTTTACTATTCTAGAAGCTTTGCTTTTAATCGTGTTTAGTTGGGCCAAGGAAACTCTCTATATCTCCAATGAAGACAACTTACAGCATGGGCGATCGTCTTTACTGCTCAGCATCTGGTAATCCACCTCCGACTTACAAGTGGAAAGATGTTGAAACTGGAAATGTTGTGAATGGACCGTACTTGACCGTGGATGATGTAATGGAGCAGAGAATAAATAGCACTTATCAGTGTACAGCCGAAAGCACAGTTGCTGGAGAACAGAAGACGGCTTTTGGAACGGTCACAATCAGAGTTTCAGGTCAATATAATACCTGTGAAGTCCATTAACAAGTTAGGGACAACATTCTGTTTTTCTCAGTCGTAATCGTAAGTTCAAGATTTCTACAGCACCTAAAGAAAGCTATGTCGCCGGAGCCAAGGCTTAAGCTTTGCTATTTATTATGTACGCAGATTCGTGTCTAGATTTGTTTCAGCTGATAGAAGCAAATTCGTTGAAACTGAATTAGTTAACTCAACTAGTGACCCATACATAATCTACAGTTATGGCCTGCAAAATTTCAAGACTTTGTCCTCTTCCTATCCATGATCAGAACATATTTCAAAATTAAACACAGGCCAATAAGATGAGCCGACAGTGGACATGATACAATACTTAGCCACTTTTCTTATTCGATAATTTCACTGCTTCGTTACATCCCTTTTCCAGCGTCTGAAATATAATTTCACCCTTTCTCGTAGTCCATGTTATATAATATCGCATTATGCGCCATGTACGAAAGTAACAAATCATAACAGAACGGCGCAAGCCATAGTCTCCTATGACATAGAAAACTATGCAAGATTACTGCATTCAAATAAATATAATTATAGTTGTCCGTGATCAAGTCATATTCTGTTGTTCAAAATTCAACCCAGGTGAGCCGAGATTGGACATGATACAATACTTAGCTACTTTCATAGATTCATTATCGTCAAGTCCAGCACTGATCATCGTCGTTGGAGTTGGTGCAGCTGTTGGCGGAATCATGATGACCATAATTGTGGCCTTTCTGTGGAAATCAGCAAATAGAAACTGCAGTACGTTGAACTCTTTTCATCTCACGAATATCTGTTTGATGCTGTTTTGGAAGGCAATAAAACATGACGCAGGCAAAACTTTATTGTCACTCGTGAATAATAACTTATACTGTAACTTACTGATTAAGTTATAATGTGAAGGTAGTGATGACTACTCTCAAATTTGAGACAACGACAATGACAATGAATATGATGGATATGATTATGGTGGTGATGATTATGACGATGAGGATGAGTATGACGATGTTGATGACGATGATGATGTGATGATGATGATGATAAGGATGATGTTGATGATGACGACAACGATGACGACAACGACGACGATGATGATGATGACGAAAACAATGGTATCGATGCAAGCATAAGATATTTCCGCAGTAATATCGATTGTGCTTCAATGGATCATTAAATTTAGTAACGTCTCATATTAGCAGTTCTTTTAAAACTTATGTAATGCTTCATATAGAGCAAATTGTAGATGTACCGGTCATTTTTACAGAACTCAAAGACCGAGAAGATCCAGATGAAAGGGGTGCAGAGGAAAGACGTGCATCTGGTGGATATGAGTCCGTTCGCTCATCTGCTATTGAAATGGACCAAGCGGTATATGCGGCTATTGAAACAGAAGAATTAGCAGTTATGCATACATTCGGAGTAGCATCTGAATTCCAGAACGGGTATAACAGTCTTGGTGAACGTCCGATCGTTCAGGAAACACAACTATATGCCACGATTGATTTAAGAACTACCGAAGTAGAAAGGGGTCAAGACACGTCCCAGACCCAACACTCTTCTCCGACATTACAACATTGAGATTAATACAGTTTATATGCAGTAATCCAGATTACTGAATAACACGAAGGCCATTTTTGATACAAGATTGAGTTCTCACTTTCAAATTATCCTAGGCGATCTATCAGACCCGCTAATACGTCAAGACATCCGAATAGCAACTGTCAGCCTTGAAAACCATTTCATAAATGAGAAGCAGTTTCAAAATCTCTTGAACAGTTTCTTAGCTAACAAAGAACGGGCAACACTAATCAAGCACTGCGATCATGTAAACTAAACTCGTGTTTCAGAACTTTCGTTATCTTTTAGGAAAGAGAAACCGATTCATGATGCAGGGACCTACACAAATAGACAGACTATAAATATACATGGATGGATGTGAGACCATATAGTTCTGCTCACGAAGATATATATACATAATTTGTCTAAATTGCACTTCAGTAATTAAATGGAGAAGACTGTTGACATGAAGCATTTTAATGATATTTTTAGAGCCTGTTGTATAATGCCAGTTGTGAAACTATTTAGAAAATTTGTCGTAAAACAAATATATTGGCTTCAAGGTTGCAAGACTTTCCCTTTAAAGCAAAATTACAATGTACAGTAGGACCTGTTAATCGTTGGTTCTTCCATTCAAAAGCAAACAACCTTTGGCTTCAATCTTCACTTCCGATGTTAGTACTGTTTACTTGCAATGGATTTGCAAACTGATCTGTCTAATGCTGCTATCGTTCAAAGTTTATTTTACATCTCAGTTACACTGAACCCGTAACTGGTCACCATTTACACCATTGGCACAAAGCGGGCCACTATGAAACCAACGAAGTGGCCGTCTAGCGTGTTCTCAGTTAGACTTGGGCTAATTTGTTAATAGTGCTATTGACCCAAATAACTTGATTCATATCGGCCAAGTCCTATCGTAATTGTAAACTTTTCCCATCAGAAACATAGGTGTAGGAAGAAAGCAAGTTGGTTATTTCTTAACCAAAGCAAATTGCTAAGGCTTCAACTCCACTTGCGATAGTTTATGCTCGGTGCTCTGTCAACCTATCCTGAGTATTTTCCGTTTCTTGGCAACCTTTATTAATTAACACAGGTGGACCATTAAGCCTAAAGTGTGCGCTCTGCATTGCTTTTGTAGCAATGTTTTGAGTTTGAATAGCATGTTTCTGCCGCCGGGTGTAATAAACTGTTGGGTGCAGTGACAAAGATCCCTCTGTCCAATGTATAACTGCTGCTATCAGAAAGTGGGATCCCTTGAACAGTTCAATTTAAAATAATGTTAAACGCATTTCAAAGCAACTAGTTTTCAGTATTTCTGTGTTGTGTCAGATAACCTTCTGACTGAATAGTATCTTTGACTCTTGCATTCATTCATGTGCTCATGCGCATTTAGAACCTTTATATCCATTGCAGTACCCAATTAAAGGCTCGAGTTGATTAAAACATTTACAAAAAAGTTCGAAACATAAATCTTTGTCATATATTTCTTGAAGAGTTTCAACAAATAGTAGGCCTAACCATTGTAACTTAATGTAACGATATTGTTCTGGAATGTGTTTTTCATAATTGCGAGTTGATTAACTTGAATTGCAGAGATCCACTGTTATATAATCTTTGTTAGAAGACAATATCACTTGTGAATCCATGCATTGAAGATAGAAAAACTTCGGTTCTTTTCATTGACATCTCTTAACCGCCATATGTGCGCACACATAATTCGACAGTGCTGTTATCTTCAATACCAGCTTGTTCAACCGTTTGCGTTGTTCCGCAAGAAAGTTGTTTTCCTGTAAACAAATTTCAACAGTCAAGATAAAATAGACACTCAATTACGTGGAAAAAACATTAAATTACATTCAATAAAAGATATTTCTACAGAATTCACTTCGTTACTCACGCATACACACAAACACGCACGCACGCACGCACACCCACACGCATATTAATTAATTATATTGATATTCAACTTAAATCGACTCGTTTTAGTAGGGGTCATCCATGAAGGAGGGAGGGAGAATGCAAATGCGGACAACTGCGGGCAAAGGGAGGGATGGTTATGGACTTTGCGGACATCCGCATATAAATTTGGTACATATACATAACTTTTAATACAACCCATAGTTTAAGCACCAACTTCGTCAGATGGCAGACACTCTGTACTGCAGTGGTTCATCAGTAGTCATGTTCCGTTGCAGACAGCTAACGATACAGTTCAAGTTTTCAACCTACCTTACTGTAAGTCGCATCTATTTCAATCTGTTAGATACCCATGTATGATGCCATTGTGGGGTTCTTTTAAGTAAGATGAAACGAATGGTTTATTAATGACGCTTTTTACGATGTTGGTCTTTTATTTTCCACTGGCTTTGGAGTGCGGACGTCTGCAAAGGGGAAGGGTGGTTAGTCCAAATGCGGACAGATGTGGACAGGGGGCGGGAGGGGTCTAAAGTAGGTCATTTTTGCGGATGTCATTTATGGACGACCCCTTATTATTCATTATTTCTGTATTTATTACTCGCTGAACAATTGTGAGTGAAGAACTGGCTCAAGGTCCCTAAACAGTAGCCGTCTCAGGGAAGACACGAACTCGTACTCGAGGTGTTTCAAGCTGAACGCTCTACCCAATCGGTAGTAAAGATCTTAGGTAGTATTACAGTAAGGCAGGGAAGATAGAATAAGGCAATGTAAGATAAAGTTTGACCCTAGATTGTTGCACGTTTTGGCTGATCCGCAAAAAAACAGAAAGTTACAAAACATGATGACTATCTAACGAGTAAATTATCCTGGAGGCATCTACATTTATATGCAAGATGATAGTAAATTAAATACACTATTTATAAGGCAAACCACACATAACTATTTCTAACAAGATAATATAAGTAACCGTCAAACTGAAAGACTGGGTTCAGATTTTGCTTTCGTACCTTTGAAAATTATGTACGTATTTCCCGGGTTGGGACCAAAACCAAATAAACTGTTGACTTGGCTTATGAATTCGTCAAGTAACGCTGTCTGTAATTAGAAAATAGGGAATCATTGATAGACATTCGTGACAAGATATTCACGATTGACATGCATGTATGACAATAAATTCGATGACTTTCCCAAATTTTATTCAAAGATAGACATCATGGAATGGTTTTATAAGTACGTTTTGGACACTAATTTAACTGTGGTATCCTAGTATACCCCGGCTACTAATTCATTAACATAATTTCACTGTGCTCTCCTAGTATACCTTGGCTACTAATTCATTAACATAATTTCGCTTAAGGTTTTCTATGTAGGCCTACATCTTAGCTACTAATTTATTAACATAATTTCTCTTACAAGTTGAAAATAGCGGAATATGATCATACTTATGCCACATACATATGGTAACGATCGATTTTATAATTTACTTGAAATATAGCTTATGCTAACGAATCTTTAAAAAGCAACAATAAATGCAGGAATTTGTGTTGGCTTCACGAGACTGATACAACATTACAAAGGGGCGAGAGAAAGAACGACAGACAGACAAAACGACAATCAGGGACAGAAGTAGACACAGAGAACCAGCGAGAACCAGAGAGAACCAAATGCAATATTTTGTGTAAAATAGAGAGAGGCGGAGAAAAATAGACAGAGAAATGAAGTCAATGTTTTTGCGGCTGTTGCTTTTACTTTGCCCTCAGTTAAAGCTTTTAAATGTAACAATAATTCAATTAATGAACAATAATGCGATTTAATTACTAAGTGATTTACTTACTCGGTTTATCTGCAGAGCTTTCGTTTGATTTCCTTGTCCTCGAATTAAGACCATTATAACTGAAGAAAACAGAACGGCAAACTTAATGAAAATCTAAATCAAAATACCAGTTCAGTTCATAGCATAGCACAGGATGGCATAGCATAGTATTGTATTGTATTGTGTGGTACAGCATAGTAAGGTATAGCAAAGTAAAGTATAGTGTAGTATAGCATAGCATAGCATAGTATAGTATAGTATTGTATTGTATAATATAGTATAGCAAAGTAAAGAATAGTATAGTATAGAAAAGGATAGGATAGGATAGGATGAGACATTACAGGACAGGAAAGAACAGAATGGGACTGGACTAGATTAGATTATATTAAATATTTATATGATATCATTACCTAATAATAAGCGCATCACTAGGTATTGGCGTTATATAAATTTAGAACAACGAAACTAATAAACAAGAGGATGAGGAGGGACACGAAGTGGAATTCTATGAAGGGGGACAAGTGTAGCGACATACTTTTATTATCGATTGGTTGGTCTTTGATCGGAGTTTTCGTTTCGTCTTTGATGTGAAATTTTACACTGTCTTTATTTGTCTTGATTAGTTCTTGTTTGGTGGCGGACCAAGGCGTCGTTGTATCCATCGGTTCATCCTTGATTTGCTTGGCACTAGTGCTGTTTGTGCCGCTTCCAAAAAGCAGATTCTGAAATTAATAAGCAAAATTCTGATCATAATGAATGTTCACAAGAGACGACACCTTTTCACGTCACCTATTATTAAATCTAAACTGTTTGAAAGTAGCTTTGGAAATCGATGTATCTTGAACTAAATTCAGCTGTCATCGTCTGTCTATTACATTTGGCCTTGTTATAATTTTGCACTAAGTTATATGAAATTGATTTAAATCAAATTGCACAAATCGTATTAAATTATACTGAATTAACGCAAATTACATTAAATAAAATGTAATAACTTAAATTAAATTGCATTGCATTAAATTGTTCTAAATTAAATTAAATTGTACTAAATTAAATTAGATTAAAATGCATTAAAGTAAATTGCATAAAATATTATTAATTTAATTATATTTCACTAAATTACATTTTGTAGTAAATAAAATACAATTAAATTAAACTGCTTGTCATTTCCTTTAATCATTGCTAACTCCCTTAACGAATTGATTTCTGCTACACAAAACAACAAAAACTTACAACAGAGATATTATAGGCATTTCATTTCATTTCTTACCTTTTGTTGGGATTGATAGCCTCCGTTAATTATCGGACCTGGTGATGCAGAAACGCTGCTATTGCCTTCGGGCATCGGTTGACCCCTAAGCGAATTGCTGCTAAAATTCATTGACCGGTTTCTATCCATTATTGCTTCTCGTTGCTGACTGAATGACAGACTGAACGCGGGATCTGATGACATCGTTTTTGAAGACCGTAGTCTTGTCCTACCTATATTTATATAGTTATTGTGACTCATCGATTGTGTCGCCAAAATCCTGTGGTTTCAGTTTTAAAAAAGGCAGCGTATGCAGTTCTCTTGAATTGCATTGTGGTTTAAGAGTCCAGCGAAGGTTATTGGTGGGTATATGTCATATGTTTGTAATATGCGTTTTGTTTCTGACTGATGAAGTACTGGTAGTGTGGATCGTCGCTTTATTAGGACAACGACACCTGTGGTTATATGACAACCAGATGGCTTTTATAGTAGTAAAAACATTCACTGATTTTCACACTGATGATCCAGGGATAATTGTCGCGTTATTTGCCTAATATGGATCGCACTGCACCTGTATTGCATCAGTCTGTGAACAGGCCTGAGTCACTGAGAGATTTCTCGATTGTTCTCGAGTGTTCTCGGTAGTTTGCCCAAGTCTTTGGAATCCGCTGCCCTGGAATGTTTGCTGTTAGTTTTTATGTTATTGAGTTCTATGCTTAAGACTTATCTGTTTTAACTTGCTTACCCACCGTAACCTAACATCTGGCTTCCCTGATATATCTGAATTCAAAATGGCTTCTCTAATAGATTGTGATTTTGATTACAATTTCACTTGAAGTGACCCCCGATTGACTATGATCATTCCTGCCTTTATTAAACGCCACCATCTAATGAATAGACTTAAATTCAAATGCAATTGTGAGTGAACGACTTGCTCAAGATCCTTACATAGTAACTGTCTCGGGGAGAGAGGCTTGAACCCATACTCTCCGCGTTACAAGCCGAGTGCTCTAACTGCTACCGTAAGGCTACTCCTGTTCTAATACTCCTTCTTCCTCTTATCTCTCTCTGTCTCTATCTGCTCCGATACCAAACACCCTAGCTGCCACGCTGTCTGTCTGCCTGACTTTTGGATCTTGACCTGGAACCGAACCCTTTTTCCTATCGATTTTGTTTTGACTGAGCGTCTGTGAATAAGCTGGTCACCGTGACGTGGCTATCGTTGGGCGCTGTAGAAATGTCAAAATTACAATTACGATTACCCCGAGTTAAAGACCTGCGCAGAGATTGAAAGGAGAGAAGTGCTGGTGAGTTCGCAGGATGGGTCAAATAGTTGAACATTAGATTGGATTGGATTAGTCTAGATAACATTGGATCGGATAGGATTTTGATTGAATTAAATTGGATTGGATCGAATTAGGTTAGATTAGAATATATTAGGGGCTTATAATAGACCTGAATGCATTGGCCCCAAACTGGCTTCCATTTGATGGTAACTTTGCAGATAAACTACAGGCTGCTGTCACAATCCGTAATTAGTCTTCAAGTGTAATATCTGATTTCTTCTTTACGTCTCGGTATATCAACCTGCTATCATTTTGTCATGCTATTCTATAGGGCTGTTATGGCATTTATGTTTGAGGATTTTCGTATGTAAGCAATTCTATTGTGCTCAGCTGTAATTCTCGTTTAGATTCTTTGTTGGGTAATAATTCGTTTTTATTATTTCACTTTTCTGTTACTATTTTGAAGGTAATGGCCAAGATTATAAAACTGTCACGGTTTTATGGTTAAGTTTCATAATGAAGTATAGAAGTCTCGGTCTACTGTGTCCAATCATACCTAGGACATTTCAAAACTTAGGAAAAACCCGGAGTCATCGATTGCTCTGCAAATAATTGCTATATTTAACTGGAATGCACCACAGGAAAGAACCCATGAAATTCCTTCACATATCGCCTCGTCTTAGCCCAAATTCAACCACTTATAACCAGAGCGATTTGAAAGTATTGGTAATTTTCACAATCATACATTGATTTTCCAACTTTAATGAATAAAATACATAGCTGTAACTGTTTCTGCGCTCAAAGTTAGTTTCCGTTGATCGGCATAAGTCGACAA
Organism: Norana najaformis; assembly: GCA_964023275.1. Classification (NCBI taxonomy): domain Eukaryota; kingdom Metazoa; phylum Annelida; class Clitellata; order Crassiclitellata; family Hormogastridae; genus Norana; species Norana najaformis. The sequence continues at coordinate 50,283,799 of OZ029914.1, forward strand.
TTTCTGAGTGCCTTGAAGCTAGTCGTAATCGTAATCCCAAGATTTCTACAGCGCCCAACGAAAGCCACGTCACGGGGATCAGCTTATTCACAGGCGCTCAGTCACAACAAAATCGATAGGCAAAAAGGGTTCGGTTCCAGGTCAAGATCCAAAAGGCAGGCAGCTACGGTGGGTGGTGTTTGGGATTGGAGCGGATAGAGAGATCTATAAGAAGAAGAAGGGGTGTCAGGATAAGACCTATGAAAGAGGAATGTCTACCTGTGCAGCACTTCGTAACTGACTTAATATTCGTGAATAAGCTCAAGAACTATGAGAAGTGTATAGCTGTCTACGTTTCAAATGCAGAGCTCAGATCTCCTTTGCCAGGGTGCTAGCAAGAAGCGCTTCTGAGAAGTATTTAAAAGGCATCATAACACTTTTTGAACACAAAGACGTGTTGCTACAGGATGAAGCACTTCCACTTTGCTTACAATTCTCCGCTCCTAAAAATGGCGCCTAAATGCACTGCTGACTTTCACAAGTATTTATTAGCATTTAACAATACTTGTTTTTCAAAATTCTGATGTATTTGTTTCAGATAAAGCATAACACGTCGTGTAAGAAAGTATCGATTGAATTGTGAATTGTGATGTAACCCGTAAAAAGACATCATTTTAAACTGCAAAATACCTTGAAAGAATGCCGAAAAATTGTAGCAAAAATTTTCAGCAGTTCTAATTTTTATTTATTTAGAGAGAGAGAGAGCAAATAGCATGAATACCATGCACTGAGATAGGGACGCACTTAATGCACGCAATATTGCATAACACAAAAGCCAACCAAAAAGTGTAATCACGGACACGAAGCTTGCCTTATAACGTAAGAAAGTAAAAATTCTAGGGAAATTTTAAATTTTTAAACTTTAAAGCTTAGGTAAATTTGTCCTAAATAACTTACGTTGGAATTCACGAAGCACTTAAAAGTTAGCTCTTTTCGTATGTAATGTTTTCAGCTTCAGATAAAATAGGCTTCTATGCAGATAGGCGTTTAAAACTCTGCACATGTGGCCTCTTTGTTGAAACGTTCCTTGATATTTACACTACACAGGCCTTTAGACAACCAAATAAGGGCGTAAGCAATTTTACATAGACTCTGAACCTTTTGAGCTTTTGAATCATTGACTGTGGACGAAATTGTCCGATCGGCCTGCATAGCAATATTAGACCTAAACAAATAGGCCAGGACGAAATCAATCACACAGCCAAAGTGAGTGTTGCTTTAAAACGCGACAGCTATACCTCAAGGTCCCAAAATCGCTACGGCAATACTTGCACAAAGGGCAATCACCGTATTCATTGTAGTCACAAATATTTTGCTGTTATTTTGAGACATTTGTCATGCATCAGATTTTCTTTAGCGCTGCAAACTCGCTGAACACTAAGTGAACTGCATTCCTTTAGTGCCAAATGAAGTACTTAGCTAATTTATTTAGCGCCTTCAAAAGACCTTTCAAAGCAGCTTCTCGCCAAATTATGACTGATGATTTTCTCAGCAAGAAAAAACCCATCCGAAAGCGAATTAAGTTCGAATATGAGGAAGCCTCGACAGGATCTCGAACATAGAGCCTACGTTTTGTCTTGAATATGAATTATATGAATATTAAGAGATTAACGAGCCAAGCATAAAAAGTTGAATCAGAATTCGAATTTTGAATTCGAATTTTGAATTTGAATTCACACAATAATGAAATAAAAATAAAAATAATTTGTAATCCTAGTCACTAGCCTATTATTTCAGTTTTGTCTAAAGTTGTATGAGCTTATTTTGCAATAAATTTAAATTAAATATTAAACTTATTGTAAAATATTTTCTAATTCAGTTTTATATAGAGACGAAAACTAAGGCGACAGGTATTGTACATACGTAGGATATCGTTTGCCATAGGGCCTACCCATGCGTAGGTAAAAACTGCGAAGAACCTCTTGAGTTATATTGCCAAACTGCGTTGCATATTTGCATAAGAATAGACCTAGGCTGATTTCGTTCAGCCTGGGACACTATCTACTTAGGTATTATTTACAATATATTGTTGGACCTCTTCATGTATGTGATATTGAAAACGACGTACCTAGACAGTCTACCTTGATTTTGAAAGCGGTTGGCAGAGATTAAATAACTCAGAGATTAAATGAACGATAGTCGTCTGACGTGAGAAATTCGCTCTACGGATTGAGAAAATGTACCCCAAAGATTTAAAAACGTCTTGCCAACATCGACTCATCACAACTGTACTGATTCTACTTGTTACGGTTACAGGTATTCTAGATTCAATTGTTAGCTAATGATTCCTTGTTGGGAATAAATATGTTCCCATGTAGTGTCGGTTATGCTTCCCTTTGTTGTAGTGTTGTAATGTCGGTCCTGTTTGGCCTCCGATCTGAGTAGGATCGTCCGCGTAATGTATCGTAGCTGTCTGACCGACAGGTCGTCTGCGTCGACATGCCGGCCCACAGCAGAAAACGAACACCAGATTTGTAGATAGACATTTATTCGGGCAAAATATAGTCAGATACGAATCTTAATCTTCCTCCTTGCATAATTAAAGCTGGCCTTTATATTGGGCCTTCTGGACGGGAGTTATAACCATTTGGTAAGGTTATTCCAGCTTGCATTTTTTTGGGTAAGGGCAGCGGTTTGGCTAGAGATTCGTCACTCAAGTACTGGAGTCCGTGGCCTACGCCTATATACACAACATTCTATCTGCCATCTTCTTCTCTCATTCGCTCTCTCTGGCTCTCTGGTTCTCTGTCTTTCTTTTAGTCTCTCTGTCTCTCTGTCTGCAATCTCTTCTCCCACAGTACCAAGCCATCTGTCCACACTATACTACTTCAATTGGTAAACGCTCACCATCGTCGTCTGTGCATGTTCCTCTCTGGAGAATTGCCGTTTCCACAAAAAGTAACAGGAGAATGCCAGGAAAGACCTTTCTGGGCATTGCTAGCAGGGTGATGAAGCGATAGTTCTTGCAGTCCATGCGGCTGCCCTTGCCTTTGTAAAAAGGAAGATGATTCCTCTGTTCCAGTCACTCGGCTGATGAAAGGAATTTATCATTTTAACCACTTTTTCAAACATAAGAACACTTTCTTTGGTTATTACAATAGTGCCTTTGCAGTCTCAGTGGACAGACCTTATGCATATTGACCTGACTATGGTTTGAATTTGGTGCGCAATAGGTTGATGCCTTGTGCATTAGACACCGGTGTGAAAGGATTTACTAATTACAATTACCTCAGACATAGTTTGACTGTAGTATGATGTGTGATCATTCTACAAGTCTAATTTAAGCTGAAAGGTATTTGTGAAGTGAGGATAACAAAAGGCAAAAGACTCGACTCTAAATTGCCATGCATGTGGGACAGACAGAAATATTAGTACAGAAAGTGGAAAAAATTCCAAAAGCTTTAGTGAAATTATAAGCTGGCGGTGTTAAATTACTAGAACTATAACTATTAGTGTGAAATATGTTGTCCTCAAAGTCTGTTTGAAAGTTACCGTACGATAGTATAAATAAGTTTATACCTATAAAGTTAGTCAATATTTACATAATTGTAAATTTGATAACTTCTTATATAGCGCTTCTTACAGAACAAACTACTCATAGGCGCTTCCAGCGTGAGAGCCCCTGGGAAATAAGAACGTCTTTAAACAACGAGCTGATTGAGCTCTATCAACAACAGTGACCCTTGCACGAAGCGATAGCGAAAGTTTATTCCATAGAGATGGGCCAACATATATATATATATAATTTTCAATGTATATAAATTTCACATAAAGTTAGTTTCTGTATTACGCATGTGCGTAGTATTCATTTCAGTCATATGATGTTGCATTTATACACAGACACGAATGCTTTGTATTACTTCAACGATTTATGAACCCATTCAGTTACTTCATGAGACATGGCTGTCACCTTGGATTACCCTTCCTGCTTCGTCGAGTGTTCATAGTGAAACTGCTGTTTTATCGCTTTAGCCGTACAGCCGTTGTCAGTGTATACCTATCTCGGTGTGCGTTTTCTATCAGCACACACAGTTACAAGTCCAGACCTGCATGTGAAACAAACAGTTTAAGGCGCACACAATTTCACTTTAGCGCTAGCTAGTTTAGCGGGCACCCGTGGATCTCTACAAACTACAGCAAATCTGCATGATAAATGATCTAACTGAGAATAAAGCAGATAAAAAGTCTAAGGCACGTGCAATTTTACTTTATTAACAACCTCTGCTGATAAGCAATGAGCTGTTGTACTACAAGTTTTGGGTCAGCTATTTTATTATAGGATTATATACAACACTTTTGATAATCCGTCGCTGTTCAAAGGTTGTTGAAACAGAAACCTAGATCTACATATACAAAGTGTAATAGTTCATAATGAAACACAGTGAGCAGATGGAGCTCAAAATTATCATATGAAACTTCACAGGAGTATGATATTGTGCAGTTGATAATTTTTAATTTGTGTTATTTACACAATATAGTGAAATAAAACTTCTGATTCTTGGATAATAATTAACTTCAGCGTCTTCTATAGGAAAAAACTTGATTACAGAGATTTACATATTATCCGCCCAATTGCTTAGGCCTACAGTGGTACAATAATGTTCTTTAAATGTCTCTTTCATATAAATAAATACAAATAACCGCAAGATATTTTTCCGGAAATAGTTGTCCTTTCCTTATGTCATAGATTTTATAATCACCACAGAAATTACTTAACTTGTAAGGCAACACTTTTGTATCACTGTACCAAGAGTATTTTCTGCTCCAAATTACCAAAACGTCCTGCGTTCATTTGTCAAAATGCAACATAACGCATTAAAATTGGCCTTGCTGAGACTCACAGTCGCCGATAGCAAGCTATAAGTCGATTTTGATAAATGCTGTAACTTAGTTCACAAAACTTTGCCTCGAACAGAGCTAGCAAAGTGGGCTATATCAATCCTATCCCGAAAAGTTCGACGTTCAGCATCATATAACACAAAGCAACATTCACCAGAAATAGTCGAGGCGCACCGTATTAACGTCACTAAATGTTAACAGTTGCTTAGTAATGAGTTTTAAAGCAGGGTTTAGAAAATTAAAAATCTTTAAGATATGAACTTTTGAAATAATTAAATAAACTAATGTTGTCCTGATTAACTATTTAGTTTCAGTGAAATAAATTGCTCTGTTTCTATTGACTTGTTGTATTTACGTGCAATCGTTACCCTTGCAATAAAATATCAACTTATTATAGAATATGTCATAGTAACTTATGTCTGGCTAAATGCAACTTAATACCACTAATAAAACCCAGAGTTTACTATCGGAAGCAAGTATCTGTAAATTTGTGGTAATTTACTTTACTGCATTTACTGATTAGGCAAATTCCTATAATATTGCTGCGATTTGTAACAGTCTATGGAACATTATAGTAGGAGTGTGGTATACTTGGGCCTGTGCTGCTCTCCTCGTCTATTTCAGAAGCCATAGGTAGAATGGCTGCATGTCCACCGAGCTGACTGTATGCAGTTGGCTGATGAGTTATCCGACTATCCAGTAAAGAACTGTAGTCATCGCGGATCACCAAATGCGAATAGGCTTCATGTGTTGAATCATTTCTGTCACTGACTTGTGTCCCATGAGCATCGATGTTTAATTCCATATCCTCTTCATCCATGTCTTCCTCCTCTTCGTTCTTGTTCTCCCCTTCCACGGTTTCGACTGTTGTAACCGGATCTCTTCCCAACTGATTCATCTGAATATCTGCATCGCTGATGGAATCGTACTCATGTGGTGAACTAGGCACTTCTGTTGAATGTTCTTTGCTTGTATTCTCGCCTACGTATATGGTAAAAAAGTAAAACTGGAAGCTGTTCATAATGGCTTAGGTCTACTTAAAAACTAAATATTTAATCGGAATTGACACCTAAATTGTTCTGCCTAAGAATGGTGATAATTTGACATAAGTGGACAGCAGCATAAATGTCCTTTAACTATTGAATCAAAAGTTATTTTTTAATCAGTGGAGCACATGTTTTAGCAGTCAGTCGTAATTGTCTCTTCGTCTGCCTTCATATTTGTCTGACAAAGTTTAAAATCAACTCAAAGCATTAGTTTTGCATCTGTTTTAAAATCAAAAATAAAACACCAGTGAAGCTGTGTAAGGCTTGCTATAGAGCTAGTAACTAACGCACGGATCCCACCAAAGTAAGTAAGGACGTAAGTAAGTAAATTTTACTGGCGCTATGGAATTGACTAGATGACACTAACATACTTTGATTAATCTATACCTTTGAATGTGTTGCATTAGAACAGAAGCAACTACTCACAGCACTTTCGTTTCATGCGTTTTCGTATACTGGTCACAATTACCGAAATAAGAATGCTTCCGACGGCGGTTGCCACTGCCATACCGATAATAGAGTATTGACTAAATGTCCAAGTATCTGAAAAAGTTGCAAGTTCCTTCAATAAACTGCTTTCAAAGCTATTTTGCTTAACTTGTCAACTTTTTTGACTAGTAATTGGCTTCAGAGCATTTGAAGAGTGTTTGTTGAACATGTTTTTACCCCTACCTCCGAATCTCAAACTCAAGCTGTCATTATCCTAATGCCCGCATTCATAATCATAAGTATCATGATTGATCCCGGTATTGCTACCAATGCGGGCCTCTTTCAAATATTTACCACCTGCTATCTAGTTTCATGTGGGAGGAATTGCACTGAATTACCGATGCAAAAACGCAATGATCATATGATCTTAATGCTGATGCGCTAATGTGTTATATGCTGTGCTCCATCTTATCTTAGGGAACTATATGTATGTATGTACACTAAACTTGTAGAGCGCCTTTTAAGTAACTCACAAAGGCACTGCAATTTGCCTTTACACGCTGAAGCCCAACATGTGACCCTTGTTTCAGTCTCATCCAGACCTCGTCACAAATTTTTTCGCTCTGCTGCACAAGGTGATCTGATTGTCCCGCCTGCTCGAATTTCCACAATCCAGCATATAGCTTCGCTGTAACACCTAGCCTAAAACCTATGACATGAGCTCTCTGCCTCTTTCCAGTAAACACTTGAAAACCATTATGTTTCATTGGCGTTCAGTGTTGTCAGGTCTGCTGCTCTTATGCGGATTCTTTCTTGAAGAAGCAGTACACGAATGTGACATTACAGTTAGAATTTTTGGGCAGATCCAAACACAAATTCAAAGAAATCAAAGCAGGCTATACTATTTGGTACAAAAATTAAACTGGAAAATAGGAATATATCTAAACTGCTAAGTATTGTGCCTTTTAAGAACACCTAAGTCGACTGGGAATGTACTAAACACATCGAATTTCGTATTTATTCCTTGGAAATCAAATTCAATGTAGGATCACAATTAATGAAGAAAGAGAGAAGATCAATCTTATAGGTTCTAAGCGTATTTGAGCTTTATAAATGGCGCAATAAGCTTATATAATGTATGCATGTATACAAACGTGTTAAATATATACATACATACATATATGCATACATGTATACATAGATACCTATATGCATAGATATATACATACATACTTAAATTTTGGAAATTTTCTTTTTACACTCAGCATGACAAGAGTTGTTAAACCTGTTTGATCTATGACCAGAAATGTTATGTTGGCTGACTTGTAGGTTCTCACACCGACAATCACATTTTCTGCTTTGCATTGATAATTGAACTTCTGATCCCCTCTCTGTTTTTTGTCGATTACAAGAAGACATTCCTTAACCACCTCTTTGTCTGCATCAAGGTCTATCCAGCTGCATGACGGATTTGGGTTTCCATTGGCAACACAGTACAGTATGTCATTCGGTGAATAGGATACAGCAACAGGTGTTATCTGTATTTTCTGTGGACCAACTAAGCATTTAAACATTGTTACAGCAAAAAGGAACGACGAATATAACTAATTATTCAGTTTGTCTTTAACTTTATTTTCACAAATTATGTTAATGTTTGTATGCTATCACAGCAGAAAAATTAGCATCCTATGTCATAGCCTGATATAGTATATTGTGATGATGTGGGCCGTTGGTGTAAACGATGACGTCGACCAGGTTGAAGCCCCGGGAGTAAGATTTGATTATCATGAGCAAGGCGCCCATGGTCTCTCTGAAGGCTATGTCAGCGAAATTCTTCCCTTTTCAACTTATATTACTTTAACCAACGGTTATTCCTAAGATATACGTAAAAATCTTGAGTCGCATCTGCGGTCTCTCGACGGCTAGACTACAGTAACATCAGAGCACTCTTTCAGAAGACATGTAATAATGGTGTGAAGAAGATAGCATTTGGCGATGAAACGACAAGTTTTCGAACTTGTGCAAGAGTTGTTGGTTGAAAAAAGTAGTCTAAGATAAAAAAATGAAGAATTAGAAAGAAGACATTTTTCAGGTGTAATGGAACTAACAAATTTAAGGTCTACGCCAGACATTTTATCTGCAAAGAAGATCATTAATTTGTTGGCAAGCTCTTTGGTAGCCGAGTAGACAACAGAGGACATATTCAACTTATCCCTATGTAATAACTTATTCAATGCCTGTCACAAGGTTTTTGGTGATGCAGAAATTTCATTAATTGAATTAGTTAAATATATAGATCTTCGTACAAGTTTGAACTGTTGCTTAAACCTAGTGTGATCCGAGAGAAGGCTAGAGTGGCGCCCCATAGCTCCAACAGACTTTTGCGACACCTAGCATCAGAAGTGTCTTGGTTAAAGGTCCTTATGCTGATATGTTCTGTCTTAAGGAGCTACCGATGTGTATCTCAATGGCATCTGTTCCTGGCTGCAGATCTCTTTGCTCTGCAGCGCAAGGTGACTTTTTATTTCCTCTCCCGTACTTCTTCAGTGCAATGTGGAAGCTTCGCTGTGGTCGAGCATCGTTATGGAACAGGCTGCCACACAAACTGCAATATGTGCTACTTGTCATTTTCTATTTCGCCAGCAGTTGAAGGTCATTCTGTTTGAACATGGTCTATTGTTGTCAGATCTGGAGTACCTCTAAGTTTTGTGGAGGTCTATATAAATGCGCACTTACGATTACGGTTTTTATTTAAGTGGTAATGCACAGTAAACCGAATAAGGTGTATCGTTATTGTCTTGCATAGTAGCAGCATTCAGTGCGACTTCAAGACACAATCTGACGCCTTAGAATTAGAAAGCATTTTTTATCAGTGCATATCAGTACATGTCTGTAAATCTCTACTCTTAATAAAACTTGTACTAAATAAAGCTCCACTAAGGTTATTGTTTCAGTTCTATGAGAAGAAATGCATAATTAACCAATAATCTTACAACTGTCTTCTGGTATTCTGGTTATTGGCCTAATTATTGCTTGGTTTTGGGCGCTATCGGTTAATGCCATGTGCATTAGACACCGGTGCGATAGAAGTTGCTAACTAACACTGATATTATTATTACCATGAAAAAATGTTGTGGAGACATTTTGAGGCTACTTGAAAACAGAATACTCACATAACACATTTGCCGTATAGTTCCAAATAAATTTATATGTCGGCACGTTTCTGACTTGAGTTCTCTGAATTCCGGTTGATTGGGTAAAAGCTGTTTTGCATGTAAAAATGACACCATTGTCACCTGCATTGAGAAGAAGTGTAAGCGTAGACGCTGTATTCGTGTTATGTTGACTAATAGTGGATATTGTTGTAATATTTATTCCGTCGTTTCTGGACCATTCCATATGAGGTCTCCAATTTCCAGTGTAGTTGACAGTGCAAGACAACATAAGGATGTCATCTATTTTCCATTCATAATTAACCGAGCTTGCATTTGTGCTACATGATGGCTGAGATTCTAATTTAATACAAAATAAGTAAAAGGTTAAATGTTTCTTAATATTTCAATTACTGGTCTAATTGTTATCATGTGCTTCTATATTTGATATTCTTTGATTTTGCTTCTTATGTCTAGCTTTACCAACCCTGATATATCATTGTTAAATAAGGGAAAACCACCTACAGTTGTGTTCATACTTCTGGAAAAACAACAGTTAATACCGTACTAACCACCACGGTTCTACCCACCAAACATTTGGTATTTGTGGCATTTTGTCGTAAATGTTTTAGGGCTTAAAGCACAATAATAAAATCTTAGCCTACATTCGATCCTTACAATGCATGAAAATTGAAAACTTAATGTAATCAACTTGATTTTCGTTTGGAATAACTTTCCTTAATATTGCAAATGAAATGATATAACGGGAGAATCTACTTTTCATTATGATAGTTGTCTGTGGTATCATGGAAACAGTATAACGCTCATTTGACTATTTTATAAAATATCTGCAAAATAACAGTGCAGCTTATTATCCAATTATATGAAGTTTCTTTCACTCTGGAGCTTTAGACCTGCGTGTTGCTGCAGCACTTAAATAACAATTAATGAACATTTACTAAGGTAAAGGAAAATATGCTATGGTCCTTATACATTATGTTCGATGATTCAGCTGATAATTATATTATATTATAGTCATATACTTTAAACATTCACCTAAAAGGAAAAGTGTATCATTAAGCACATAAAATTATGGCTAATATAATCTAATGATTTCTATAGCGCCGTTATCATAGTGTCCAAGGCGTCAATGGTCGCCACAAGTCAAAATTACAGCCGAAAATCAGAAATCATGAACCTTTGGAGAAGCCGGGTCGAATTCCGATAGGTCAGAGAAACCAGAAGCTAGGCCGCGGTGGGTAAGCTAGCTGGAACAGACGAGTCTTAAGTTTAGACCTGAATGAAATCATAGAACTGACAGTACAAAAAAACTTGGCAGCGAACTCCAAAGCTGTGGACCAGCAACAGAGAACACTCTAGAACCCAACACTGATCTGATACGAGTGATAACAAGAGTCATATTGTCCATTGATCGAGTACAATATTTGTTAGTGTGACTACTAAGCATGGAACAGAGATAGGTTGGCTATTTTAAATGTAGTACTTTGTGAACTATAAGACAGATTTTAAACTGGATTCTTTGCTCGATGGGCAACCAGTGCAACGGATGCAATATTGTTGTAATATGGTGATACTTAAGTATTTTGCTATGGCTCTGGCCAGAGAGTTTTAAATTATTTGTAGTTTGTGCAGATCCTTCTTTGTGATGCCGATGAAAAGTGAGTTACAGTAGTCAAGTCTGCTAGAAACCAATGCAGTAGCCAGTGGGATAAAGAGAGAATGAGGCAAAAAACTGATTCTACGAATATACTCTATGTGAAATTGAGCTGATTAGCAAATGGAGCTAACGCGTTAAGAAAATGACATATTGAAGTCAAATATTTTGCAAAGATTCCGTGCGCATACATTACGATTGATAAGCAAACCATCCAAACGAATAGATGTAAGGTAATCAAATTTTACCAAGCTGTTGGTTTGTGTCTAGAAGAAGAAATTCAGTTTATTGATGGATTGAGAAGATTATTACTGGCCATCCAAGACTGAACATCACCAAAAACTGGTTAGTTGTTGGAGAGCAGAATTAGACGTGCAACTTTTGTATGAGAAGAATTGATGGGTATTATCGGCATACAAATGGTAGTCAAGAGAGCTGTAAGGAGGAGTAGTTTCAGTAAGTAGTGAGCATATTGCACTCATGTACAATGTGAAAAGAAGCGGATCCAGTATAGAACCTTGTGAGTCTAGTTAGGATTCAGATTTCCATATTTCAAATGCTCTCACCAAACACAATCAATTCTGACTTGAATTCAGCAATTGTTTTTGCTCCACCTAATTGGGGCATTCTCACCACACATCGATATGTCCCTGCGTCAAATGTCGTTACATTTTCAACTCCGATCTGGTACATTCCAGTGTTATTCCTAGTTATTGTGAATCTGGGCAAACTGTAAAACAACCATGATATAAAATGTATGCAATAAGTTGTAATTGTATTTTAAGATTTGTTGTAATGTAAGATTTATAAAGCGCCTCTAAGAGGATAAATTCAACAGAGGCGCCCTCGAACTGAACAAGTGGAATCACTGTTTAACAGTACAGTCTTAGGCGCCTGCGAAACCTTGAGAGGGGAGAGAGTGGAGTTCGAGTCGCAGATATGACAGACGGTTCCGGCAGGTGATGTCAACGTACGCAAGACTTTTGCTGGACTGGGACGCAGCAGTTCGCATACGAGGGACACACAATAGATCATGGGTGGCCGAGCGGAGGGTGATACGGCCCGCTAACGAGGAGACCGAAGTACAGAAATCCATGAGGTAAAGGGAAGCAGAGCCAGCAACACAGTTGCGCACGAAAGTGAGGATCTTATAATGGACACGCTGCTGGATGGGAGGCCAATGAAGAATGTCTCGAATATAGGACGAGATATGGCCATAGCTGGAAATACCCCAATGAGACGAGCGCAATATGAATGTCATATCAGCAATGCGCTATATAACCACTGAGTTTGGACTACTAAAGATGTTCTCACAGTCTAGCAGTTATAATAGTATTCTCGCAGTAGTAGTAGTAATATTAGTAATAGTAGTAGTACCCAATGTTTGACTTTCGATCTAGCTGTCTTAGTAAAGCTAATAAACGTGTTGAAGTAGTCAACCTCTAGTTTCATCAATAACACACACCAAATGTTACATTTGCAATGCGATCAATTAGCTATTTGGTGAAGTAGTAAAGTAATTTGTTTGATTTAGACTTTGTTTCTTCAACTGATTATAACTTTGGTTGTGATTTAACTTGAACACCATTGAACGGTGCTTTGTGCTGGCCGGCATCATTATAACGGCGCTATAATAGTAACTAGATTAGATTGGATTTAGAATCTATGAAACTTCCTATGATAGAATATTACAAATATTTTTGCAGAAAACTTGAATGGGATGTTAGAAATAATAATTTCGTAGTCTTTAAATTTTATGCATCTACGGAAAGTACAACATATTGCACAGTTAATTCCAGTAATTATTTTATATATAAATCATCTTTTATTATTACCCGATAAATCCGTTAAAAATAAGAATTTCTTTGCTTTCGGCTACATCCTGAAAATACCACAGAACAGAAGATCGATTGTTGTCCGTTCCACAAGACATGATTATAGAATTTCCAGTCACTGTTGCAACATTTTCAGGCTCATGGAAGTGAATTCCAGAAGCTAAAATAGATCTATATGCATCATCAAGTATAAAGCAAATACACAAACTGATTCTAATGAGATTGGCTTAGTTAAGATTGCTATATATTGGATTGGGTTGGACTAGATTAGGTTAAAATAGGCAGAGCAGATCAGATGCTTGGAATTTGTATATTGCTGGCTCAAGGACCTAAGAAATGGAATTGAGCCCCTCGTCTACGTCCCATTGTCGGGTATGGGGTGGTCCATATATGATGTCAGGAAGGGGTTATTTATCATATTTTAACAGTTTTTGATTCATTGATGTTACAAATTACCGTTTGAACGCCGATATCACTCATAGTTTACGATTTTCATATTGCTGGCATATGTCATTATATTAAGTTGCAGAGAAAAAATCTGAAACTGTGTATTCTAGATTTGTATAGCATCACGTTGGTGAGATAGTTATTGTTAAGCTATCAGGACGGTAGCTGGAATTGCATATACTGAATTTGAAAAAAAGCTGCTGTAAATCAAAATTTGTAATTCTTGCTACTGTTGTAGAAGAACAATCATTGTTTTTGGGCAATTTCAGCTCCCCATCTAAACAGAATCAATTAACTGCATATTGGTTGATCCTGGGATGTAAACATTGTTAAATCCAGCATTAAGTGCGATAACCCTTAGTTATGTATACAATTTTCAAACAGTAGGATATCGGCGAGACGGCAAATGCTCACGAGATCACTTGTTACCTAGTAAAATTTGAATGAATCGAGTTCAGTGGTTAGGATAGGCTACACAAAGAGTCAAACAGACTATGACCTGTGGCTTAAACCATGTCGTCAACCTGTGGTCGCATTGAGCCGCTACATTTAGGCTATCACTGGCTATTCTAAAAACTTGGAGCAATGCCACAAACCATTTAGCACGAGTATTGAACGCAAATTCTTTAAAAGTGCTTACCAAATCCACAGAACATCAAGTACAACGCAGTCGCCGGGGACATCTTTATGGTTAATATACATTCAGAACATGTTTCTCCGGCAAATTATCTTCTAAATAATCTGCATTTCAAACATCCTTGACGAATGGCTGTGCTTTAACGAGGATCAAGATTCATCAGCCAATAAACCATATTATCTTACCACGGGTTATAACATAGACTATAAATATATATATATATCAAACAACTGAATAACATTAGCGACATCTGTGCGTGTTGCCGCACATAAAACTGTTCAGTAAATGCCAGAAGTTGTGGAGTTTGCTTAAATTTCAATAAAATTATGTAATCCACCTGCTCAGTTGATGAAATGACGTTGTCTGTGTTTGTTATTTACGCTAAATTTGCTTTAAACGCGGGAATGTTGCAATGTTGTATATAGCAAAAGAGCAGTTATGCCTAACTGACCTCATATTTTTGATGTTGTAGGAGCACTGGGATATCTGACTCACGCTCCCAAGAACAGTGTAGTCTTAGAAGGAGGAACAACTGCGTTTACTTGCTGCTCTAATGTACAAAGTTTGCTCTTCTGGAAACACAAGCCTGTTTGGTCACAATCCACTCATGACATATATGATTTCTCCGGTTTATTGAATGGCTTTCTGGCAAAGGGTCGATTTAACGTAACTCGTAGCAGCAGTCCTGAATGTTACAGCCTAATTATTACAGATGTTAAACGGGAAGACGCTGGAACGTACACTTGCACCGATAATGGAGGATTGGGGCAATCTACAGGATGGGAACTTATCATTTTAGGTTAGACTGGTCTTGATAAGATTGCCTTTTTATGTAATGCTTTTGGGCATACGAATACTGACTTCTTAGCACATCTCTATCGATGTAGCTGTGTTATAACCAAATGTACCCTTTTTATGCACAACGCACAAACGTGCAGTATGAGACCTGGTCCTTACTCTAATATAATCTAATGACTTGTGTAGAGCCGTTATCGAAATGCAAGAGGCATCAATAGATTGTCAAGTGAAACTGTAGTCAAAAATTGTAATCCGCTAAGGAGAAGTTGGTCTAAATTCGACAGGTCAGAGACTCCAGAAGTCAAACTATGATGGATAAATAAGTAGAGACTTTTAAGTTTTGACTTGCTTGACATTGGCGAACTGATAGAACGCACAGAAATGGGCAACGATTTCAGAAGCTTTAGACCAGTAATTTCATTATCCAGACACTGGACGTTTGATGGTCCAAATAAAAAGAAACGTACGCATCTGCAAATCGCTTCTACTGTTCAGGTTAAAATTTATAATTGTGCTTACTTATCGCAATCCCAAACTCCAAAGCTGTATTGGTATTTAACCGAACTGAATAAAAATTTTAAAATAAAAATAAATATCACGTGCTATACAAATAAATTATTCATAACTGCATCAAAGTACTTGTATTACATTGACTAAAGATCACATTAACTTTTTCGTATGTTTCCTAAGATCAGATTAGTCCATAACTATGAACTTTTCGGATTATCATGAAATACTTCAGATACAAAATAAGCTTAAATCATTGACTTTTCTTTAACTTTCTCATATATTCTTCACGAATAAGCAAAATGCTGTTGATCTTCATATCTGTTCTTAGTGATGAACTACTCATAATATGCAGCTGTTTCTGTCAAACTTGCTGTCTAAACTCAGATAAAGACTAGTTGCATGGTTCTTAAATATATGATTATACCGGATGCAGACCAAATATGAATATTAATAATGTAAAAATTCATCAGGTGCACGATACTAAAGTCACTGGTGTCTTAATTAATAATAAACTTAAGTCGAATAATCACAATGACATAATTGCTTATAAGATGTCAAAGGTAATCAGATTTCTGCGTAGGGTTGGATATATGTGCCATGACCAACTCAAGTTATTACACCACGCCTCCTTCCCATTCCTCATTCCCATTTATTTCAGCTTAAACGCAACCCATCCTTGCAGCTCTTCTCCCTGCTCTCTCTTGTCTTCTGGCAACCGAACTTGGTTCTTGACAAGGAATCTTTGACAACCCCATTGATTTGACGCAATGCTCGTGAATAAGCTGGTACCCTGCACTCAGGTTTTAAGTAGAGCTTTAGAAATTTCGAGTTTACGACTACGATTAAGACTACGATTTTGGGAATCGCATTACAACACTTGCAGCCTTCATCGAATATTAAATTAAGATTGTCAAAATTTGCTCGCATCTTTGGCTTATTATGCCCCATAGGTGGCTGACCCCTCTCCTAGAAGGGATTAATTCCAATCAGAAGAAAGAGGAAGAAGAAGAAGAAGAAGAAGAAGAAGAAAAAGTAGAAGTAGAAGAAGTAGACCCCAATGGCTCAAGGGTCGTTGCTTGGATCACACAACGTATACTGTTAGTATCATCACTGCCCCTCCATAAAAATACCATTACCCACCCGGTCGTTTAATTTTGACGCCGACGCTGTTCCTACATACAGTTTGTAACGTATCTGCTTAAGACTTTAACAACTCTGCTATGCCCAAAAGCTTCATTTTTATAAGAAGTTTGAGACTAAAGCTACTCATCGTTTTTATAAATTACATTGAATCCAACACTTGATCTAGCAAACTAAGGTCATATTTCGATATCTGTCGCGGTTGTGTTACACTTATCTGCTGTAAGTGACCAAGCTTCAATGTCTGCCGTGAGTGATCACGAGTCTCACCCGGCTAATGGCTCCTAGAACAGTCTATAAACACACCTGGGTGCTAGGCCAACTCCTCTCCTATTTCCACATGATGTATTGCATGCAAAGAAACAACTAAAAGAAACAAATAAAAATATACGATGTTGATAAACTGAATCGATGATGATAAAAAGAAAGTGGGTCTTAAAGTTCACTCAAAGTCCTATAGATTTAACTGACCATTGCATGCATTAACCTCTTTCAGACGCGCCAAGTTGGTCATGTCCACGTCCCTAGATCAGTATTATTAAGTATTCAGTGTTTAACCACATCACATGGCTGCCATGATCGTTAACGTCGCCTCCTGAGATAGTCCTAATACATATAGATATGCAGCTTGGAACAATTCAAAGGTATTCCTCTGTATAGAGCTGTATTTGTGGCAAACGGACATTTGTGCGTGTGACGACATAAGACATTGTTGTCCTTACATATCTGGCATCTGCATCTTCAGTGTGGCAGCTTGTCAAAGTGTAGACGATTGCGTTAATTCACAAACTGTTTTAAGCACGTGGAACATCAGAGATCATGAAAACGAATCCAAATCCGTGGCCAAAACTATAATCATTGTGTTTGATAAAATTTTCATTAGCTAAAACTCTATGTTATGTATTGCAGAATCTTTCGAATGTCAAGAAGAGAATGGTAAAAAGGACTACATGGGAGTCAATAATTTCGATTTAGCACAAGATGTCATCGCCATTCTGTGTATTTCCACATATAATGGCAATATGCCCGCAAAGTCAATATGCGAATGGTCTTCTGGAAAGGAGCTACACAATAAATATCAACAAGTCACGAAAACGAATACAAGCATGACTTTGAGAATTCAAATGCCAGCTACAAAAGAAATGAACAACAATACGCTTTACTGCTACGCAAAGATTGAAATGGAGTCCAGTGAAAACCAAAATCCGACTATTTGGAAATCTACAAAATTTAGAATAAATTGTAAGTATTACCAGGTTGTAAAGTACAGATTGCTTTGTTACACAGTCTCAACTAGTATACATATTACATAGTCTATTATTATTCGGGTATGAATGTTGAATCATAATCGTAATATAGAGATTTCTGCAGCCCCCAACAAAAGCTAAATCACGGGAACCAGCTTGTTCAAAGACGTTCAGTAAATATGAAATCGATAGGTGGGTAAAGAATGAATATACTTTCATGTCAATTAGATATAACTTTGAAACATCGCATTAAAATGACAACCTTTCCCTTACATAGCATTTCCGAACTCTTATGCCGATTAGACCAAGAAAAGACCAAGATATGTAGAAACAGTTAAATAATAAAGAAACAAAAGGCAAGAAAACACGAAATGTTGCTAAAGCCCATCTTTCTGTACAGATGAGAATGCTGGACATGATAAAGCAAGATCAGAAGTACAATTACCTATTAACAGAAGTAAGTTGCAAAAAACGTGCAGGAATCTGAAGAGGACAAAAACATGAAGTCGTCCATTTGAACGAATCCTACACGAGGCAATACATAAATAAACAAAGGAAACCAATTCTACTCTATACGTGCACATAGTCAAGGACGAAACTTATAGACTACACAAATGGCCCAAAAGAATGACGATCACTCATTCGCACCTGTCGTTGCCAAATTACTGGTAATGGGAACAGACCATGATGATGATTATGAGTCGATTTGTAGAGTGCCAGATAATGAAACTACATGCACCGCAAATACGCTAAAGTAGCTATTTGTACGGTGACATAAATAGACGAGTCTTCATCATCTTTGCGAAGCTCTACAGTGATATTTCAGGATCATGTATGATGTGCGACAAGCAGAGCATTCCATACTGCTGGGAAGGATGCGCGACTGTCCAGCCGGTCTATGCTGGACCTTTCTGCTCACATTAGGTCGAATTCTTTAGCAGAGGGCAGTCGAGATCGTCCCGTTACCAATGAGGCAAGCACACGATCTTCCGCCAGGTACGGTGGTGCTTGTCCATATGAACATAAACCAGCGTGGTCGACTTAAAAACATTATTCTGGAACGAGTTGTGCTGAAGATGACGAACAACGACGGGCGTTGATGTCCGCGGTTCGTGATAACACCACCGTAGTTGGTAGAAGATGTAGTCTCAAGCGTAGGTAGATATGATCCATCAGGTTCGTAAAAGTGTTCGGAGAGAACAAAAACATCTGGAACGGCTACATCTTGTCAAGTTCTGACTGAGTAAAAGTGCCACGAAAGGCAACCTGGCATTAAAACGCTAAATTGCAATTGCAAGATGTTGCAAGATGTAACTGCTTTGTTGTGTCTCCAGAAGTTTGAGTTAGTCACTTATCCAAGTCCGTAATGAAATCGAGCCCATTGCTATTTACTTATAATACAAAGGTTTCCAATGCCAGCGGTACAAAGCGGTATGTTGAGAAGTGTTGACTGTACTTGGCATTTTTCTGGATGCCGCCGATTCTGCTGCTGCCCCCGTTGCTATAGCAGTTGCCTGCAAATGAGATGAAGCCACAATGTAAGTTACTGTGACATCCCTGATGAGGCTGCGGCTCATACGCCAAGGGATCAGGGTGAGCCTATACGGTCTCTTATCATCTGTTCTGGACAGCCTGTGTGGCTCTTTGACAGCTTGAAAGTCAGAACATGTTAGGCTCAGACAGATCAGGGCATTAGGACAGCATTCTGGATGCACGGCCAGGGGCAAGATCGCAAGAGAGGCCATGCGAACCGCCCGTCGTCCCTATTGATCCTCAAGAACAACCGTGTGGCACACATATGCTTGCCCCAGGCGAAATCCGACAGCAATTCATACGGCCAGTCGCAAACCACTAGTCGTTATTGGTAGGGCAAACAACCAGTCGTAGGCATCGATATATGTGGCGCCAAGTGATTTCAACTTTCTAAAGTAGAGGCTTATCTCAATAAGGTCTTTTTTGGCGAGGTTATTGTTTTGGTGCAAAATTTGGCTTTCAGCACACCAGTGATGTACCAGAGCTTCAAAATGTGCGAATGGTTTGGCCTGCACATTGCCCAGCATGGAGTACTGGAAACGTGGGTGTATGCAGCTGAAGCCAAAAAAGGCAGGAAGCGCAGGTGAATGCCAAATCCTCCAAGCTTAACCGGAAAAAGCAAAGGCCCTCACGTGAGAAAAAGTCTTATTTATCCAGGAGGGGATTATCAATGCATGGGCTGCATCGAAGAATGTGTAGTAGTATCGGACAACTGGGTTGACTTCTGAGGAGGATAGAGCATCGCGCTTGTCGATTCTTCCTAATATAGCAATTGCTAAAGTAAGTTCCCTTTAAAACAAACCAAGAGAGGTTCCTAAATGGGCATGGAGCACGTAGCAAGCAGACCATTTCAGGCCTAACTTTTAAAAACTTTGAAAATGTCACTAGTTACCGCGACAGAGAAATGCGAGATCATCTGGCATTTGGAGCGATTAAGACGCAGCCCCCAATGAACTACGTTCTCGCTTAGTCTTCTATGCATCTTCCGGCATAATGAACACTTCTCCTCAGAGTAAAGGTTGTCAAAGTATCCAAAAACTAGACAAAGAACAGGTTCTGCAAAACTGATTGCAATTGAAGGCAAAAAGGGGCGGACCGAATAGATCACCCTGTCGTGTCCGACTTGTGACAGAGGGGCGAATTGGCAAAACCGGAGTTCAGAAGCTGCAACATAGGCAAGACACGAAAAGGGTGCTAATTCTGGTAGGATGTAACCTATTGCGGTATTTGCAAAGACAAGACTGCTGAAAGCATTAGCAAACTTCTCGCACAGACAGGTTTGAGTGAGTATACCCGGTTTATGCGATGCAGCAGTGCATGCGTCTAGGTGCGGATTTTGATGGTTGATGTTAAATTATGGCGCCCCATCCTTTTACAGACTGTTCTAGAGTAACTGCTCCAAAGAACAGAACTTGTAAGACCGTAGGGTTATGAATAGCCATAAGAGTCTTATTAGTAATGATGGTCAAAAGCCTGTCCAAGCTTGGTCTGGGGACTTTGGGAATATTATTATTATTATTATTATTATTATGAAACAAATCTATTGTGTCACTTCAATTATGATACAAATCTATTGTTGCTGGAGCAACTAGAGCTGCTGTGGCGTCCTGGTTGGTACACTGGAAACAGGTCGACTAGCTGCACCTCCGAATCGCGTGATCTTGTCTTTAAGCGCCGTGGTGAAGAAGCAACCCTGAGTTAGCGGTCGCGTAAGTGTAGAGCGTTCTGTGGGCGTTTCTTCGATGGGGCGCAAGAACTTCCGGTGTGGATCGGACGAACATCCAGCACCACCAACTCCCTCCTCTTCATCGCCGTCGTCGTCTGCTTCGAAAGCGCCTGCGTCGTGGGCTTCGCTGACCCGAGCGTCGACGTCTCCTCGACCTCGACCCGCCGGCTGACCTTCGACAGGCGGTGTGGCTCTTTGACCCAGAGGATCGGTTGGGGCCCGTCGGCTGGGTTTCGACGACCAGTTCCAGGTTCTCTCCTTTTCTTTAATCTTGGCTTCAGGCACGGTGATTGTTCTCTGGAATTGCCAGTCTTCGCTTAAATCTGGCTCCAAGAATGTGCCATTAAAGGCAATCGCGTTAGATCGCTGGATGGCAATGGAGAGGCGTTGGAACAGGAAAGAAGTCTCCCTCTTATCTCCCGATGCTTGAGTTAAATGGCGTCCGATTTTCTTGATGAGGCTGAAGCCTTCCTGATTTATGGGGCCTAGAGTCTCGAAGGCCAGAGGGACGAAGCAGTGTGTCGAGAGAATATCACTGTATTTTGAGGTCTTTCGTTCTGCTGCGATCACTTATTATTATTATTATTATTATTATTATTATTATTATTATTATTATTATTATTATTACTATTATCGAAATGACAGATATGCGAACTTATTATTATTGTTGATATTATTATTATTATTATATCTTTACCCAAGGTATGCATGATCCATCAGGATATAAAAAAATTCTCCGAAGAATGAAAAATCATCATCATCATCATCATCATCATCATCATCATCATCATTATTATTATTACTGCTTGTATTAGCCCTACTATCATAACTTTCTCAAATGCACATTGAATTTTACTCTCCAAAGTATTTGCAAAGTTTATTCTACCTTTTATAGACAGATTCCTAATTTGCTTTAGAATTATATCTTTAACAGGGGAACATTTATTCTGAAATATTGTACCACAATTTCAATTTTGCTATTATTTGTGTATCCATCTAGATGCCAATTTCCAGCACAAGACAGTATCAAGTTGTAGTGGTGACGAATTGTCTCTGGACTGCAATCCGCCTTGCAAGGCGAGTCGAATTACCAATGGATCGCACATTTGCGAGATTGCATACCCAAGTCACACCGTTAAGAAATTTTACGTCTTGCTACAAGACTACAGTAAGTAAATGACTTATACAGGAAGAAAAACAAGAAGTTCTTAACGACTATTTGCTTTCCTAAGCAACAGTTTGCAGCAAATGTCATTCTCAGCTGCTCTTGAGGCTCGAATCGCACGTGAGACTTTCTGTGAAATTAGTTATTCTTCCTCGACTTTCATACTTGCAGATAATATTCTACGGTTGTGGAGCCTTCATTGCTTTGTTTGCCAAAAGATTTAACCATCCCAGGGTAACATTTTAACGCGCTTCGACTACTGTGTTTCCATCCTTGCAGGTCTGTCAAAGTTCAACATCCGCAAGATTCAGTCCTTCTTATCTCCGCCGCCCAAGTACTGGCCAATCTGCACAGGTTTCTCTCACATCGGATTATGTGAGGGAAACGCTCCTTTGGCTTACCCGTAGATGAGATAATAAAGTTCAAGATTCTCTTCCTGGGGCTGTTCGGTTCTGTACCCGTATACATCAGGGAACTCTGTGTTAAAGTTTAGAATCAACCAGATTGGCTGCCACTGCACTCTTCTGCTCGTGCAGATATGCATTTGCCAGTTTTAGTTTTCACAATTTTATTGCCAAAGGAGCCTTTCCGCCTACTTAGGAAATCTAAAACACGTGATTCATAGCGACAAGCCTGCAAGGCGACGGCTTCCTGAAGGCTTTTAGACTACTGCGCATTTCACCACAGTGATAAGTAAGCTTGCGTTTTAGTTAATCTTGTTCAGTGTATCTTTATTACACTTAAAGAATAATAATTTTAAAGGCTTATATGTTATTATGAAAAATTTAACGGTAACGGTCATTTTTATAATCCTAACAGATGAGCCTATCAAAGAAAATGGTGTGCCGATCGCGACTGTAGTGCTGGTTACATTCGGTGTCTCGGCAATTATTGCTATATCTATGGGCATAGTCATTTGGCGTTTAAAGAAGAAGCATGGTAAGATTTTAAACATGATTCAGAGACCTTACGAATTTGCCAATCGGTCGAGCTTCCAATAGTAGACTCGATTTATAGCGTAGCGTTAATTCACTCGACTGGTTGTTGTATAATTAATTAAATTAACAGTTAAATCGCGAGAGTTACTTCTATCTCCAATATAAAACTTCTACATGCGAAATCTATAAAGTGCTATGGTCAGCAATGATCCACGACATTTGTAACTCAAGCAAACAAATGAATGAGTAAACGACAAATATCATTACTTCATGTCGCATGCTGCATGTTCTTAATGCATTTGCGACCTTCGCATATACTATACATGTAAGTTCGAACTTGCCGGGTCAGCAGACAAGTTCAGACAAGAACATGAGTCACCGCTTGCGTCACAAAAATATTTCACGGACGTTTGCAAAACGCTTCGCACTCCCTACCAATCACAAACATATGATCGAATCGTGATAGCCAAACGCACCCAGCAATCGCAGACACGTGCCACAGACGTGTCAGACAAGTCAAAAATTTGATGATTTAGTGACGCTTACTTTATTACAAATTCCGACACCTGTAGACGCGTTGCTATCCAGAACGCCTGAGCTTGTCTCAGAACATTTTAACTCATCAGCGGAAAAATTCCGCTCACACACGATTTTAAATTATCAAATCTAAAGCTATATCTTCAGCATAAGACCACACCGCTATCAATCAGATTTCATAAATCCTAATCGATTTTGAACGTATATTTATTTGAAATGACCCTTAAATTCTTTTAGTGTAAAAAAAACTAAAATGATTGTTAACGGTAACACAATACAAACGACACATTTGAAGCAGCAAATATTAAGCGCCAATACTTTCAGACATTATCAATGATCAACAGCAGAAAAGTTTTTAAAGAGTTGGGGCTTTATATTTGCTGTTTTAAGCCACACATGTCATTCCATTATATTGCCGTTAAGTCTCATTCTTAAGCGACTAGATTTTACGCTAATATTTACTGCTTTATTACCATTAAGATATTTATTAAGGCAGTGAGCAATGAGAGGAGAGCAATCCCAATTCCCTTGCAGTTTACTAGGTCGGGTATATATTGGAGGCGTATCCCATCGAAACCCAACACGGTCCTGGTATGAGAGAAAACAAGTCTTAGTGTCCACTGGTCGAGTGCAAAATTTTTTTGGTATGACTGTTGAGCATGTTGAGTGATATGTTGTTACTTAGGTGTTTTCATTATAGTTCTAGCCAGAGAATTTTGAACCATTTACATTTTGTGTAGATTTCTTTGCAATGCCGAAAAGAAGTGAGTTAATGTAGTCAAGCCTGCTGGAAACCAATGCATTAGCTAGTCAGACCAAGTTAGTATGAGGCAAAATAGATCTGACTCTAAGAATATCCAGTAAGTGAAAATGAGCTGTTTTGCATATGGCGTCAACATGTTTAGAAAATGACATAGTGAAGTCAACTATTACACCTAGACTGCGTGCACAGTCAGTACGATTGACAAACAATACATCCAGCTGAATAGATGTGACATAGTCAAATTTATGGGGTTGTTGGCTAGTGCTAGAAGAAGGAATTCAGTCTTTGAAGGTTTCAGAAGAAGCTTGTCACTAGCCATCCAAGACAGAATTTGATCAAAAACTTAAGAAAGTCGTTGGAGAGCACGATTTACGTACAACTACTAAATGAGAGGAATAGCTGAGTATCATAACCGTACAAGTGATAGTCAAGACAGCTATCAGTAAGTAGTGAACCAAGTGGAGTTGTGTACAGTGTGAATAGGAGCGGTCCTAGTACCTTGTGGAACGCCACAATTCTAGAAAGTGGGCGCGGAAGAGAGTTGATTGATAGACACTGACTGAGTACAGGGTGGAGGTAAGATGCAAATCAATGGAGAGCGGGACCGGAAAGACCAAACCACTGTTCGAAGCGATGAAGGAGTTTGCTGTGATCAACAGTATCAAAAGCGGCATATAGGTCAAGAAGAATGAGAGCAGTAACTTTTTCTTGGTCAATGGAGTTGATTATGTGATTGTAAACGACAAATAGTGTGGTTTCAGTGGAAAGGTATTTGCGATAGGCAGACTGGAAGGGAAGGTACAGGTTATGCGATGGAAGATGATTACTCAGACGACTTGCAACTATTTTCCCAGGATTTTGGAAAGAAAATTGAGAATAGAGATGGGTCGACAGTTTGATAGATCATCAGAAGAAAGAGATGGCTTTCTCAGAAGAGTGTAAACCACGGCATGAGCGAAACAGATGGGAAAGCAGCCTTCAGCAAATGATAAGTTAACAGTGGATGAGATGATGGGGCCCAAGATATCGAAGCATTCTTTTGGAAGGGCGGTAGGACTAACGTCCAAGATACATTGTTTATCAGAAGATGCTAAATGGGATCAAGAATCTCAGCCAGGGCTGTTGGTTGGAATAGACTGAGACCCGGTGGAGGAGATATGGGATATGATAGGGCACTGGAGGAAGAAAAGTTAGAAAACTTAAGTCTCAGGGTCGAGATCTTGTCAGGAAAGAATTGCAGGAATCTGTCAGGAAGAGAAGAATGTGGAGAGGTGCTAGGTAGTATATTGCACTTGTCACGGTGCAGGATCTTGTTCACCGCTTGCCATAGCACTTAGGAGAATGGGAGCACACAGAGACCAGATTAGACAAGTAGGCAGATTTCGCCGCTGAGACAAGTTTGCGGACATTACAACACTGGCGCCTAAATTTGAGGAGGTGGGAAGGAGGTAAATGGGAGCGTCGCCAACACCTCACAAGCCGGTAGTGCAGCCTTCTAGCAGTGGCAATGTCTGAGTTGTACCAAGGTTGGGAAAGTCGCGCTGCAACTCTCTTAGACTTAACCGGCATGAGCTTTTCCAGAATTTCAGATAAAGTTGAATTTTGTTGAGCAGCAAGTTCGGCAGAATTTTGTGCTGGGCACAACCACAGAGGGGAAGCAAGAATACTAGCTTTGGAACACTAGTATCGTCAAGCATTTTCCAAGGGCTGTAGCTGATGAAAGAGTAAGTGGGAGGTGGCTTATGGTGGAAAGAAACCTGAGTAGTAACGGCAGTATGGTCGGAAAATATGACTCAGAAGGAGAGATATTCTTAACAGCAGAACAGCTGGACCGGGATATAAGGAGATCAAGAGTATGACCCATGAGTTGGAAAGGTGGCTTGCTGCATAAGATCAAAGAGAGAGAATGGAGATCTCGGAATTTTTGTGAAGCATAACCCAGAGTATCCATATGTATATTAAGGTCACCCGTTATAATAAGTTCTGAGGGAGAAGAGACCAGGAATTCAAGCAGTGATTGGAATTCAGAGAAACAGGCGGAAAGTGAAAGGAGGGCAGAGGCAAACATTAAAGAATATGAGGCGCTGATTTCCAGAGTTGAGGGTAGCAATAAGGCTTTCAAATGATTTTGGAGTTGGAATGGGTCAAGGGAAGCAAGCAAGTTTCAGGTGTGATTTGTGGAGAAAGGCAAGTCTGCCACCGAGTCCATTCAGCCGAGGTTCATTTAGGAAAGAAAAGACGAAGGAATTTTGTCTGAAATAAAAGAAGTTGTGTCAGACTGTTGGATCCAAATTTCGTTGAGAACAAGAATATCTATTAGATTATCCGCGATGTAATTTTCCAGACAGAGGGACTTATTACCGACAGAATAGACACTGAGATGGCGAGGACTAAGCTCAATGTCACCAGAAAGAAGCACCAGAAAAAAAACTAGCAACAAGTATTCGTAATCTCGAGATTTCTACGAGATTTCTACAGGGCCCGACGAAAGCTAAGTCGCGGGAAACAGCTTATTCACAAGCGCTCAGTCAAAACAAAATCGATAGGCAAAAGGGTTAGGTTCTTGGTCAAATGCCACGAGTCAGAGACTCGGACAGCTACGGTGGATGGTGTCTGAAATTGAAGCGAGAACAGAAAGGAGAAGAGGAAGACTCAGGATGAGATTTTGGAAAAGAAATGTTTTCAGTTTAGAGTGAAAGACCAGCGTAGAAACTGAAACAGGTGGTGTTGGTGAGTTCGTATGATGAATCAGATAATTGTCGTAATTCTGACGGGAATTTATTCTAGATGGGTGGGGCTGCTATGACTATGTAGCTGTGGCGCTTCCTATTTTTTGGATCCTTTGGCGATACAAAGATGCTTTATAAATCGCTAGAGACGCCTGAGAAGCGCCATGCTTCAATATCGATCACATATTGAGTGCATATTACTCAAGCATCTGTTCTTTCGTGTGATTGATGTAAATGCCAGGCTCGTTTACAGACAGTCACAGAAATAGTTTTGGTGATCTATATTGTCAAATTATTCTAAATAAATGTCCATAACAATCATGTAACTTGAATGCCTAGCTACCTAACTATGGCCATCTATACTAACCTATGTATATAATTTATTTGACCTCTTCCCACGCGTATTTCAGTCTGGATTCCACCTTCTTTCCAGCTCCTGGGATGAGAGTTCACGGATTGGAAACTGATTCGAAACCGTGCATTTTCCTCTTGGCTTTCGATGTTTCGAAGATGGCGATGTAGCCGGTTCTTCCTCACGAACGCAATATATCAACGATTGACGAATAATCCTTCATAAGCGTTTCTCGCGATCAGTTCGCTACCTTTGCTCTTTCGTACGGTGACAGTTATACCAAAGATTCGCAACTTTCGATAAACTATACGTGTTTAGTTCAACAATTATCGTTGCGTCGAAGATTTTGTAGTTTCTCAGTCACGACGTAGGCAACGGATTGTAATTGTAATTGTAATCTGACATTTATAAGGCGCCAATTCAAGAATAGACTCATCAGAGGCGCTCCCGACCCGAACCAGTGAGACCACTGTCAAATAATACAGACTTCAGGCGCTTGCGAAACTGCGGAAGGGACAAACTGAGGAATGCAAGCCGGAGCCCTCGGGAAAGGCGATTCCAGCTATTAGGTCCAACATAGGCAAAGCTTCTAGACTGCGCTGTAGCAGTGCGAATATGAGGGACAGTCAGTAGTCCAAGGGAGGCCGACCGGAGAGTGCTACGGCCTGGAACCAAGGAGACCGGAATGCAGAAGTCCCTAAGATATGATGGAACAGAGTCAACGAGACACGCATAAGCGTTAGGATCTTGAACTGGATACGCTGGTGAATGGGAAGCCAGTGCAGAGTGTCCCGCATAAAGGAAGTTATATGGCCATACCTGGGGACGCCTCCAATAAGACGGACAGCAGCACTGATAACAGACTGAAGCTTTGAAATATTGGTAAGTGAGAGTCCAGCAAAGATAGCGTTGCCAAAGTCCACCCTGGTGCAGATAAGGGCATGAATTAGAGTAGTAACGGCATGAAAGGAGAGGGAGCGGCGGATTGTACGAAGCTAACAAATGTGGTAAAAGCATGAGCGGGAGACATTGTCAACATAATCGGTCAAGGAGAGTTTCCGGTCCAGAACAACCCCAAGATCACGGACTTTGGAACAGAATAGAATGTCCGGAAACCTCTGGCGTAAGGATGATGAATCGATCTTAGAAAGCTGAGCACGACCACCAAGCCAGATGAACTGGGTCTTAGCACAGTTCAGTCGGAGCCGATTAGAGGACATCCAGAGACCAAGCGTAGATGTTGAGTCAAGAATCCTCTCAACCAGAGAGGAAGCCGCTTTCGCTGGGCCATGAGCGAAGGCCTGAGTGTCGCCTGCATACTGATGGACAGCAACACCCATGGGAAGGAGATCCCGTGCCAGGTCGGCAGTGTACAGAATGTAGAGGAGAGGGGCCAGAACAGAACCCTGAGGAAGGCCAGAAGGTATAAGGGACCAGGCGGAACGTGTAAAACTTAAGATAACAGAATGAGAGCGGTCTGAGAGGAATGACTGAAACCAAAGAAGGGCAGTATCGGTAATGCCAAAAGATTTTTCTAGACGCTCCAAAAGGATAGAGTGATCCACATTGTCAAAAGCAGTACTGACATCATAGAGGGCAAGAAGAGTAACCTGTCCACTGTCAAAAGCTCCAAAGATTATCTCCAGAGATCGATTCTTTCGCCCGATTCCACGAACTTTCGATCGGTGAGTCAATGGACCTCTTACTGTCGGATCTATGACTCAATTAACCGCGAGTAATACAGCAATTAATTGCCTTTAAACTACTGAAAACTCGTCTTTTCTTAACGAGTAATGTGCAGCCATTTTAACGGTCTTTATTCTACCGTAGCTCGACACAAGACTGACTATTTCCAACGTTCTGTCGTATAAATACCCATTAGTTCGTATTCTCTGAAGCGTGACGTAGGCATCCTACGTGGCAAAAGCACGATCACTGGATCTCGTTTCCATGATAAACAGCTGTTTGAATTTCAACGGCATCTTTCAATTCTGCAGATTTACCGTCTGTTTTAATCCAATTGAACGACTGACTTGCTCCGTAACGCTCAGCCAATGCCACCCAAACGCCCAGCTAAACTGCATAAAATCTAACTATCTACTTAAGCTGGCCATTTATTAATAATAAAACCCTACCTATTCTGTAGCTGGCTGGCTAATCTTAAATGTAGATCTTAATTAGGTACCCTAACTAGTCTGTACACTAGATTTCAACAATACTAAGTATATAAACGCAACGCAATATTATTCTAATCAAATGCGTAATAAATGGGGTTCGCTACAGTAGCGATTTCCAAATTTTAAGGATGAGGTGACGAGAGGGCGAAGAAGGGTTAGGATAGACGAGGAGTGGGTTGAACAGAGAAGTTGGATTGTAAATAACTGACTAAGGTAGGAGGGTTGGGATAATTGAAGTGTGTTGTAGGTAAGGGATAAGACTTTGTACTCTATTCTTTCAGGTATTTTAAACCAGTGAAGTGATTTGAGAACACGGATGATGTGGTGGTGTTTGGGAGTTTTTTGTGACAGCACGAGCAAGAGCATTCTGAATAGCTTGAAACCGGTTTACTTGATTGGTATCTATATTGAGGAAAAGTGAATTACAGTAATCAAGTTTTTCACGAACTATGGATGTGGCAATGGTAAATAAGGTTTTGAAGTCAAGCACAGAGCGGATTCTGCTTCAATTTCAAACACAATCCAACTGTTTGACTCCTGGCTCTCGACCTGGAAACGAACCATTTTGCCTATCTATTTTGTTTTGACTGAGCGCCTGTGAATAAGCTGGTAGGCCTAATGCATAAAGCAAGAGCGGGAAAGATGGGTGACATGATCAGAAAATGAGGCTTTGGTCGAATATTAACCTAAATTTGCCGACAGTAGAGTTAGTATCAAAGTTGTGGGTGGAGCCAGAGTCCAGGCTGAGGGAGATAGAGGGGTCAGGAATTTTCTTCAGCTGATCGCGTAGGCAAATAAGTATGTATTCAGTTTTAGATGGATTCAGGCACAAGAGATTAGATGTCACAAGAGAGAAGATGATCTATAGACTCGCTGAAATAATTCGGAGAGAAAGAGGTGAATAGTTGGGCGTCATCAGCCTAGAGGTGATGGTAAACTGAGGATGCTTTAATGAGCGAACTGAGTGGGGTAGTGTAGAGGATAAACAGAAGGGTCCAAAAACGAAGCCTTGCGGAACTCCGTAAGTGAGAGGACATGACTCAGAAGAGGCTTCTGAAGTTTTAAAGAAGAAAGAGCGGGAGAAGAGAAAAGACTGTATCCATAGGAGAGCAGTGTCAGCAAAACCAAACCAGGTTGAAAGTCGGTGGAGTAAGATATAGTGATCTATGGTGTCGAAGGCTGCAGAGAAACAAGGAGACAGAGCCAAGAAACCCGTTGATAAGAGGAGGCGGAAACAAGCTTGTTGTAGAGAGATGTCAGCAGAGTTTCAGTTAAGTGGCTTTTAGTAAAACCAGACGGGTGTGGGTAAAGGAGTGAGTTTGTAGCTAGATAATCATTGATCCGAGAGAGGACAATCCGTTCCATTATCTTGGAGATGGACGTCAGGTTAGAAACAGGCCGGAAGTTCGAAAGATTTCCTTGTCAAGAGATGATTTCACGAGAAGAGGGGTAACAAGAGAGTGTTAGGGGAAGGGGTAATTACACGTAGATAAGGAGAGGTTAACTATTTTGGTAATGATTGGGACAAGGACAGATGCACAGCCTTTCAGTAAGGAGGTGGATATAGAGTCAAGTTCACAATGTTTGTTAGGAAGAGCGTTTAATAGATGCAGTATTTCAGTCTCTGATGTGGATTCAAAGACAGATAGTGAAGATCGAGATGAGGAGGGTGGGCAATCATAATTGGGAAAGGAAGCATCAGCAGATGGATAATTGGTGGTTTTGGAAAGGAGAGAATGTAGAGAATGACGGATGGTACGAATTTTGTCAGAAAAGAAAGAACAGAAGGAGTCAACTACTAAAGAAGAAAGAAGATAATTTGGAAGTGGGCTGGATGAGTTCCGATGAAGGAGTTGGTTTATGGTTTTCCAGAAAAGGCGAGGATTAGACGATCGGGAGCGAACTAACAAAGAGTAAAATCTCTTTTTAGCAGCAACAACGAGGTAATGACATTTATTTGTGGCAGATTTAAGCGCAGACAGAAGCTGAGGATCACGAATGCGTTTGTAAGCTCGTTCAAGGCGTCGCCAGAAAGATTTGAAGGCCGAAGATAGGAACTGTACCTAGGATTGTTAGAGTGAGAGC
This sequence comes from Norana najaformis, assembly GCA_964023275.1. NCBI lineage: Eukaryota > Metazoa > Annelida > Clitellata > Crassiclitellata > Hormogastridae > Norana > Norana najaformis. The sequence continues at coordinate 50,315,598 of OZ029914.1, forward strand.
TGGATTTGGTAATAATAGGTGCATGTTTGTCAAGAGTCATGGAAAGGGTAGTATTGCAGGAAAAGAGAAGGAGCGTGTATTTAAAACGAGGTCAGAACAGGAGATATCTTGTTTGAAGGCTTCGATATTTATTGAACTAATGCGACTAAAAGAATGAAAGGCATAATCAGGACGGGGAATCGGAAGAATGCTAAGACGTGTAAAGATGGGATAATGATCAGATGGTGTGTCAAAACAGAAAGATGTAACAGGTGATAAACTGAAGAAAGATGTTGTGATAATAAGGTCAAGTGAGTGATTGTGAATGTTGGTGGGGAATTTGACATGTTGGACCAGATTAGCTGAAGATAAAAGGGTGAGGAATTCAGAAGCAAATGTGTCAGAGGGGTTATTGACACGTATACTGAAGTCACCTGTAATCAGAATTTCATGAGGTGTAGTGGCGGCAGTGAAAAGGATGGTGGTAAATTCTTTCAAGAAGACCGATTGAGGACTTGAATATGAAGAGGAGGATGGAGGTCGATATACGTTAAAGATAGTCAGATTTGTGTGAGGAAGTTTAAGCGTAATTGATGCACACTCAAACGAGTGGAAACAATAAACAGGTGAATCTAGAACTGTGGCAGGTTCTCGGGTCAGAAAGGCAATAATACCACCACTTGGGCCTATGTTGGAAGAGGTAGATGATTTGCAAGGTCGAGATGTACTGTAAATATGATGGCCTGGAGGAATACAGTCCTAATATTGAGCAAGAGTTGTGTTTAAATTGAACCAGGTTTCAGATAGTTTCTTGGGAATGTGAAGGATGCAGTAATGATCGAATATTTAGCGTGCAAATTAAGAAGCTGCTGTTTTCTGTATAAAGAATACTGTCGAGAATGCTGGAGGATGAAATTCTGAAAGGAAGAGGAGGACATGTAGGAGTAGGTGAGGGAAGATGACATGAATGAAGATCCAGTGGACCAGGATTTGGGTAGATATCCCGGCGAGAAAGAGCAGTATGTTGAAGATGCTATGGCGGGTGAGATACTGCGGTGGTCGTCTGAGAAATGAAATCAGGAAGAACGATAAAGGAATACGACGCATATGTAATTCCGGTGTGCTCTCGACCTAAATGCTGAAATGGAAAAATAGGAGCATGGAAAGCGAACAAACTGAAGCAGGAGAAAGCTTACCGGATTATTAGACATTACTGGTTGGATTTGGTTAAAGGAATGAGATTCACAAGCATGGCGAAATAGAATAAAGGATTAGTTCCAACAACGACATGAGGCGCTGGGTGGATAAACTGAGGACCCGTATACATGCAAATGTGAACAGAAGAGAGGGGCTGTAATCAGGCAGGCAGGCAGGCAGGCAGGCAGGCAGGCAGGCAGGCAGGCAGGCAGGCAGGCAGGCAGGCAGGCAGGCAGGCAGGCAGGCAGGCAGGCAGGCAGGCAGGCAGGCAGGCAGGCAGGCAGGCAGGCAGGCAGGCAGGCAGGCAGGCAGGCAGGCAGGCAGGCAGGCAGGCAGGCAGGCAGGCAGGCAGGCAGGCAGATGGTTACGGAAGATGGTGTTTAGAATTGGATTTTCAAGATAAATAAGGGGAAGAAGAGGAATCAGGATACACTCTGAGGAAGAGTTGTGTTTTCAGTTTTGAATGCAAAAATGCGCAGAGATTGGAAGGGGTGAAATAAAGGTTAGTTCGTAAGACTAATCAGACAATTGTCGTAATTCTGGCGGGAGTTTACTTCAGAAGGTTGGAGCAGCAATGGATATGGAGCTATTTCCAAGTTTCAAGAGTGAGGTGACGGCAGGGCGGCGAAGTGTCAGGGAAGAAAAGGAGCGGGTTCAGCGGAGTGGTTGGATTGTAAATAACTGGCGAAGATAGGTCTAAACAAAATTTTAATAACATTTTTTCAATATTTCACAAAAAACGCTATTATTCGTTTTCACTGTATAACACCTAATTTTGTTTGCTTCGTAAACTTGTAAATAAGTCTTTTGGATCCTCTATTTTATTAATAAAAATGCAATAAAATCCATGCATGCCAAAGTTTAACCAAATTTATTGCAATATTTTATTTACCTTTTTGAAAGAGACATTCCGGAAAACTCACATTTGACACCATACAAAATAAGAACTCGCTAAGCAACTCAACCTGAAGCGTGATGGATTAAGCATTAAATAATTTTTCTGAAAATCTCATTCTAGTTCCTCCTCTTTTCCTTATCTTTCTCACCGCTCCAATGCCTAACAGCACCAAGCGCAGCAGTCTTCCTGTCTACTTGCCTGATATTTTCATTTTGATTCGGAAACGAACATTCTTATATATGTTTTACCGATTTGCTATAATATTATTCACACATAACAATATATATACATATTTATAAAATCAAGTATTTATTACTTTGACCGATTTGCAAGGGTTATAACTAAGTGAATATTTCTTTTATTCTAGTTCAAACTTTCTAGAAAAACATTTGGAAACTGTGATACAATTCGAAGAAAAACGATGAGAATGAGAGCAGTCTTAATGCTGATTAGGCTGTCAACTGATAAGATAATCGCTCTCCAGTTGCAAGTTTGTGCATTATTGTAGTACACTTGTCGTCTGTATTTAATATTTTTAGTTTATATTTACAGCTCTCGAAACAACTAGAGCTTCACTTAAGCTGGAATTCCCCGAATCAGGTAAGCCATACTGAATGCGCATAGTTTGCACATGTAACTGCAGAATGACGATTTACAGATCATCGTAAGTATTGTGTTATTCTACGATGCTTTACATTGTCAATTGCTTTCGCGTTTTTTTAGCAAGTGCTGAAAGAATTAAACAATAGATCAAATTTCATATGTTCTTTGAAGGCTTGAAACCTCTTGACCTGGTTTGTTTGTTGCTACCACCCGTTAAAATATACTTCAGAGAGCAGATAGGTTTGAGATTGGCAGGTTGACTTTGACATAGGCCCCTATGCAATAATAGTTTCATTCTGTTCATACGGCACTATAGAAGACCCGAGCATCCGACGTCATCGAAGTTCTGTTCGTTCTTCTTGTCCAGTGCAGTAAACCACATCACATGGACTTCAGTGGATTTAGATTCCCCTGTAGACACCGGAGGCAAAGTTCCACGTGTCTACACTCAAACACGCAAACACGCCGGTACACACAATAACCTCTAAAATGCTTGCACTGGAAAATCGAAAAATATATGCAACCCTCAGCGCATTAGCCGATAGTGTCAACAAAACTGTTTTCAACACGATCTTTACTTATCTAATGACTTCTATAGCGCAGTTACGATGAAGCGTCCATATCTATTTTGCGCTTCCTTAATATTGTAAATAACTCTTTTGGATCCTCTGTTTTATTGATGAAAATGCAATAAAACATTGCATACCAAAGTTTAATCAAATTGATTGAAATATCTTATTTACTCTTTTGAAAGAGACATTCCGTAAAATTCAAATTTTGACAACATGCAAAATAAAATTCCGCTAAGAAAATCACTTCAGGCTTAAATGATTAAACCATTATAGAAGAGGTGCACAGGAAGAAGAAATTGGAGAAAAAAACTCCGAGGGTGACGGATTGGTGACAAAAGTTGAACCTTTTAAATCTATGTTATGCATTAGAGGGTAAATAAATACACCGAAAATGGGCTTAAACCAGTGAAAACTGGTCATATTTAAAATAAATCCGAAGCTACTCGAATTTCCTTCAATAACAAATTTAAATAAATTGGTTCAAATTTGTTCATAAAATGCACACAGTTCACACTCACTTGAATTGCTACGATTTGGTCTTAAATCCCAAAAAGTCACTTGATTTTATTCATCAGTTATCGCCGACTTCTATAGCGGAATCATAACACCGTAGCAATCGGTGACTTCTTCAAAGTGAAACTGAAATATGTTACAAGACCTATTGGTCAAAGTCTGATCTAAATTTGAAATGTCAGAGAAACTAAGGTGACGGGCTACTGTGGAAAAGCATGTTGGGAAAGATTGTTTTTGAGACTGAACCTGAACGAAAACAGGGAAGTTGGCGGCAAGTGCCAAAACTCAGTTAACCTCTAGGAGCGTTAGGCCTACAATTTTCATCTTGATTTCATATTCTTAAAAATCAACGGGTTTCATAGGCGTGTACTGCTGACAGAAGCCCGGGAGCCATGGCGCCAATGGCGCCGATGCTCACACAAGTTTTGGCTCTGTGACGCCGAGGCAGGATCATGCTCAGACAACTTTTTAGGGCAACGGAGATATCTACCTATGCCACTGAATAAACATTAATACTATAAAAGTATTAATGTGATATATAATCTGATATTACGTCACAAATTAATTTTATCCAGGTTAGGCCTGCGTTTGGCTGAGGTTGGCTCGCACAACTTTTAAACACTTCCCGGGCCACTGACTGCTGAATAATCGACAACTCTTTGATATTGAGTTTGCTCAGACATTTTATTTATTTATTTATTTATTTATTTAAAGCACTTGTAACGCGCGCAATGTCAGTAAACCTGAATCTGAGGCGCGAATGTATGTTCGTTAGGGGTCAAGATGGAGTCATGCAAAAGCCAGGATGAAGTAATGAGTCTTAACAAGTGATTTAAAAGATGATAGCGAGTTTGCAAGACGGGCCTTTTGTGGTAGACGATTCCAAATGCGAGGAGCACAACAGTTAAAGGCACGTGATCCTACAATTGTCCTGAACCTAGTTTCTTGCAAAAACCAGTATCAGAAGAACGCAAGAATCTTGGAGGGTGATATGGAATCAGCAAAGTATTAAGATATGATGGAAGGCCAGTGTTCTGAGCCTTAAAAGTCAAGATTGCAATTTTCAACTTAATACGCCACTCAACAGGAAGCCAGTGAAGTTCACGAAGGCGATCTAATGCATTTGATGAAGCAGAACATGTTACAACCCTAGAAAGAGAGTTTTGAACCCTCTGGAGCTTTTTTACATTAAGAGAAGATATACCATATAACACCGCATTTGCATAGTCTAATCGGGAACTTACAAGTGTACATGCCACGGTTTTAGCCATGTCATTAGTCAGAGAATGCCTGATGTGGTAGAAACAAGACCTACAAATCTAAGATACGTGTGAAGTCATTGTGAGCGAGTTGTCAAGGGTGACATCAAGAGTTTTGATTTTGTCTGATAGTGGGATTTTGGTTCCTGCAAGGTCAATGGAAGAATGTGAAGTGAAAGACTGCATACACTGGTGAGTTGTGAAAAGAATTGCCTCTGACTTATCTGGATTGATTGCAAGAACATTAAAGCAGAACCAAGTGTGAAGAGAGGACAAACAATTTTCGAGTTCAGTTTTAGCTGAGGAATCTGTTGCAGATAGAGCAACATAGAGTTGAGTATCATCAGCATATTGCTGGACCAATGTATTATGCGTGCGTGCAATTTGACAAATGGGCGAAATAATAATAGAAAATAGGAGAGGTCCAAGGACAGCACCCTGAGGTACATCTGAACGACAGGCAATAGGATCAGAGCGAGATGAGTTTATTGCCACTCGGTGAGAACGATCATTGAGATAAGATGATATCCAGTGAAGAGCAGGACCAGTAATTCCAAAAGATGTGTAGAGTCGAGACAGCAGAATACCATGATCTACAGCATCAAATGCAGCACTCAAATCAAGAGATATAAGAAGAGATGCTTTTGCCGGAATCCACTGAATTAAATATAATGTTGTGTGCTAGTAAGAGCAGTCAGAGTTGAATGATGTTTACGATAAGCCGACTGAAAAGGACTAAAATTTGGAGATGTTACATGCCCCTGAAGACGTATGAGGAAAAGGCGTTCAAGCAGTTTGGAGATATTACTGAGATTGGAAATAGGCCTATAATTAGCCAGAAAGTCCTTATCAAGATCAAGTTTTTTTAGTAGAGGTGTTACAAGAGCAGACCAGTCTTAAAAAGCAGAGGGAAAACAGGCTTCACAAAAAGAGAGAATAGTCAGGTGAGCAATGAGGATAGAAAACACATTTGAACAGGATTTAAGAAAGGAAGTTGGAATGAAGTCCAGTTGTGACGATTTAGATGGAACATTTCCGATGAGCCTAGCAACTTCCGGTACTGTAACGGGAGGTAAGGTACAAAACTAATTGCCAGGATGTGTAACATCAGGAAACAGTTTTGCCCTGTCTAACCCAGACCTACTCTTTGATATGGCAGACTTTAAGTTAGATATGTTAGCAGGAAAAAAATTTGAAAAACCTACACAGAGCTTTTTGTCTGCAAGGTCACTAGATAAATTGGAAGAACTGTTCGAGGAGTGAAGCAGCTTCTTTATGATGCTCCATCGGTCTTTAGATGTTTCGACAATGTCCAACTGGTTACGGAAGAACTGCTGTCGAGACGTTACAGTTAGTTTGTTAGACACCCTTCATGCTCTTCGGTAGGCGATTCGATCGCTTTCCTGCAGAGTTTTCTTCCACCGACGTTCCAGATGATGACGATCACGTTTAGCCTGCTTTGCTTCATCAGAAACCCATTTTGTGATTGGCAGGTCTTCTAAAGCAGGTGCGAACAGGAACAACTTTATCCAGCTTCCTCGAAACAACAGTAGAGAATTGCTCTTCAAAAGCATCTGCTGTCTGGGCTGGATCTGAAGACAGTTTAATGTTGAACAGAGCCTCCTCAAATTCGACTGGGTTGATCTGGTTGATTGGGCGAAAGGAAAAAGCAACTGGTCTGCTGGACGCACCCACTGCTATTGTAGTAGTGATAAGACTGTGGTCAGAGATACAGCCAGCATCACCGACCCGAACATTTCCAACTGTCGCAGGATTATAATAATTACTAGTTGTGCTGCAGTAGCAAGCAGGTGCGGGTACCTCAGAATAGGTATCTCTGAGAACCTAACGGCTCAATAGAAGTAGACACAGGCGAAAACTAGTCTAACGTGCAGGCCAGTAGGACAGGAACGACTAGCAGTACAGCTGGAATACATAAGGTCTGGAGAGAATTCATATGAGCGCCTGCCAGACACGGACAAGAGGTCAGTCAGAAGTCAGCGGCCAGAGCAGTCGGTCAGAAGTCAGCCTGTAGTGTTGCATTCAGACGCGCAGAACTGGCAAGATAGTCGACGGGTCGGCCGAACATTCGTTTAGAATAGACTGAGCTGAAAGTCCGGCAAGGCGAACATTCTCGTTCTGTGTAATGTAACTCTATCAACCTAGAAAACGTTTGGAGGACATTCGCGTTGAGAAGACTTTCGTATCGTAAAGACATGCATATCCAGAGAGTTGATAAAACTACAGAAGTTCCTCTCAGTTTAATCACACACACAAAAGAACTCTCTGACAGTACTGTACAACCACATGAGGATGAAGATAGATTAGCTTCTTTAGTCCATCTGACCAACGCCTGACTTGGCTCACCGGTTTGATGCCAAAACAACGTTGCTATCATTCCATCTCATTGCCAGCATTTCAGACTTCCTCTCTAGACGATAGTCATAAGATTCTCGTGTTTCTTTCCGTAACTCTTCCACTGATTTCAGAAGGCATTTTCCCATCCTGTTCACTCTTACAGCTCCTACGACAGATATATTCTTTTCTCTGAGGTAGCCCAAAAGACGAAGGAGGTGAAAAAGTGTCAACAAACAATTTGGCACTCCAAGATTTGCATCATACGATCCTTACGAACCTTGGTAAGGTTCACACTGAATCAGACAACCTAAACGCGACTTTAGACACCATACTTTGAATCTTGAGCTTATAGGTTTTTTACGTATAAACTGCTTTAAAGAATGACGGCCAAAATATATAGGGTACCATCGATTCATATACAGGTACATTCTGTTCAAGTGGCCAATTCTTCAGAAAACGTTTATTGTTCATGTTGAATAATAGACGCAATTTGGCCATTTTGTCGTTAGCTTCAAGGTTGTTGTTGTAACATACGTGCAAGAATTGTAACAATTCTTCGAAACGATTTCAGGGTAGAGCACTACTCACTGCTTCGTTGTGTCTTCACCGTTTTCTCAAAACATACGTCTGTTTACATCGTCAGATATCAGCAAAATTACCAACACTAGTCTGATTTCCGCTGAGGTTGCCCCCAGCTATCAGGGAGGTTGGGAATCATAGAGGTTCAATTACTTCATCAGCAAAAAATTCAAACAGCTGCTGGAGATAATTCTATAGTGTGAATATTCGTTTGAGATGCAATCCATGGCAGATCAGGATCTCGAAGGTCAGTTTTTACCCATTGACACTCTGATGACACTTTCTTCTTCCTATGATTTACTTTGGTTGCACAATGGGTAGCCACTGAAATTCTGGTCTGGTGTAGAGATGATGCCGATTTTCTTGCGTGTTTTTGCTGGAGGAACAATATTTTCTGCAGGCAATGATTGCTCAGGTTCATCGGTACTGCATTGGGCAAGCAATTCCTGATTATCTTCGGTCCTATCATATTCGTCTAAAATGCCAATGAAATTTTGCTCGTAAGTTGATACCGTTGTTGTTGCTTCTGCTTTTGCACGCAAGTAACTTCCTGTAAAATTATTATCTACATCACCGTCATCGTCTTCTGGTCCACTGTCTTCGTCAGATCGTGTTGGGTTTTTGGGTGGCAGCATAAATAATTATTAAATATGTTGGCATTTTGAAATTCGTCGCCTTCTTGCAACAAGCTTACGACTTCGGCAACTGTATATTTAACTAAAATTGCAAATACTGTCCATTCACTGCTTCTATAATATGAATTAATGTTACCAGTATGAGTGTAACCAGTGTACTAGAATTAATTTTAGGTCTAAACAAAATTTGAATACAATTTTTCTAATATTTCACAAAAATCGATATAAATCATTTTCACTGCATCAAACCTTCTTATTTTGTGCTTCCTTAAGAACATATGTGCATTGATTAATGCTGAAATACAGTTGTAGTCGTACTAATGGACACAAAAGTGTTTAACTAGCGCCTATTATTTTGACTAGTCTGTGAAGTACACGCGGCCTCTGGCACATGGCGTCCTGTTTAAAGGACAGTCATGAAATTATTTATAGCTGCAAAAGTAAACAACCTTGTAATCTTAGTAGTAATCGTAATCTCAAGATTTCTACGGCGCCCAACGAAAACCAAGTCGCGGAAACCAGCTTAATCACAGGCGCTCAATCAAAACAAAATCGATAGGCAAGAAGGGTTTGGTTCCAGATCATTTCGCAAGAGTCAGACAGGCAGGCAGGCAGTCAGACGGCTACGGTGGATGGTGTTCAGCATTGGATCTTCAGGATTAATAAGGGGAAGAAGTGGAATCATGATAGGATCTGAGGAAGAGAAGTTTTTTTCAACTTTGAGTGCAAGACCTGAGCAGAAATTGCAAGGGATGAAGTGCTGGCGAGTTCGTAAGATGAATCAGATAACTGTTGTAATTCTGACGGGTGTTTATTTTATAGGGTTGAAACAGCTATGGTTATGAAGCGATTTCCAAACTGTTTGAGAATGAGGTGAGGGGAAGCGGAGAAATGTTAGAGCAGATGAAAAGCGGATTGAACGGAGTGGTTGGATTTTAAATAACTGGAGAAAAGAGGTCTAACCAAATAACATTTTTAGAATATTTCAAAAAAATTCTATTATTCGTGTTTCCTGCATAAAACCTTGTTATTTTGTGCTTCTTTAACTTGTAACTAACTCTTTGAGATCCTCTGTCTTATCAATAAAAACGGAATAAAAACAATACATACCAAACTAAATTAAATGCACTAACAAGCATTAGATTAGGCATTAGGAAATTAATTAATTAAATATGTGCACATTTATATCCACCAACACAACATCAAATGCAAATTCAAAAGGAGGATCGCTACAACGCCACGGAAGCTTACCCCACTGACGCCTTTCAAAAGGCTGGTTGGTGCGCTCCCAAGCAAGTCAAAGAGGGTGTATGAAGTTCGGGAAAGGATACGTTAAACAATTCTTTGTGAAACAATGGGGTAACTTTACGAAACCTTACCTCATTGGTGCCGCTTGAGACACCGGTAAGTGCGCTCCCGGAAAAGTCACAACCACAAACTCCACTGTCTGGTTCAGATACGGCTTCAAAAGAAACAGATTTTAGGGTACGGATCTACTCTGTTGCAAGATCGCGAGACAGACCGATTCCCAATAGCAGGAAAACAGGAGCTTGTGTGAAGCTCGTGAAAGGATCCGTTAAGCAGGTCTTGCGAAACAAGAGCCTAACCCATCGGTGCCGATCGAATTCCTGGTCAGTGCGCTCTCGGGAAAGTCACAGCCGTAACATTGGCTATTCAGATGCCGCCTCAAAAGGATCCGATTTTAGGGTATAACCCAACCTTCGCGAGGTCGGTAGACGGACTGTTGTAGATGGCAAGAAGATCAGAGCTTGTGCGAAGTTCGGAGAAGGACATGGTGAAGACTACGAAAACCCACACCACAACGTTCCCAAGTAAAGGAAAGACTAAATCAGACGAAGAAAAGATCATCGAAAGTTTAAATCGCTCGAAGAAAATAACCGATATGTCAAATTCAGGGTTACCCTGATAGAGCAGAAGTTGACACGGTGAAACCGACTCAATATTTACTTGTCATAAAGCACAGCTCAGAGAACTGACTGAAATTTGAACGTAGGGCCCCTACGTTCATATGTCGGGACGAAGGTCTGTGTGCAAACAGCGAAACGTTCACAGTTCGAGTTTCATAGAGATTCTATTGGTACTTTCAAAGCAAAATTATTAACTATGTTGGTCGAGAACTGCCAACGAGAGGAAGTCCGTAGTTAAGAAGGGACACGAAAAGGGACCATAGCCGGCAAAGAAACGTATCCTGTTTTGAGGAAGGCCATCCTCAGGACGTTGTCTTTCGGCTATTGCGAAAGAGGCAGAATTCGATCTTGATAGCTCTTTACGGAATTGCCTCCCTTATGGAAGCTGCCAATCCTGAATCTTCCCTGGCACGAACGGGCCCTATGGGCAAAAAAGATACGGAGCGATCATTTTACATCGAGAGGGGCAGTGATGCGGGTTGCTCTGAGCATAGAACTTAGCGAAGTCATTTTCAGACCGCAACAGCCACAAAATCTTTTCCTAATAAAATCTAATCTCTTGCGTCTGAACCCATATAATCTACGTCAGTAATTCACAATTCATTCACCCCGACCAACCGATTCCTGAGCAGTAGCTTTACCCACAGGCCTTTCATTCAAAAGTGAAAATAATAATTTTCCCAAAAATCTGAATCCTACTCTTTTCCTTATCTGTTTCATCATTCCAGTGCCTAACGCCACCAATCGCAGCCGTTTTCCTGCCCAATGTTTTCATTTTAGTTCGGAACCGAACATGATTATACATTTTTAACCGATTTGTTTTAATAATATTCACATATAACAATACATAAATATATAAATACAAGTATTTATTGCTTTGACTGACTTCCATTTGTTATAATTAATTGTACATATCTTTCTTTTTAGATCAAAGATTCTAGAAAAACATTTGAAAACTTTAACTCAAACGAAGAAAAAGATGAGAATAAGAGCAGCTTGAAGGCTGATCAGGCTGTCAGATGCTACGTTAATCGTTCTCAAATTGTTAGGCTTTTACAATAATGTAGAGCAATTGTCGCCTGTACTTAAAATTTTTAGTTTGTATTTACAGCTCTCGAAACAACCGGCGCACCACTTTCGCCGAAATTAGCCGATACAGGTAGGCCATGTGCATAGTTTGTATATGTAACCGTAAAATGACGATTTACATATCACCTGAAGTAGTGTGCTATTCAATAGTGTTTTACATTGTCAATTGTTATCGCAAGATATTCTGAAAGTGCTAAAAGTAATAAACAACAGATCAAATTTCTATATGTTCTTTGAAAGCTTGAAACCTCTTCTGACCTGGTTACTATGTTGCTACGGCTCGAAAGAATCAATAAAACTCTGCTTTTCAACACTATCTTTCTTGTCTAATGACTTCTATAGTGCAGTTACCATCAAGCGTCAATGATTATTTTGTGCTTCCTTAACTTGTAAATAAGTCTTTTGGATCCTCTGTTTAATTAACAAAGATGCAATAAAACAATGCATACCAAAGTTTAACAAAACTGGTAATAATATTTTATTTACCTTTTCGATAAAGACATTCCGGAAAGCTCAATTTTTGACAGCATGCAAAATATGAATTCATAATCGCAATCGTAAATCCGAGATTTCAACAGCGCCCAGCGAAAGCCACGTCGCGGGGGCCAGCTTATTCACAGGCGCTCAGTCAAAATAAAATCGACAGGCAAAAGGGTGCGGTTCGAGGTCAAGATCCAAAAGTCAGACGGAGAGACAGCGTGGCAGCTGTGGGGGATGGTGCTTGGGGTTGGAGAGGAGGGAGAGATAAGAGGAAGAAGGGATGTCAGCGTAAGATCTGTGAAAGAGGAATGTTACAGCTTTGAGTGAAAGGCCGATGCAGAAATTGCAAGTGGTGGAGCATCGATGAGTTTATATGAAACCGCTCAGGAAATCGAGTTCATGCTTAATGGATTAAACGATTATCGAAGAGGTGCACAAGAAAAGGAACTTGAAAAAACTGTGAAGGTGGCGGGTTGGTGGCAAAATTGAACCATCCTTTAAAATGGATGCTATGCATTAGAGGGTTTGAATGTAACTAAATACACCGCAAATGCGCATTAATTAATAAAAAACGGCCTTAATTGGTCATATCTAAAAGCAAAACCGAAACTAGCCGAATTTTCGTTGATGACAAATTTAAATATTTGGCTCAAATTTGCTCCTAAAATGCACACAGTTCACTCACTTGTTTTGCTAAGATTGGGTCCTAAATCCGATAAAGTGACTTGATTTCATTCATCAGTTATCGCAGACTTTTGTAGCGGTATCATAGCACCGTAGAAATCGACGGATTCGTAGAAGTGAAATTGAAATCTGTTTCGAAACCCATCGATAAAGGTTTGGTCAAAATTTCAAATGTCAGAGAGACTAAGGAGACGGGCTACTTTGGAAAAGAATGTTGGAAAAAAGCATTTTTGAGACGGGACCTGAGTGACAACAGGGAAGATGGCGGCAAACCCTAACCTTAAGGAGCATTAGGCCTACAATTTCCATTTCAATTTCATATTCTTAAAAATTAAGAGGTTCCATAGGCGCTAACTGATGAATAATCATCAACTCTTTGATTTTTAGTTTGCTCTGACATATTAATGTAACAACCTTTCAGTTGTTCTACAAGCAGTTTCAGCGAAAAATTTATTATACTACTTTGAAATTTTGTTTTGATCTAACCTACTTAACTCTGTTCTGTTTCAGATCTCAAAACCGTACTTGCTAGAATTGAAGGTACTGATAAAAAACATTACAGTTGTAATCTCATTGTAAATAAGACGATTATTTCGGATCTTTGCTCACTCAAATAGTAAGTAGCCTAATGCAATCTCGTAAAAACTGGGTTACGGTGGTTTAAGAATAAGCAGATTTTCATTAAAAATGTTAGAAACATTAAATTTAAAAAATCGTAAGTACAGAAAGAGTTGAATGTACAAGACCCAAATACTTAAAGACAGCAATCACCGCTACAACGCTCTAAGATATAGAGTAATAAGTCAAGTTTTTCCCTCATTCATATGATAAATTGTACCCTGCATACCAACTATGCAATGGCATTCACGTGGAAATATGCATACCACAGGGGCACGGTAGCATATTAGATAAAGCGCTTGGCTTGTAACGCCGTGAGTACGGTTTCGATCCTCCTCCGAGTCGATTGCTGTGTGAATACCTTGTGCAAGTCCTTACTTACATTACCGGGCGTCATCGATTGATGCTAAGTCATTGGATATTGGCGCGTAATAGATGCAAAAATATATTAATAATAATATGAGCTGTAATGAAGACTCACTAATCTATTCTTGAGGATCGCACATGTCTAAACAAATAACAATAATAATTTACTAATCAGCAAATCCAGTCTAATAACTTGTACATCACCGTTGTAATAATGTAAAAAATTGGTCGCTTGAAATACAATCGCAGTCCAAAATTATAATCCTTTGGAGAAGCCTGGTAGAAATTCGATATAAGCCAGAGGAACCTGATCAGTAAGATTACCCGCGATCCCTGTTTTTAAAATTCAATGATCGCTCTTCTGCTCAATCTGATCCACCTATTTGGCAATACCTCCTACAATAACTATGGCAACTATTTAATCTATGCTACAGCTCAGCATCTCTTCTCCGCTTGCAATTTCTGCGCAGGCCTTTCATTCAAAAGTGAAAATAATAATTTTTCCAAATATCCTATTCTGAGTCCTCCTCTTTTCCTCATCTACTTCATCGTTCCAATGCCTAACAGCACCAAGCGCAGCAGTCTTCCTGTCTACCTGCCGGATATTTTCATTTTGATTTGGAGCCGAACATGATCATACATTTTCACCGATTTTTTAAAATAATATTCACACATAAAAACACATAAATATATAAATTCAAGCAGTTATTACTTTGACCGATTTGCAAGGGTTATAATTAAGTGCACATTTCATTTGCTGTAGTTCAAAATTGCTGGAAAACATATGAAATTTTTGATTCAAACAGAAAAGAAAAAAGCTGAGAGAGCAGTTTGAGGGATGATTAGCTGTCAGGTGCTACGTTAGTCCTTCTCAAATTAAGTTTTTACATTAAAGTAGTACACTTGTCGTCTGTATTTAATATGTGTAGTTTGTTTTTACAGCTTTATCAAGAGCAGAAGCTTCATCAGCGACGGGATTCGGCGATTCAGGTAGGCCCTAATGAATGTGTTTATAAATATAACTGTAAAATGTCGATTTACAGAAAATCGTAAGTAGTATGCTATTCTATGGTTCTTTACATTGTCAGTTTTCAGTGCAGGCTTTTTCAGCATGTTATAAAAGAGTTAAACAATAGCTCCAATTCCATATGTTCTTTGAAGGCTTGAAACCTCTTGAACTGGTTTGTTTGTTGCTACCACCCGTTCAAATATCCAGAGAGGAGACACGTTTGGGATTGGCGGGTTGATTTTTTCTTGCGGAAGTAGCAGTTCATCGGACACTACAGAAGACTCAAGCATCCGACGTCGTCGTAAAAGGGTAGCTCTGTTCGTTTTTCTTGTCCAGCACAGTAGACCACATCACATGGACTTCACTGGATTCAGATTCCCCGTAGCCACAGCATGCAAAGTTCTACGTGATTACCAGTATATGAACCCGCCTCGTTCTCAAGTCTATATTCACACACACACACACACACACACACACACACACACACACACACACTGTGACGCTTGTCTATACTTTACCGTATCTTTTTTTCAAATTTGACGCAATGGCGCTCCATGAATAGCTACAAACATTTGAGCAGAGCCATGTTACAACATCGATCTGATGTTGATTACGCCTTACTCAAGCACTTGTTCATTCACTCGACTATTCTAATGTCTTGGCTCGTTTTAAATAGTCAAAAAATAAAGTTCTGATGAAGGTTCTTCCCACAAGAGACCATTTACTATAATGCAGTTCCAAAAATTTCTAATCTTCCCTATCTAGGCCAACTAGTTACTTGACGTAAGAAATAATTTATTTACCTCCCTCACGCTTGAAGAAAATCTTTGGAATTTGACTCCGCTCCCAGTCTTTTAGATGAAAGTTAGCAGTTTGGTTTGTGATGCGTAACCGTGCATTTTCTTTTTCTCTTTCGATTTGCTTTCGAAAATGGCGTCGTCAACAGCAGACGTTGATTCGCACGTAGATAAAATCGCCGATTGATTCGCGATTTCTTCGTAGTAATTTACAATGATCAATTTGACAGCCCTCTAAGTTGTTTCGATGATAGTTCTACCGAAAAAAAACAACTTATCCTTCGACAACTTAAACGGATTTAGTGCGACAGCTTTGCGTTGCGATAACAGTTCACAATACCTTCAGCCACGTCTTGTCTACGGATTTCTTTTCACAGTTTTATCAACGCCCGAATCAATTAACTTTCAATCAGTGAGTCTTTCAGCTAAATCTGCCAAAATTATGACTCAACTATTTGCAAATTTCACGGTAATTAGCTACATTTGAACCGCCAAAGCTTGACTTTCACTCGAGAAATGTGAAGGCTATCGACACGGCTTTATCGTCACCAGTGGCCAACAAGACTGTCGATTTTCAACGGTCCCTCGCTTAAATACACCTCGCAGATCGTCTGCCAAACCGTGTCATAGACACTAAACTCGGTGAAGACGCGATCAGCGCATCCGTTCCAATGGTAAAATGTCGTCTGCAACATCTATGGCGTCTTTCGATTCTGTAGATTCACTGTGTATAATATTTCCATTGAACGCTTGATTTGTACTGAAACGCTTAGTCAAGGCAGTGCAAATCCCCATCTAAACTAACTAAATCTAATTAACTACCTAAGCTGGCCTTTAGTAATATTAAAGCCCTACTTACGCCATAGCTGACCGGCTAAGATTAAGCCAAAATCTAGTCATTCTGAACTAATTCTTAACAAACTTCGACAACTAGTGAGTTTAAGCCATATCTAGTCAAGTAAATATGTACATAATCACGATAAAATGCGGATTAAAAGTACGGCGCACCACACACACACACACAATAACTTCTAAAAAGCGTGCACAGTGAACTCGAAGAACATGTGCAATCCTCAATGTATTAGCCTACATAGTCATCAAAACTCTGCATTTCAATACTATCTTATCTTATCTAATGACTTCTATCATGAGGCGCAAAGTATAAATTGATGGTATCTCCAAGGGAACTCGCACTGAAATGTAATTCGTTGGAGAAGCCAGGTCGAAGTTCAAACAGGAAGAGAAACCAGAAGTCAAGTTACGGCGGGTCTGCAACCTAAAAGTTTTAAGATGAGTTTTAAGCTAAGATTGAAACGACACTAGAAAACCCACAAAACGCACATAACTAGGCAGTGAATCCCAAAGCCTTGGACCAGTCACCGAGAACACCCCAGCGCTCAACACTGTTCCGGTGCGTGGCGCAACAAGAGTCAAAGTGTCCGTTGATCGAATGCTATATTTGATAATATGAAAGGTGAACAAGGACCGGAGATAAGTCGGCTGATCTACGTGTAATGCCTTGTAAGCTAAAAACATTTTTAAACTGAGGGCTTTGCTCATTTGGCAGCCAATGCAATGAATAGATATATTGGAGTAATATGCTCATACTTAATTAAGAGTTTTTATTATGTCTCTGGCCAGAGAATTCTGAACTATTCGTGGATTGTGCAAACATTTTACTTATTCCATAATTGTTAAGTTTATTTGTCAATAATGTAGTACAATTGTCGTCTGTATGTGATACTTCATGTTCGTTTTTACAGGTGTCCCAACAACCTACGGTCCATCTTCGCGGGGATTATCCGGTTCAGGTAGGCCCTAATGAATATTCATAGTCTGTAAATGTAACTGTGAAATGACGATTTATGGATCATCTGAAGTAGTGTGCTATTCAATAGTGTTTTACATTGTCAATTGTTATCGCAAGATTTTCTGAAAGTGCTAAAAGAAATAAACAACAGATCAAATTTCTATATGTTCTTTGAAAGCATGAAACCTCTTGATCAGGTTTGTTTTTGCTGCTACTCGTTAAAATATCCTTCAGAGAGCAGAGAGGTTTGAGATTGGCGCGTTGATTTTTATATATGCAAACTCAGTTCTTTGTTCATTGGGCAACCAATGCAATGAATAGCTCTATTGGAGTAATATTCTCATGTTTGAGAGATTTTGTTATGTCTCTGGCCAGAGAATTCTTAACCATTCGTAGTTTGTGCAAGCATTTTACTCATTCCCTATTTGTTAAGTTTTTTACATTAATTAATGTAGTACAATTATCGTCTGTATTTGATACTTTAAGTTTGGTCTTTACAGTTCGCTCAGCATACGACGCTATGTATTTCATGGAATTACCCGAATCAGGTAGGTGCTAATGAGTTTGCATAGTTTGCAGTTATAGCTGTAAACTGAGGAACAACAGATCTTTGTAAGTAGTGTGCTACTTTTACGGTGTTTCTGAAATATCATTGAGCATTTCTTCTGAAAAGTGAGCTGCAGTAATCGAGTCGGCAAGAAACCAGAGGAGTTGCTAGTGAAATCAAAAGAGTTTGAGGCATGTAAGATCTGATTCTGCAAATGTCCGTTATGCACAAAGTCCCCTATTTTGGACACACACTTTAAAGTTTGACAAGTGTCCAGGACATAACAATTATTTTAGACATGTGTACAGTTTTATACTAGAAACTCTAGCGCAATGATATTACCCATGCAACTAGTGTTCATACGTAACCCGAAGTTTAGTGGGCGCAGGGTAGCTTCCACTGTTTTATTCCATTTGTTTCGGGGGCGTCCGACAGTTCTCTTCCAAACTCTCTGAGGGTCAGAAATCATCGCTCGCAAGGCCCTGGCATGGTCCTAGTCACCTACACAGCGCGCGAGGTGTCCACACAGCAGTAATCTCCTTGTTTGAATCAAATCCGACATTGGAATGTGCATTGTGCGGCGATATATTTCTGCGTTGGTGACATGCGCTGTGTAGGGAATGCGCAGTATCTTCCTTAGGTACCGCAGCTGGAAGGAGTCGATCTTCGTCTCCAGGTCCTTGGTAGGCAACAATGTATGTGCCTTGAACAGGCGGAGCTTCTTGTCCAGCTGGATGTTAGTGTTCCAAATTCCTCGTTGTAGGCTGCTCATGCAATCCCGGGCGATGGCTATATGCCGCCGATTCTCAGGTCCACTGCCGCCATCAGCCTCAACATGGGAACTGTAGTGAAAAGTTGTAAAAACAATGGGGGTTTAAGTTTTTGCATGTTGTGGACTGTAATATGTCGGATAATTTAGCTTATGTATTTGTGCAATTAATTCGTACGGAACACTGGGGAACAGTTAGGCGAGGAAGTCATTAACGAGAGGCGGATAGGACGCCCGTGATTGACAAGTGGAAGTAAATGAGAGAGAGAGATAGAGAAAGAGAGGGGCGGAACAGAGGGACGCTGATCGGATGGCGAAAGGGAGAAGTTGGATGATTGACAGACGAAGCAGAAAGTTAAAGAAGGGTGCGAAGCGAAGAAGGCATTCGCTAAGTAACGGTCAAAGAGGCGTTAGGTCTGGAGAGCAGAAATAAAATAATATTGCATCTCTTAAACAGCCACGCTAGATTAATAGACCGATGCGAATCGAAAGACTCTGATTTTGCTGAATTTGCTGTATATATACGTGTGAAAGAAGTAATCGTCGTTACGTCTCTGTACGGTCGGACTGATCCATTCAAGAACCCGCGTGCTGTTAAAGACCTAAAGTCCCCGAAGATAAAGCCTCTGATCAATAGCACCGCTCGCCACCATATCCTGAAAGGAGACTTGTGTTCGCCAGCGACCCTTGATGCGCAGGACTCACAAGCAAACTCATCTTTCAGTACAGGAACCCAGATAGGAAAACTAGTGAAACAGCTGCACTTGTTTTCCCGCAACCCACATATAAAGCGGTAATATTTGGCATTAGTTCACTGAATTCTGAATTTGTCTTTTGGCACAATTGACCTCAAATCCGAATTGGTTCATTATCTCCAAAGACGTCACCAAGATTTCAAGCGTCTCGCCAAGGAGAGCCACGTCATCGGCATAATCCAGGTCAGTAAACCGCTCCAACACCACGTATGCACATGGTTGTCCTTGCTTCACGGTTTTTTCATGATCTTATCCATTGGGCTCAGGAACAGGTCTGGTGTCATTCTACAACCCTATCGCACTCCGCTATCCACCCTGCACCATTTTGATGTTAAACCACCAATGCGGATTGCACTCAGAGTGTCTGTTTGCAAGTTCTTCATTAAGTCAACAATATTCTCTGGCACCCTTGAGACAGGAGTAACCTCCAGATGGCATCATGACCAACTGAATCAAAAGCTGCCCTCAGATCGACATAGGCAATTCTTAGCGGCAGTCGGAATTCTCTTCTAGTTTGAATAATGCTTTTCAAGGTGAATATGCGATCTGTAGTTGACCATCCCTAATTATATTTCGACTCTCGGTTCGCTCCACAATGTAGCGACTGAGCACTATACCCTAATTAGCAAGTCTCCTAGTTCTCCTTAGCCGTGTACTCCAACTCATCCTTCATTGTAACAAACAAGGTACAGTCGAGAGGCAGAGGCCTTTTATATACAGAATTTTGTGACAGACAATTTTTCTTAGGCACTGTATCCGGGACAGTTTATCATATCACTCATACATACATTTGCACGTGCATCCATTAATCCATCAATCCATCCATTTATGCAAAGTTAGAGACATACATGCATGTGTGCATGCATAAGAAAACATACGTGCATACATAAGCCGTGCATATATACATACATGCATGAATAGAAGCATACTTACATATATAATACTTACTTACTTACATATATACATACATAGGCCTACGTATTACGTACATGAATACATACACACATAATATGGAATCATTAAGCAAGATGTTAGCGTTGATGTCAGTGCTGATGGTGATAATAATAATGATGATGATGACGACGACAAGGACAACGAAGTGGACGGTGAGGAAAGAATAATTTCACCGTATTTTAATTTTACAGATGATGGACAGATTTCGATCACGGAATATGACTAAGAAACCTCGCCTTATAAAGCGAAGAGAATGAATTCGAGCCTCCTCTGATACGGTTATTGTGTACTAACCGCAAGAAAGTCTCCCACAGTTTATTGCTCATCGCCATCGATTGATGTTTAATCATTATACAGTGGCGCTTGATAAATGCATAAATAATAATAATAATAATAATAATAATAATAATAATAATAATAATAATGATAATAAACGTTTTTCTGCATATTATGGAAATATTCCCGCATCATCATCATCATCATCATCATGCTCCATGGGTCAAGAGCCCGTAGGTGTCCACTGCATGCATTGTCACTTGTCTCCACAGTTCCCGATCTTGTGCTGTTCTTATCAAGGCGTGCAAGTCTTGCTTACACCAATCCCTTATATCATCTATCCACTCCCTATTAGGTTTACCTCGTCTCCCATTTCCACCCATAATTCCCGCATCAGTTTTCTGAAATTAATTGGGATACTTGACACGTGCGGACAGCATTAAGTAGCCTATTGAATGAAATATTTAAATTTTTTATATTTGTCATAAAGTTATTATCTTATGATATATATTCAAAACTATTATCTTACTTCCAATGAGAAGCTTTAATGTTATTGCATAATTGTCTAATTGATGTCTGATTGAAACTATTATCTAGCTTTTAGTGATAGATTGCAACTTTTTCTACTGTGCTTGCAAAATCAATAAATTAAATGTAATCAAGAATTACAAATGCAGGCCTAAGCAATGAAAGTGAAAGAATAATTGGCGGCGGCATCGATTTGTGAAACTGACAAGCACAGTCGCACAAGAGGCCAACCGCCATTTTTAATTGGCCAACACAGGCCTTTGACAGGTGAACTGGCTCCTGATTGTCGGGTCAGAGACTTACATGTTCTCTCGGCAGAACAGAGAGATCTTGGATTCGGTGATGCAACCGCAAGCCAGGTTTTTTGGAGTAGCGTCGAACTTTCACCACTGTGAGGTTCTGCAACCAACAACCAGCCAGCTGCTAACAAATTACTGTTCTGCAGAGATTTTGCGCTTCTATGTAAGGGCGTAATTAACGCAGCGTCATCTACAAGGGAGTACCAGTCGGTGAGCATAGTCTACAGTCTGTCGTCTTTCCTCGTACTCAGTGCAACCTTGGACCACAGGAATTAAAATAATTATGTTGTCAAATCCCAAGCCCTATTTGGAGTCCTTTGTTTGGGTTCTACGTTTGCGCGAGAGGCCGCCTTATCTAGCTATTTCGGAGTCATTTGCTTATAGATTAGCTTTTTGATATTGAACTCTTACATAATTTTGACTAACAAGTAGAGCCTTCAAAATGTTCTCAGATGGCACTATAACAATGTTAAGTCATATAACATTGTATGCATATAATAATACATATTCATACCTCAAACTAGAAGCATGTATAACTTTCTTGTAAATTAAGAGAGTGTGCACGGTTGTCAGTTTCAATTACTTCCGTAAAGTGACCTATTATGTTTTCGCTTGTAAGCTATGTCAAGCACTAATTAACTAGTTACTTGATTTAGTTGTTATATTAAAAAATAATGCATTTGATTGAAGTATCTTGTTCATTTCCGACAAAATCACCCAGAAATGTTCCCTCTTAATTGTATGCATGCTTCACTGCATCATCCATTACAAAAATCTGCTTTACTAATACACCTGAACTTCAGTACTTTCTTAATGCGTGTTGTGCCACACAGCTTTTTAAAAGCTATAGATTAGATCCCTTAGTGTAATCGTATTCTCGAGATTTTTGCTCCACCTAAAGAAAGCTAAGTGGCTGTAACAGCTTGACATGTTAGTCGTCTCACACTTTAACCTCGGCATATGAGGTCAGGCGTGTAGCCAGCCATCTTCTTCGCCTTTAGATTTCCCAGATAGTTTATTTACTCATTTAATAGCTGAGTTCGCTATGTGGAGCGGGAGTAATATTGAAATAATTTGTTCTACCTAGATGGGATAAATTAATAAATAAATAGCGATCATGCTACACTTGTATGAATGGAAAAATCCCTTATAAAATATTGTTATGAAGCTTTGTTAAGAAGTTCATTGTAAGCGCTCAATGCAGCGAAACAGTTGACAAAACGAAACGAACCTGGTTATAAGAAAATTGAAAGGCACGGATAGCAAGTGACCCTAAGATCAAACAAAATTCAAGGCACAAAACGTTGTGAATGAGTTGTTTGATCGACTACTAGGTAAGGTAAGTAATCACCAATCTGGGGTCCTCCATCAAAGACATACGGAAAGAGGGGAGAGAGGGCTCCCCAAATGCGGACAAATGCGGACAAGGGAGTGTGCCCAATACGGGCGACAGCACCTAACTTGGGTACATAGAGTTGTTTCAGTACAGCATGTTCCTTAAACACCAACTTCAGTTAGAGAGTATTCCGTTTCTACTTCTTTATATCAAATTAGAGTCCTTTTGGTGGGCGTGGTAGTGTCAAAGTACCCAACCCCTTAGCACAGTTACCCCTACACGAACAATAGGGATATCTAATCTAGGCCTTAGTACTCCGTTTGAGTGCCGACGTCTGCAAAGATTAAGGTGGAGGAGTGTAATGCCAAATGCGGACAAATGCGGACAAGGGTAAGGGATGTGGTCCAAAGTAGGTCATTTTTGCAGAAGTTCATTATAGACGACCTCATTTGCACGTGCCTTTCAGCATTACTCCTCACAAGTATGGCCTTAGAGTTGTATTAGAAATTTTCATCGTGCCAAGTACAATCTTTGTAAAATAATCATTTGCATTTTTTTAAAAATATTCTTTGTTTAAATGTAAACAATTACGTAAACAAAATGCTGCATTCTTTGGCGCATTAGGACAACATTTGCTATGAATCATACAAGATCCTGTTAGCTTATGCAGGTCTGCTGCTCATCCCAGCCTGTCTCATAGCAAGACACGATGCAGACTGTAGGCCACGGCAAGAATCTGCGTAACTATTAGCTAGGAGACTTCAGTAAAAAATATCTCGTCGCCTGGTTCATGGTCAGTTTAATTAACACGCGAGACATACAGTAGAATGACAGTTGAGTTGCCTAACAAAACGTATTAGGCCTACTTAGAAACTAAACAATGTTATTCCTTATTTACCTTGTTTTATGTTCGGTCGTCTTGTTCTATGTTCGACGCAGAACACCGGTAAGTTGCGACAATTCATGAGGTTTTTATTTATTTTCTTGTATTTGCTCACTTTTATTAATCATTTCATCTGCAAATCTTTGACTTTCTGAGCTTCCACTCCAAGGCTCTGGACTTTGCAGCCTGTTTCTGTCCGTTCTGCCAGTTCTCTCATGTCGTTGAGGTATCTCTCGGATTAAGTGATGTAAACTGTGAATGTAAACGTTTTTCTATAGCGACCGTATGACCTCGACCCTGCTCATTATTCAGTGAATTAATCGGGTGAGATCCTTCACCACCAGCCTTCGAAGCCTTTCTTTTGATACATGTAGCATCGTTGACTTATACTGGTTCTAACCAAAAGAATTTTATTTCTGACACGAACAAATGATACCATGTGCGTTATGATAACTGAGCTATAGGAACTTCAAGATTAAATTAGAGATAAAGCTAGTGCAAACGGTTAGAAAGTTTCATCCCTGCAGTTTTACAAAATTGTAAATTGTAGCCTCTTTTGCCAAAATTTGCTAAAAAATTATTTTATTTTTAGTAATTTAGTATTTAATACTGCGTAAATAAGGGTTTATGAAAACTAAACACCTGCACAGTAGACTTACAATTTAAATGGAATTATTTTTATAAATTGAACTCGAATTGACAAAAAACTTATGCTTTTTAAGACCAAGAAGCAAAGTCAGGCCTTTTGCTTTAAAAGAAATATTTGCTAAACCTGCCTGTAAAGTTGGCGTCTTTAATTCGAAAATTTCATAGTTATTATATTGTTTTATACAATATAGTTTTATATTGATTTGACTCTCAAACATAGACGAACCTCCATCTTTCATCAAGACTTCGCCGAAGCTTCTTTATTTCAAGTTCAGCGACTTTGTGAACCTTGACTTTAAGGCTGTGGAAAAACCGTCGATTAAGTAAGTAGGCCAGTTTTCCTTCAGACTTCGCAAGTTAAATTAATTATGTAAACGGTAAATGATTATCAATTAAGTCAGTTTGTTGTCATAATTTTTTCCCCATCCCACCATAGATCCTGCGTGTGAAACTGCGTCTGTCCGGCTTAGAGGTCATTTCCTCTGGCAGGCCCTTACAATTGGTTTCATACATTTGCAGTTGTGCGAGCATGTTTCTGAATATACTTACTCACTCTCTTCCGATATCATTTGAAATAACACTTCATAATCACGCCAAGTAAAAGCAATTGTTTAGTATATGTTCTCGAAATCTAAGTAGCATCGACAGGCACTTGTATTTATGCGAAATGCTTATTTTAGGTCTACTTAATTTTTGGTCACATATTTTACACTTCTCAAAGATGCTCCCATACCCTACACCTGGATATTTTCTACGCTTACAAAGGAGTATATTTATTAAAGAAAGCCCTCATATCGATGATGATGGCCTCAGAAGTCAAATCCAGATCGGCGACGTAATATCTATCGGTTTCGCATCACGGTCCAGGGTATCAAACCCCAACTGTAAGGTGAAAAGCAGACGCGCTAACCGCTTTGCCATCTCTACGCTTATCAAAATAACGCAATATGATGGGTAACTGTAAGATCCCCATTTTTTACATATAACCACTACACAGTTTATATCTGTACTTTTTATACCACATTAGCAGGTATGCCTGTATTTGGACATTTCTATAGCGCCTTTGTGAAGCTGTCAAACGAGCCGACTTTTTTGCATCTGCTGATAGCAGTGGCACCCGTTGAGGTGTTTATTTTTTAGGCATAAATGCAGGAAAAACGGATTAAATCTCGACCTCAGTGCTCCCAACATTCTTCGCCAAGACGATGGCAATATTCTTATTTCCCCAACGACTCAACTGGATGAAGGATTCTATCAGTGCGTAGCTGAGAACAAGTATGGGGTCACAGTTTCAGATGTCTTTCAACTACAGAGAGCAGTGATTCAGCCGATTGAACTAACACAGCTCACAAATCATCTAGAGGCCGTCGAGGGTCAGCCTTTCATGATACCTGCTTCGAAATTCAAGGTCATTCCAAGGTCAAGTTTTCAGAAACGGTACATGTGGATGAAGAATGTTGGTGACTTGATTGTAAGTCCACAACAGATCGTTAACGATAGAAGGATTCATATTGCTCAGAATGGTGATGTTATTTGGAATAAATGCTTTGAATGTAGTAGATTATGCCTTCCGAGGACGAGCAGACTGTG
Source organism: Norana najaformis (assembly GCA_964023275.1). NCBI lineage: Eukaryota > Metazoa > Annelida > Clitellata > Crassiclitellata > Hormogastridae > Norana > Norana najaformis. The sequence goes on from OZ029914.1 coordinate 50,341,557, forward strand.
CTTATGATTTCAAAAAATTTCCCCAGCTTTGCAAAATATAACAAAAAGTACAAGGGCCAAAATAAATGTCCATTTTTTGCATATAATATTATAATCATAATGATAGAAATAATCGCATAAATTGACATTTATTTAATTAACAAGCAGTAAGTGACCAACTGTGCACCAAGACTAAGGACATCAGAACATAAAAGTTATATGTTTACTAAAGCACAGTTACTAATGAAAGCAGAGTTTTATATATGATTACTCCATTTATCTTGACACAGTACTTATGGTAAGAACAATACATGGTGATATGCATTGTTACAGCAACGGAGGTAAAATAAGGTGGTATATAGCATATAATTCGAAAGAGCTTTTTATTGAAAAGAAATAAATTAGTGTGCAGCTACATGAGGATAACTATCCTACTATTTGTTAAAGTTTTGACGGGTGAATCTCCTCATAAAGATCTCACAGTATTGTATGCCCGTCTGTTGCACACACCGTAGACACAGCGTTGAGTCCATGTATGGTAGATCACTGTTGTAGGCGGATGATATAGGCCGGGTACGCCACAATGGCGTGTTTGGTAGCATGCGATGGACTAAGTTAACTCTTTGTGATGACGAACTCGGAGCCGTAGATTTAAGTTTTATTTGTAATTGCAATTGCTAATTTATATAGCAAATCTCTTCAGTTGGCAGTCGACAGGCAACCAATCTATGTCGATGCCCTCTACCCTAGCTAAGCAAGCCTTGAATCCTACCAGTTGATTGCTAAATTGGTCGTGATTTCCACTGAAAGAATTCTTGAATGTGTTTCAGTTGTTGGGCAGAGAATACGGTAATTGTCGGATGGGTCAAACTGTGTTGGACTGCCGGACAAACATCAACTATCCACTACGTTGGGGGAAAGACAGAAAAGGAAATAATTGTTTATTCAGAATTTGAATTTGGAAAGGGACTGAACAACGTCTACTCCTTTCTAAAGGACTCCTTCGGACAATAGTCTTTCGATTGACTTTGGTTTGACTGACCAACATACCGACCGGCCAGCACGTCTGGTTTGCATTGTTCGCTAGTAACACAAAATAAAGTTAGTGTTGCGTCTCAGTGTACTCAAGATATTTGGTGATTGGATTACTACATGAAGCGATCTTATAGATAACCATGTATACTTTGCATATGAGAAATGCCTCGCCTGTTCCTCCATAAATACATTCATTTTAGCCTGACATCCGCTCCTAATGCTTTGCAGAACGCTATCACATAAAGCTATAATTCAGTGGAAATTTCAGCCAGTTGACACAGTCGATGCAGAAGTCATATTTAACGGACATAACTTGTCAAAGTCATATTTAACGGACATAACTTGTCAAAGAGGCTATCCGATTTTACAGTTAAAAGCATACAATTCGGGCAGTTTGATCTGACGAAAGGACATAACTAATTTGGAAGACGCGGTAACTTACTTGTGCATCCACAGACTCAGAGATCAGCAAGCGAGACATTTGCAAGCAAATACAGCACAACTGGTGATATTAGGTCAGTTCTAAATTTTATAGCACGTGCACGCACCATAGTATAAGAATGAGTCTTTTGGACACCACAAAGTATTGCTAGTAAAAAACAAACTCAAAGAAAACTTCAAACTTACCATTAGTTACTATTAAGGTTTTAATTTTTGATAGCTTGTTCATAAACAACTATATATTTATTTGACTACAGTATTCTTGTAGCATTCTCTAAGTCGTAGGAGACCACTGTAACATTCTGTCATATTTTGTAACTTTCTTACATAGCGTTTAATGCGATATTGTAAAACATGGACTACTCGAAGGATGATATTATAATTCAGACGCTCGCAAGGGATGTAAGTGAGCAGCAGAATTGGTGAATAGGAATATATGCTGATCATCGACTGGACTTATTCGCAATAAGGGGAGGGTCATCCCTTAAAAATTTCGCAGGCCATAACCATAGAATACGCGTAAATAATTCAGTTAACTAATTCAGCTTCAAAAATTTGCTTCTTTCAGCTGAAACAAATTAGTTCTATTGATATTCAACTGAAATCGACTTGTGTTATCATTATTCATTATTTCTGCATTTAATACTCGCTGAACAATTTTGAATGAGTAACCGTCTCATGGAAGACACGAACTCGTACTAGAAGCGTTTCAAGGCAAAAGAAAAGCTCTACCGAATTGGCTGCTGTTTCCCACTATGGTAAAGGTCTTAGGTAGTATTACAGTGACGCAGGCAAGACAGAATAAGGCAATGTAAAATAAAGTTTGACCCAAGATTGTTACATGTTTCGACTGATCCGCAAAAAAACTGAAAGTACAAAACATGACTCTGCTGATTTAAGAATCCTGTATGCAGCTAGATTGTTACGCAAGAAAAATAGCAAATTAGATAAACTATTTATAAGGCAAACCACAAATAACTATTTCAAACACGATAATATAAGGAACCGTCTAATGGAAATACTGGGTTCAGATCTTGCTTTCTAGCTTTTGAAAACTATATATGTATTTCGTGGGTTGGGACCAAAACCAGATAAAATATTTCTTGCCTAATGAAGTTGTCAAGTAACGCTGTCTGCAATGAAAAAATAGAGAACCGCTGATAGATTCGTGACAAGATATTCAAGATTGATATATATATGCTATATATATGTATGTAGTATTATAAATTAGATAACTTTCCAAAATTTTATGCATTGATAGACCTGGAATGGTTTTCTAAATTGCTTTGACTACTAATTCATTAACATAATTTCACTGAAGGTTTTCTATATAGGCCTACACCTTGACTGCAAATTTATTAACATAATTTCCCTAACAAGTTGTAAAGAGTGGAATATGATCAAACTTATGGCACATAAATATGGCAATAATCAATTTTATAGTTTTTTAAATTATAGCTTATGCTAACGAGTCTTTAAAGCGCAACATTATATGCAGGAATATGTGTTGACTTCACGAGACTGATACAAAGCAACAAAGGAGCGAGAGAGAGAACGACAAACAGACAAAACGACAACCAAAGACAGATAGAAGTAGACACAGAGAACCAGACAGAACCAAATGCAAGATATTGTGTAAAATAAAGACAGGAGGAGAAAAGAGGCAGAAATATGAATTCAATATTTTTGCCGCTGCACCCAGCTAAAGTTTTTAGATTAAACAGTAATTTACTTAATGAACAATAATGCGTGTTAATTACTGAATAATTAACTTACTCGGTTTATCTGTAAACTTTTCGTTTGATTTCCTTGACCTCGAACTAAGACCATTATAACTGAAGAAAACAGAAGAGGAGAACATAATGAAAATCCAATATAAAATACCAGTTCAACTGTGATTGTGATTAGTTCGGGTAATTGAAGTACGTGCGTATCTCCATGACTATTAATATAGCGCCTATCTAGAACGTCAAAAAGGAGTAAGAAAAGGAAGAGCAGGAACATGAACACGAAAACAGAAGTTAGTTGGACACGATTGGTTGTGCTTTCAATGCATTGCACCACTGAGTGGGCGTTTTGAGTCTTCCTTAAGCATTCCTCTGCGTTTGACCTTTATCAAGTAGTTGCTTCGATCAAGCTTCTTTAACAGATTCTGATGTTAATCTGCGGTTTCATGTGAAGCAGCCATCGATTGACGCCTTCTGAATCATCATAACAGCGTTATAGAAAGTAACATTATATAGTCTAGTAAAGCATGCATGGCCTAGTAGTTTGGTCTTACTTGCAACACCGTTCCAAAATTAGAATAGATTCGTCTCAGCCTGAAATAAACCAGTCTTTTTCATGACTTGTTTATTTCAAGCTGAGACGTTATCTACTCAGGCATTGTTTTAAAGTAGAACTTCGGATCCTTTATGTAGGCCACTCACTCTTGCAACAGCCTGCCTAGCTTCATTTCGAAAGCGGTTTGTAGAGTAAGACGCAGTTCTAAGGATGATTAGTCGTTTGACATGAATTCGTTCTACTGAATGAAAAATGTACACTAAAGAAATGATAACGTTCCGCCAGCATCGACTCATCCCGATTATACTGCTGCTACTTGTAATAGTTACAGGTATTCTACGTTCAATTATTAACTAATTTCTTGTGTAGTCTGCACACAACAATTAACAAAGTTTGAAAAATATCAAAAGTAAAAGTGACAATATAAGATGGCGGTGATCAAATGACTAGGCTTATAATTATTAAAGTATGAACTGTGTTGCAAGCAAGATCAAACTTCTAAGACCAAGACCAATTCAAAGACCAGAGGGTTCAAGGCCAAGACCAGAGTTCAAGATTAAAACCATAAACGTTTCGGAATTCACATCATTTTACTAGTATTTGCTGAGACACGACTGAGCAACTACAACTGCTGCAGATGTAGTGGAATGGTAGTAGTGGTCTTGGTAGTATTTGAGAGTAGTAGTAATAATTGTAATTGTAATTGTAAACGAACATTTATAAAGCGCCATTTAGGGAGCAGTGGCGCTCCCGACTTGAACAAACAAAAAGGATTTCAGGCGTTTGCGAGACTGGGTAGAAGAGAGACTAAGTAACTGAAGCCGCAGTTCAAGAGGAAGGCAGTTCCAACTGGAAGGGCCAATAAAGGCAAAGCTCCTGGACTGGGCAGTCGTAGTGCGGACGCGAGGGACTACCACGAGACCACGGGTAGCTGAGCGAAGGGAGGCATGGGCAGGCAACGAGGAAACCGGAATACAAACAGAAGTTAAGTAGGACGGAGCAGAGCCTAGAAGGCAGTTGCGCATAAGGATAAGAATCTTAAACTGGATGCGTTGACTGATAGGAAGCCAATGAAGTGAATCACGAATAAAAGTAGATATATGGGCAGACTTTGGAAGACCACTTATAAGGCGTGCAGCAGCATTAAGGTGTTAATTGCAGAAAGTCCAATATAGGCAGCATTGCCAAAGTCAATCCTAGTGCAAATCAGGGCATGGACCAAGGGAGTGATCGCATGAAGAGGAAGCGAGTGACGAATGGAACGGAGTTGTCGTAGGTGGTAAAATTATTGTTCTTTTAAACCCGAAAGAATTTCTCTAAGAGGCGGGCGGCAAAAATTTGTAATAACAAGAAAAAACTAAATTTTAATTTTAACAAACTATATTTTTTAACTTTCTAATTCAAATTTAATTTAAAATAACATTATCAATACAATAGAAATTTATTCCAATTTCTTTAATAAAATACGAATAAAAATTATGAATAGCCTACATTTACTTAATACTCAGACTTACAGATAAGGCTGCTCGAAGTTCTCCATCATCTAACCAAATAAATCAGTATGATGGCACTGACAGGATAGGCCAAACTGCCAAACATTGTTGCCTCTTATTCCTGTTGATTTATTGTCTGGAATAATTTTTATCCTCGAGGGAAGACTATGAAATCTCTTTTCAAGGGATATAGACGTAGCAATGTTGAGTGGTACTTTACTTGGTGTGAGGCTTCAGTTAATATTTTGTACAGAGCCACAACAGTTGGCACCACGCACCCTGTTCTTGCGCCATCTCCCTGGGTGTTGTCAGCAGCTTCTGCAAATGGTGCAAGAATGTCTACCAACTCGGTCAACATGCTGACCTCTCTTGAAGACAAAGACAAGTTTGAGTGATCTGTTTACCGCAACAGATCTTCAAGTTTGTTTCCTCCAGATTTGCACAAACTTTCAGCTGGTAGAATAGGCTGTTCCATCTTGTGGTTGACCACAGGAATAGATCGGCTAGCACCAAATCACTGTTCAAATTCACCATTGAACAAGGCACTATGGTGCACGAGATTAGCAAGGGCAGAGCATTTAGCCAGAATTGGGGAAGATGTGATTGAACCAGGACCTGCAACGCTTTCTTCATTTTGGACGCTTTGTCAGTTACAATATATGACAGTTTAGACTCCAGGTGATACTGGACAATTAATTTTCCTATCTCTTCCTCTATCCTCAAACCTCTGTGCGATCCTCTGAAGCTTTTGGAAAGTCAGTACGAATGTATTTGGCTGACACCACACGATTGAATGTGCCGTTACCCCCAGAAAAGCATGATTGCGTCGATTTGTCCAAAATGTCCACTGTCAACAAGAGATGTCGCGCTTGTTTAAGCGTTCGACGAACTGCGTTATCAACCTCCTTAACCAGCATCGGAAGGTGCTTTTCGATTATCTGGTGGCGAGATGGCAAAACAAACTTTGGATCTAGGTCAATTACAGACTGGTTGAAGTCAGGATTATCTACCAGTGAAAGACGCATGGCACATGAGACTATGCAGTTTTTTTTATAAATGATGAGGATTTTCACACCTACTCGATGCTTTTAGGCCCATATCTGTCAGCTCCTTGTTGCGGAAAAAATGTTGTCAAATTCGGTTGTTGGTCATCATTACTGCACAGTGATCTCTGGTAATCCTGAAGCACCATAGGTTGCTTGTGCTGCAAATGCCTAAATTATAAAATTATAAAAATTAATGCAAAAGCTTTAACATCGAAGTCGTTAAATTATATTTTAAGTGAATATTCTGTTGGGATGAGAAGAACCCTAGTCCTAGCCTTCATTTTCGGGTAGATATACTTCTTCTTCGGGTTCTCTGCCTTCTAGGCAGGTTCATACGTCCAATGGCGCCACTCTTCACGGTGCTGAGCATCTCTCTTCAGTTCGCTGTATCCATCCGTGATCATCCAGTCCAGCAACATCTGTCTAGGTCTTCCTCTTGTTTTTCGTCCCTCCATCCATATACAAGATATACAAGCAGCACTAATTATAATGAATTTTAGACCTACACCCGCTCATTGTATTGTACTGTAATCATGTAAGAAGCACAGGGCCATCCGCGAACCATCTGGGCCAGAAAGAACGTTGGAACACGTGACTTTGGGGACGTTTGGGCTGCATGCAGCATAGAAGAAGGGTGAAGACAGGACCGGACAGGACATGAGTTCGCCCGTAACACGATGGAGACGACAATGACCAATCTTACTAATGTGCATGATCCTAGACCGAACACAGTTGAAACACTAAATTCTGAAGTTGCTTGACGAATTATGTAAGTTGAGCTTTGCAGATTAACTTGAAAAAATATATATAATAACTGTTGAAAGTTAGGTGAACAAGAAAATGAACCTACCGTTTAAATGAAGTTATTGAGTTGCACCTCGCACCTCAGTTATGATAGTTTTTCAATGTCTATACGTGACCATCCGCTTATTGGCATTTCTCATAATTGTGAAGTTTTTGAATGCAAACTTACAAACAGCGGGCTTCAAAGCAAATGACATTTAAAATGGTTTCTTAACAATTCTTAAAGAAACTGAAGCGTCACTCATTCCCTAGTAGTCTACTCCCGAACCAAAGAGCGGGGAAAAGACGGAAGTTTAACACGCCGAAAATCAATTAAAAGCAAAGAACTTCAGATCGATGTAATGATCGGAAATAACCAGTAAATACTTAACAAGAAATAATCATATGAGTTGCCATCAAGACCACACGCTAGAGACCAAGACCAAGACCAAAGGCTAAAGATCAAGTCCAAGACCAAGACAGGAGTTTTAAGACCAAGATTAAGACCAAGACCGGCACATTCGAGACCAAAACCAAGACCAAAACCGCATTTTTGGTCTCGAGATGGTCTCGAGACCAAGACCGCGGTCTCGAGGACATATCACTGGCTATAGAGCCTGTGATAGTGTATATGCCTCTCTCAGTGTGCGTGGTCTATCAGCAAACACATTTTTTGCAGTTGGTTCTTTCAATCTCCACGGTCTCAACCAGGGCCAAGCAATGTTAGTTGACCTGTGCGAAACGTGCAGTATAATTTTTGTGCAATCTTGATTGCCTATCAGAACTAAATGATAATATCACTGCTGCGGCTAGCTCGGCATTTGTCGAGGCGTCTTAAGAGGCAGGCCATTTGGAGGGGTTGCAATACTTGTTGACAACGAACACTCAACAAGCCCAGGCACCACATTCGCCTCCCCTCAGCTGCAACGACAGACGCTGCAGTGGCAGCACCTATTAAACTTTTTTTGTATCCATAATTGTATCGTGTTTGAGGTTCGCACTCGCATGTTTGACCTCCTTTCGCTCTACACGATGTGTAGAGTTGCTCCCCCGCCACGTCCAGGCGCGTGCATAGGTCTTCACCCCGACCATCTCCAAACGGTAAAGTGGCCGAGGGTTGGGAGAGCTGAAAGTTCTGGCTAAGCTAGATAGACTTGTTGCAATGAAATTAAGAACTGCGTGTATATCAACGTTTATTTCCCTGTACGTAACTATAATGCCTATGAGGACATAGTCTCAGAACTGGTTGTGGCTATGAAAAGCATTTTAAACGATAACCTTAACTGCATTGTGATTCTGGGTGGAGATTTTAATCTACAGTTTGAGGATGGGTTATCATGTTTTGCAATATTCAGTGATTTTGTTAACTCTGCCAGGCTCAAGTTGTGTGGCTGCAAATTAATCGAGGTGGAGTTTCTCCCCCGCCAAATTTACATACTTATCTATGCCTAACAGCTCTAAGTCATTTACTGATAATTTTTTCACTGATGAAGTGCTGTTCGACAAAGACCAGTCATCAGAGATAGTCGATAGCGGTGCGAATCTTTCTGACCATTTGCCACTAATTTTATATGTTTCAGACAGTCTTTTGGACAAAGATAGTGATAGGGCTCCAGTAGTGTAAGGCGAGGTCGTTTACGGTGGGACAGAGAGGATCTCATTTTCAATTATTGTGCTACTAATGTGTACCTAAGTGCTATTGATACTTCATATCTTGCTACAAAGTGTGAAGTTGGGTGTCAATGTACACATGGTAATACCATAGATGACATGTATAACAAGATGTGTATATAAGCGTGCCATTATAAACAAGAAATCTGCGGAGGATGCCTATATATACAATGGTCTGCATGAATATCTCCTGGCAAAGGATACCAACTCTTTCTGGAAAACTTGTCAAATCAAATTCAAAACTAAGCATAAGCCTTCATTATCGGTTGAGTGGTTTAGTGAACCAAGTTTTAAAAGTCATTAAAGTCCTTTCATAGCAAATGGTACAAATCCTGCAAGCCTGTATTGCTACATCTTGTTAGCACCCAGTGTAAACCTTTTTTCCTCTATGGAATGGAAGCTGTTAGCCTCACCAAGAGTGAACTGAACTCCTTATAAGTACACGTTCAGTGCTGCCATATGTAAAATATTTTAAGTCGGTCATAATAATGTTGAGTCTGTACTGTTCTTCACATAAGAGCCTAATATCAATGACAGTCGGCTCACCAGAAGACTTTTCTCAGAAAAATTTGGTCAGTGATAATGCTATTGTTAGTTAAGTATATGCTTTTCTCAGCCACCTGAATTGAACTGTTCTCATAGGGTTATGGCTGTGGCAACTTTTACTATAACATTACAGGCAGGTCTGCTGCCTGATGCATATGCTATACTTTTTTATTTTTTTTGTTTTTATCCTATCATTGTTTGATAATTAAAAGCCCAAACATGTAAGTGAAACAAACAGTTTAAGTTGCACGCATTTTCAATTAGCGCCAGCTGCTGCTTTTCTTAACCTCGTAGTTCAGCAGGCATCCCGTAGATCTCTACAAACTATAATAAATCTGCTTTACAAGTGGCCTAACTGATATAAGCAGACAAACAAGTTACATGCAATTTCACTTTATAGACCACCCCTACTGACAAGCGATGAGCTGTTGTGCTACAAGTTTTTAGTCAGCTATCTCATTATATGATTCTATAAAACACTTTTCATACTGTATCACTGCTTAAATGTTGCTAAAACAGGCATAATATAAATTATATATATATATGTATGCAAAATGTATTACACAACATGTATTAGCTTTTCGTAATAAAATAAAGTGGGCAGGTGAAACCTAAAATTTTCAAATGACACACCAATGAAGTATGGTATTATGCAATTGATAATTTTTAGTATTGTAAAAATATTGTAAAATGAAAAGTTTGGTTCTTGGCCATTACCTTCAGTGTGTTCTGTGGGAAAAATTGAATAAAGTTATTATGTTAACCGGCTAGTTGTTTAGAGTGGTCAAGTAATCTTCTTTAAATGCGCCTTGCAGATGAAGATTAAAATGTAGGTGTTAAGACAAATAACCGCAGGATAAATCTCATGAAATATGTGTCTTTTTTGTTTGTCATAGAATTTATAATCAGAGCAGGAATTCTATATCTTGTAAGGCAGCACTTTTGTCTAACTGTACGAAGAGTATTGTCTGCTCCACATTACCAAAACGCCCTGCGTTTATTCATCAAAACTGCAATATAGCGTATTCAATTAGCCTTGTTGATAATCAAAGGTGCCAATAGCAAGCTATAAATCGATTTTGACAAATACAGTAACTAAATTCACAAAACATAACATTATCATGGCAATAAAATGTTATTTTGTTATGTGGTCTTATACTATGGTAACTTGCATCTAACGACCTATGACTTAATGCTACAAATAAAACTGCCGAGCGTAGGCTACTATCGACAGAACGTATTTGTAAATTTATGGTAAATCAGTAGTAACTGCTTTTCTTGGATATATTGCTATAATATCGCTACGGTTTGTAGCAATCTATGGAATGTTATAGTAGGATTGTGGTATACTTGATACTGTGCTGCTCTCCTCATCTATTTCAAATGCCACAGGTAGTATGGCTGCATGTCCACCGAGTTGGTTGTATGCAGTTGGCTGATGTTGAGTTATCGGTCTATCCAGTAAACAACTGGTCATCACGGATCACCAAATGCGTATAGGTTTCATGTGCTAAATTATTTCTAGCATCATTGACTTGTGTCGGATAAGCAAGTATGTTTAATTCCACCACCTCTCCATCGTCGTCTTCCTCCTCTTCGTTCTTGTTCTCCCCTTCCAGGTTTTCGACTGTTGTAACCGGATCTCTTCCCAACTGATTCACCTGGATATCTGCATCGCTGATGGAATCGTACTCGTGTGGTGAACTAGGCACTTCTGTTGAATGTTCTTTGCTTGTATTCTCACCTACGTATATGGTAAAAAGACCAAAACTGGAAGCTGTTAATATTGACTTACGCCTACATAAGAACTTAAAGTCTAATCGGTATTGAAATTTAAATTGTCTGATTATGAATAGTCATAAGCTGACATCAATGGGCAGTAGCATAAACGTCCTTTTCCTAATGAATCAAAAGTTAGTTTTGAATCAATGCAGCACATGTCTAGCTATGTCGGTCGTCATTTTCTCTTCATTTGCCTTCTTGTTGGTCTAACAGATTCATTTTAAAACCAACTTAAAGTATCAATTTCGCATCTCCTTCAAAGTCAAGAATAAAACACCAGAAAAAAATAAAAATTGTGTAAGGTTTGCTATAGAGATAGGAACTAAAGGATGGAGTCCACCAAAGTGTGTATGTATGTAAACTTTACTAGCGCTATGGAATCTGACTAGATGATACTATCACAACTTAATAAAACCATATTATTGATTGTGCTGCATTAAAACGGCAAGAGCTACTCACGGCGCCTTCGTTGCATGCGTTTTCGTATACCGGTCACAATTACCGAAATAATAATGCTTCCGACGGCGGTTCCCACTGCTATGCCGATAATAAAATATTGGTGAAATGTCCAAGTATCTGAAAAGTTGCAAGTTCTTTCATACACTCTGCTTTCAAAGCTGTTACATTTTATTTGTAAATTTTTGTAAATTTGTAAACTTGAGTTCATAGCATGTGAAGAGTGTTTGTTGAACATGTTTTTACCACCTACGTCAGGTTGATCCCGGCAACGCTTTAATGTATGACTAACTCTTTCCTGCATTCACCAGCTGCAATCTAGTTTCATGCTGGAGGAACTGCGCTAAATTACCGATGCAAAAACGCATTGAGATCTTAATGCTGATGCGAATGTCTTGCAGATGGTGCTCCATCTTATCTTAGGGAGCTATATGTTTCAGTGTCATCCAATTTTGGTCGAAACTTTCTTCACTCTGCCACGCATGGTGACGTGATTGACCCGCCGGCCCGACTTTCCACAGTTCAGCATATATGCTACTCTGAGACATCTTGTCTAACGCAACATGAGCTCTCTGCCTCTTTCCAGTAAAAGCTTGAAAACCATTCTGTTGGAGCGTCGTTCTGTTTTGTCAGGTCGGCTGGCCAAATCTGCGGACTTTTTTTACCAATACAATTAGAATTTTTGTGTCAGATTCATACTCAAATTCAAAGCTATCAAAAGAAACAATACTATTTTATACATAGACTAAACAGGAAATTATGAATACAAATAGACTACTATATACTCTGCCTTCTAAAAACATCTAATTCAGCTGGAAATGTATTCGTTTAAAAAAATTTAATGTTTTGCCACATGTAAATCTAAATCAATGTTGGACCACAATTAATGAAGAACGAGATAAGATCAACCTCGCAGATTCAAAGCGTCTTTGAGTTTTAAGTTGAGCACGGAATGACAAAAGCGACTGAGCAGAACGGACAACAAAATTTAGGTCCAGTAACCGAAAAAGCCCGTTTACCCAGAACAGTTCTAGTCCAGGTTATGACCAGAGAAAGACAATCAGATGACCTTGAAGAATAATGATAAGTCGGGAATAATGACTGATTTTAAGTATTGGGGTTGGCCGCAGTTCAATGTTTTATGAAATGTAAAACCCAATTTGAAACAAATCCTTTGCTGAAGAGGAAGCCAATGCAAAGAATTTAGCACAGGGGTAATATGATCATATTTTGAAGTATTTTTTATGGCTGTAGCCAAGGATTTCTGAACTCTTTGGAGTTTCTGCATATTTGACTTTGTGATACCAACAAGGATTGAGTTACAATAGTCAAGGCGACTAGAGACCAATGCATTTGCCAATGATATTCTAGAAGACATGGGGACATAACGCCTAATTCTGCGTATGCCATGAATATACATGTAGGGTGATTTACAAATACCATTTACATAATTTGTGAGACATATTAGAATCAAAAGCAACGCCCAAGTCACATGCAGTATCAGTTAACTCAACAAATGAGTCACCCATTTTTAAGGATTTAAGCCATTCAGACTTATCATCTGCATAAAAATGATATCCTTATGAATGAATTTACAGCAGTGTACCTAAAGGTGTGGTGTGTAATGTAAATAATAGAGGACCACGTAAAGAATCCTGCAGAACACCACAGGTCAACAAAGCACTAGATGAATAACGTTCATTTAAATATACTTATTGAGTGCGTGTCCTGAGATAAGTAGCAAACCAATGTAGGACAGGACCAGAAACCCCAAACCAATGCTGGAGACGATGCAAAAGGAGAGAATGGTCCACAGTATCAAAGGCGGCAGACAAATCAAGGAGAACAGGAGCTGTCACCTTACCGTTATCCTTGGAGCACATCACATCATTATTGTACTGAAAGAAGAGTTTTTGCTTATGAGTCCTGCCCATGATGGATCGCTGGCGAACACAAGTCTCATTTCAGGATATGGTGGCGAGCGGTGCTATTGATCAGAGGCTTTATCTTCGGGGGACTTTAGGCCTTTAACAGCACGCGGGTTCGTGAGTGGATCAGTCCGTCCGTACAGAGACGTAACAACGATTACTTCTTTCACACGTATATTACAACTATGTACACCGTATATACAACAAATTCAGCAAAATCAGAATCTATGATTCGCATCGGCCTATTAGTCTAGCGAGGTCCGTTTAAGAGATACAGGTTTATTATTTTCTTCTGTTCTCCGGAACCTAACGCCTCTTTCGACCTTGTTTAGCGAATGCCTTCTTCGCTTCGCACCCTTCCTTAACTTTCTGCTTCGCCTGTCAATCATCCAACCTCTCCCTTTCGCCATCCGATCAGCATCCCTCTGCTCCGCCTCTCTCTCTCTCTCATTCTCTTCCTCTCCCTCTCTCTCGTTTACTTCTACCTGTCAACTACGGGCGTCCTATCCGCCTCTCGTTAATTACATCCAACTGTTCCCCAGTGTTCCGTAGGAATTAATTACTCAAATACATAAGCTAAATTATCCGACATAATACAGTCCACAATATGCACAAAGTTAAACCCTCATTCTTTTTACAACTTTTCACTGCAATTATGAACAGCAAGAATTTAAGATTCTGTTGAATGAAACTTGCGATAAGCGGATTGAAATGGAGAAATTAATGGGTTGGAAGATAGACGAGCTTGCATAAGATCCCAAACTACCCGTTCAAGAATTTCAGACATAAAATTCAAAGTTGAGATGGATCTGTAATTAGACAGGTCAAACGGGTCGAGAGAAGGTTTCTTTAGCAGAGGATGAACTATGGCATGAGCAAAAGCAGATGGGATTGATCCCTCGAGTAACGAGAAATTGATTACTGATGTAATGGTTGGACCAGGACATCAAAGCATTCTTTCACAAAAGATGTAGGAATGGTGTCAAGGAGACGGCTTTTGCTAGGTGAAGAAAATATAAGCCTGCGAACCTCTGGAATAGTTGTTGGCTGAAAGTAGTCTAAGACCGGTGATGAAGAACTAGGAAGAAGAAATTTATCACATACCGAATAGCCAACTAGTTTCAGCCTAATACATGAAATCTTATCAGCCAAAAAAGGTCAAAATTTTACTGGCTAGATCTTGGGTAGCAGAGAACACAGCAGAGGATAAATCTAACTTCTCTCTGTGTAATAGTTTGTTCAAAGCCATCCACAAAGTTTTTGGTGATATAGAACTTTCAGCAAAATTATTCATGAAATATTCAGATTTTGCAGATTAAACAAGTTTGCGCACAAGTTTGCACTGTTGCTTAAACCTGTTTTGGTCAGGGAAGGCGACAGTGGCGCCATCAACGCTCTAACTGACTTCTACGACGCCTAGCTTTAGAAATGGCAGAATTGAACCAAGGCTGTAGTGTGCGCTCTACTACTCTCTTAGTTCTAGCAGGAATTTGTCAAGAAGCTCAGTTAAAGTGGATTGGAACTGCACAGCTAACTCATTCGCGGTTTGTGCAGGAGCTAACCACAACGGAGATGTTGCGATATCATGTTTCGGCTTATTTAATTCAATTTTATGCCAAGAGCGAAATTTAACAGTTTTATAATTTGGGGGCAGTTTAAATAGGATGTCAAATTTAAAGAAAATTGCAACATGATCTGATAGATATGATTCAACAGGAGCGACAGAATGAAGCGAATTCGAATCAGAATGAGTTATCAGGACATCGAAGGTGTGGCCTTTATTATGGGTCGGAAAGGTAACAAGTTGGTTCATGTCAAACCCTTAAAACATATCAAGAGAAGATGAAGAACCATGACCAGCGACATCAAAATGAATATTAAAGTTACCCAAAATAACTATTTCAGAGGGGGAGGAAATCAAATATTCAAGTAGTGACTGGAATTCATTAAGAAAATCAGTCAAAGAGAGGATTGGTGGACGATAAATATTTACAAGCAATACCTGTTTATTGCCCGAAATGAGAGTAGCAGCCAGGACTTCAAATGACTTGGGTGCAAGAATAGGCAAAGTGAATTTTTTTCAGTTTCAGATATGACTTAAAAAGAAAGGCAAGCCCATCACCATTATCAATGCACTCATTCAGCTTAAGATAGTTGGAGGAGTAACGTCAGAAACCAAAACCAGGTGTGTCACTAGGATGACGCTAGGTCTCAGTAAGGGTAACTATGTGCAATGAATGCTCACAAAGAAAATTATGTAGGTCAGCAACTTTATTACGAAGGGAACAAATATTTAATTGACCGATATTCAACTCTGAAATCTAACTGGTTCAGGATTTATCTCATCATCACCCGCCAAAAGAAGCTACAGAAACAAATTCATAGACAAAATTCATGGCATGCAGCAGATGTTCTGTGTGAAATTACAATCAACCCAGGGCGAAACTTAATGTTACTGGTATTAGATAGCAGCAGGATATATCAATGAACTGAAAATGCAGTACCATGAATCATATAAAATGAATGGGCTTGAGCCAAGTTCCAAAACAGATCAGACCGTAGTGATGCATGAGTAAATGTAGCAGCAGACCTACCTCCATCGTATTTGGCAAGGAGGAGTAATATGAACAAAATAACGTACAAAAGCGGGCAACTTAATGCGGTATCCATAGTAAGAGACATGGAAACCAAGCACAGTAGAAAATAAGGCGTGACCTAAGTAAGAAAAAAGCAGTACTTCAGTTCATGGGCCACTCATGAACTCAGAAAATTAAAAGAAGGCCGGGCGATATTAGTGTGGACTTAAAAACCATACACAATTATGAGAATGTGGCTGGAATTCCACTGTGCCATCGTCATAAAACAGAAAACACAGATGATATGACGTCCGCACACAACGACACCAAAATAAACACAAAGAAGAAATAAATATTCAAAACTTATCTGACAAGTGAAACAGAAAGGAAAATACTAGTCAGAAAATAAAATTTAAAAATCAGAAACGATAATTTAGCTGTTTAAAAAGTCAAAATTAATGTAGAAAACGCCGATAAATTTTAAAACAACATATCCGGTATACATACAAACGTACATACATACATACAAACATACATGTAAACATACATACATACGTTCATCGATACATACGTACTTACATGTATTCATACATATATACATTCATACATACTCATATGTTCGGAAACTGTGTTTTCACTTAGCATTAAAAGAGAAGAGTTGTCAAACCTGTCTGATCTTTGACCCGAAATGTTACAGTGGCTGACTTGTAAGTTCTGACACCGGCAATCACGTTTTCTGCTTTGCATTGATAATTGTACATCTGATCCCCTCTCATGTTTTCGTCGATGATAAGAAGGCATCCTTTAGCGACATCTTTTTTTGCATCCAGGTCTATCCAGCTGCATGATGGATTTGGGTTTCCATCGGCAACACAGTACAGTTTGTCTTTCGGTGAATAGGATACAGCAACAGGCGTTATCTCTATTTTCTGTACACCAACTAAGCATAGAAAGAGAAACGACTCACACAACTAGTTATTCAGCTTGACTTTTATTTTCTTTTTAAAGATGTGTTACTGCCTATAATCCTATAGCACAAAAATTAGCAGCCTATGCTACTTTGTCAAACACTTCTATAGTATATTGTAAAGAAACGATGACGTCGCTACAGGATGAAGCGCCAGGCGTAGGGTTTAATACGCATTAACTAGGCTCCGTGTTCTATCAGAAGGCAAACTTGTCTATCAGAAAGGTTTAGCAACTCTTCTGTTTTCATGCTGAATGACACTCAACTCTTCATATCCTTGTCTTAAAGTTTTATTTCCTCATCCATCACCCTGTTACTTGACGCTAACCAAATTTCAAAATGGATGTCCTGTAACCTCTTCTGCCTCAATTTTACCAAAACCGAATTTATTTTGATAGGTCTACCAAACCAGATAAAAAATTTCTGACCCCTCCATTTCCTATCAACTGATTTATTTACTCTGAGCTTCACCTATAATTTATCCGTACTCAATCTTGGCATCACCTTTGACCCATATATTTCTTTTCAAATCACATCTCTAACGTCTCTCGCACCTGTTTCAGTCATGTCCGCGACATTCGCAGTATTCGTTTTATGCTCGATTTTTCAAACTCTACCATACCATTGCCACCTCCATTGTCCACTCCAAGTTTGACCACTGCAATTTTCTTTTCTTCAATCATAAATCCAATCAAATAAAGCGCCTTCATTCATCAAAAATTCACTTGCCCGAGCTGTCACCAGGACCCCCAAGCATCGTATCAATCCTATCCTGGAATCACTCTACTGGCTGAAAATCACGGAAAGCATCCAATTTAGGTTTCTTTCCCTAACTCTCTCAAATGTTCCTAACCTACTTTATCTTCGCAAGCTTTACCATCAAATCAGACAAGCTCTACTCGCTCATCCTCTTATCCTGTCCGTCCCTCTGTAACTACAAAGTTCTCTAACCGATCCATATGCTACACTGCACCTAAACCCTGGAACGATCTTCCTCCTAAATTTCACAAATTCTCTGCTCCTTTATCCCTTTCTTCTTTCACTCTGTTACTACTCATTCTAAACGGAAATCTCACATTTTCAAGAAATCCCACCCTAATCAGTCTTCCCATATCTCTCAGTTTAAACACAAGCCACCCTAGCCTCCTCTCCGCTCCTTTCTCTGGTCTCCTGGCAACCGGACTTGGTACTTGACATGGCGTCTTTGGACAACCCCACGGACTTGATGCAGCGCTTGCGAATAAGCTGGTGCCCTGCGCTCAGCTTTTAAGTAGCGCTTTAAAAATTGCGAATTTACGATTACGATTGAGGAGTTTAAGCCAACGAAGACCTTCTCGTTTTCAACTTATATTACTTCAATGAACGCTTATTCCTAAGATCTACATAAAAGCTTGAGTCGCATCTGCTGGTGTTCGACGGTGTGGCCGCTCTTCGTTTCGAGTCGACCCTTCCTTCTTCCACTTTGTCGTTGAGAGTGTGCGAGACTTCGTCTTCGTCGCCGCGATCCTTTCTTTCTCCTATACACTGCCAGCGTGATCATTTTCATAGCCGTTGATGAGGCTGGTTGCTAAGGTGGTCATTTGTTAATAAAACTGGTTGCTGAGAAGTTTGGTTGTTAAGGAGGCTGGTCGCCAATTGGGTATATTGATACACACTTCACCAATCAGAAAAACCGAAATTCCCCATTATGGATAACATCAGGCTACAACAGTAGGCCATTCGCAACGTGAGTAATTACCACTCTACGCAAAACAGCTGACGGGCCATCAACAGTGTAAGATAATATTAGCAATAAACAATTCTCAATCAGCGTTAAACGCGTCCTTAGCAATAATTGAGCAGCCTACTGCATTAGTTTTTCCGCTTTGCGACAAAAAGAAAACAGTTCAAAATACCACTAATTGTCACAAGTTGCGTGTTCGGTTTCTTCGCTTTCTGACAAAAGAAAAACAAAAGAAAAACAGTTCGTGACTCCAACAGAATAACATCCTTGTGGTCAGTAAGCTCTTCGATGGCAGCCAGAGATAAAGAGAAGACGACAGCCATCCAGTTCTGTCTCGACGGTTGTACAGTATATTTTGGAAGATGCCGAGAAGCATCCACCCCCGCAAACGCGGGAAACGAAGCAGCATAATCTCACCCAATAAGATGAAAGCCAACTGACTACCCTTCCTGACGACGTCCGCCAAGTCCTCCTCTGCGACGTCACGTCCGTCTTCCGGCGGCAGCAGATCCATCAGGATTCAGGCAAGATTTCGGTCGAGCTCCCTCCCACCCAGGCTAGTCAATGGTTCAAAGAAATTGGACGCTCACTCCGTCACACCGGCAATTTTCTCCGGCGAACATAACGCTAGTCCTGATCCATGTCGAGCTACCATCCCGAGAAATTTAGAATCGGCAGCCTGAAAAAGTTACTCGCTTCCGCTATCGCACTGCCTCCTGGCAGAAGTCGTTGCTCGCGCACGACCCGAATTAGCAGGCTATGCGCATGTCGGTGGTGTCGCCTTACAGATTGAGCGGCGACTTTTTACGGAAACACATCCCGCAGATCTTACAAACGATCACAGGTCGGCCAGTCGAGGAGTAGCTGCTACCTCCACGCGCATGGCAAATATATAGTCTTCCTCGGCCCCAGTGGTCATAGTAACGAGCGATAAAAACCATTATGGCCGGACATGCGCAGAACCTCAGATGGTCTCTGTATGCTCTTCCTCTCCTGGGTTGTTACGGCAGGCGGTAAACAGGATCAACAAAACAAGTCATTTCCCCAAATTTTCAAGATTTAAGCCATTCAAACTTCTTGAGCTGCTGTGGAGTGCCCAGTAGTAGAAAAGAAAAGAAGACGATTGCTTGTGAGTCCTGCGCATCAAAGGTCGCCGGCGAACACGAATTTCCTGTCAGGATATATATGGTGGCGAGCGGTGCTATTGATCAGAGGCTTAATTCTTCGGAGGACTTTAGGCCTTTAACAGCACGCGGGTCCTTGAATGGATCTGTCCGACCGTACAGAGACGTA
The DNA here is from genome assembly GCA_964023275.1 of Norana najaformis. Classification (NCBI taxonomy): domain Eukaryota; kingdom Metazoa; phylum Annelida; class Clitellata; order Crassiclitellata; family Hormogastridae; genus Norana; species Norana najaformis. The sequence continues at coordinate 50,361,559 of OZ029914.1, forward strand.
AAACCGATTCTTTCTTTCACACGTATATTACAAGTATTTACTCCGTATTTACAGCAAATTCAGCACAGTCAGTCTTTGATTCGCATCGGCCTATTAATCTAGCGAGGTCCGTTTAAGAGATACAGGTTTATTATTTTTCTTCTGTTCTCCGGAACCTAACGCCTCTTTCGACCGTTGTTTAGCGAATGCCCTCTTCGCTTCGCACCCTTCCTTAGCTTTCCCCTTCGTCTGTCAATCATCCAACTTATCCCTTTCGCCATCCGATCAGCGTCCCTCTGCTCCCCCCTCTCTCTCTGTAAAACTGACCAATAATCTTACAATTGCCTTCTGATCTTCAGGACATTCCGATCTTCTGGACACTGACGTCTAATTATGGCTTGGTTTTGGGCGCTATTGTTGATACCTTGCGAATTAGACACCGATGCAACAGAAGTTGCTAACTAATAATAACATTATTATTACCATAGCGCCTGTGAAAAATATACTGCATACATTATGAGGCTACTTGAAAACAGAATACTCACACAACACATTTGCCGTATAGTTCCAAAAAAATGTATATGTCGGCGCTTTTCTGACTTGAGTTTCGTGAATTTCGGTTGATTTGGCAAAAGCCGTTTTGCAAGTAAAAGTGACACCATTGTCACTTGCGTTGAGGCGAAATGTAAGCGTTGACGCTGTGTTCGTATTATGCTGACTAATAGTGGACATTGTTGTAATATCTATTCCATCGTTTCTAGACCATTCCATGTAAGGTCTCCAGTTGCCAGTGTAGTTGATGGTACAAGACAACACAAGGATGTCATCTATTTGCCCTTCATAATTGACCGAGCTAGAATTTGTGCTACATGATGGATGAGATTCTAATTTAATACAAAATAAGAAACAGGTTAAATGTTTTCTTAATATTGTAATCAATGCTGCAATTATTACTATTTGCTTCTAAAATTGTTATTCTTTGATTTTTTCCCTTATTTGTTAGCTTTACTGTCTTTGACATATCATTGTTAAATAAGGGCGAACACCTTCAGTTTTGTTCTTACTCCTGTAAAACCAGCAGTTAATACCGTGCTAACGACACTATAATTCTACCCACCAACCATGTGGAATTTGTGCCATTTTGTCGTAAATGTTTTAGGCCTTAAAGAACAATAATTATAATCTTGGCCAAATATCGGCCTTTACATTGCTTGAAAATTGACAGACGATGTAATCAACTTGATTTTCGCTTAGAATAGCTTCTTTAATATTGCAAATAAAATGACTTAACGGGAAAATATACTTTTTATTATAATCGTAATCGTAATTTTGATATTTCTACAGCGCTCAACGAAAACTAAATCGCAGGAACCGGCTTATTCACAGTTGTCTGTGGTATCACAGAAACAGTATAATACTAATTTTACTATTTTGTAAAATATCTGCCAAATAACAATGCAGCTTATTATCCATTTAGATTAAATTATATTATTGCAAGCTTTCACTTTGGAGCAGTTTCACCTACAGGATGCTGCAGCACTTAAAATAATATTCAATGAACCTTTTACTTAAAGAAAAGGAAAAATATGGTACGGTCTTGCTCATTATGTTACATGACTCGGCTGATGATTATGTTATGCTATAGTCATTGGGCACAGCTACTTTCAACATTCACCTAAAAGGAAAAGTTCATCATCAAACATATAAAATTAGGGCTGAGAACACGTGTTTTAAAACCTGTCATCCATATTGATTTTCCAGAATATATTTATAGATTGCTTAAAGCAACTACAATTTACTATGTCGATATCCTTATGCAAAAGTCTTCAATTGCATCTTAAATTGGGAACACAGATAGCCTGGAATTTGACATTTAGTTTTGATGTAGGTGGATCTGCAAAATCTTATGCTTGAATTAATTTGACTATTTTACTGACTGACGGCAAAATGCAAAAGCTCCTTCAAATTTAGATTTCCACCGGTGTTGAGAAAATCTACTGAATCTAGTTAACATAATTCATTTGCTCTTACCAAACACGATCAAATCTGACTTGAATTCAGCAATTGTTTTTGCTCCACCCAATTGGGGCATTCTCACTACACATCGATAAGTCCCTGCGTCAAATGCCGTAACATTTTCAATTCCGATCTGGTAGAGTCCATTGTTATTCCTAATAATTGTGAATCTGGACAAACTGCAAAAGAAGCCATGATGTAATACGTTGTTTACTTAAGATTATGTACTGGTTAGAATAGATCCACATAATTGTATTTAGTTCAATGAAAAATTGAACTAATAATAATGAATGGATTTCTAACGTATTGGCAGTTGAACTAAAATCTAGAGCTGAACGATCGGAACTAGTTTATTATCAACAATATATGCACTATATAACTGTCGTGAATAAATGCGCTATATAACTGTCGTATTATAATACGCTACAAAACAGTGACATTGATACGCATGCGCACTGGACACTGAGTTTGCACTATTAAAGGTGTTCTCACAGACTTGCAGTTATAGTAGTATTTTAGTAGTAATTCTAGCCGAAGTTTGGCTTTTGACTGTCTTAATAAAGCTAATAATTTTGTTAAAGTAGACAACGTCTAGTTTCATCAATAACACCACACCACAGGTTACATTTGCAATACGGTTAAATAGCTATTTGGTGAAGTAGTAAAGAAATTTTTCTGTTCTAGACCTGGCTTAACTAAAGGAATATGATTTGGGCTGCGATTTCGCTTGAGAAGTCTATAGATTGATGCTTTGTGCATCATTATAACGGCTCTGTAGAAGTCACCAGATTAGATTGATTTAAAAATTACGAAGCTATCCATGGTAGAATATTAAAAATATTTTGGTGAAAACTTGAATGTGATGCTGTAAACCATGATTTATCATCTTTAAATTTTAAGTATCGACGGAAGGTATAACACTGGCCAACAGAAAAAATTTTTTTTCTTGTTGCCTTCGGTTTTAGACCTGTTCTTGGAGTAATTTTGGGCGCTGATTCAGAAAATGTCATTGGATTGAGTGCATCAGGTCTAGTTTCTGAGATATCGTCGATTTTGTAAAGAAAACCCAGTCCACTCTTTAAACGATGTCTTTGACAAAACTAAAATGTCATAATAAGCTTTATTTATGGCTAATTATAATTCTTGCTGATTCATATAATGCCTACATCCTTATAATGTAAAATCAGCATATCTTGCCGCGTGCTGAGATATTGCTGATTCAACGAAATAACTATTCCGTAGCCTACAGCTTACTCAGCACTAAATTCATGGCCTCATTTAGAATTTATTTGTGCTTATACAGCGTTTCATGGTTTCGAACTATGTAAATAGATTATGCTGAAGTCAGCATTTATAGCCTATATAAACCGCCTCCTGAAAGCTAGAGCAGCCGCAGTCGTCTTAGGGCATATTAAGAGTTGGTCGCAAGAACAATCTGTGAATGTGAACATTAAATAACTACATGTTCTTACTATTTTTTAGGTTAGTCATTTAATTCCTCAGATGCGAACATCCTTTAGGTTATGGCTACTTCCAGACGGAGCTGCATTAACCATCCAGACATATTCTGCTACATTTGTGGGGAATACACACTAAAAGCAAACAGGAAACCGATTTCTGAGTTTGTAAAAAGAGCATATGTAGGTTATTTTGGTGTCAAACTTGGAGATCAAGATAAGCAATGGGCTCCTCATACAGTATGCAAAACTTGTATTGAACAATTGCGCCACTGGACAATTGGAAAGAGAAGCTGCCTGAAATTTGGTGTACCGATGGTTTGGAGGGAACAGATAAACCACTTCGACGACTGTTACTTTTGTATGGTTAATATCATAGGCATCAATCGAAATAATCGTCACAAGTTGTCTTACCCTGATATACCTTCAGCCAGGAGACCTGTTCCGCATTCGGATATTGTACCAGTTCCACCTTTTCGCGAACTACCTCAGCTCTCAGACGATGACACTTGCATGTCCAATATCGGACAAGATGACGAAAGTGAAGAAAGTGGGGGCAGTGACAGTGATTTCCAATCAACTTCACACAGTGAACGTTTTGACCAAAAAGAGTTGAGTGATCTGATCAGGGACTTAAATCTTTCCAAAGAGTCCTCTGAATTGCTTGTGTCCAGACTAAAGGAAAAGAATGCACTTCAGCCTGGAACGAAAATTACAATTTATAGAAACAGAGAAAAGGATTTGCTGCCATTCTTTACCGAAGACAACAACCTAGTATTCTGTAATGACATCAGCAACTTATTGAAGAAAATTGGTCTGTCGGATTACAGCCCAGATGAGTGGCGTCTTTTTATCGACAGTTCAAAACGTAGTCTGAAATGTGTGCTTTTAAATAACGGCAACAAATTTGGTTCTATTCCAATCGGTCACTCCACCAGGATGAAAGAAGAGTACAATGCCATCTCTTTAGTACTGGAAAAGATAAAATACAAAGAACATCAATGGGTAATTTGTGTAGACTTGAAGATGGTAAATTTCCTCCTTGGTCAACAAAGTGGCTACACAAAGTATCCCTGCTTTTTGTGTCTTTGGGACAGTAGAGCCAAGCATGAACATTGGACAAGAAAAGATTGGCCTTCGAGGAAAGACATGGTGGTTGGAGCTCAAAATGTAATCAAGAAATCTTTGGTGGCACGAGATAGGATCATACTGCCACCACTACATATAAAGCTAGGCCTGATGAAACAATTTGTCAGGGCTTTGAATAAAGAAGGTTCATGCTTCGAATACATAGTACACAAGTTACCAGGAATTACAATGGAAAAATTGAAGGCTGGAATCTTCGATGGTCCACAGATCAGGCAACTTATGAATGACCCACTTTTCATACCATCAATGAATGAAATCGAATCTTGTGCCTGGTCTTCCTTTGTTCTTGTAACTAAAAATTTTCTTGGCAACAAGAAGGCAGACAATTATGCACAACTAGTAGAGGATATGCTTCTTCATTTCAACAAGCTTGGCTGCAACATGAGCATTAAAGTCCAATATCTCCACAGTCACTTAGATCGCTTTCCAGAGAATCTTGGTGAGTTCAGCGAAGAGCAAGGTGAAAGATTTCACCAAGACATCAAAACAATGGAAAATCGATATCAAGGAAGATGGGATGCACACATGATGGCAGACTATTGCTGGAATATTATGCGCGATTGTTCCGGCAGATGCCACACTAGGAAATCGTACAAAAGGAGCTTCTTCGGTGTCGAATGACTTGAAATTTTTATAACAAACTTGTTCTGTTTGGTATCATATAAGTACAGTTTCAGGTACTACCATTTTCTTTTAAGTATTTGTATCATTATGTTCATTTAGTGTATCACATAATAAATTGAGCACTACATAATTATAGCTATAGCCTTATGTTTTATGGGCGAGCAGAGGCAAGGACTGGTATATGGCATAATGTTCTATATCTCGAAAACTAGACCTGCTGGGAGAAAACTGGTGCCTTTTCTGGAATCAGCAGGTCAAATATACCCAGAAACAGTTCTAACATTTGAGGCAACAAATTATGTGTTGGCCAGTGTAATATATCGAACAGTTTTATTCTAATCATTACTGAATATTACCCGATAAGCCCGTTGAATAAAAGGATTTCTTTGCTTTTGTTCACACCCTGAAAATACCACAGAACAAATGACTGATTGTTGTCCGTTCCACAGGACATGATAGTAGGATTTCCAGTTACTGTTGCAAAATTTTCAGGTCCACGAAAGTGAATTCCATCAGCTAAAAATAATACAAAAATGATGCTAATTAGATTAGCTTAGATTGCATTGCAATGGATTGGATTGTATTAGGTTAGGTTAAAGTAGATTGAAGGTTTAGATAAGATCAGATAAAAGCAAACCAGACAGAGCAGATCAGATGCTTTGGATTTGTATATTGCGGTCTCAAGGGCCTAATTAAAGCAGATGAGTCCCTCCTTTGCGCCTGACTCTCGGATATGGGATCGTTCATATAAGACATACACATCAAGACGGAGGGAGTTTTATTTATCATATTTTAGCAGTCCTAGATAATACAAGTTGTCGTTTGAACACCGATACCACTCATTGTTTACGATTTTCATATTGCTGGCTTGTGTCATTATATAAAGTTGCAGAGAAAAAATTCTCGCGACTACGTCTCCTAGACTTGTATAGTGTCATGTTGGTGGGATAGTTATTGTTGAGTTCTGCAATCGAGCATACTGAATATAAACAAATCTGCTGTAAACCAAAACATTTTTATCCACTCGGTTGAACAATCTTTGTTCTTTAAAGGCCTACTTAAGCTCTCCATCTAACTAGAAGCAATAAGTTGAATATTGATTAATCAGCGGATGTATCGATAGTTAAGTCCAGCGTCATAAAGTGTCATAAAGCTTAAGCTTGTATGTATTCATTCAACAGCCGGAAACTGGCGAGAACCTGCAAATGGTCAAGCGATCACTCGATACTTTGTAAAATTTCAAGTAAATGAATTCATTGGTTAGGATAGACTACATACAGAGTCAAACAGCCAAGTAGCATGGTTTTAACTATGCCGCCAACAATACTTAGCCGCATTGCCCAGCTGCATTTAGGCTATCACTCACTGAAAGTTAACGCCCATATTCTACAAAACTGGAGCAACTCCACCAGCCCGAGCATTAAATGCAAATTCTGTAAAAGTGCTTACCAAATCCCCACAACATCAAATACAACGCAATCGGCAGGGACATCTTTATGGTTGAACTATATCCAGAACACGTTCCTTGTGCAAGTTATCATCTATATAATCTGACTAACAAACATCCATGACGTTCAGCTATGCTGATACGAAGATCACGAATCATAAGCCAATAAACCACACTATATTACCACGGATGTTACAACACAGACCATATATCACACAAACGAATAACATTAGCGACATCTCTGAGTGTTGCCACCCAGAAAACTGTTCAATAAGTGCCAGAAGTTGGGGATTTTGCTTGAATTTCAATGAAATTCTGTAACAGACGTGCCCAGTTGAAGAATTGATATTTGTGCATGCTACTTATTTACCCTAAAATTGCTTTAAACGCTGGACTGTTGTTGAGAACAAAGAGCATTTATGCCTAACTAACCTTACGTTTTTGATTTTGTAGGAGTATTGGGATATCTGACTCACATTCCCAAGAACAGTATAGTCTTAGAAGGAGGAACAGCTGTGTTTACATGCTGCTCTAGTGTACAGAGTTTGCTTTACTGGAAACACAAGCCTGTTGGGTCACAGACCACTCATGACATATATGATTTCTCCGGTTTATTAAATGGCTTTCTGGAAAAGGATCGATTTAACGTAACTCGTAACAACAGTCCTGAATGTTACAGCCTAATTATTACAGAGGTTAAACGGGAAGACGCTGGAACGTACACGTGCATCGATAATGGAGGATTGGGACAATCTGTAGGATGGGAACTTATCATTTTAGGTTAGACTGGTCTTGCTAAGATTGCCTTTTAATGTTATGCGTTTGGGTATACGCGTTGGACTGATTTCTTAGCTCATCGCTATCGATACAGCCGTGTTATAACTGAAGGTAGCCTTTATCTACACAACGCACCCAGGTGCAGCATGAGACTTGGCCCCCTACTCTAATATAATCTAATGACTTCAATAGCGCCGTTAGCGTAAAACAAAAGGCATTAATAAATTGCCAGGTGAAACTGTAGTCAAAAAACGTAATCCGTTAAGAAGAAGCTCGGTCTAAATTCGACAGTTCAGAGAAACCAGAAGTCAAACTATGGTGGGTAAATAAGTTGAAACTGATGAGTTTTAATTTTTTACCTGATTGACATTAAAAATCTGACAGAACGCACAGAACTGGGCAGTGAATTTGAAAGCTTAGGACCAATAATTTCATCACACATGCGCTGTGCATGTGATGGTTCAAATAAACCATGCAACATGCAACTATATATGCGACTATATACTTTGTAGCTTGCGAGGTAAGAATAACGGGCTTCGTTAAAAAGAAACGTTAGCATCTGCAAATTGGTCCTAATGTTTATGTTAAATTTTATAATTGTGCTTACCTAAAGCAGTTCCAAACTTCAAGCTATATTGATATATAATGAACTGCACAAATTCGCTTCTAAAATGAAACCAAATCACGTGCTATACACTTTCCTCATAACTGCATCAAAATATTTGCAATATATTGATTAAAGATCACTGTAACTTTTTATGTGTTTTCTAAATTCGGATTAGTCAACAGTTATGAACTTTTCGGATTTTCCTTAAATACTTCAGATCCAAATTAATGTTAAATAGTTGGCTTTTCTTTAATTTTATCAGATTTTCTTTACGAATGACCAAATTCTATTGATCTTCAATATAAGCAGGTGGTTCACCACAAATTTGCTTTCACTTAATTTAAACAAAGACTAGATGCATAGTTCATGAGTATATGGTTATTTTGGTTACATACCTAAATGTAAATATTAATGATGTAAATATATATTACCTGTACAAAACTAAATTGATTTCTTTCTTAATTAATGTTAAACTTAAGTTGAACAATCACAGTGATATGATTGTAAAAAGGTGTCAGATGTTTTCGAAATTCTGCGTAGGGTTAGACACAGACTATATCGTGCCATGGCCAACTCAAGTTATTATACCATGCCTCACTGAAGCATACTTTCTTCATTCCCATTCCTAATTCCTATTTCTCTCAGCTTAAACGCAACCCACCCTTACAGCTCCCTTCCCCTTCTCTCTCGGTGTTCTGGAAATCGGACTTGGTTCTTGACAGGGCACCTTGATTTTGGTTCTTGACTTTGGACAACCCCATTGACTTGATGCGACGCTTGTGAATAAGCTGGTGCCTTGCACTTAGCTGTTAAATAGCGCTTTAGAAATGTTGAGTTTACTACTAAGATTTTGGGAATCAACTTTAAAAACTTCCAATCTTTACCGCATGATAAATTAAGATTGTCTAAATTTGCCTCCAGAAGAATACCATTACCCAACCGGTCGTTTAATTCCGACGCCAACGCTGTTACTACATATAATTTATAACATATATGCTTGTGACTGAGTTTTCTTAAGCTCTGAACAAATCTGCTAAAAAGTTGCCCAAATAGCTCCATGACTGTAAGAAGACTGAAGCTACTCGTGATTTTTATAATTACATTAGATCCAACGTTTGATCTAGCAAATTAAGGTCATGCTGCGATATCTATCACGATTGAGTTACGCTTGCCTGCTGTAAGTAATGTAATGTAATCAAAAATTTATAAAGCGCCACTTCGAGGTAAACTCCTCAGAGGCGCTCCCGGCCCTACAACCCAGAAGAACTGAGGAATAAGAAGGTCTTCAGGCGCTTGCGGAAAAGAGGGGGAGGTAGACTAAGAAGTTCCTGGCGTAGCTCATTAGGAAGCCCATTCCAAGAAGCGGGACCAACCACAGCAAAACTTCTGCGCTGGGCCGTAGCTGTTCGAACCGATGGGGCAAGCAAGTCACCCCGTACCGCCGAACGAAGTAGTCTACGGCCCGGAATGGAGGAGGCCAAAACACAGAGCTCCCTAAGACAAAATGAGGCGCAACCTAAGAGGCAATTACGTACAAGAGCCAGGATTTTAAATTTTATGCGCTCCTGGATAGCCAGCCAGTGAAGCTCCTCTGAAATGTAAGCAGAGATGTGGCCAAACTTAGGGATACCTCCGATCAGACGAGCAGCCGCGTGCAAGACAGATTGTAGTTGCGAGATGCAAGAGAGACTCAAGCCAGCAAAGACAGCATTGCCATAGTCATTCCTGGAACAAATAAACGCATGGACCAGAATGGTAGCAGCCTGTGTCGTAAGAGAGTGGCGGGTAGTGCGCAGTTGACGCAGATGTTAGAAACACGTTCGACAGACATTAATCACATGCTCCTTCAGAGTAAGTTCCTGATCCAAAATTATTCCTAGATCGCGGACTGAGGAAGAGAAGGAGATATCAGGGAAGAGCCTAAGTAATCTGGCCATATCAATCTTAGAAAGCTGGGCGCGGCTGCCAAACCAGATAAACTGGGTCTTACCAGGGTTCAGGCGCAGACGGTTTGAGTTCAACCAGGCCTCAAGTGCTTCCGACGCCCGAAGCATTTGATGAACCAAGGCGACAGATTCACCTGCTGGGCTATGAATATATGTCTGGATGTCATCAGCATACTGGTGAGACACTACCCCGGTTGGAGACAGAATAAAGCTCAGGTCAGCCGTGTATAGAATAAAAAGTAAGGGAGCTAAGAAAGAGCCCTGAGGGATGTCGCGCCCAAGACCAGCGGTCAGCAAGAAGGCGATTACGACACCCACCGGAGGTCGCCATTACGATATCGGATGACATGCTGGGCCCTTCGATGAACCTCTCTTGGGATAGAGACATGAATCCCCCACATACTCCGACAGCGACAGCGAGGGACATGTATAGAGACAGCGGTATAGTCGTGAATAGACACACCGTATACATCCAACGATCCCAGGGGAAGGGGACCATGTTCGGCGGACTTCGATAAAAGGGGGTTGCGCTCATACGAGGGGAGATTAAGATTCGGGCAGAGATCGGACAGAATACAGCAGTGAACGCGAGATAAGAAGAACTGACTGAATCGATTGCTAACTTTCTTTCCGCTAATTTCATTAATTAATATATTATTTATTAAAATATCGCTTCGTACTAAGCGAACCCATCACGTCTTGTTCCTGCTACACCAGAGGGGAATCAAGGACGTGACAAGAGAGACCCAAGGAGACCGAGAAGCAATCAGAACGTGTTGAACCAAAGATCACAGATTGAGAGCGGCCAGACAGGAATGAACGGAGCCATGAAAGAGCAGGGCCGACGAGTCCAAAGGACATTTCCAGCCGCCCCAGAATGATACTGTGGTCGACAGTGTCAAAAGCTGCACTAATATCGAAAAGCGCAAGAAGGGTAACGTGCCCCCGATCAAAAGCCCCAAGGATGTCAGCTAGAATGCGGGTGATGACCGTCTCTGTTGAGTGGAACCTTCTGAATCCCGACTGCTGGCTAGGCAGGAGGGAGTTAGCCTCTAAATATTGCAGTAATTGTATCGAAACATGTTCCGAAGTCTGTCGTGAGTGATCACGCCAAGTCTCACAAGGCTCATAGCTGCTAGAGAAGTCTATGAGAATACCTGGACGCCAGGCCAGATACTCTTCCATTTCTACATGATGTAATGTGACCAAATGTCGATTGCATACAAGACACAATTAAAAGAAACAAAGATATACGATGGCGATAAACATAAAGTTGACCTTGATCTTCATCAGAAAGTTGAATCTGATCATACTCAATATAAGCAGGTGGTTCTCCACAAATTTACTATCACTTAATTTAAAGACTAGATAATGAGTCGATGATGAGAAGCAGAAAGTCGATCTTGAAGTTCACTCAAAGCACCGTAGATTTAACTGACCATTGCATGCATTCATCTCGTGCAAAGTTGGTCATGTCCACGTCCCCAGAGTATTACTAGTAAGTATTTAGTGTTTAACCATATTGCATGGCTGCCATGATCTTTAATGTCGCCTCTTGAGATAGTTCTAAAAACTTAGATATGCAGCTTGGAACAATTCGGGCAAGTTCGAAATCCGTGACCTAAGCTATTATCAGTGTGTTGGATAAAATGTTCTTTAACCAAGCCTCTAACTTATGTATTTCAGAATCTTTTGAATGTCAAGAAACGCATCGTAAAGAAGACTACATGGGAGTAAATAATTTCGGTTTAGCACAAGATGTGATTACCATTCTGTGTATTTCCATATACAGTGGCAATATGCCCGCAAAACCAATATGCGAATGGTCTTCTGGAATGGAGCTGCACTATAAATATCAACGTGTTATGAAAACGAATACAAGCATGACTTTGAACATTCACATGCCAGTTACGAAAGAAATGAATAAAGATCAGCTTTACTGCTACGTAAATATTGAAATGGAATCCAGTGAAAACCAAAATGCGACTACTTGGAAGTCTTCCCAATTTAGAATAAATTGTAAGTAATATCAGGTTGCAAAGTACAAGTTGATTTTTCGTCTAGTGTACATATTATTATTCGGGTATGAATGTTGATTCGTAATCGTAATATCGAGATTTCGCAGCGCCCAATGAAAGCTAAGTCACGGGAACCATCTTGTTCCCAGAAGCTCAGTCAAAATAAAATTGATAGGCAGGTAAAGGGTGAATATACTTTATACGTCAATTAGATTTAACTTTGTTACATCATATTAGAATTATAACCTTTCTCTTACTGTACATAGCACTTCCGATCTCTTATACCGGTTAGACCAAAGCCTTTGGAGAAAAAACTAAGACATGTAGAAATTAGGGCTGTTGATTAATCGCCGTTAACACGTGCGATTAACGCGTTAAAAATTTTTGCGATTAAAATTTTTAACGCAACGATTAACGCGTTAAGAACTTAGTCTTTCTTTCTTGCCGCGAGCGCTCGTCGAAGAAAAAGATTAGCGCGATGAAAATTCATCTAGAAAATATTCAATGCTTGCCAGAGTCGACATTTATTATATCTATGGTTGTTTGTTTCCTATTCTTTCGCGATTTTTTGCGTTCTGTAAATTCAATTGTGATATTAAATTCGGGCGTTAGAAATTAGGTTTTACGTAAAGAATGGAGTCAAGGAAACTAGGAAAGACAATATTGGACGGACATTTTATTTTTAATACGGATGACAAGTCGTTTGTAAGTATTGTAAGAGTGTTTTAATTAAGTACTACCATATCAACTCGTCGTTGAACTATGGCCTGCGTACCAGTCATGCATTTACCGCTACTGAACGTGATGAGACATCAGCGTTATCTTCAGCTGATGATAAAACGGAACTTGCACTAAGCCAAGCAACTCTAGTTCAGCAGCGGGAGATGTCTAAACCAATGGACCAGGGCAAATGCGAAAGCATAACCACTGCCATCACAAATTAGTTTGCGATGAATGGCCGATCCGTCAACCTCCACCATGGCTAAAAGTATTTGTCATCCCAGCAACGACTGTCCCTTGTGAGCGAGTATTTTTTGTCAGGACACATTGTTCATAAGAAGCTGACATCGCTGGACCCAACTAATGTGGAGAAACTTTTTTGCTTTAACAACTGGTTGCATTTAGAAGAATAAACATTTTAAAGCTACTTTAAACATTTTACTTTGGACACTGCATATAAATTAGAAATATTAAATACTGTAAAATTGCAATCCAACTTGGATTGCTCATTTTTCTACCATGGAATTGAAATGCGATTAACTGTGATTAAAAATTGTAATTACTTTTCTTTACTTTGGACCTTGCATATAAATTAGAAATATTAAATACTGTAAAATTGCAATCCAAATGGGATTGCTCATTTTTCTAACATGCGATTAAAATGTGATTAACTGCATTTAAAATTTTTTATTACTATACTTTGGATATTGCATACAAATTAGAAATATTAAATACTGTAAAACTGCAATCCAATTAGTATTACTAATTTTTCTAACATGCGATTAAAATGCGATTAACTGCGATTAAAATTTTTAATCGAAATGCAGCTCTAGTAGAAACATTTAAATAAGAAAGAAAACAAAAGCAAGCATATATGAAACGTTGATAAATCCCATCTTTTTGTACCGAAGAGAATGCTGGACATGACAAAAAGGATCAGAAGTACAATTCCTTATTAACAGAAGTGAGTTGCAAAAATCCTACAGGAATTTCAAGAGGACAAAAAAAGTCGTCCAGCGAGGACCCATTTGACCGAATTCTACACGAGGCAATATATAAAGAAACAAAGGAAACCACGCTACGCTGTACGTGCACATACCCTAAGATATAGGAAGGCGGACTAAACACAAAAAACTTATAGACTTTACAAATGACCCAAAAGAACGGAGATCATTCATTCGCACCTATCTTTTCCAAAGTACTGGAGTTGTGAACAGACGACGACTATGACGATGCTGATCATTAGTCGATTTGCAGAGCGCAAGATAATGAAACAACATGCACCGCAAATGCGCTAAAGTCGCTATTAATACGGTGGCATAAATGAATGAGTCTTCAGCATCTTTGCAAAGCTCTCTAGTGATACAGTATCTCGTGAAGTGCAACAAGCAGAGCATTCCATACTGCAGGGAAGGATGTGCCATGGTAAAGCCGGTTAAGGTTGGTTTTTCCCGTTCACACTAGGTCGAATTCTTTGGCAGAGAGCAGTCGAGGTCGTCCCCGTTACCAGTGAGGCAAGCACACGATCTTCTTCCAGGTACGGTGGTGCTAGTTCTTATGAACAATTTTAGACCAACGTGGTCAGCTTGAAAACAAACCTTTCGTATTGGCAGCCAGTGCAGACTATCAAACACATATGTAATGCGATGTAACTTTCACTTGCTCGATATGCATCTGGCATCTGATCCTACAACTCTGAAGTTTCTGCACAAGCTCCTGGGCAAACCGAACAGCAAAATGTTGCAATAATCAAGATGACTGTTGATGAAGCCATATTCTGGGCTTTTTTGGCTTCGATTGTCAGCTGCTATCGGTTACGTCGCACCTGGCCCAGCTGATTATAGCACGATTACCACAGTTTGGCGACATGATCTTTCATTCTCAGCTCAGCATCAGCTTAAGTCCCTGGTCCACCATTGCTGAAGTGGTGATGAAAAGTATTCACTCCACCATTTGTTACTAGTTGTTTTCCTGAATTGAATTGCTTAATCCGGCCTTTGTCTACTGTGTTTTTATTCTTCCCCTTTCTTACTAAAATTACATCACCCAGTTCTGATCCGTTCATCCTCTGCTGTCTATGAAAACTCCATTTGCACATACCCATGAGCCGTTAGTGGCTGCAGTCGGTCGAATTTTTTTAGCTGTGTTTTATTTCTTAAATTCTATGGGCTATACAAGGCCCTTTTGTCGACCTCGATCGTGTTACGGCGCTATATAATTGTCTTATTACTATACTCCCAGTCACCAATCTCTGTTATCACTGTTCTTTTCGATGGAAGATCGGAGAAAAAAAACCTTGCGCTGTTAACCTCCGGAACTGGTTAAATCAAAGGGTCGCTCTTGTCTTTTGCTGTGCCTATGATTATGGATATATCCAACCAATTGTGTGACAGACCTCTATTTTTGTATGGTGCCATTGCTTCAGCAGGGAATCTTCCAAAAGACAAAAATGGACTCTCGACTACTCTGATATGCCGTCTGCATTTCTCCCAGTACCTCCTGGATAAAGACTTTCCAACCCTGAGTCACCAGCCGACTATTTACTGGAATCTGAAGATTAAAAATCAGTTCATGACAGAGATCAATCACCTAAGCCCTCAACATCATTAAATCCAGAGCCACATAGGATTACGCAGAAGGAATTGAGCGACCTAATCAGAAACTACGATTTGTCAAAAAATAAGGCAGAAATTTGGTCTACAGGCAACAACATTGGAATCTGTTTGAGGAGCATACGAAAATTTCAGTATACCATGATCGACAGAAGGGCTTCACTCTGTTCTTTACTATGGAAAAATATCTTGTTTTCTGCTATGAGATCAATGGTTTAATGAACTCACTCAGTATTGAGCACAAATTTGAAGAGTGGAGACTCTTCATTAACTCTTCAAAGCTAAGCTTAAAAGCAGTGATACTGCATAATGGGAATGAACTATCCTCAATTCCTGTAGGACATTCTGTTCATATTAAAGAGTCTTACTTGAACATGAAGTTTCTTCTTGATTCTACAAGGATTCCGAGTGGCGGATCTGTGGGGATTTAAAAGTAATTGCCATCTTGCTGTAAATACAACAGGGTACACCAAATTTTGCTGCTTTCTCTTGAGTGGGATGGTAGAGCACGGTCTTCCCACTATGAAAAAAGTATGGTCTACGCGGGTCTTTTGATCCGAGAACTAAAAGAGTACAGTACAGCCCACTAGCTGACCCCGAAAAGGTTTTGTTACCACCATTGCATATAAAGTTCGGACTTATGGAATTTGGTATATGTAACAAAATCCTTTTCTTACCACCGGGTGAGAATCTCCTTAGATTTGCATACAGACTGACTTAGCTGTAGATTTCTGAACTGAACTAGCCTGCATATCACGAAAGATAAGTTTGAGCTTATTTCATTGATATTACAACACCGGTTTACCGCATAATATCTTTACAACAGAAATTGTGCCAAAATTTTTCATGCTAGTTGTGCTATATTTACAAGCAGTTTTCCTCTAAAATGTTATTCCTCTTATACTAAAGCAAACTTTCCTATACTCTATACAGCATGCTTGCAGATACATACATTAATTTGAGTTACCATCCTACTAAGAAAACTTCAGACGTGTATACGTTGTGAGGAACACACATCAGACAAGTTCGATAGCGTCATCCCACAGAGGATCTTGCTTAACCTCCAGACGTAGTTTCAGAAATGAACTCGTCGTCGCGCCAAGTATCTTAAGTGTCCATGAACTACATTTCAAAACCATATAATACTTTGCATCAAGTAGTTTTGGAGAACTGATTGAATCTGAGGGGATAGAACATCATGGTTGGTGATTCTTTCAAATCTAGCAATTGTTCATGTAAGTTCCTTACAGCGGGATTCAATACAAGCCGAAAGAGAATCCGAAATGGACATGGAGGACGTAGAATGGTGGCTCTTTCAGGCCAAACTGTTAAGAACTCGTTGTCGACAAAGAGGAGTGCGAGATAATCCCGCATCTGATGCGATTGAGTCGCAGCTCTAACGAACTACATTCCCGCACAGTCGTCGTCACGTCTTCAGAAACAATAAAATTACTTCTTTCTCAGGTTAAGGTTGTCAAAGTATCCCAAAACTATGAGAGGAGATGTTCTGTAAAACTGATTGCAATTGAAGGCAAAGAAGGAACGTGCCAAAAAGACAACCCTGTAGCGGCCGACTCGTGACAGAAGAGATAATTGGCCGGACCGAAGTTCAGAGGCTTCAGCAGAGGCAAAATGCGCAAAGGGTACTAATTCTAGCAGAAGGCCTACTATTGCGGAGAGCATACAGTATCAGTAAAGACAATCCTAATTAGATTGACCAACCCCATGATGACAGAAACTAGTTCTTGTCCCGTTTCAATGCAATTAATCAAACAGAACAACGGCAAGGCTGATTACAGTCTGTGAAAATGAACCATAACAACGGTACATTCAGTTTTACTACCCAAAGTATTTGCAAAATATATTCCATCTTTCATGGATAGGTTCTTAAATTACTAAAATACTTCATCTAATAGAATTTTGGCTTTAGTAGAGGAATATTTATTCTCAAATAACACTGGATCACAACGATTTCGCTACATAAAGTAATGCATGTGCCTTATATTGATTCAAATGTGCTGATTCCAAATATGAAGTCAGAATCTTCTCAGCACGTCTAGATTTTAAGTTATGCATGCATTCAAGTGATGACGTAAGGACTCGTTTTCGGTTATGTCTGTACATTCTGTTGTATGTGTCTCCACGATTGCTGCCAGTGATACGTGCATGCCTGCAAGTGTCGCCTGAAATATTCCTAACAGCAAGCCAGCAGCAGCCGCTAGACATGATTGGGCATGTCAGCGAGCTGACGTCAGCATCAATACCAGTATAAAAGGCGAGATTGCTTAGAACGAAGGTGAAGTTTTCTTATATAGCTGTAGCTAGTGTGTGAGATTTAATTTTGAAATGAATAGGCGAGGCTGTGTTAACCATCCAGACAATTTTTGCTATGTTTGTGGTAAATATACTCTTGTGACCAGCGCAAGAAGTTAACTAAGAGAGTGATGATTGCTTGCAAGTATTATTTTGGATGTCAAATCGGAGACCAGGATAAAAGTTGGGCACCTCATGCCTGCTGCACCGTGTGCAATTCTGGGCTTACACAGTGGTTGAATGGCAAAAGGAATTCAATGCCGTTTGCTGTGCCTATGGTGTGGCGCGAGCCAAGAAATCATCATGCAGACTGTTATTTCTGCATTACTAAAGTTGCTGGATTTTCAAAGTAAAATAAGTCTAAAATCGTTTATCCTGATTGCGAGTCCGCTCTAAAGCCAGTGCCGCATGATGAAGAGAATCCAGTACCATTTCCGCCTGCTGCGGGTGCTGATGAAACGGACAGTTCTGATGGTAAGGTGAGTTAGATGATCTGGTGAGGGACCTATCTTTGTCAAAGGAGAAATCTGAACTGATAGCCTCCAGACTAGGGGAGTGGAACTTGCTTCATAAAGGTACCACAACATCACACTTCCGTTATCGTCACAAACAGCTACATATTACACACTGGAAAATGACATCTGTTTGTGTACTGACGTGAACGATCTCATGCTGAATTTAGGTTGCGAATACGTTCCTGATCAGTGGACACTGTTCATAGATTCCAGCCAAGCGAGCTTGAAAGCTGTCTTGGTGCACAATGGTAACGAAAAGCCGCCTGTTCCTATAGCCCACGCTGTAGACCTGAAAGAGACATATGATTCAATGAAACTCATTTTGAAAGTGATCAACTACTCAGACCACAAATGGAACATCTGTGCGGACCTCAAAGTGGTAGCACTTATTCTAGGCCTACAGCTGGGCTACACAAAACATATGTGCTTTTTGTGCTTGTGGAACAGTCGTGATGACAGCAACCATTACAAAGTGAAACTGTGGCCTCCTAGATCTGAGCACATTGTTGGTCGGCACAACGTGCAACACGAACCATTGGTTGATCCATTGAAAGTGTACTTACCACCACTTCACATTAAACTGGGCCTCATGAGGAATTTCGTAGTGGCAATGGATCGTACTGGACAAGGCTTCCAGTATCTGAGAGATAAATTTGGAGCCGTCAAAACTGATGCTAAGCTGAAGGCTGGGATTTTTATTGGGCCAGAAATCCGCGAACTAATGCGTGATACTGTATTTAGAACCAAGCTCAACCCACTGGAATTTGCCGCTTGGGATGCATGTACGTTGGTGGTGCAAAACTTCCTTGGGAATCACCGAGCTGAGAACTATGCTGAACTCGTTAGCAACATGCTAACAGCATATAAGCAACTCGGCTGCCGGATGTCACTAAAAATACATTTCTTACATTCCCATCTGGATTTTTTCCCACCAAACTTGGGTTATGTAAGCGATGAGCACGGAGAGAGATTCCATCAAGACATCTCCACCTTTGAAGCAAGATATCAGGGCCACTGCAATTCCAACATGATGGGCGATTACTGCTGGTTTCTGCAGCGGGCAACAGCGGCCACTCACAAGCGCAAGAGCAAGTGTCTAAAGCACTTTTGAACTCGTACAGAGTTAAGCTAGAGACAAAATTTCGAAATGTATGCTTACATCTGAGTAACATACATATATTTATATTACATTTTAAAACATATTTTAATTTCAAGTTATAAAAGAATAACATTTTGTTTCTTGTTATGAATACTCTGAGTTTGCATAATTACACAGTTATAAGGAAATACTAGTTCTGTAAAGAGTTTGCATAATTATTAGATGTATGCTGCATATCTTAAGATCCTGACGTGCTACACAAAATCTGACTTCAGATTTGGAATCAGCAGATTCGATTTAGTGTAGTACACATAACATATGCCTAGTAGCAGGCGAAAAATGTTTTCGTGTGATCCAGTGTAATGTGCCACAGTTTTCAAGTTTGCTGTTATTTGTTTGTCCATCTACTGTAGATGCCATTATCCAGCACAAGACAGTATCAAGTTGTAGTGACGACGAATTATCTCTGGACTGCTATCCGCCGTGCAAGGCGAGTCGAATCAGGAATGGATCGCAATTTTGCGAGATTGCATATCCAAGTCACACCGATAAGAAATTTTACGTCTTGCTACAAGACTACAGTTAGTAAACGACTTATAAAGGAAATAAAACAAGAAGTTCCTAATGTCTGTTAGCTTTCCTAAGCAACACTTTGCAGTAACTGTCCATCTCATCTGCTTTTGGGGCTCGAATCGCAAGTGAGACTTTGTGTGACTCTAGCTATTCTTCCTCTAGTTTCACAACTTGCGGGTAATATTCTGCGGTTATGGAACTGTTATTGCTTTGTTTTATCTTTTGCCAAAAGATTTAGCCTGACTATCCCAGGACAACGCTCCATTTGTCTCGTTTTAAAGAGGCTTTCTGATGAAAGCATCCTTCTAAGCCATAATCCTAACTCTAACCATATGGCCTCCTTTTAAACCTTAACACTTTTCGATAAAAGCATCCTTTTAAACGAGCCCTTTGATCTCCTTCCGGACGGAGAACTATCAATGCATAGTCACATGAACTCTTTATGCAAGTACTGCTACTATCAGCTGCTTCATATACTGGTCGTTCGGCGCAATCTGTCGTGTAATGCTGCAGTGACTCTCGTTCACTCGTTCGTTCTATAGCGCTTCAACTACTACAATCTAAAGACTTCTTTAGCGCCGCTATCATTCTGCTCAAGACACCAGTCGATGGTCGCTTCAAGTGAAAATCGCCATCAAAATCATAATCCGTTGGAGAAGCCGGGTCGAATTCCGATAGGTCAAAGAAACCAGAACTCAGGCTACGGTGGGTAAGCAAGTTGAAAGAGATTCGTTTTTAGTTTAGACCTGAATGACATCAAAGAACTGACAGAACGAACTGAACTGGACAGTGAATTCCAAAGCTTTGGACCAGCTACCGAGAAGGCCCGAGAGCCCAACACTGTTCGGGTATCCGGCACAGCAAGACTACCCGTGTCCATTGATTGACTGCAATCTCTCCTAGTGTAGAGATGAGCATGGAACGTAGATAAGTCGGCTGATTTAAATGTAATACTTTATAAACGATAAGACATTTTAAAAATGAATTCTTTGCTCAATTCGGAAAGATCGTTAACAGTATTCAAAACTTGGTCGAACAAAGGTGACGAATGGCTCTGTTTGAATTGCTGGGTTCTTTGACAGAAGTATAAATTATCAAGTTGACTCTAACATGAGCTTTTGGTTCATTAGAGAACTGTACTTCTTGAAATGCGGTTAGAATCAGCAAGCACACCTAAGTATTTTGCAACTGTAACACCGGGTAGCTCAGCAGAACACAAGAAGCAATTGAAAGTAGCCTGAGGCTCAACACGGAGATTTGTGATTTTCAGGGTCCTAACTAGAAACTGTAGCAGATAGTCGATCTAAAAAATTTTGATGGTGATGATAGCAACCACTGGTTCAGGTCTTCGATGGAGGTCGATTCCAATTGTAACATCCTGCAGTCGGTTTGATGGAAGGTCAGCGGTGCGGTGGGGCGCCTTCACTTGAACGACAAACTGAATCATCTTTTGACCAGTGAACGCCTTATTGTCCGTAAATGACGGTTGTATGAAACTTTTCGTTAAATCAGAGCGGCTGATGCTGCTAGAGAACGACAACGGCAGTAATCGTGGTCGTTATCACAAATTTGTATAGCGCCGCTTCAAGAGAAACTCACCAGAGGCGCTTCAGACCTGGCAATGAAAGACCACAAATTAACACAACAGTCGTTGAAAGTTGTCTGCGTCTCTTTCAATCATTTGCTTCCAAAAAGCATCTCCTTTTCCCTCAACGTGCCATGCATTTGTCTCATGCGCTGGAAAGAAGCAGCACGGTTCTCAACACTGCGCGTTTGCCTGAAGTGTTCCTCAAGTTGTCTGACTACCCGACAAAGGTCACAATAGGTTCCGTCGAATTATGGAGTGATAGGCTTCTAACGGGCCTTCACAATCCTAAAGCAACGTGAATCTGTCGACCAGGGTTGAGGAATTGTTGATGGGGAAATTACACAACGGACCATTAAACAGGCGACATTTTTCCTACCCCGTAGACCTGACTGTATAAACCAGCTGTGCATGGAGATAAGGAGTAGTGAATAACAGAAGACCGTAACTCGAGAGGGACGGTGACTTCACCCCGAGATCTTGAACGACGCGGTCATCTCTGATTATGACGACGTCGAACTAGCCTTCCAAGTTGTGCGTCGGCTCTGAAACGTGTTTCAGAGCCGACGCACAACTTAGATTTAGTGAGCGTATACAGCGATGCTGTATACGCTCACTAAATCTGACTGTGTCCGAAGAAATAGAATCTTCTACATAAATGTTCAGGTCGCTAGTGACGATTATTGCCAGTCGGTGAGAATAACAGTGTGCTACAATCGCCTCATTCAGTCTAAACTTAAGATTTTGACTGCGATTTACACTTGAAGCGACCATCGACTGAGGATCATGATAACGGTGATATAGAAGTCTTTAGATTAGATCATTTTCCACAAGGCGACAGCTTTGTAAAGGCGTCTAGACTACTGCACATTTCACCACACTGATAAGTAAGCTTGCATTTGAGTTAATCATGTTCAATATATCTTTAATACACTTCATAATCATGTTTAATATATCTTTAAGAATAAAAATATTTGAGGCTTATATATTCGTATGAAAACTTTTAAGGTAACTGTCAATTTTTTCTTTCTAACAGATGAGCCTATCAAAGGAAATATTGTGCCTATCGTAACTCTCGCGCTGGTTGCATTCTGTGTCTTGGCAATTAGTACTGCTTCTTTTGGCATAGTTATTTGGCGTCAAAAGAAGAAGCTTGGTAAGATTTTAAACATGATATCAGAGACCTTCTGAATTTGTCAATCGGTCGAGCTTCGAATCGAAGACTCGCCTGCTTTGTAACGTAGCGTTAACTGGGTAACAGATGCACAGTCTTCCGGCGATTGGTTTTTGTATAATAAATTAAATTCACAGTTCATTCACAGCAGTTACTTCTATAGCCAACATAAAACTTCTACATGCCAAATTTGTAAATTGCTATTGTCAGCAATAATCCACGAGGTTTGTAATTGAAACAATCAACTGAGTACACGTCAGTTAATTCTTAATGCATTTGCGACCGTCGTATATGAGTTCGAACCTGCCGGGTCAGCAGACAAGTCCATACAAGAATACGAGTCACCGCTGACGTAATAAGAATATTTCAAGGGCGTTTGCCCAAAGCTTCAGTCACAAGCATGTAATCGAAGCGTGATAACTATACGCACCCAGCAATCGCAAACATGTGACAGACTTGTCAAACAGCATCAACAGCTCGAAGACTCATCGCCGCTTATTGCAATCTTTTAAAATCTGCATTCTTGTTGTTCAAAAAGGTAACTTGTTATCGCTTGGACTAGGATATATATATAGTTCACTCGTTTGCTGGGTATTATATTCTGTACAACTCAAAGCCCCTACTCGAGGCAAGTTAGGAAATATTTATTCGGACCAGAAGGCGTCCGAGAAATAGGATAATCAGTGCGCTCCCGAGTCAGAGCCAAAACAATCACCGTTCGTGAGACAGGTCGGTACGCTCCCGGCCAAGTTAAAGAGGTTGTGTTAAGCTCAAGGAAAAACAAGTTAAACAGGTCTGTGTAAAAAAACAAAGGGCAGCTTTACGAAAGCTTACCCCACTTTTGCCGTTCGAAAAAATGGTCAGTGCGCTTCTGAGCCACAGCTGAAATATACTCTGTCTGGTTTAAATATCGCTACAAAAAGGATCCGATTTCAGGTATGAACCCACCATCCTGCTAAGCCGCGAGCTGGACTGATTCCCGATAGCGGAAAGATAAGAGGTTGTGCAAAACATGCAGAAGGCACGCCCGCATTACTCCTTGTCAATAATCAAACAGCAAGAAGAGATATCGAGAAGGTACAGCGGGTCAGTGTTCCAAAGTAAATACTACGAGAATCTAAAACATGACCAGATGAAGGAAAGATGAAATAGGCCAAGAAAATAGCCGTTATATCAGAGTCCGGATCGGGTAACCCAGATAGAATAGGAGTCGACACGGTTGATGCCGACTCAGTATTTGATCGTCAAAATGCAAGGCTCAGAAAATTGACAGAAGTTCGGGTTTGGGCCACTCGTGGGTAGGTCGGGACGAAGGTCTGTGTGCAAATAGCTAAGGTTAATAGAAAAAAATTCACTCTCAGAGTTTTATGGAGCTCCTGTCGGTATCTTTCGAAGCAGAATTTATTAACTGTGTTGGTGTAGAACTGCTACACATACACCTGGCTTGAGAACGAACCCTGTTGTGAAAGAAAGCCGTCTTCAAAACGGTGCTCATCTGGCAACCGCCGAAGAGGCAGAGTCGGATCCCGAGAACAAGCATTACAGTGAACTACGGCAACTATATGATCTATGCTACAGGTCACCAACTTTGCTCTCTTGGAATTTCTGCTAAAGCCTTTCATTTAAAACTGAATTTTTTTCCAAGAAACCCTGTTCTATTTCTTCCTCCTCTTTTCTCTTCTTCTTACCGATCCAATGCCTAAAACCACTAAGCCGTCTTCCTGTCACCCTGCCTGGTTTTTTATTTTGATCCGGAACCGAGCCTGTTCATACTTGTCTCACCGATTTGTTTTATATATATATATATATATATATATATATATATATATATATATATATATATATATATATATATATATATATATATATATATATATATATATATATATATATATATATATATATATATATATATATGTATCATCCTAGTTTATTGCTTTGACCGATTTGCAAGATGCAAGGGTTATAACTAAATCTGCATTTCTTTTATTGTAGTTCAAAATTTCTAGAAAAACATTTAAAACCTAAAGCTGAGAATGAGAGCAGTTTCACGGCTGATTAGGCTGCCATTATAGGAAATGAAACCTATATCAAATTTATGCGTCTACTTTTGTTTTAATTTTTTCAGCTCTGCCATATTATTCATTCTAAAATTGTGATTTTGTGCATTAATGCAGTACATTTGGCGTCTTTATGTGACATTTCAAGTTTGGCTTGTACTGTTTTATTATTGTTGTTGTTGTTTTTATTGTTGTTGTTATTATTATTATTTTTTACCAAGGTAAGTATAATCACTTGGTTGTTCAAAAATTTCCGGAGAAAAAGAGAGAGAGGGATTCTGGAACGGCTAATCCTCGTCTGGATTCGGCACCACAAATGTACCGTGGAAGGCGACTGCATTGAAACGTTGTAATGTTATAGACAAACGTTTAAAGAGGTAACCTGCTTCTTTACCATCTCCGGATATGAGGGACAATATACGTCCCAAGTCTGTGAGAAAGGTCATACCCAGACCAAGTCTCAAAGGCCAGAGGAACAAAGTGGTATGCATGAGTCAAATGATCATATTTCAAAGTTTTTCTATCGGCCGCCAGTTCAGCTTCGCCTCCTGCTGTAACAGAGGTTGCCTGTACGTAAGAATGTGCAAGCGTGTCAATCACGGTGACATCCCATAGGATGCTGCGCCCCGAACGCCTAGGAATCAGGGTAAGGCCATCCGGTCTCTTGCCGTCTGTTCTAGAGAGACCCGTAGGTTCTTTCACTGATGGGAAGCCCGCTCGAGTCAGACTTCAGTGAATAAGGTCATTGAGACAAGCGTGACGTGCCACTCTGCCGGGTCCCAAGCGGAAAGAGAGACCATGCGACCCCTCAGCGGTCACCAGAGATCCACATGTAACATTATGTGGTTGACATAGGATAGCTCCGAGACGGAGGCCTACGGCTATGCGTACGGCTTCGTCATCCAGGCGAAGACCGACTGAGTTAGTGGGGAGGGCAAATAGCCAGTCCCGGCATGATGACACCACCTTTAGACGTGCCTGGTGGTATGCGTCGTTATTACTGGTAATAAGTGTAGTTTTTGATATCTCGTATAGAGGTTTATCCCGCTGGGATTGTCTATGCCAGAGGTTAGTATTAGGTTGTGGAGTCATGGTGAGTGCACACCAATGTTCCACCATAGTGTTGAGATGAAAATCTGGTGGTATTTGGCCTTTGTGAAGAATGGCAGTTTGCAACGTTTGGGTGCCTGCAGCGGATGCCAAGAAGGCTGGTAAGAGTTTTATTATTATTATTATTATTATTATTGCGAAAATTTTTAATTCGCGCACTCAGGCAGAAATGCGAATCGGGGCAGTATATATTTAATCGTCGGGTGAAAAGAGTTAGATATCCAGATTTTTGAAAATCAGTGAAAACTAGTAAGATTTCAGGCGTTTCTACAAGGAAGAAAAGGAGTTCGAGCTTCTGATAAACATTGATTGGTAGACGGTTCCATTCCTTCAGGGGACCTGTGTGGAATGGACGATAGCCCAGGACAGTTCTGCATCGTGGTTCAGCCAAGAGACCCGTGCCTAAAGATCATAGGCTGCGGGGAGGGAAGTAAGGAGAGACCAGTGCTTAAAGGTAGGTAGGAGCGCTCGTGGTAAGAGTTTTATAGGTCAGACAAACTAGTTTAATCTTATCTGGAATTACACAGGAAGCCAGTGCAGCTGGCTAAGGAATTTGTGTGAGGAGGTGCACGCAGCACCCCACGAGCCAGGGAATTTTGGATGCGTTGATTTGAGATATCTGTAAAAAAAAAAGATTTGGTGAAACGAACCAGCGTTTTGTTTCAAGTGGCGCTAACTAAATGCCCTTGCTGATCCGTGGTATATGGTTTTTGGAGAGAGAGCCGACAGAGCGGTCCCCTCGTACACGGTCACTCAGTCCGAATACGGAAGGCAGCCATAGAGAGGCAGGCAGAGGTCGCTCCGTAAGAGTTCGCCTAGTCCTAGTACGGGTGGAGGCAGGTAGAGGTTGCTCCGTACGAGTTCGCCAGGTAGAGGGCGCTTCGGACAGGTTAATCCGGTCCGCCTAGCAGCTGCTATCGGCCGCACGCGGCGAATGGAGTGATAGAGTGCTCAGTGGTCAGTATAAAAGAGCCTGCGCAGTTGAGAGTGCGCGCTTTCTTTCTGGAGTCCCAAGGTGGTATGGAGGATAGTCGACAGTTCGAATCTTACGGAGTTCGATCGTTTTCTCATACGTATAATCGTTGAATTCTGTAGGGCGAGATTGAGGCGATTTCCTGCTGTGTCGTGTGGATTTAAAGCGACTCGTTGGAATTATATTTTCGAATTAAGTCGGATCTAAAACTCTGGAGTCCGGGGTTCGATTCGCGCCTGGTTGGAGCGTTGGATCTATTGCACCGAAGGTTTCTCGCTGGAGTTTCAAGACTCAGAGCTTGGGTCTTGGAATCGTTGGAGTCGGTTCGAGGTATCGACCAGTCAAGTCAGACAGGGGACATCTCTACTGTGTGGTGACGCATCGAGCAGGGAGTTTATATGATTTTCCAATTACTTGAAAATTTAATCAAATGCTCCGAGTAGATAAATAAGAATTAACTTAAGGTTAAAGAAGGATCTTAAAGACAATTTTATTTCTTTGGTTGCAAATAAAGTCGATTATTAATTTGGAAATCAAATCTGTGATTGTTGTGAAGTATGGCCGAGGCACCCGCCCGCGACGCAGCCTCTGAGAAGGGGGAAGATGTAGCTATGGTTTCTTCACCAGCGTCCATTTCTGATGCACCTATACAGCGCCAAACCGAGTTCCAAGAGTTTCGGGAGGAAATAAAGGAAAGTATTGAGCGCCAGGAAGAAACATTTATACAGCGCCAGTCGAGGATGAGTGAAAGATTATCAAAAAAAGATGCGCCAACCTCCTCAAGAAACTTGTACAAGAGAGAGAAGTGAGATTGTTGTAGGGGAAAAGGACTCTTATCCATCAGAAGATGCGGTAACCTTCCGCCCGAAGGTCACGGACACCACTCTGAGTTCGGGAATCGAACCGCCACCTGGTAAAGCATCTGAAGGTATTGCCCCACAGGAATTATCAACCCTGAGGCGTAGTGCACGACTAAAGAGTAAGATTCCAACCTACTATGGTGAGAGAGGTCATTGGGTACAATTTGCCACCTCTCACGATCAGGGTTCGAATCCAGGCAGGAGAAGTTACGGAACTGAGTCGCGACAATTCTACCTCCTACAACAACACGCCACGGCCTCTAGTCGTGATGGGGTGAGCGTAACATTGGCATAATCAAGGTGATAGCAGACTAAAGAACAGTCTACAGTTTGTGTCATGTCTTTGGTAAGAGCAGATCTGATGTGACGTAATGCCCTGATATGATAGAAACAAGATTTACACAGGTTCGAAATGTGAGATGGTTGCCCAAAACCCCAAATGCTTTAATCAAGTTTGATAGCGCAACAGCAGCTCCACCTAGGTCATTGCTGGAATGTGAAGGAAGAGAACGCAGCTGCATTAAAAGAATTGCGAGAGCAAAAGTTTACGGAAGCCGCAGTCAGGACGACAAATAAAGAGATGGGGAGACGTGATTCAACGGTCCTAAAGCTCCCCAGACTGAAGAAGGAGGATACTGGAGATAGAAACAAATAGAAAAGAAGGATCCGTGTGGCTCACGCCTACCTTAGGAGGGATTAATTCCAGCCAGAATGAGAGAGAGTACTTGTTAAAACATCTTTGTGAGAACAGACAGATTTGAGGTTGTCCGGTTGATTTCAATGTATACAATTCACAGTTCATACGGACACTATAGAAGACCCGAGCATCCAGCTTCGTCGGAGCTCTGTTCGCTCTCCTCATCCAGGGCAGTAAGCCACTTCACAACTTCACTGGATTCGGCTCCATTTCCACGAGTCTACCAGTCCATGACTCCACTTCAGTCTCCAGTCCATATTTGCACACAGACACACATAAACACACACGCAAGCATGCACGCACACATATAATAATAACGTATAAAATTCGTCCACAATAAACTCGAAGAATATATGCAGCCCTCAACGTATTAGCCAACATAGTCAACAGAACTCTGTTTTCCAACACTATAGTTTCTTACCTAATGACTTCTATAGAGCCGTTATCATGTTGCGTAAAGTATAAATCGATGATCGCTTCAAGTGAACTCGCAGTCAAAATCGTAATCAGTTGCAAAAGCCAGGTTGAAATCAGGTAAGTCAGAGAAGCCAGAAGTCAAGATATGATGGGTTAGCAACCTGAAACAGACGAGTTTTGAGTTTAGATATGAACGACTCTAGAAAACCAACAGAAGGCAAATAACTGGACAGTGAATTCCAAAGCCCTGAACCAGCTACCGAGAACGCCCGAGCGCCCAATACTGTTAGGATGCGTGGAACAACAAGAGTCGAAGCATCCGTTGATCGAGTGCTATATTTGATAGTATGAGGGTTAACTAGGACCGCACATATGTCAACTTATCTAAGTGTAATGCCATGTAAAGTTTTAGACTATTTCAAACTGAAGTCTTTGCTCAATGGGCAACCAGTGTAACGAAAACAAATATCGGAGTGAAATGCTCATACTTATGGGTTTTTCCCATGTCTCTGGCCAGAGGTCTCTGAACCATTTGTGGTTTGTGCAAAAAGCTTGTGCTACGCTACTCGTTGAATTGTTAAGTTTTTTACGTTAATTTAGTAGTACAATTGTCGTCTGCAAGTGATATTTTAAGTTTGGTTTTTACAGTTCCCTCAAAAGCCCGAAATGATTCTTTAATGGAAAAAACCGATCCAGGTAGGCCCTAATGAATTTTCATATTTTTGCAATTGTAAATGTAAAAAGAGATCTACAGATCATCGTAACTAGTGTGCTACTTGTGTGGCGTTTATAAAATATCTCTTAGCATTATTGATAAAAAATGGGTTGCAGAAATCGAGTCGGCAAAAGACCAGAGCAGTTGCTAGTGAAATCACGACCGTTTGATGCATGTAAGATCTGATTATAACAATTATTTAATATACCTCTATGGCTTCATACTCTAAATTCTGTCGTAATGGTATTACTGATGCCGCGAGTATTCATATGACGGCCTATTTAACAATAACACGAACTATTCCAAACTGTCAAAGTACTTACTAAGGAATCTCCCAGCTTGTTTGTACACACACACCTACACACACACACTCACAGATGCAAACACACACAAAGACACAAACACACACATATATATATAAAACTCTAACTTAACAAGGCGAACCTTTCACAATTGCATAATACTCGAAACCTTTGAGTATCCAGCTAATATACACGCATGCATATACAGTAATATGCATTTACGAAAACGAATACAAGGCAATTTCAGCTATTATTAGCTTCTCCAGTTTTACTTCACGGCCTCACCTCTCCTTGCAGCAGCACGTCAGCCATGAAACTTCTTCAAATTTCCCTAATCGTATTTCAACTCTCGGTTCACTCCACAACGTAGTGACTGAGTACTAAACCCTAATTAGCAAATCGGCCTAGTCCTCTTTTGCTGTGTACTCCAACCCACCCTTCATTCTAATCAACAAGGTACAATCGACAAGTAAAGGTCTTAAATTCACAGCATTTTGTGACAGACGTATTTTCTTAGGCACTGTGTCTGGGACAATTTATCCTATGTACATATGTACATCCATCCATTAATCCATCCATTTATTTATATATATATGCATGTACGTATGTGCAAAAACATGCGCACATACATAGGCCGTGCATGCAAACATACATGCATCCATACATACATACGTATATACCGGAACACATCCACATATTTTGAGATAATTAAACAAGATGTTGGCGAATATGTCAATGGTGATAATAATGATGATGATGACGACGAAGACAACAAGGTCGATGGTTATGAAAGAATAATTTCAGAGTATATATTTTCTTTCAACAGATTAAGAGCACGGCAGTAGGTTGTTCTGAAACCGCAGATTCTGAAGGGAAGAAGACGGTTGCGGGCATCCTTTAATACGGTTACTGTATACGGACTTTGAGAAAGTCTTTTATACACAATTGCTCAGCGCCAACGATTGATGCTTAGTCATTAAATAGTTGGTCTTTATATATGTAGAAATAATAATAATAATAACCCACTAGACCGCGCTCGTCTCTTGGCCTCTCAAGCACTACACTCTGGAGATTGGATGCTGGCTCCTCCAGTAACCGCATTGGGACTCCGTCTTTCGGATGAGGTGATACAGACCGCGGTTGGAATGCGACTGGGAACCAAACTGTGCGAGCGACATCTGTGTCACTGTGGCGAAAGAGTCGACGCCAGAGGACTTCACGGTCTGGTCTGCAGAAAGAGTGCTGGCAGACAACAACGCCATAACATGCTCAACGACATTATATGGAGAGCGCTTACCAGAGCGAACATCCCTGCTCAGAAAGAACCGTTGGGACTCACCAGGGAAGATGGCAAACGACCGGATGGCGTGACTCTTATCCCGTGGTCTCGCGGAAGATGTCTTACATGGGATGTGACAGTTTCTGACACATTTGCAGCGTCACATCTAGGTTTTACTTCAACCGGACCAAGTGAAGCTGGAAACCGGGCAGTCTCAGCCAAAAGGCTAAAATACGCCACTATAGCCCAAACCCACTCTTTTGTGGCGGTCGCACTGGAGACCAGCGGCGCATGGAGTACGGAAGGATTGGATTTTGTGTGGGAGTTAGGACGAAGGATGACAATGGCAACCCACGATCCACTGGAGACCAGCTACCTGCTTCAAAGACTCTCAGTAGCTGTCCAGCGTGGGAACGCCATCTGCTTCTCCGGAACTCTACTATGAACATATGATGATGATGAGATGATGATGATGAGATGATGATGAGATGATGATGATGATGAGATGATGATGATGATAATAATAATAATAATAATAATAAAAATAATAAATTAACAATAGATTTGTTTCATAATAATAATAATAGTAATAACAATAGCAATAATAATAGATAATAAAATGTGCCATTGTTATAATAATAATAATTATAATAACAATAATAATAGATAATAAAAATGTGCCATTGCTATAATAATAATAATAATAATAGACTAATAATAATAACAAACGTTTATCTAGACATTACGGAAATTTTGCCGCATCAGTTTTGTGAAATTAATTGCATGACACTTGCGGACAGCATAGCAGTTTCTTGAAAGGAAGATTTTAATTTGTGTTATAAGCTTAATATCGTTATGAAGTTATTATCTAGTGTTATCTATTCGAAACTAATTTCTCACTTCCAATGAGTAGCTTTAATGTTATTGCATAATTGCCTAATTGATAACTGTCTGAAACTATTTTCCAGCTTTTAGTGATAGATTGCAATTTTGTTCTACTGTGCTTGCAAAATCAAGAAATCAGATGTAATCAAGAATTATAAATGCAGGCCTAAGCAATGAAAGTGGAAGAATAATGGATGGCGGCATCGATTTGTGACGCTGACAAACACAGTGGCACAAGAAGCCGATCATCATTTTGAATTGGTCAACTTAGGCCCATGACAGGTAAACTGGCTCCTGATTGCCGAGCCTGAGACTTATATGTTCCCTCTACGTCAGAGAAATCTTAGATTCGGTGATGCAACCGCAAGCCAGGGTTTTGGAGTAGTGTCGACCGTTCACCACGGTGAGGTTTTTCACCCAACCAACCAGTTACTAACAAATTACTGTTCTGCAGAGATTTGGGGCCCCTAAGTAGGCTACGTGTATAATTAACGCAGCGTCATATACAAGGGAGTACCAGTCGGTGAGCCTAGTCAATAAGCTGTCGTCTTTCCTCATCCTCAATGCAACTTGGACCATAAGAATTCTAAATTAATTATTGTGTAAAATCCCAAGCCCTATCTGGAGTCCTTTGTTTGGGTTCTACATGTGCGCGAGAGGCCTCCTTTATATAGCTATTACGGAGTCATTTGCTTATAGATTAACTTTGTTTATATTGAACTCTTACATAACACTGGACAACAAATTTTTACAAAAGTCATGTTACTGAAATGAAATTAGTCAGATCTTATCAATTTGTATGTGCTGAACACGAATATGACAGTGAAAATGCCGAATTGGCTCTAGTTTTTTGTAATCTGAAATGAAGTAATTTTATATCGCACAATGCATGCCAATAGTGATACACTTACAGTTAATATTTGTAAAAACCAGGTCATAGACTAGTTCTTAGATTTTTTTGCCTGTCTCTTGTACAGCTGTTCGGGAGCATCTCTGCGGAGTGTCCAGCAGTAGTCAGCCAACATTGTAGTGGACCATTTTCCCTGGTACCTTTGCTCCATTGTTGCAATATCTTGATGAAAACGTTCGCCATGTTCGTCACTAACCATACCACAGTTGTCAGGGAAGCAATCCAGATGGGAATGAAGAAAATGCATCTTCAGAGACATATTGCAGCGAAATTTCTGGTACTGCTTGAGCATGTCTTCTACTAGTTCCTTGTAGTTTTCTGCCCTAACATTCCCCAGAAAGTCTGTAGACACTAGACGAAAAGCATTCCATGCTTGTTTCGCATCACCCTCCAGCAAGTTGTTGAAGCGGTCATCTTTGAAGAGTTCTCTAATCTGAGGACCCACAAAAACTCCCTCTTTAATCTTTGCTTCGCTGAGTCGAGGGAATTTTTCATGCAGGTATCGGAAAGCTGGCGAAGTGCGGTCCGTGGCCCTCACGAAGTTCTTCACCAAACCTAGTTTGATGTGAAGAGGTGGTAGTAGGATTTTGTGAGCCTCGACCAGAGCTGGGTGCTGGATATTCTTCTGTCCAACTGCCATGTTTTGTCTGGGAGTCCATTCCCTCCGCACGTAGTGCAACTCTCTTGCTCGGCTATCCCACTCACACAAGAAACACATATATTTTGTATATCCTTGCTGCAGTCCCATTAAAATGGCAACTACCTTCAAATCACCACACAGGTGCCATTTGTACCTGTTATAGTCAATGGAATGCAGTAGCTGTTTTAGGTTATCGTATGTCTCTTTCATGTGGACAGCATGCGCTAATGGAATAGATGGAAGACGGTTTCCATTGTGCAAAAGCACAGCCTTAGACTCAGTGTTGAAGAGTCTACAAAGAGTCTCCATTCTTGTGGGTCATGAGTGATCTGTAAGGCATTCATGAGGTCGTCAATATTGGAACAGAATACCAGATTACCTTCCTTCATAAAGAAAGGTTCCAACTGCTGATGGCGCTTTCTATATGAAGTAATTGTGACATCTTCTTCTAGAAGATTCCATTGTTGGAGTCTTGATCCTAGCAATTCTGCCTTGTTTTTGGATAAGTCCAAATCACGAACAAGGTCATTTAGTTCTTCCTGTGTTATTCTGTGTGGGGTTGATGATGCACCACAGTGAAAATCGGGATCACTGCACGCTGACGGACCAGGAGAAGAACATGTCGGCTCACCCTTGTCCTCATCAGATGAATCAAGGAAAATATATTCTGCTGGAGGTTCTGGAATAGGAAGTCCATCACCATGTGGAACTGGTCTCAGTGCTGACGGAATGTTTGGGTAGACTATTGTCGACTTCTTTTGCTTCGTTATTCCACCGGAAAGAGGAGGAACCAAGCAGAAGTAACAGTCATCTACGTGGTTGCTTTGCTCTCTCCACACCATGGGAACTGCAAACGGCATTGATGGTCTTTTGCCATTCAACCACTGTGAAAGCTGTGTTGTACATGTAGCACAGCATATATGCGGGGCCCATGGCTTGTCTTGGTCACCAACCTTGCATTCGAAGTAAGCATGATATGCCTTCTTGACTTGATAAGTGATACTTTTCTTCTGGTTGGCAAATGTCACTTCCCCACAAATGTAACAAAAGTTGTCCACAGTATTTACGCACTTCCGAGGCATTACTGTTCTATATTGTATCTAAATGGATAAAGTAATAATAGTTTTATAAAACAGTAACTTAAACTGTCTCGCACAAAGTCTGTAATATTGTAAATGCTCAACCGTTCCGACTCGCTTTATATAGTACACTGCTGACGTCATCTTACGTCAGCAGCCGACTGGCTGTAGTTTTACATTGCATCAGAAAATGACGTAATCAACTGTGCATGATGTGTCCATGATGGGATTATGCAATGAGGTGGAATATTACATCATTCTAGACTTATTTAGGATATTGTCGCAGTCCTACTGCATAAATTTACATGGTGAAATATAAAAAATGAACTATATGAAATATTTTCAAAACGAGAGCCAATAAAAAATTTTTATGGTTATATTCGTGTTCAGCACACCAAGATGCTACACGTTAGGGCCTTTTCCAGTCAGTAACGATTTCTATGTTGACCAGTGATATAATTTTAACTATCAAGGAGCGCCATCGAAATGTTCTCAGATGGCACTATAACAATGTTAAGCTGTATTACATTGTATGCATATAATAATACATGTTCAGGTCTCAGACTAGAAGCATGTGTAACCTCCTTATAATTAAGAGAGTGTGGTTGTCAGTTTCAATTACCTTCGTACAGTGAGCCATTATGTTTTCGCTTGTAAGCTATGTTTAGAACTAACTAACTAGTTACTTGATTTAGCTGTTATATTAACAAAATAATGCATTGAATTTCGTTATCTTGTTCATTCCCGACAAATCACCCAGAAAAGTTGTTCCCACTTAATTCTATGCATGCTTCACTGCATCCTCCGTTACAAAAATCTACATTACTAATAAACCTGAACTTCAGAACTTTCTTGATGCGTGTTGTGCCAAGCAGCGTTTTAAAAGGCATAGATTAGATCCCTAAATGTTCCGAGTGGTCTGCAACTGATGTTGTAAACCATTCCCTCGTGTCCGTGCCATCTGTCTGGCCCCCTGGTTTCAGCCTGCCACGTCGTCTCTGGTCTACTCTGAACCAATTCAGAACTGGTCAGGGCCGCTGTGCGGCGAATCAGGTTCGATGGAAGCAGGCTACCTCCCCTTTCTGCAGCTGTGGAGAAATCCAAACTATGTCCCACATTGTTGATGTCTGTACAATAACTAGTTTCCCGGGCGGTCTATCCGCACTCCACGTTGCTGATGAGGCTGCTGCATGCTGGCTTAGCGCGAACTGCATACGCTAAATAAATAATCGTATTCTCGAGATTTCTGCTCCACCCAAAGAAAGCTAAGTGGTTGTAACCATCTTGACATGTTAGCCACCTCACACCTTTGACTCGGCATATGAAGGCAGGCGCGTAGCCAGCCCTCTTCCTCGCCGTCTGATCTTCAAAGAGAGTTTATTTACTCATTTAATAGCTGAGTTCGCTATGTGGAGCAGAAGTATTATTAAAATGGTTTTCTTCCTGGAGGGGATAGATAAATAAATAAATAATGACCACACTACACATATGTGAATGGCAAAATCTCTTATAAAAATATTATTCATGAGCTTTCTTGTTAAGAAGGTCATCACAAGCGCTCAATTCAGCAAAACAGTTCACAAAACGAAGTGAACCTAGTTATTAACAAGGTGAAAGGCAAGGATAGCAAGTGAAACTGACACCAAATAGAACTCAAAGCACGAAACTTTGTGAATGAGTTGTTTGATTGAAATGTAATCAACCATTTGAAGTCCTCCATCAAGGACATTCGCAAAGAGGGGAGAGAGGGGTCACCAAATGCGGACAAATGCAGACAAGAGGGTGTCCCCATCGCGTTCGTCCGCATCTAACTTGGGTACATAGAGTTGTTTCAGTAAGCATGTTCCTTAAACTCGAACTTCAGTCAGAGACCATTTCGTCTCTACTGCTTTAGATCTAATTAGAATCCTTTTGCTGGGCGTGGTAGTGTCAAAGTACCCAACTCCTTAGCACAGTTACCCCTACACGATCAACAGGGTTGTCTAATGCCAATTGCGAATAATGGTACGCATGGGGTCCAAAGTAGGTCCTTTTTGCAGAAGTCTTTTATGGCCGACCCCATTTACAGGTGTCGGCCATAATTTTTGGTTTTGCTCCTTACAATTGTGGTTTTATAGTTGAATTAGATTTGACATTGTGTCCAGTATAATCTTTATAAAGTAATCGATTGTAAAGTATTCTGTTATTTTTACATATTCTTAATTTAAATGGAAATTATTACGGAAACAAAATGCAATATTTTTAGCGCATTAGTCCTACATTTGCTATGATTCATGCAAGACCCTGTCAATTTCTGCAGGTCTGTTGCTCAACAGAACCAACGCTACGCCTGTCTCGTAGCAAGACATGATACTTTAATACTTTCAGGTTGTAGGCCAGGATCTGCGTAACTAATAATAATTAGACTTCAGCTCATACACGCATAAATTATCTCGTCTTCTGGTTTACGGTCCGTTTAATTCAGCATTGACTTAGTGACAGTTGAGTTGAATAGCACAACGCATTACTTAGACGCTAAACAATGTCATTCACATATTTAGTTTGTTTTATGTTCGGTCGTCTTGTTCTATCTGCGGCCCAGAACACTGGCAAGTTGTTAAATTTAACGCGATTTTTATTTGTTTCTTCTATTTGTTCATTTTTCTTAATAATTTCTTCAGGAAATCTTTAACTTTCTAAGCTTCTACTCCAAGATTCTGGACTTCGCAGCCTGTTTCTGTCCGTTCTGCCAGTTCTCTCATGTCGTTGAGGTATCACCTCTAGGATGAAATGTAAAATGTTAATGTAAACATTTTTCTATAGCGCCCGTATGGCCTTGACCCTGCTCATAATTCAGTGAATTAATCTGGTGAGATCCTTCACCACCAGCCTTCGAAGCCTTTCTTTAGATATATACAGCAGTGTTCACCTATACTGGTTCTGGCCAAAAGAATTTGAATTCAGGCTCGATCAACTGATGTCTTGTGCGTTTCGATAACGATGCCGTAAGAGCTTCAAGACTAATTAAGAGATCAAAATAGTGCGAACACTGTACAGTTTTATGTTTGCAATTTTGTAAAATAGTAAATTGTGGCATTTGTTACCAAAATTTGATGAAAAAATATTTAGAATTTTAGTATTTGATACTGCGTAAATTAAGGGATTTACGAAAAATAAGCACCTGCACAGTAGATATGGAATTTAAGTGGAATTATTTTTATAAATTGAACTAATCTTAGCAAGATATAAATGCTGCTGCGAATACGGCACAATTTTTAAAATGATAGCTTACAATGTTTTATGTTAGACAAATCCGATTTGACAAAAAACAAGCTTCTTAAGGCCAGATTACTCCGTAAGAAGTTATCAATTTCAGTTAGGCTACCTACGAATAGTGAGCTATTATATTTTCTCTTGCAAGCTATGTTTAGAATTAACTAGTTAGTTGATTGTTTTAATTGTTATATTAACAAAATAATTCATTCAATTTCGTTATCTTGTTCATTCCCGACAAGTCACCCAGAAAAGTTGTTCCCTCTTAATGCTATGCATCATCTATTACACAGTATACATAATTAACACATCTGAACTTCAGCACCATCTGAATGCATGTTATAGCCTACTACAAAGAGTTTTAAAACTATCGAATAGATCATTTTGTATAATCGTAATTTGGAGATTTCTATTGCATCCAAAGAAAGCTGAATGACGGTAACCAGCCTGGTGTTAGCCATTTCACACCTTATTCTTGACGTATGAGGGCAGGCTGGTGGCCAGTCTTCTTGCTATCCGTTAGATCTTCCCAGAAAATTTATTATGCTCATTTAATTGTTGAGTTCGCTATGTGGAGCAGAAGTATTATTGAAATAATTTTCTTTCTGGCTGGGATAAATAAATAAATAAATAGCGATCATGCTACACATATATGAATGGCAAAATCCCTTATAAAATATTATTCAAGAAGCTTTGTTAAGAAGTTCATTGTAAGCGCTCAATGCTGCGAAAGGTGAAAGACACGGATAGCAAGTGACACTGACATCAAATAGAATTCAAAGCACGAAGCATAGTGAATGAGTTGTTTGATCGACTACCAGGTAATGGAGGTAATCACCCATTTGAAGTCCTCCATTAAGGACATCTGCAAAGAGGGGAGAGAGGGGTCACCCAAATGAGGACAAATGCGGACAAGGGAGTGTGCCCTATGCGGATGTCCGCACACACTTGGGTACATAGAGTTGTATCAGTACAGCATGTTCCTTAAACACGAAGTTCAGTCAGAGAGCATTTTGTCTCTACTGCTTTAGATCTAATTACAGTCCCTTTGCTCGACGTGGTAGTGTCAAAGTACCCAACCCCTTGGCATAGTCACCACTACACAATCAACAGGGCTGTCTAATCTAGGCCTTAGTACTCCGTCTGAGTGCCGACGTCTGCAAAGAGAAGGTGGAGGAGTGTAATGCCAAATGCGGACAAGGATAAAGGATGTGGTCCAAAGTAGGTCATTTTCGCAGAAGTTCGTTATGGCATTTACACGCCTCTTTCAGCATTACTCATCACAAGTGTGGCCTTAGAGCTGAAATAGAAATTTTCATCGTGCCAAGTACAATCTTTGAAAGGTATTCGTTTGCAATTTTAAAAAATATATATATACTTTGTTTAAATGTAAACAATTATGGAAACAAAATGCTGTATTCTCAAGCGCATTAGGCCAACATTTGTAATGTTATACAAGATCCTGTCAGTTTCTGCAGGTCTGCTGCTCATCCCTGCCTGTCTCGTAGAAAGACATCATGCAGACTGTAGGCGACGGCCAGAATCTGCGTAACTATTAGTCAGGAAACTTCAGTATACATGTAAATTATCTCGTACTCTGGTTCATGGTCAGTTTAATTAACACCCGAGACATACAGCAGAGTGACAGTTGAGTTGACAAACAAAACGTATTAGGTCTACTTAGAAACTAAACAATTTTATTCACATATTTACCTTGTTTTATGTTCGGTCGTCTTGTTCTATGTTCGGCGCAGAACACCGGTAAGTTGCGACAATTCATGAGATTTTTATTTATTTTCTTCCATTTGTTGACTTTTATTCATCATTTTCACTTTTATTAATCATTTCATCAGCAAATCTTTGACTTTCTGAGCTTCTACTCCAAGGCTCTGGACTTCGCAGCCTGTTTCTGTCCGTTCTGTCAGTTCTTTTATGTCGTTGAGGTATCTCTCGGATTAAATGATGTAAACTATCAATGTAAAAGTTTTTCTATAGCGACCGTATGACCTCGACCCTGCTCATTATTCAGTGAATTAATCTGGTGAGATCCTTCACCACCAGCCTTCGAAGCCTTTATTTCGATACATGTAACATCGTTGACCTATACTGGTTCTAGCCAAAAGAATTTGATTTCTGACACGAACAAATGATACCTTGTGCATTATGATAACTGAGCTATAGGAACTTCAAGATTAAATTAGAGATAAAACTAGTGCAAACGGTTAGAAAGTTTCATCCATGCAATTTTACAGAATTGTAAATTGTAGCCTCTTTTGCCAAAATTTGCTAAAAAATTATTTTATATTTAGTAATTTAGTATTTAATACTGCGTAAATAAGGGTTTTACGAAAAATAAACACCTGCACAATAGACTTGCAATTTAAATGGAATTATTTTTCTAAATTGAACTCGAAATGACAAAAAACTTACAATTTTAAGACCCAAAGCAAAGTGAGGCCTTTTGCCTTAAAAGAAATATTTGCTAAACCTGCCTGTAAAGTTGGCGTCTTTAATTCGCTAATTTCATAGTTATTATATTGTTTTATACAACATAGTTTTATATTGATTTGACTCTCAAACATAGACGAACCTTCACCTTTCATCAAGACTTCGCCGAAGCTTCTTTACTTCAAGTTCAACGACTTTGTGAACCTTGACTGTATGGCTGTGGGAAAACCGTCGATTAAGTAAGTAGGCCAGTTTTCCTTCAGACTTCCCAAGTTAAATTAGTTAGGTAAACGGTAAATGATTATCAATCAAGTCAGCTGGTGCTCATAACTATTTCCCCATCCCACCATAGATCCTGCGTGTGAAACTGCGTCTGTCCGGCTTAGAGGCTATTTCTTCTGGTGGGCCCTTACAATTGGTGTAAGATTTGAAGTTGTGCGAGCATGTTTGTGAACATCCTTACTCGCTCTCTTCCGTTATCGTTTGTATTAACGCTCTATAATCGTGCCAAGTAAAGACAACTGTTTAGTATATGTTCTCGAAATCTTAGTGGCATCGACATGCACTTGTATTTATGCGAGATGCTTATTTTAGGTCTACTTAATTTTTGGTCACATATTTTACACTTTTCAAAAAATACAAGGGCCAAAATAAATGTCCATTTTTTCTGCATATATTATTATATTCATAATGATGGAAATAATCGCATAAATTCACAATTAATTAATTAATAAGCAGTAAGTGACCAACTGTACGTCAAGACTAAAGACATCAGAACAAAAAAGCTATATGTTTACCAAAGCACAATTACTAATGAAAGCAGAGTTTTAGATATGAGGACTCCGTTTATCTTGACCTTCATGTAGTACCTACAGTAAGAACAATACTTCGTGTAAAGCATTGTTACAGCAATGGAGGTAAAATAAGGAGGTATATAACATATAAATCGAAAGAGCTTTTTAGTGAAAAGAAATAAATTAGTGTGCAGCTCCATGAGAATATCTATCCTACTATTTGTTACAGTTTTAACGGGTGAGTCTCTTCATAAAGATCTCAGTACTGTATGCCCGTATGTTGCACACACCGTAGACACAGCGTTGAGTCCATGTATGGATGATCACTGTTATAGGCGGATGATATAGCCGGGTACGCCGCTATGGCGTGTTTAGTAGCATGCGTTGGACTGAGCTGCATCTCTGTAATGACGAACTCGGAGCCGTAGATTTAAGTGTTATTTGTAATTGCAATTGCTAATATGTATAGCGAAACTTCTCAGTTGGTAGTCGACAGTCAACCAGTCTATGTCGATGCCCTCTACCCTAGCTATACATGAAAGCCTTGAGTGCAACCACTCGATTGCAAAATCGAATGTTATTTGCCACCGAAAGAATTCTTGTATGTGTTTCAGTTGTTGGCAATGAGCTTGTCAGCTGGCCAGAGAATACGGTCATTGTCGGAAAAGGTCGAACTGTGTTGGACTGCCGGACAAACATAAACTATCCACTATGTTGGGAAAAAACAAAAAATGAATGGGAGAAAACAATTGTTTATTCAGGATTTGATTTTGAAAAGGGACTGAACAACGTCTACTCCATTCCAAAGGACTTCTTCGGAGAATAGTCTTTCGATTGACGTTGTTTTGATTGACCAACGTACCGACCGGCGGCACGTCTGGTTTGCATTGTTCGCAAGTCTCAAGATATTTGGTGATTAGATCATTACGTGAAGCGATCTTACAGGTAACTATGTATACTTTGCATATGAGAAATCCCTCGCCTATTCCCCCACCAATGCAGTCATTTTAGCTGGACATCCGCTACTAATGCTCTGCTGGACGCTATCAAATGAAGCTATAATTCAGTGTAAATTTCAGCCAGTTGACACAGCCGAAGCAGAAGTCATATTTAACGGAGATGACTTGTCCAAGAGGCTATCCGATTTTACAGTTAAAAGCATACAATTCGGGCAATTTGATCTGACGAAGGACATAACTTATTTGGAAGACGCGGGAACTTACTTGTGCATCCACATACTCAGAGATTAGCAAGCGAGACATTCACAAGCGAATATAGCATAACTGGTGATATTAGGTCAGTTCTAAATTTTATACAACGTGAACGCACTATAGTGTAAGAAAGCGTCTTTTGGACACCACATAGTATTGGCAATAAAGAATAAAGACAGAAAACTTCAAACTCACATTTAGTGACTATCAGGTTTTAATTTTCAATTTTTGATGGCTTGATCATAAACAACTACATGTTTATTTGACTGCAGTATTCTTATACCATTCTCTAAGTCGTAGGAAGCCAGTGTAACATTCTGCCATATTCTGTAACTTTCATACATGGCATTTTATGCGATATTGTAAAACATGGACAGCTCGAAGGGTGATTTTATAATTCAGACGTTCGCAAGGGATGTAAGTAAGCAGCAGAAACAGCGAATAAGACTATATGCCGATTATCGACGGGACTTATTCACAATAAGGGGAGGGTCATTCCTTAAAAATTTTGCAGGCCATAACCATAGAATACGCGTAAGTAGTTCAGTTAACTAATTCAGCTTCAAAAATTTGCTTCTTTCAGCTTAAACAAAATAATTCTATTGATATTCAACTGAAATCGACTTGTGTTATTATTATTCAATATTTCTGCATTTATTACTCCCTGAACAGTTATGAATGAGGAACTCTGTCTTAACAGTAACCGTCTCAGGGAAGACACGCACTCCCACTAGAAGCGTTTCAAGCTGAAAGCTCTACCCAATCGTCTGCTGTGCCCCACTATGGTAAAGGTCTTAGGTAGAATTATAGTAGGCAGGCAAGACAGAATAAGGCTATGTAAGATAAAATTTGACATAAGATTGTTACATGTTTCGGCTGATTCGCAAAAAACGGAAAGTCACAAAACATGACTCTGCTGAGCTAAGAATC
Source organism: Norana najaformis (assembly GCA_964023275.1). Lineage (NCBI taxonomy): Eukaryota > Metazoa > Annelida > Clitellata > Crassiclitellata > Hormogastridae > Norana > Norana najaformis. The sequence goes on from OZ029914.1 coordinate 50,404,732, forward strand.
ATGGATGCAGCAACATTGTTACGCAATAAAATAGCAAATTAAATATACTATTTTTAAGGCAAACCACTCTGAACTATTTCAAACACGATAATATATGGAACCGTCTAATTGACAGATTGGGTTCAGATTTGCTTTCTTTCTTTTGAAAACTATGTGTGTATTTTGTGGATTGGGACCAAAACCAAATAAAATATTGACTTGGCTTATGAATTCGTCAAGTAACTCTGTCTGTAATGAGAAAATAAAGAACCACTGGTAGATTCGTGACAAGATATTCACGATTGATATATATGTAGTACTATAAATTAGATAGCTTTCCAAAATTTTATTCATTGAAAGACATGGACTGGTTTTCTAAATATGCTTTGGGTACTAATTCATCAGCATAATTTCACTGAAAGTTTTCTATATGGGCCTACACCTTGACTAGAAATTTATTAACATAATTTTCCTTACAAGTTGCAAATAGCGGAATATGATCAAATTTATGCCACACAAATATGGTAGTTATAGATTTTATAGTTTCCTGGAATTATAGCTTATGCTAACGAGTCTTTAAAGCGCAACATTATATGCAGGAATTTGTGTTGACTTCACGAGATTGATAAAATCAACAAAGGAGCTAACGAAAGAACGACAGACAGACAACACCACAATCAGAAACAGAAAGAAGTAGACACAGAGACAGAACCAGATGCAAGATATTGTGTAAAATAAAGACAGGAGGAGAAAAGAGACAGAAAAATGAAATCATTGTTTTTTCAGCTGCACCCAGCTGAAGCTTTTAGATTTAACATTAATTTACTTAATGAACAATAATGCGTGTTAATTACTGCATAATTTACTTACTCGGTTTATCTGTAAAGCTTTCGTTTGATTTCCTTGACCTCGAACTAAGACCATTATAACTGAAGAAAACAGAAGAGGATAACATAATGAAAATCCAATATAAAATACCAGTTCAACTGTGATTGTGATTAGATCGGGTAATTGAAGTGCGTATGTATCTCCATGACTATTAATATAGCGCCTCTAAGAACGTTACAAAAGATGAAGAAAAGGAAGAGCAGGAACATGAACACGAAAATAGAAGTTAGTGGGACACGATTGGTTGTGCTTTCAATGCATTGCACCACTGAGTGGGCGTTTTGAGTCTTCCTTAAGCATTCCTCTGCGTTTGACCTTTATCAAGTAGTTGCTTCGATCAAGCTTCTTTAACAGATTCTGATGTTAATCTACGGTTTCATGTGTAGCAGTCATTGATTGATGCCTTCTGAATCATCATAACGGCGTTATAGAAGGTAACAGGATAGTCTAGTATAATATGGCCTAGTATAGTATAGGCGAGTATAATATTGTGAAGTACAGTATGCTATGCACAGTATAGTATAGTATAGTCAAGTGTAATATAGTACATTATTGTATGGTATGATATGTTATAGTATGGTATAGTATGGTATGTTATGGTATGGTATAGGTCTAGGAGAAATAAAGTAATGAAGAGGAGGATGAAGGGAACACGAAATTAAATTCCATCAAAGTAGACAAGTAGCGACTTAGTTTTAATATCGGTTGGTTGGTCTTTGATCGGAGGTTTCGGTTCGTCTTTGATATGAATCTTTGAATCTTCTTTGATTGTCTTGATTGTTTCTTGCCTACACGTAGACCAAGGCGTTACCGTATCCATTAGTTCTTCTTTGATTTGCTTGTGCCGCTTCCAAAGAGCGAATTCTGCAAATTATAAGCAAAATCCGGATCTTCATAAGAGACGACACCATTTCTTGTTACCTATTATTAAATCTGAACTGATTGTATATCGATGTATCTTTAGCTACATTCAGCTATGCATGTCTGTCTATCACATTTGTCCGTGTTATAATTTATTATACTAAATTATATTAAATTGTTTATTTATTACACTAAATTATAATAAATTGTATTAAAATTTTTAGTGAAATAGAGTAAATTATAGTAACTAAATTGTATTAAATTAAATAGCATTGCATTAAATTGTACTAAATTAAATTAAATTAAATTGTACTAAATTACAATAAATTAAAATGCATTAAATTAAATTGAAACAAATATTTTTGGATTTAATTTAATTTGACGCTCCATGCGCGACGATCTGTTTCTTACAACGCAATCGTCTACACTTTGACTATCTACCACACAAAGGATGCAGAGGCTAGATGTGTAAAGAGAGCAATGTCTTTTGTCATCACACGCACAGATGTCCGGTTGCCACAAATACAGCTCGATACAGAGGAATACCTTTGAATTGTTGCAAGCTGCATAACTATATGTATTAGGACTTTCTCAGGAGGCGACGTTAACGATCATGGCAGCACGTGATGTATGTATGTATGTATCACTATATTTGTAAAGCGCCTTTTAAGTAACTGACAAAGGCGCTGCAGCACGGCTACCTAACATTCTCTAAATAGGTACGTCTTGAAAAGGGCAGAACATGTTTCTTGAACTGTTGAACAGGAAAGGGATCAGATGTCTGGTGGAAGAGTGTTCCAGAGTGTTCTGGTGGAAGAGTGCTCCAGACTGTTCGGGCGGGCCGCGCCTTCTCCACTGTGGGCCCACAGTGGAGAAGGGGCGACCCGCCCGAGCAGACGTACAAAGAGTTGACCATGTGTCGCCGATCGTAGTCTCTCTCGACCAGGTTGATCAGCAACTGGCTTGATGAGCTCATTGATATAATCCGGCGCTATGCCAACGATCGAGGACCTGACCAGGAGGGATATTTTGAACTGTACCTTCTTCTCAACTGGAAGCCAATGTAGGGTGTCTCGTATGTAGGTGGAAATATGCGAGAATCTTGACGTACCAGCGACGAGCCGAGCAGCACAGTTGAGGACAGACTGAAGCTGACGGATGCGGAATTTAGGCAAGCTGACCAGGATGGAGTTGCAGCAGTCCAGACGCGTGATGATGAAAGAATGGACTAGCGTGACAGCCGCGCTATAGGACAGGTTTCGATGTATAGTCCTTATTTGACGCAGTTCGTAGTAGCAAGTCCTGCAGAGTGAATTAATATGGCCCGCCATCGACAGCTCTTCGTCCAACAAAACACCCAGATCACAAACCGTTCGCAGCGAGACCGAGTTCGAAGACGCTGCCAGTATCATATCACGATCCACATCCCGAAGTCTGTGCCGAGAGCTGAACCAGATGAACTGTGTTTTCGCGGGGTTTATCCGAAACCGGTTTGAAGACATCCATTTCTATATATTGGTAACCACCATCTGGGTCCTAGAGACGTGATGCGGTTAAGTTAAACACTGGATATTCACTTGTACACTATAAGGACGAGGACATGACCAACTTTGCACGAGATGAATGCATGAAATGGTCAGTTGTCAATAGGGCTTTGAATGGACTTCAAGAACTACTTTCTGTTTATCAGCATCGTATTTCTTTATTTGTTTCTTTTACTTGTTTCTTGTAACGAATCGACATTTCGTCACAGTGCATCGTGTGGATATAGGAGAGGAGTTGCCTGACATCCAGATGTGCTCATAGACTGCAATAGGAGAGGAGCCACTCAAGGCAAACTCGATCACTTACCGCAGGTAAGGTAACGCAACCACGATAGATATCGAAATATGACTTTTATTTGCTTGATCAAGTTTTGGATTTAATGTAATTTATAAAAACTATGAGTAGCTTCAATCTAAGTCTTCTTATAAAAATGAAGCTTTAGAGCCACTTTAAGCATATATGTTAAAAACTGTATGTAGAAACGGCGTCGGCGTCAGAATAAAACTACATAGTATTTATCTGGAGGGGCAATCCCAGGGCAGTGATGACACTAGCAGTAGGCTTATATGTTGTTGTGTGATCGAACCAACGACTATAGCCCCAATGGGTCTCCGAAGGGGCCTAATAAGCAAAAAGATTTGAACAATCAGAATTTAATGTGCAGTAAAGGCTGCAATTGTTGTAAGGCGATTGCCAAAATTGTAATCGTAATTGCAAACTCGAAATCTCTAAACCTCTACTTTAGAGTTAAGTGCAGGGCATCAGCTTATTCATGAGGCCTGCGTCATGTCAGTGGGGTTGTCCAAAGATGTCACGTCAAGAACCAAGTCAGGTTGCCAGAAGACCAGAGAGAGAGAGAGAGCCAGAGAGAGAGAAGAGAGAGGAGCTGAAAGGGTGGATTGCGTTAAAGCCGAGAGAAATGGAAATGAGGAATAGGAATGAGGAACGAATGACTTTATTGAGGCGTGGTATAACAATTCGAGTTGGTCACGGCGCAATATAGTCTATGTCTAACCTTACGCAGAGTTCTGACAACTTTTGGCACCTTATTTTCAACCTTGTCAATGTGATTGTTCGACTTGTTTAGCATTGATTAAGATACCAATGAATTTAGTTTCGAGCACGTGATGAAATTTTACATTATTAATATTTATATTTAGGTCTGTATCCGGTATGACCATACATTCAAGAACTATGCATCTAGTCTCTATTTTAGTTAAGTAATAGCAGGTTTGCGGAGAACCAGTTGCATATAATGAGTAGTTCATCGTTAGGAGCAGATATGAAAATCAAGAGCATTTTGCTCATTCGTGAAGAAAATCTGAGAAAATTAAAGAAAAGCCAACGATTTAACCTTAATTTGTTTCTGAAGTATTTAAGGATAATCCGAAAAGTTCATAGCTATGGACTAATAATCTGATTTTAGGAAACACAGGAAAAAGTTAATGTGATCTTTAATCAATATAATGCAAGTACTTTGATGCAGATGTGAATTTATTTGTACAGCATATGATATGCTTTCATTTTAGGAGTTTTGTGCAGTTCTATTTATAATTATTAAATATCAACACGGCTATGGAGTTTTAGGATTGCGGTAAGTAAGCACAATTATAAATTTTAACCTGAATAGTAAAAGCGATTTCCAGATGCATACGTTTCTTTCTAACGAAGCCCATTCCTACCTCGCAAGTTGCAGAGTACCGGCGTATATAATTATGGTTACATGATGTGTAGTGTATTTTGACCATCGCATGTCCGGCTTATGGGTAATGAAATAATTGGTTCAAAGTTTTCGAATTCTATGCGTTCTGTGCGTTCTGTGCGTTCTGTGCGTTCTGTCGGTTCTTTAATGTCAATCAGGTCAAAACTTAAGATTCATCAGTTTCTACTTATTTATGCTTATCATAGTTTCTGGTTTCTCTGAACTGTCGAATTTAGACCGAGGTTCTCCTTAGCGAATTACGATTTTTGACTACAGTTTCAGCTGGCAATTTATTATTGCCTTTTGTGTTACGCTAACGGCGCTATTGAAGTCATTAGATTAGATTAGATTAGAGACCAGGTTTCATGCCGCACCTGTATGCGATGTGCAGAAAAGGCTACCTTCAGTTATAACACAGTTGTATCAATAGCGATGAGCTAAGAAGTCAGTCCAACGCGTATGCCCAAAAGCATTACATAAAAGGGCAATCTTAGTAAGACCAGTCTAACCTAAAATGATAAGTTCCCATCCTACAGGTTGTCCCAATCCTCCATTATCGGTGCAAGTGTACGTTCCAGCGTCTTCCCGTTTAGCCTTTGTAATAGTTAGGCTGTAACATTCAGGACTGCTGCTACGAGTTATATTAAATAGACCCTTTGCCAGAAAGCCATTCAATAAACCGTAGAAATCATGCATGTCATGAGTGGACTGTGACCAAACAGGCTTGTGTTTCCAGTAAAGCAAACTCTGTACATTAGAGCAGCATGTAGACATGGTTGCTCCTCCTTCTAAGACTACACTGTTCTTGGGAGTGTGAGTCAGATATCCCGATGCTCCTACAAAATCAAAAACGTAAGGCATGACTTCTCTTTTGTTATCAGCAACAGTCCAGCGTTTAAAGCAACACAGACAAACACAGACAACATCAATTCACCAAATGAGCAGGTTGATTACAGAATTTCATTGAAACTGAAGCAAAATCCTCAACTTCAGACACTTAATGAAAAGTTTCATGTGCGGTAACACTCAGAGATGTCGCTAATGCTATTGAGTTTTATTATATATAGTCTATGCTATAACTTCTGTGGTAAGATAATATGGTTTATTGGCTTGTGAATCTTGATCCTCGTAAAAGCACAGCCGGATGTTTGAAATGCAGATTATTTAGAAGAAAATTTGCCAGAGAAACATGTTCTAAATATGTATTAACCATGAAGATGTCCCTGGCGATTGCGTTGTATATGACACTCTGGGGATTTGGTAAGCACTTTTGCAGAATGTGCGTTTAATTCTCGTGCTTGCTTGGTGGCATTGCTCCAATTTATTTCGAATTTGGGCGTTAACTTTCAATTATAGCCTAAATGCAGCGGCGCAGTGCAACCAAAATAATATTGTTGGCGACATCGTTCAAACCATCTGTTTGACTCTGTGTAGCCTATCCTAATCAATGAACTCATTTCATTGAAATTTCGCTAGGTATTAAATGATTGCATGACCATTTGCCGTCTCGCCGATATCCTACAGTTGGAAAATTATATACAAACTTAAGGGTTATCGCACTTAATGCTGGATTTAACAATGATTACATCCCATTATCAACCAATGTACAGTCAATTGATTTCAGGTTAGATGGGGAGCTGAAATTGCCCCAAAAGAATAAGGGTTGTTCTTCTACAACAGCAGCAAGAATAACAAATTTTGATTTACAGCAGCTTTTTTCAAATTCAATATATGCAATTGCAGCTACCGTCCTGATAGCTTAACAATAACTATCTCACCAACATGATACTATGCAAATCTAGAATACATAGTTTCAGATTTTTTCTCTACAACTTAATATAATGACATATGCCAGCAATATGAAAATCGTAAACAATGAGTGATATCGGCGTTCAAACGATAATTTCTATTATCAGGGAATCAACAACTGTTAAAATATGATAAATGACCCCTCCTCCTAGATGTATGATATCATATATGGACGACCCCATACCCGACAATAGGGCGTAGAGGAGGGGCTCATTTCGTTTTCTTAGACCCTTGAGCCAGCAATATACAAATCCCAAGCATCTGACATCCTCTGTCTAATTTAACCTAATCTAGTCCACCCAATCCAATATATAGCAATCTAAGCTAAGCCAATCTCATTAGCATCAGTTTTGTATTTGCTTTATGATAGATGATGTATATAGATTTTTTTCCAGCTTCTGGAATTCAATTTCATGCGCCTGAAAATTTAGCAACAGTGACTGGAAATTCTATAATCATGTCTTGTGGGACGGACAACAAACGGGCTTTTGTCCTGTGGTATTTTCAGGGTGTAGCCGAAAGCAAAGAAAATCTTATATTTAACGGACTCAACGGGTAATAATCATAAGACGATTTATATACTAATTAATAATTGGAATTAAACTGTGCAACATGTTATACTTTCCATAGTTTTTTTAATTTAAAGAGAACATAATTATGATTTCTAACATCCCATTCAAGTTTTTGCAAACATATTTGTAATGTTCTGCAATGGATAGCTTCATAAATTTTAAATCTAATCTAATCTAGTGACTTTTATAGCGCCGTTATAACGACGCCGACCGGCACAAAGCACCATTCAGTTGACGTTTTAAGTGAAATCACAACCAAATTTATAATTAGTTAAAGAAGCAAAGTCTAACTCAGATAAATGGCTTCACTACTTCACCAAATAGCTATCTAATCTCATTGCAAATGTAATATCTGGTGTGGTGTTATTGATGAAACTAGATGTTGACTACTTCAGCATGTTTATTAGCTTTACTAAGACAGCTATATTGAAATGCAGGCATCGCCTTCTACTTTAACTGCAATTTTCTGAGAACATCGCTTGTCGTCCAAACTCATTGTCCAGTGCGCATGCGTATCAATGTAGCGATTATATAGCGCATTACTAAATGACACTTATATTGCGCATATTATATGCGAAAGTAAACTAGTTCCGATAGTTTAGCCTCAGATTTTAGTTCAACTGTCTAATTCGTGTATTTTAGGGCACCACTCATGAATTTAATAATCGCTAATCATAAATATGGATATGTGAATCCATTCAAGTCAATATATAATTATTCTTTAGCAAACAACATAATTATTGTACACATTTTATGTCATGCCTTCTTTTACAGTTTGCCCAGATTCAATATTACTGGGAATAACTCTGGACTCTACCAGATCGGAATTGAAAATGTAACTGCATTTGACGCTGGAACTTATCGATGTGTGGCGAGAATGCCCGAATTGGGTGGCGCAAAAACAGTTGCTGAATTCAAGTCAGATTTGATCGTATTTGGTGAGAGCAATTGAAATATGGAAATCTGAATCCTAACTAGACTCACAAGATTCTGTACTGGACCCGATGCTCTTCACATTGTACACGGGTGCAATCGGTTCACTACTTACTGAAGCTACTCCTCCTTGTAGCTATCATGACTGCCATTTGTACTCCGATAACACCCAGCCATTCCTCTCATTCGAAAATTGCACATCTAATTCTGATATCCAACAACTTACTTCAGATTTTTGTGATGTTCAGTCTTGGATGGCTAGTAATAAACTTCTTCTGAATCCATCAATAAACTGAATTTCTTCTTCTAGGCACAAGCCAACAACTCCGTAAATTTGATTACATTACATCTATTCATTTGTGCGGTTTGCTTGCCAGTTGTACTGAATGAGCACGCAATCTTGGCATAATATTTGACTCCAATATGTCATTTATGTTTTGGCGCAATATGCAAATCAGCTCAATTTCACATATGGGCTATTTGTAAAATCAGATCTCTTTTGCCTCAAATTGTCCTAATCTGCCACTAGCTATTGCATTGGTTTCTAGCAGACTTGGCTACTATTACTCACTTCTCATCGGCATCACAAAGAAAGATCTGCACAAACTGCAAATGGTTTAAACTCCCTGGCGAGAGGTATAACGAAACACTTAAGTATCAGCATATTACACCAATATTACACCAATACTGCATTCGTTGCAATGTTTGCCCGTCGAGCAAAGAATCCAGTTTAAAATCTGTTATAGTTCACAAAGTACTACGTCTGAATCAGCCGACCTATCTCTATTTCATGCTTAACCGTCACACCAACAAATATTGCACTCGATTAGTGGACACAATGGCTTTTGTTATCCCTCGTACCTGAAAAGTGTTGGGTTCTAGAGCGTTTTCTGTTGCTAGTTCACAGCTTTGGAATTGGCTGCTAAGTTCTGTTCGTTCTATCAGATCTGTGATATCATTCTAGCCTGAACTTAAGAATCGTGTCTTGCAATTAGCTTACCTATCGTGTTCTGGCTTCTGGTGTTTCTGACCTATCGGAATTCGACCTGGCTTCTCCACCAGTTTATGATTTTTGACTGCAATTTTGACTTGAAGCGACCATAGACTGATGCTTTGTGAATTTTTCTAACGGCGCTCTAGAAGTCAATAGATTAGTTTGACCATAATTTTATATATTTAATTATGCATTTTCCTTTTAGACGAATGTTGAATGACTATAATAAAATATAATTATCAGCTGAATCATCGAACATAATCTATAAGGACCCTACTATATTTCTTCCTTTTCCATGATAAAATGTTCATTAATTGATATTTGTACAACACATTCGTAGATTCCAGAATCTATCATGATGACTTCCTTGGCTGTCGGATCACGGTGGCCAATCCCTTTAGAATCTTTGCATGGAATCTGGATGTAAAGTTGGTTGAGACTGGGTCAAAGTTGTATACAAGCGATGTCGTCTTTTACCCAAGTGGGATAAAGCTCCATTGCTTCGTCTCATCTAGACTTGTCCAACACTCAATCCGCATCCATTGTCCAACAACTGCGACCGAGTTTGACGGGGCCTTGTGAAATACAGATTCAACTACGCAGGTTTCTTTTAATAATGGAACACTCTTGTTAAATGTTCCAGTATCAAATGCATGCAAGAATTTATTTGCCATGTAATTTTTCACTATTTTTTTCTGTTGTCTATTTCGCATCTTAACTGAAATCCACGATGTCAGGTTTTCACCTTGATAACATGCCAAAATGCTATATTATGAAATGTTAAGCTAATTAAGTTCTTGATAAGAGATTTTGTCAGGTAGAGTCCAGCAGTCGTTTAACAAGTTTCAACTGCATGGCAAATCCACTGATATTAACTAGCACCAAGTTAACCTCTTATGATCATCTTGTTAGTTTCACGAGGTTACTGAGTTTCGACTACATACTCAGTGTTAGACGCTTTATCACCAAACCACCCGGCAGTTTCATCTTACGTACATTGTGCAAATTAATGTTTTATTTTACCTAACACGAGCTTCCAGAAAAGTTGCAATCGATGTAGACACATCCTGATAATGTAATATCAAACAGCCAAGACTTTCCAATGTAACTTTATGTTACGTATGTATGTTACAGCTTTGTTGCTGTTAGTTATGTGGTTTAGCGTCTGCTCAGATGGGTTTTTGGTATTGTTAGCCAGGCGGATCCCTGATGTTTGCAGCCAGGCGGATCCCTGATGTTTGCATAAGATATTTACAAAAGCCAAATGAGATAAAAATGAGAAATGCGTAAAATTCATGGTAAACTGGTTTATGTAACTTTGTTCTTTTTAGGCAATCATCCCCGGCTTTCGCAGTAGTAGTCATTACAAAATCTCTCTTATTCGACGCAACTTAATCCAGTTAAACAACATATAAAATTGATCTTATTTTGTAATGGATGCTGTAGATTAAGTTGTAGCTTTTAGACTAATTTGAAAGCACTCTTATTAGAACTTAATTTAAACTACTAATATATTCACAAGATATTTCTCTGATTGTGTACATGTTTTTGCCTATCTATTACCGATTACTGCTATCCGTTTTGAGCACTTGGTGGATTTTTGCACTCGTTTCATTAGACTTTTTCCTTATTGTACTATGTCCACATCATGAATATCTCCAATGTCCATATGTTCTCCTTTCATCTGGTTTATTACTTGGATCGGCTGGCAGTGACGGTGGCTATGAACTCGGATAAAATTTTTCTGAAATTAGAATATTGATTAGGAATTGACTCACTGATGATATCAGTTCTGTCTGAAGTCTCACAGGGCTTCGTCCATCAACCGCTTATATTACACCTAAATACAGCCGATCTGATGCAGAATCTGCCCTTGGTCTCTGGATGTCCTCTAATCGCCTCCGACTGAACTCTGCTAAGACCCAGTTCATCTGGCTTTGTGGTCGTGCTCAGCTGGCAAAGATTGATTCATCATCCTTACGCCAGAGGTTTCCGGACATTCTATTCTGTTCCAAAGTCCGTGATCTTGGGGTTGTTCTGGATCGGGAACTCTCCTTGACTGATCATGTTAACAGTGTCTCCCGCTCATGCTTTTACCACCTTCGTCAGCTTAATACCATCCGCCGCTCCCTCTCCTCTCATGCCGTTACTGCTCTTATTCATGCCCTTATCTGCACCAGGATGGACTTTGGTAACGCTATCTTTGCTGGACTCTCACTTGCCAATATTTCCAAGCTTCAGTCTGTTCTAATGCTGCTGCCCGTCTTATTGGAGGCATCCCCAGGTATGGCCATATAACTTCCTTTATGCGGCACACTCTGCACTGGCTTCCCATTCACCAGCGTATCCAGTTCAAGATCCTAACGCTTTTGCGTAATTGTCTCGTTGGCTCTGCTCCATCATATCTTAGGGACTTCTGCATTTTGGTCTCATTGGTTCCAGGCCGTAGCACTCTCCGGTCGGCCTCCCTTGGACTCTTGACTGTCCCTCGTATGCGCACTGCTACAGCGCAGTCTAGAAGCTTTGCCTATGTTGGACCTAATAGCTGGAAACGCCTTTCTCGAGAGCTCCGGCTTGAATTCCTCAGTTTGTCCCTTCCGCAGTTTCGCAAGCGCCTGAAGTCTGTATTATTTGACAGTGGTTTCACTGGTTCGGGTCGGGAGCGCCTCTGATGAGTCTATTCTTGAAGTGGCGCTTTATAAATGTCAGATTACAATTACAATTACAATTATGCTCTCTGACCCTTTGACCATCAATATGCCGATAATCTTTAGTTACATTGCACAGACTGTTTGTTTAGGCCTATTCGTCAATTCTATAATTGGTTTTGATTAAATTTCTGATACTTTTACAGCTGATCTCTGGCAATAGCCTATTTTAATAGTGTAGACTCCATTCAGTTACATTGGAACAACATCAGTTTTTTGACTCAAGATAGTGTAATTTAAAGTATAGAGAAATAATATATGGCCTACTGGTTTACAAGTATATAGATCCCAATGCGTCACATGGTGGCCTGCATTGGAACCTTTTTATTTACTTGGTATGTAGAGTCCTTCATGTTCAAGTTTGCACATCCGTCAACGCAACTTCTTCAATAATCTTTGCCCATTGCTAGTTTTTCTGCCTCGTCCCACGACATCTATGAACATCTCAGATTGTCTCTGATGGTTTCTCGATAGCGCTTTCTTCGTCTTCCTTCCCTCCTTATCCCTTCAGAGATGCAGATCATCACTTGGTTCGCTCTCCTATGTTACCCATACGAGTTACACGTCCAGTCAATTTAAGTCTACTCTTTCTTTATATTCCGTTATCCGGTCCTATCTCTTTCTCACGCCACGAAATGTGCATTCTTCTTCTCAGCCATTCACAACTGAATCAAACTTTATGAGTAAAAGTCAACATTTGGCCTCTTGTACAATTTTCTGTACATTTAGGCTATATACAGCCTCTAAGTAGGTATTTGCAATTCCTTCAACGATTGCGACGTAATAACGACATCAACGCTTCCGTGACAGCAAAGTTGCTCAGTGGCCGTAAAGATTATCAAATGAAAGTACGCTTGAAAATCCTTACAAAACTCTAACAAAATCTTATCTCGTCCACTAAAATCTGAGATATACAATATAATATTGAAAAGTCTGTTTGACCACTATTTTTCATGCAGAAGAACGGTCAATAATCGCTGCGAAATTTAACCGGTACAAGCATCTGCTTAATATCGTTACTTTAATTTTAAGACGTAAATGTCAAATGTATGAACAAAAATTTGCACTAAATTGAGAGTTTTACTCCAATTTTGCAATGGTATTTTTGGTTCCTTTGTTGAGTAAGATGTGCCTTGAAACAACTGATCATCGAATCTCACAATTAGACAATAAAATTTCTCAGCTTTGTATAACATGTAATGAGTATTAAACTAAAATATAAATGTTATCATCTTTTTTATTTTAAAATGTTATGGACTAAGTCAGCCTACGATATTACTATATATTTTTGTCATTATGAAATGTGAAGAGTACGATAATATTTCCGTGGTATTCAGTTAATGATACCAGGCATTCATTCATTCATTCAGTCAGTCAGTCCATCATTCACTTAATGTATATAGTGGCTCTTCAAACTATCATTTGAATAGTGTTTTCAGCCCAGCCTCGACTGAAGAGAATTTTAAAGCATTCATAAAATTTGCGAGAAGTTTCCATACTTAGAAGATGCAGCTAATGAGGATGTCCTTTCCAACTAAATGGCCCAATTAACAAGAAGGCCAGTCGTTGGCCCAACGACGAATGCCCAACAGCGGTTTTGCAATTGCATGGCCTACAATTTAAACCGTATGCGTTTACTTAAAGGAAAACTTCGTAATTATCATATTTGCTTTCCTAATTGCAAAAATAACAATCAATCACTCGCAGTTGCTGCAACATGGGTTCACGTGCAAATAAACAGTAAACGACTACCATCAACTCGGGCAGGATCCTAGATTGGTTGCTTTACTAAACATTGTTTTTATGAGGGCACTGTTTCACTTTCCATATACATCCACCATTGTGCAATCTGCATAACGAGTTGCTCTGAACGTTGAACAATATTAAAGAGTTATATTGAGTGACCTGATGATGAACTGTTCATAATTCGGTCATAAATCGCTTTTCTGTCAGAAGTTCGAATCCCATTGCCTCATGCCGTACTGACTATCATACGTCTATCCATCAAATCCACCATCTTCACAAAAGCTCCTCCGTGTCCGTCCCTCTCTGGATTCTCGGATCTTGGTCTTCACATGGACAACTCATCTCTTATCTGTCTTGACCTTAATGGAAAGTCTAATACAAGAAATTTAGAGGCGATTTTATTCTTCAATCCTGTACCTTTGCGTTACAATGCGTTTCCGAGATTTGATTATAATACTGTCTTGTAAGGATTGTGAAGAATAGTCTAATCTGATTATCACTTCGCCCATTGAATAACTTTGTTTTTATGGAGGCGCTAATGTCGTTATTACGTCGCATTTGGTGAAAGCATTGCAATTATCTACATAAAGGCTGCATATCGTCTAAAAGTAGAAAAATATTGAATAAATGCGAATGGACTACATTGTGACAAATTTTAAACTGAACTCATAACTTTGGATTCAGCTGTCTAACATATATTTTGCTTCATTATCTGCAAAAGGCAATATTTTCGGAACCTACCATGAGTATTTTGAATAATTGCCGCAATTGTAAACTTTGAAAATTTGGCGTTTCTTCAGTTGCAAACAGACTATTATATGGATGGGAAACCTGGTCAATGAGAGTAACAACCAAGAAAAGACTAGAGGCAGCACATCAAAAGTGGCTGAGAAGAATTCTACATATGTCGTGACATGAGAAAGAAGCAATACAGGATAAGGGATATAAAGAATATCAGCAGAAAGAGAAGACTTAAATTGAAGGGACATATAATTCGCAAGGATAAAGATATAGGAGCCAACCAAAGGATGACCTGGATCCTTGAAGACAAAGTGAGGGAACGAAGACCAGGAACACATTGATGAAAGACTATTAGAGACAATATGAGATGTTTGGAGATGCCGTGGGAGGAGGCATAAAGACTGGCGATGGAGAGAGATGATTTAAGAAGATGCCCTGCACAAATGAGACTAAGTACGAAGTAACTAAAAATATCTCAATGCAGACCATCATGTGACACATTGGGCCAGTGCGTGTAAAACATTGGGTCAAAGAAATGGTATTCTCACCTAATTTTATCGAGTTTAAACTATCAAAATATGCTATTGGCGGAGATCAGCTGTAAAAGAATCAAAGATTTTGATCAATGCAAAACCCAATAATAGCCTTCACCTATTGTTCTGTGTATACATTCTCCGCAATGAAACTAGGTCAGAGAGCAGTGATGTTCTGCGTCAGATCGGCTGCATTGAGATGTATATAAGTGCCCGAAGAACCGAACCCTGGGAACATCGAATGGAACTGGCAGCCATAATCAATCAAATCACATTCAAATCGAAACTAATCATAATTTTGTCCGAATTCACAACCACTGTCATCGCCAGCCCATCCAAGTACTGGACGATGTGAAAAATGAACATAAGGAGACATTCATAATGAGGATATAGTGCAGTATGGAAAAATTCCGATGAAACGAGTGCAAAATCCACCAAGAGCTGGAAACCGAGAATAGAAATCAGTAGTAGTTAGACAAAAATATATAGACTAGAATTGCATAGAAAACACTTTGTTGAGGCATTTGCAGTTTTAAGTTAAACTAAAATGCAAATGGTTTTTGGTAAGGGTGTAAATTTCAGTCTAAATGTTGCAATTTAAATTACAGCATCTAGGACAAAATAAGAGCAAGTTTATAGTTTGTTTAACTAATCTGAATCACGTCGAATAAGACAGATTTTGTAAGATTACTACTGGAAATGCAAAAAGTGATTGCCTGAAGGAAACAAAGATATGTAAACCAGCTTACCATGAATTTTATGCATTTCTCATTTTTATCTGATTTAGCTCTAGTAAATATCTTGTGCAAACACCAGAGATCCGTCTGGCTAACTATACTAATATAGCCAGATGCATAGACGCTAAACCACATAACTAACAGCAACATACATTAGTAACATATGCTTTTTTGGTAAGTTATGGTTGCTGGATGGAATCATACCAGAATGTGGCTACTTGGATTGCAACTTTTCTACGATCTGGTGTTAGTTAAGGTCAAACATCGATTTCCTCAGTGTACCTAAAATGAAATTGCCTGGTGGTTTTTTGATAAAGCGTCTAGTACTGCGTATGTAGTCGAAACTCAGTAACTTCGTGAAGTAAGTAATGTTTTTGTTAACACGCCATATGTCCATCGACTGAGCGAGGAATCGTAGGCTGAAACTAACAAGATGATCATAAAAGGTTAACTGGGTGCCAGTTAATATAAGTGGATTTGCCATACAGATGAGTATCGTTAAACGACTGTCCGCTGTACTTGACAAAAGCCCTCAGCAAGAAGATGATTACCTTGCCATGTATTAGCGATTTTATATGCTATTAAGGTAAACTCGTATTCGCACATACTGTATGAGTCAGGATGTGATATAGAGAACGGAAAAACAGAACAGTGAGGAGGTTACATGCAATAGAAATTCTTACATGCATTTGATACCGGAGCATTCGAAACAATAAATCGGGTTCCATTAATTAATGAAACCTTGTAGTGCGTAAATTGTAGTTGAATCTGTAGTTCACAAGTCTCGCAGTTGTTGGACAATTGTTGAGAATGGCATGTAGGACAAGTCCAAATGAGACGACGTAATGGAATTTTATCCCACTCTGTCAAAAGACGTCATCGTTTGCATACAACGGTAACGAAGTCTCAGCCAACTTCAAATCCAGATTCCATGTAGAACAATCCACAGGGACTGGTCACCATGATCTAACAGCCAATAACGTCGTCGTGACAGATGCTGAAATCTTCGAATGTGTTGCAGCAACCGCAGAATTAGTCGTCCTAGGTAAATGAATCTCAAATGATTTCACAAGTAAATGTGTATATTTGATTTCTTGAATTCAAACGCGCCTATATCGCACTGTGACATATAGTAGGCCTATGCATTCCTAAAGGAAATTTTTGCATAGGTGTAACCCATATGACGACTCTACACCAAGTATATAAAATTATCTTATATGAATTGAAATACTGCTACAAAACACATTGTTTAAAATAGCGAAATGCGTTAATTCACTTTTGTTCAAACTTATTGTGATTTCTAAAGTTTAAGGTTACGCTTATGTAGTATATCATTTGGGTAGGCGTGTAATGAAAAAATTGCATTATTGAGACAAGGTTTGAACAGTCAGGGTGAAGATATTCTTTATAGTGAAATTATCTGCGCTGTACGCTGTTCATATAAACAGACTTATGCGATTACAAAAGGCTTGTTTTAATCTCTTACGAAATGCGACACATTTATGGGAAAGTTTTATCAGCGCGTAATTGTAAACAGACGACAACCCTCCAAAAACCATGCATTTAAATAATATATTCATGTTTTGGCAATATAAAATGTAAATGATGAACTCAGTCGGTTATGCAGCAGCTTTGACTGCGGCGTACTGGGTTTCTATTTCGGTGTATCATCTGCAATTAGAATTTTGCTACGTAAACAAGCAACTCAGAAAATGCAAACTGAGGTATTGTAGTTTTCATAGTATGCTTAGGCTTCAATTGAATGTTAATCGATTCTTTTTTGATTTAACTAACGCTGAATTGTTGGCCAACACAGATTACGCTGAGGTATTTATGGGAAATTGTCGCATAGCACTCAGTTTACCGTTATGTCACTGGCTGAGGTACCAGACATTGTACCAGGGTGCAGTTGCAGGGAGCACTTTGGCTTGTGGAGAGTTTGTTTAAAAATATACTCATTCGTAATCATAGTAGTAATCTCGAAAGTTTCTAAAGCGCCACTTTGAAGCTAAGCGCATAGCATCAGCTTATTCACGAGCGCTGCGTCAAGTCAGATGGGTTGTTCAAAGGTGCCATGTGAATAACGAAATCCGGTTACCAGATGATCAGAGAGAGAAGGGAGAAAGGAGGTGTTAGGGTAGGTTGTGCTTAAGAGAAATTGGGAGGTGGCGGATTGGATGGATTAGGGTAAGATTTCTTGTTAAGGTGGATGACTCGAGACAGATGATGGTGGGTGAACGACGGAAGGGATAGAGGAACGAAGAATTAGCGAAATTCATAATGGAGATCGTTCCAAAGTTGTGGTGTAGTGTGGCATATCGATTGGTTAGAGAATATAAGATGCGTAGAGACAGGGGGACGGTGTAGGAGTGAGGGAATAGAATGGACGGAGAGATGGATGATTGGATAGTAAAGAGTATTGTGCTTCTTAAAGAAAGCGTAAAGTAAGATCTTATTCATATTGGATTACATAATAATTTTGTGAGGTAGGCCTACTTCAGCGCTTTGGTAATACTGTATATTAGAAATCGCTTAATAAATCACTGTAACATAACTGTGGTAGAATTGGTGCACGTCATCTGTAGAGTTGGCGGCAAAGTCGACCATATGAAAGGATACTTTGTGTAACTTTTGTTTAGACTTGATTTTGGATGTCTATCGTGTGTGACACTTTTGGTTATCAGTATTTTGACTAGTCTGTTAGTCTCCTTGAGAGGATGACAGGCTTTTGTAAGTCGTTTTTTTGTCTGTGAGCCATTCTGGTTGTTTTATGAGCCATTTCTCGTCACCTTTCGTGGTGTACGTTCTGGTTATTTATCGTAACAAAACACAATAAAGTCTACCAAAGACAATCAACTGGACGATGCATCGATCAAGTTTTTGCTGTTTTGTCCACAACGACTGAATAGATTTCGGCATCTTCCTGTTGAGCTGAATTGGAGTAGAGCTAAAGAATTTTTCGTCAACAAAGAAGCCATTACATAATCTCTTCAAGGTCCCTCAAATTTGTCCAAATCGAAGTATTTTAAAATTCAATGGTCACGGAATCGTTCTTGGTATACCCTATCTATTTCAAATTTTGCGCGCCAGTGAAAGCAATAGTGCATCGGCCAGCAGGCTAGCTGCCATTTCCTGTAATTCTTTGAAAGGCGACAACAAATGGCGACAGCGTGCAAAATAGATTGACTCTAAATTAATTGTTTGAAAAAAACGCAAATATCAAAGTTTATTCTGTACCAAAAGTCCTGAAAATGACATCGTGACATTTGATCTTATTTTATTTCTGAACGAAAAAGTATTTAAAATTTCAATAAAATTCTGTGGAAATTTATATGCAATTCATTCAAATATTATGGCTTAACTACTTATCTATTTGAAAAACTAGTTTAAATGAATAGTTGAAATGAACTTTGTGAATGTCGTTCTTTAACTAGTTAACCAAACAATGATCAGTCGGTTCATGGGAGAAAGTCCACGATAGAGCAGCTCGGCGCATCTTCTACGTGATTATGTTCAGCTGATTTTGCAGGAGAAGAGTTGATAGAGCTTTCATTAACACTTCAAGTCGCTGTTGTTTTAGCCTGTGTTCAATCACCTAAATTAAGATATTATCACGTTATGTGTCTATAAATTCTTGGAAAACCAATTATACATCATCGATAAATTCCATGATCGCTAAGTAAAATTCCCTATTTACTGGCATGGATGACACAATCGCGAGGTAAAGAATTAAGCTACAATACTTTTATTACTTTATCTTTGGAGCAGGTGACCTATTTTTTGATTTGGAAGGTTTGGATTTTATTTTATGGAATTTTATTTTACGGTTTAAACAGTGGCCTTTCATTCCACTGACTTAATCCTCTTTGAGAGACCTTCAGGCATGTCACAATATTAACTTTGTTGCTTTGTTCAGAATCAGAACCACAGTGTAACATGAATATGTCTGCAGCAAACGGTAGCATCGAAGAATTCGATTACGTTTCATTCGGATGTGCAGTCAGTTACTCTGGAGAATGGACTCCATCCATGCAATGGTCCATAAGAGGGAAAGCTCTGGTTGCCTATGAAATGCCTTTGGTTGTAAATGGACAAATGTCTCATTTTGTACAACATTTGTCGTCAGTTATTATTTTGCAAGTCAGTGCAGAAGACAACGGTGCAACCATTATTTGCAAAACAGGGTTCAGTGATCCACCAACGAAGGTCCACTACACCAATGCCACCAATGTACCAAACTACTCGTTTTACTGGAATACGACATTAAGTGTTCATTGTAAGTGCATTTACCGTTCGACTAAGCATCTACTTTCTAATTAAGTATTAATTTAGAATTATCATTCTTCCAGTCACACCAACTAACTGTGAAGGCACTTTCGTTCAGCATCGTTCCAGAATTTTAAGCATCAATGCCAGGTTAGTCAAGCAAAGTGCTGGTGTGTGGCACCAACACAAATCGTCATAAATATCATCATAATCACAATCAATGGCGTGCCCGTCTCTGGATTTTTGCCGTTTCCACGACTCTTGCCAACCGTCCCGGCATGAGTGATTTATGAAAAAGAAAGCTGTGTAGACCATTAAATGTGAATTTGCATTCTTCTGAATTAATTAAACTTCTTCACTACATAAGAATTTATAGACTAAATAAGGCTTTAATATATTAATATCATTTATTTGTTTTAGCTACAGTCCCTTAAAAGGATAAACCGTGTTTACTAAATATTTTTGTTTATGGCTGTTTAATTGTACAATACGAAACGGTTCTGTTCTTGATACCGCTATAATTCTACACTGTACACTGAAATGTCAGACGTGAACATTTATCTTGAGTCATTGAAAAAACTTGGCATATATTCAATAATTAAACGACTTTAATTTTGATTCTGTGCTTCCTTATACGACTTTATTATTAACGATTTCCTTATTAGATCGTTATGTATTGTTATGAAAAGAAATTCTTGAAGTAAAGCTGTTTTATATTCGATTTCAGTCGGAGTGAGAAATGTTAGAATAACCCCTCGAAAGAATAAATATTCACTGGAAGACGTTCTAAACTGTGCCGCTGATGGAAATCCAAGTCCTGTATACATCTGGAGAAATGTAAGGACACAAGGGACAGTCGCAGTTGGGCCTCAGTTAGCCTTAAATAAGGCTAGAATAGAAGCCAATCAACGTTACACCATTGAATGCATTGCTGAAAATCACGTGACTGAACAGATCAAACAGTCTTCTGCAACGATCCATATTACAATCTCAGGTAATATGGCATAAACAGCTTAAAATGTACGCATGTATGAATGTTCGTATATATGTATGTAAGTAGGTATGTATGTATGTGGGTAATTATGTTTTGAGCATATATCGCCTTTAAGAATCTTAAACCGTTGTGAACTTGACTGTCTAAGGTCCGTCTTGACACAAGAAGAGATTGTAACTTGAGCCGAGTTAGAGCAGAACGTATGTTTGGAGAAAATCTATTCCATAAAGGGATGGACCAACGCACGATAGAGTGCGGATTTCTCATGAAGAAAGCCAGAGCCCAGAAAATCTCCAGTCATCCGAGCTAAGCGACTGAAACCCCATTGGGTCGAACACTTTCCGTGGGACCAGTGAGACCGGTCCCAGTTCTGAGGAGTGACTGATAAGCTTCACTGAACACTACAGCGCTGTCTTGTATCTTTGAGGAAAGAGATTACCCTGTAGGCATAAGAATCTAATGTGATTTCATTATGGTCTATTGAAGATATCGTTCACGGTATTGTAACGTAATCAGATTGATTAAAATCTCTTCAAAGGATCTCATTTGTAAGCTATTTCTGTCCCAGCCCTCATGACACACTGGTAGTGTATTAGCCTGGATTCATATCTTATTTCTTGTTATTTTTTCAGGATTCGATCTTTCGCTCATTACCCTCTTCGTGGGAATAATGTGTGCCATTTTGTTGCTAATTGTAATTGTTGTCGGCAGAGAACATATAAAAGGTAGGCAGACTATTGTGTGAATGGCTGTGACTCTAACCGTACTGTAAGTTTAATATAATGTATTGACGATAACTGATACAACAGCATAAGTAGCGAGCTACTTCTAGGGTGCTTTACAATGTCAATTTTCAGCGTAGGTACTGAGAGTTGCGTAGTAAGTAGAATTTCATTTGTTTTTTAACGTGAATCCGTGGAATTGTGTTACGCGTACTGTTGCCGATTAATTAGAAAGCAATTCTACTGCACAGTTCAACATATAACTCGAATTTCCTTTTAGAAAGCAGTATTAATACCCATCGAATCAGCTGCATTCCCATTTCTCTCAGCTTAAACACGGCCCACCCTAACAGGTTCTTTCCCCTTTTATCGCTGGTCTTCTGCCAACCGGACTTTGTTCTTGACATGACACCTTTAGACAACCCCACTGACTTGACACAGCACTCGTGAATTAGCTGGTGCTTTGCGCTTAACTTCTAAGTAGCGTTTCAGAAAATTGGAGTTCACGATTACAATTACGATTAGTATTATTAATAATAGGAAAGATTAACTAATCAATCAACTGCATTAATAGATTCATAGCTCCTAACATGTTTAACGGCACGCATCAGGCAGTTTGTAAAAAAACATATTTGAATGTAATGGCCGTCAACAATAGCGAAGGATTCACAGATTGTTATTTACTAATGGATCATTTTAAACTACTGGTTGTAGGATGCTTTACTTATACTGCGCGTGTTTTTCAACGAGGACCCGCCACCGAGCCGGACATCTTACCAAACGCCGGTGAAAATCGTATTGGTGTGAATATGCGTTGCAATATCACAGTATAAAACCTAATAGAGTTGCTCCACTTTCAGTTGTATAGTCGACATACTCCATGTTCGCGTTAGGTATGTTAAGCAATCTTCACTCATCTACCTTTGTGACATAACTTAACTGTAGTTGGCTCCGACTGTGCTCTTTCATGATTATCCTTAAAGGTGGTTCTCTGTGCAACTATGTACTTATTAGTGATGGACTGATGGTGTATCCTATTGTATTCAGGCAGAGCTGATGACTACGTGTTGGAACCTTATGGACAATATGTGATGCCAGCAGAAGCCGCATTACTTGTTGGTGAGCTATAATACTGCCAGTACAGTGTTTCGAATAAAATGTTATGCATCACTATGTAATTTTAAATTCCGAAGTATCGTTATAGTGAAGGTTATCAACTGATGGCTCACTGAAGCCTACTGTATCTGGAAATCCTGTAAACTCTGGTGGATGGTTCCAATATAATCGAGAAATTGCCCAAGAAAGAGATTAGCGCTTAACCGCTACAGAGACACCTGTGACTTAGTGAACAGTAGAGATGGATGAAGCAAATTCCAGTAAAATGTGATACCAATTTGACACAGGTACAGATTTACAGTGTTATTTATGCATGGCACTACAAAACATTAGTTGCAGATGTGATTTTAATCAATTATATCACAATTCTGAATAATTTTGCAATCTTCTGTAAGTTAGTAGGTGATCTTTGCCTAAGCCTGTATTATGATGTCAGATTATATAGACTCATTATTCGATGTAACTTTCGTTCTTAACATACTACATATAAATATTTATATGTGTGGACTGCTTGGAATACAATGATCGAAACACATATATATCGACATTGGTAAAGTATGCTTTCTGTTAAATTCAGACTTACAGATATTCAAGCTAACTTTTGATAACATTGAGACATTGACTTCATATAAACAGTGCAAACTATAATATGGCCAAATAGTCATGATTAATGCCATGCAGATGTCAAGGCAGCATGCAAATAAATTGGTTAAATAGTACTGATATGACCAAGCCCCTGAGTCTAGCTTTTGCTAATGTATCGCTATTTGTTTAGCCATAAAAGAGACCAAATGTTACCGATCGTAAAAGTTGGCTTTGGCTATCTTAAAATTACACTGTCTGCATGTTACACTTACAGTCTACCTATTTTATGAACTTACAAGCCACAGCAATGTAATCCGTTACAATAAAATTACTTTAAAAGTTTAACTATTTGTACAGGAAACGCTCCGAGACGAAGAGATGAAAACGAAATAGGATGCCACGCCATTGAAAATGGTAGGTTCAAAGCCAAACATTAAAACAAAACAAAAGAAATTTATTCTATGCTTTATATTTTACTTCATTTCTGCAAGTCCATTTATTTGACCCCGTATGTTTGCATCGCTTCGTGCAAAAGTTTTAAAAACTGTCCAAAACAGTAGAGAAGAGAGAGAATATTGCAGTTCGCATGCTTTAGCCCCAAAGAAAAATTTTTCATAGTCCACACAAATTGGTCACGGCGTTTTGGTTGAAGCCGATCCCGAGAATTACGTGCACATATTGGTGCAACTTCGTTACAATTATAATCATACTGAAGAGCATGTTTAGATGTTTATTTTGAAAGTTTTCAGTTCCTGGTAATGAAGAACAATGTAATACGCAAAATCCGTAACATCGACTCCATAAACTGCTTTAACGTACACATTGATGTATTTTAAGGGGCTGTCGCGTTTGTTTTAGACCAGAGAGGTGAACCAGAAGTCCCGGTGTATGCGGAGATCAACAAATCATGCAAATGTCAGTATGTCCTTTTAGAGTATGAATGCATGCATTATTTTCTGTTGATTACTAACAATTAGTGTCAATTAACAGAATTCGCTGCATGATTATACTGGGTCATTTCCATAGCGCCTTTAGGAACCTTTACTGTCTAAGAGCACGACATTCCTTATAGTTCATACAACAAACCAGGTTGTTTGATCGTATTTGTAGGCCTAAACTTAAGTGTACTTTTATAAAGCGTCTCTTCAACATAACAATTCGGAGGTGTTCTTCACCTGACAACACAAGACCACGATCAATTAGAACGGTATTTAACCGCTGCTGAAATAGTTTTATGCCAGTTTCTTGTGCGCAAAGGTTCTCTTACTATTCTGATATCTAGTCAATGTTTCACAAAATTTGAAACATTGACTATCTACTTTTCTCGGATGCATCGTTCTTTATCTCTGTCAGTTTTGACCTTTGGATGACGACTAACTTTGTCTCGTTAAGGCATCTAGGCAATCTCTGTTTTCTTATTAATTCAACGGCTACAAGTTGAGAGAACGATCTGAGATTGTGGATTCCTTTTTGTTTTGCATTTTAGCAACCACTGCATCACGCGATTACGCATTTAGTAAAACAGCATAAACTGCAGTTCTATATAACACCTTTTTTTGAAAATAATGAGGCCCAGTTGAAACGTTTAAGCCATCTCTGCTTTTCCTACGAATTCAACGGCTACAATTTGAGAGAACGAACTCATATTGTGGATTTCCTTTTGTTTTGCTTATTAGACACAACTGTATCACGCAATTACGCATTGAGTATAACAGTATAAACTGTAATTCTATATAATACCTCTTTGAAAATAATGAGATCAAGTAAGGTCGACGTCAACGGTCTTCACAGCCAGAAGATGTTGCAAGATTCTAGTGTTAAAGTCCAATTATCATTACTGATAGAAAAATTGACTAATAAGTGACTGTATAAACGTTTTCGCACAAAATTAATTGTTAGAGCTTATTGTCGTTGATTGCTGAAGATAGGAATAAACTCACTTTTGAAGCGGTGAAAAACTTAATTTGTAATTGTTGAAATCAAAAAATTTCAGACAGAAAAACTGATGCAGCCGCTTCATGTCAAGGGCAGACACATTCCACCTACTCCACAGTCAACAAAACAGCATATGGCTAGTATTCCGTTGTTTAAATTGGATATCTCTATATTTTGAAAACGGACAAATTGTTATATTCAGTTTGTTCAATTACTAGCAAATGATGAATTGTAGAAATTAAGCTAGAAATAAAAAACACAATTTGATGTTATTATATTGCGATTTTTAGTGTTATTTTGGTGCGATTTTCATAATCTAAGACATCTGTAACATGTAGCTGTTTATGAGCTGGTACATCTGTACCAATTTCCTATGACATTTTTGCCCAGTCGTTGTGAGTTTAAAATATTCTGGTGCAAATGAATAATGTCTGCCAATTTCGTGCAGCTATCTGCTGTTTCAGATTTTAATTGAACACATTTTCTTGCACCGTTATACCAACTTATTGTACGTTGTATTAGTGAGTTGAGCTATTTGGGTTAAATAATACTTAAGTTTGAGTACATTTTTTTGCATAAAACCACAATTGTAATCTTGAACAGAGAACATTTATTATAGAGAATCAGTCTTGTACCTGATTCCAAGTAAGGGAAATATTTACGCTGTTGAGATTTTCTTAATATATTTGATTTAAAACTAATCTCTATGGCTTCTGTAGCGCCTTTGTCAGAATGCCCAAGGCATCAATTATCGATGGTGGAAATCGTAATCGAAGTCATAATCCTTTGTTGAAATCAGGTCGAATTCCTATAGGTCAGAAAAACCAGAAGTTAGGCTAAGGTAGGTAAGCAAGTTGAAACAGATGAGTCCTAAGTCAATGCATTTCCTTTGACTGTTCCACTCAACTGTAAGTTCAGTTTTGCAGCACTGTAACATTTTACTTGTAATTGCTGCATGAAATGTTCGCAGACAACAAAATTGAATCAGCCATTTTGTGTCCATCGCAAACACTTCATGTCGATTCCAAACACATGACAAACAAATTTGGCAAGTGTTCCAATTGCTTAACATTTTATCTGTGAAGTATGGGTAACCAATTTTTATTCTGAAACTGCTTAGAGTCAGATATTGTTTAGGATGCTTTAAAAGTAAGCAATCATTTCAGATAATTGAATGTGTAGCTGAATGCATTGCAATTATCTGCCTCCTGTGTTGTTATCTTAAATAGCTGCATCCGAATGCAAAGCTGATATTCCAGGAGACACGACAAAGAAGCCCTGTTCAACAAAAATGGCAAGATAAGATTGAAATTGCCACAAATCTTTAAATATATTTCAGTATCGTAGCATGTTATAAACTATTGTAGCTTTTTATGAGATACTTGAACAGCGCTACATCAAGTGTATTTATTAGGTAAGTAAGTAATGCATTTGTTAGCACGCCATATGTCCATCGGCTGAGCACGGACTCGTAGATATGCGATGGTCACAGCAGTCGGGCAAAAAATTCCTCTATTATTGTTTCCGAATGATAGAAGAATCCCACGATCCTGAACACAGGCCAATGCATCACAAGACTTGCCGTTTATTTCCCAGCTTGCGCCAGCACCAAATTCTTCTGCTTGATGGCAGTCACTTGTATGTAAACAATTTGCCCGGAGTCGTTATACAAAGTCCGCTCAGCAGTACAAACCCACAACATTTTTTGTTTACCCAACGCGTCAATTGAATCGACTACACAATCATATAAGCACATAGAAGTTTCATTAGTCGAGTCTATCAATGCATTTGACGGTTAAGCCGCTGATGATTTATTCGGTTTATTCTTTTCAATTCTAAATGCATAAAACAGTCGACAAAACATTTATATTTATGTCAATCACCAGTTGTGTGAACTGTTGTGCCTTTGATTTTTAAGAGCATAGGACTTGACGGCACAATCTATGCGGAACTGAAGGCAGATGGGGGTCTTCATGAGTCGCAGGCTTCTGGATCAGTTTTTCATGATTCATTGTTCAACAAATCGGATTACGCCTCCATTGACCACACAACTCAACCTCCGCCACCTCCACCACCTCCGCCACCTCCACCACCTCCGCCACCTCCACCATCTCCGCAGAGAGACTAATATGTCCGTTCCGAAAATTGTAATGGCATTGATACACGTCAGACTTTCACAAATGTACTTGGGGTTAATTTTCAAATGTCTTATATTAAGTTAACGCTTCTTCATTTAGCCATGTTTCAGTTTTTGCACAGCATCTAAAGTATCCTCGAAACTCAAGATTACGGTTCTGTAGACGCCTTTAAAAGTAAACTTGGCACAACCTTAACTTTTGATTTGAATGATTGTAGAGCGAACATATGTGTAAAGTGTTAGTCAATTGTTGCGATATTAGAGCTTCAGTGTGTGAATTTAACCTTTTCTCTGAGAAAAGTCAAAAATGAGGACTTGAAATGCGTTCTGAAAACAGTCCCATGGTCGTATTTGTAAAACTTAAGCAAGCTGACGAAGATTCCCATAGTAAATGCAAATGTAAGTGCAAACTTTTCTATACCCACCATATGGATTCCACCCTGCTCATTGTTAAATTAATTTATCGGGTGAGATCCATTACCACCGCTGCTCGTTTGAGTGGGCGCTACGCCAATTAAGGTCGCCGTGCACGGACCGTACTAGCCTGAGATTTAATTCTCTGAAATAAGCCCCACGATCGGGTTGCGAACCGGCATCCTAACGCATAGAGGCGCCTTGATGTAAGCTTTTACCAATGTAGCAAACTAGGCCAGTTTTTTAATCTACTCTTCGTTCGAGCATAGTTTGCATATATCAACGCTATTGCCGAATATCGAATAGTGTCTTATTTCCATTATATCCTGTTATCCAGAAAGTTATTATTGTCGACTATTTGAAAGTACTTGCTTACTAAAAGAGAAACAGAAAGCATGTGTGGTCTCGCACTCGCAAACGTATTGCACAAAATTCTTGAGCTAGATAGGCTGATAATTGGTTTCTCTTTCATAACTCATGTTTCCTTTTTAGAGTTTTTCTTTGTAACAGTTATTAATCAATCGACTATGAACCAGATAATTTGTTAGCTTAAGAAAGACAATTTTAAAGGCTCATAATTGGACACTATTTGATTTAATCATGATGTATAATGGACTCGTTGCAGATGACAGTTTGAGTTGTTTGGCCACGTGATTTTCAGCAATGCATTCATACGTGTAGCGTTGATTGGATTTTAGTCTAGCTTCATTTAAGGCTAACTGAGGCCCAAGTGCAACAGTCTCTTGTGTCTTTACATTTCTCCAGTTGTATGAGGGACCTGGATTGTCATAACTGGTACATGTTAGAACATCTTCTTGCAGATAGCTTTCCTTCTGAGGCGTTACTGTAACATTCCTCGGTTCAACTGAAGTGCAGATAAAAAAGTAATAATTAAAGCTCATTTTTTAGAGCAACGAAAACAATATTGGAGTTCTATATATTAACAGAAATTACATTTTTTCGTCGTTTTTATATGTCGTTTTAAGCCAATAAACTTCTACTGCGCTGATGGCACACCAAAACCAAATCGAGAAGGTAGGTTATATACCAATGACGTATCAATTATCCAATCGCAAACAGTGTACGTTAAATGTAGTGTTTCAATAAAAGGTATAGTCGTGCACATTAATAGCATTGGTGTAGTAGTCCTTTTTGGCTGTATCACTGAACACTGTTTTGCAAGTTATCGTTGTACCGTTGTTTTCTGCACTGACTTGTAAAATAATTACGGACGATAAATGTTGCACAACACGATAAATACTGGCATTCATAACAATATATGTTTCGTTTAAAGCGTTTGCTTCTTTTGACCAGTGCATGGATGGCATCTAGTGTCCCGAGTAGTTAACAGCACAGCGCAATTCAACGTAATCGTATTCTTTGATGATGCCTATTGTAACAGTTGTAGATATATTGATGCTGCACTGTGGCTCGGACTGCACGGAACAACATGCTGCAGTTATTGTTTCAAAGTTTAGGGGAAACCTATTGCCAACTCCACAATAATTCTGCGTAGACAAACGTCCCTCATGCTACCACTGTTAATACCTGAATAGATAAAAGGATGATATCGCAACAGGCGAATATTATGGTTTCACTCCCACCACATTCATTTATATTTTCCCTATGACTGTCATAAAATGTAGTACGGTCAGACATCCAAGTCCCAGGGAACATCGAGAAACTCTGAAATGTATTAACATATAGACTATTCTAAGGTGTTTTAACGCCGTCGTGACAACCCTTGTATTAAGTAAGAAAAATCATATGTAATTAAGGTGATATCACACAACTCGCTCATATATAGAGTTGAGTTCCAGTAAAAGAAACGTTTTAACTGAAATAAGGAGTCTTACTGAACTCGGACTCGACTACGAGTAAAATGATTTCGGCATTAACTTGTAGTAATGACTAAAACAGTAATTAGATTTACTTAACTCGATATAATCATTTAAATAGTCTTCAACCTCGAGATCAGCTTCATTTCGTAAGTGTATGGCATTGTTACATAGAAGAACCTTGTTTGAAATAGACATTCATTTAGCCAGAGAATCGCAGTCATCTTACCTGTTAATAGTTTCAGGATAACCTGACACAACAAAACCTAGTTTTCTTGTGTGCCGACTGAACATGTTAAAAATCTACCTAATGTGTTGCAAGGAAAACTTGCGTGAATCGTGACTGAAGCAACTGTTAACATAATGTGGTTTCTTTTAGCAGCATCTGGCTATAAAATGCGGTTAGCCAGACGGATCTGATATGTTTCTTTATGATAATGGCAAAAGAAAAACAGTAGAAAAAGAGAAATGCATGAAGGATTCATCAAACATTATTGCGGAAGTCTTTCTTTTGAGACATATTGGGGTTTGTCTCAAAGCAATTTTAAACCACAAAATACCATGTGCCGTTATCCCATTAGTCGCTTTTAGTTACCAACAACCTTTTCACCACTCAATTTTATATTGTTTTGTTAAAAGACGAAAACTAAGTCCACATAGTCAATATTAGGTTCCAAATTAAGAAATGTATGTGAACAAATTATGGCTGATAAATGTAATTATTTAGATTTCAAAAAATGCTCCAACAAGATGTAACTCAGATTATTGAAATTCATTTATATTTGTGAGCCAACTGCAAGATGTTTGGTTAGAAATCCTGTAACCATTGTGACTATTCGTTGTATAAATTTGGACTGCGCTCATATAGATAGCTTCAAGAAGGCAATTAAATGTAGTCGTATCGCCAATGGCATGTAATGTTTTATGTTATTGTCCTTCAGTCAACCACAGATGGACAATTAGAGGGCGCTTGAGAATGCATGAAACTTGACTGTTGGTTTGGAAAGATCTCTCTATGGAATAATAACATTTGATTTAAGGGCTCAGTTTTCAAATAATCTCATCAACTAGATCTCTCGCGTCTTAGCGTGAGATGTCACACGCGCGGCAGAATTGGTTCTCCTTGGGTTGCAATCTTGAGAAGTCTCTTCGTATTAGCAAGAACATTATATAACTAATTCAGCTGAGGCTCGTCACTTTGCGTCAACTATAGCGCCACAAAATAAGCCCGTCCTTAATTTTCTAAAACTTTCAAATACCATTTCTGAGTCTCTGATTATAACAGTCCCTTTTTATTTAATCTAAATGATGTAATAGAGCCTGAAAACATGTGACTCAAATGTAATAATGTTGAAGGCATTAGTCGATGGCCCCTTCTAACTAAAACCAATTTGCATGTCAAAAGTTGGGGTGAGTTCGATTGAAACTTAATATATCTATCTGTCATCGAGACACAGAAACAGTTCACAGATTGGGAACGCGATACGAAAAGGATGTCTTGAGTCGTGATCTAAACGCCAACTGAACTCTTCACAGGTCAGATTAATGTAAATTTGACAAAACGTGTATCGATGCAGACTTCAAGAGCAACGAAAAATGAAATATCCTTGTCCTCTAGTCAGGATGAAAAATTCACACGAAACGGTCGCGCATTTGTTGGTTGACCAACTCATATGATAACTGGAACCTTTACTCTGGTAAGTTTTCTTTAAGTCACAAACAAAAGTAGAATTTTTATATAAAATAATTGTTGCCTATTTAAACTGTCTATTCTTGGATGAACTATTCATGCGTTTACTATGCAACATGCTTTTCAAATCAATATAGTTGTCAAGGCGCTCAAACCTAATGAATATATAATCGGCTCTAAAAACAAATTTATTGTTTTAGACTTTCCATTAAAGTGCAGAAAAATAATTTATTTTTCGCACCCATCATTGCTAAAGATTTAGCATATTTGGCAACAAGACAAGCTTTCCTAAGTCGTCGTAACTACAGACTCAAAATTTCCAACAGTTAAGTATAATGGGAACTAGCCTGATTAGGTCAAGACAGATAAGAGATGAGTTGTCCATAGATATCATGTGAAGATCAAGATGAAGGAGACCAGCGAGAAATAAGGACACGAAGGAGCTTTTGTGAAGATGCCGGATTTGACAGATAGACGCATGATAGTCAGTATAGCAGGATTCAATGGGATACGAACTTCTGATAGAAAAACGATTTATGACCGAATCATGAACAGTTTCTCATCAGGACATTCAAGATGACTCTTTGATGCTGTTCAACGTTCAGAGCAACTCGTTATCCAGATTGTAAATGTGGGATGTATATAGAAAGTGAAACAGTGCCCTCATAAAAACATTGTTTAGTAATGCAACCAATCTAGGATCCTGCCCGAGTTAATGGTCGCCATTTGCCGTTTATTTGCACGTGAACCCATGTTGCAACAACTGCGATTGATTTATTGCTATTTTGCAATTAGGAAAACAAATATGATAATTACGAGGTTTTCTTTTGAGTAAACGTATACGGTTTCAACTGTAGGCCATGCAGTTGCGCTGATATGAAAACCGCCATCTGTTGGCCAATCGCCGTTGGGCCAACGACGGGCCTCTCTGTGGGTGCGCGATTTAATTGGCAGGTGCACCCATATTCGCTGCGTCTTCTGACTAGGGGAACTTCAGGCACACTTTATTAATGCTTTAAAACTCCGCTTTCTTCGATCCTGGGGAGAGAACACCTCTAAGTTGATAGTTTAAAGAGGCGCTATTTACGTTAACTGAATGACTGACTGAATGAATGAATGAATGAGCTTGTATCAGTAACTAAATGCAACGAAAATATAACCCTAATCTTAACTTTTCGCTGTTTTAATAACACTGTGAAACAAATTTTTAATTTTGGTTTGTTTCTTAGTATTTTGTGTTATTTCCTTATTGCTTTTGCCTCAAAAGTATAGAAAATGGCTCTTATTACTCACTGACTTTTCTTTTGTGACCAGGACAGTGCTATTCTGAAATTTACCAATTTTGCAGAAAATTCAAGATGAATTCAGTGCTGAGTAAACTTGGAGTAACTGCTAGAACTTTCGAGAACTTTTGAGAATATTTTCTAGAACATCCGAGAACCTTCTACAACTTTCCATAAATATAAATTGCAGTATAAATACAGTGGCCTTAAGTCCGCCAGTTCAGTTTAGTTGTAGCTGCCTCAGTGGATACATATCTGAGATGGCATCAAGAGGCTGCAAGCATCCGGCAGACGTATTTTGCTATGTCTGCGGCCAATTTATCATGACAAGAGGGAAAAAGTACTCCATGGAAGCATCTGCTAAGATGTGCGAGGCCTACAAGGCATATTTTGGCATGCCTCTTGGGGATCAAGACAAACCCTGGGCACCTCATTTCACCTGCAAGCACTGCAAAAAAAGCTGGAAGGTAAGATGGACAATTTGCAATTGATACTCGCTTAGATGGCGATATTTTATGTTATAAAAGTTTTACAAGTTTGAAATGTTGTAATTTCACAAGTTTTGAAAATTTTCAATGTCATTAAACAAATATTTCATATGTGAAATATATCGCGAGAATTTCTTACACAAATTTGTTCTTATTAGCTGTTGTAGGATTTTTAAAATATTTAAATACTTAGCATACAGACGGGATTTCTTGTTACACGACTTTAATAATGCTTTAGTCATCCGATGTTGTTTGAACTTATGTTGCTTACGAGGGTGGCCATTTATTAACGGGAAGGCTTCTTCATATATAGATTTATATTTATCAATGAACATGGCATAGGCATGGGATGGGTCTCCTTGTTGGCATGCATTGTTGATATCTGTCCAGTCAACCTCATTTAGCAAATTCCGAAATTTACATTTGGCATTCTCACTAATTGCTCTTTTATTTTATTTTTATTTTTATTTAAACTAAACTAAGTTCATAGGTAAACAACTATCTCCAGTGGAGATACTCTGTCATCATATATCTACTGACTCAGATCATATGTGCAGATATAAATAAACACTTCATTAGAAGTATATTCGTTTATCTCAGTTTGCACGGATTGTTTGGATTTGATGACTTATCTGCACGTGTGTTTAAATTTTTACTAACTCTAGCAAATCCAGTCTTATTTTGTCTAACGTTTCCTTCACGTGCGGTTCCCCTAAACTGAGCTTCAATTTTTCCTCAATTTCACCTGAATTATTTTTGCTTAGTTTAAACGATTCTAGAAGCTTAACCATTAATCGTATTTAGTTGGGCCAAGGAATCTCTCTAAAGCTCCGAAGAAGACTACTTACAGCATAGGCGATCGTCCTTACTGCTCAGCATCTGGTAATCAACCTCAGGCTTACAAAGGGAAAGATGTTGAAACTGGAAATGTTGTTGATGGACCATACTTGACCGTGGATGAAGTAATGGAGCAGAGAATGAATATCACGTATCAGTGTACAGCTGAAAGCGCAGTTGCCGGAGAACAGCAGACGGCTTTATGTACGGTCACAATCAGCGCTCCAGGTCAGTATAATTCTTGTTTACTGCATTAACATGTTAGAGCCAACATTATGTTTTCTCTGATGATACCAGCTGAAATCAGGTGATATATTCGCCTTGCTATATTTTTTTTACTTGTGGAACTTGTAGACCAACAATTCTTTACCATGCACCTCAATCAAGGAGCCAAGTTGCCAAATATCTTTAACTTACATGAATTTAATGTGACCTGAAACTAAGTCAGACGCTACATTAAGAAAAAGTAGCTTCGTGATTAAAAACTGAATACTCACGGTTAAATTATTTGGCTGTGATTTGCTTTAGATAATAGGTTTTTAGACGTCATATTATAAGCTCATTAATCTGTAATCAAGTCAAGCTTTGTCTCTCATTTGCTACGCAGATTACTTGTTAGCTTTGTTTTAGCTGATAGAAGCAATTTCTCTTAAGCTGAATTTTTAAACTAAACTACTTACCCAAAATTCAGGGTTATGACCTGAAAATTTTTTAAGGGATGACCCTCCCTTTATTGTTAATAAATCCCGTCGAAAATCATCAAATATTTTTATTCGCTAATTCTGTGATTACTTACATCTTTTGCGAGCATCTGAATTATAATATCACCTTCAAATAGTCCATGTGTCATAATATTGCATTGAACGCCATGTGTGAAAGTTACAAAATATGCCAGAATGGTGCAACACAGAGTCTCCTGTGAGTTAGAAAATGCTGCCAGATAACTGCAGTCGAATAGATACATAGTTGTCCGTGATCAATATATATATATATATATAGTCTAAATTTACACTTCAGTAATTAAATGAAGAAGGCCGTTGACATCAAACATTTTATTGATATTTTTAGAATCTGTTGTATAATATCAATTGTGAAATTGTTTAGAAAATTTGTCGTGAAACAAATATACTGGCTTCGAATCTGCTATACTTTCCATTTAAAACAAAATTGTATTGTACCATAGGACCCGTTAATCGTTGGCTCTTCCAATCAATAGCAATCAACCTTCGGCTTCAATCTTCACTTCCGATGTTAATACTGTTTACTTGCAATGGATTTGCAAACTGATCTTTCTTATGCTGCTATCACTCAACGTCTATTTTAACGTTTCAGTTACAGTTGAGCCCGTAACTGGTCACCAGTTACACAAGTGGCACTATGCGAACCAACTATGACCCCAACGAAGTGGCCGCCTAGTGTTGTCATTCAGACTTGGAGAAAGTTGATAACGATGCTATTGACCCAAATAACTTGATGCATATCGGCCAAGTCCTGTCGTAATTGTAAACTTTGCCCATCAGAAACATAGCTGTAGAGAGCAAGCTTATTGGTCATTTCTCAACCAAGGCAAAATTGCTAAAGTTTAAACTCCGATTGTGATGGTTCATGCTCGATACTCAACTGGGTTATGCTCCGCTTCTGCATGGCAGCCTTTATTAATTAACACAAGTTGACTATTAAGCCTAAGGTATGAGCTCTACATTGTTTTCGTAGCAATGTTTCTGTTTGTGTTTTCACTGCCTTCGAGTGTAGTAAACTGTTGGGTGGATTGACAAAGAACTATCACTCTCCGTTCAGTGTTTTTCTGCTGCTACTAGAAAGCGGGATTCCGTGAAAGTTGCAGGCTTAAATTTAAAATATGTTCGAGGTTAAGCAAATTTCAAAGTAACTAGTTTTCAATGCTCCTGTATTGCGTCAGATTACCTTTTGACAGATTAGTATCTTTGATTCTTGCATTCATTCACGTGTTCATGCGTATATAGAAGCCTTTACATAGATTGCAGTATCAAATTTATGGCGTCAACACTTGAGTTGGTTAAAACATTTAGAATAAAACTCACAGTATAAATCTTTGTCAAATATTTCTTGAAGAGAACATTCAATTATAAATGCAAATATTACCACATTGTACAAGAGTTTCAACAAATAGTAACCATTATAACTTAATGTAATGATATTGTTCTGGAATGTTTTTCATAATTGCGAGTTGATTAACTTGATTTACAGAGATCCACTGCTATACAATCTCTGTCATAGGACAGTGTCACTTGTGGGTCCATACAGCGACGATGGGAAAACGTCTCTTAACCGCCATATGTGCGCACACATAATTCGACAGTACTGTTGCCTTGAATACCAGCTTGATCAACCGTTTGCCCCGTTCCACAAGAAAGTTGTTTTCCTGTAAACAAATTTCAATGGTCAAGATAAAATACAGACGCTCAGTTACGTGAAAATTAAATTACATTTCATAGAGATATTGCTACATAAGTCATTTCGTCATTCACGCATATACACACACGCAGGCACACAAACAAGCATAATAATTAATTCTATTGATATTCAACTGAAATAGACTCGTGTTATTATTGTTATTTTTGCATTTATTGCTCGCTGAACAATTGTGAGTGAAGAACTGGCTCAAGGTTCCTAAACAGTAACCGTCTCAGGGAGACACGAACTCGTACTCTAGGTGTTTCAAGCTGAACGCTCTACCCAGTCGGTAGTAAAGATCTAAGGTAGTATTACAGTAAGGCAGGCAAGACAGAATAAGGCAATGTAGAATAAAGTTTGATCCAAGATTGTTTCACGTTTTGACTGAGCCACAAAAACACAGCAAGTCACTAAACATGATGACTTTCTACTGAGTTAATTATCCTGGAGGCAGCTACATTTATATGCAAAAAAATAGTAAATTAAATATACTATTTACAAGACAAGCCACCCGTAACTATTTCAAACACGACAATATAAGAAACCGTCTAACTGACAGACTGGGTTCAGATTTTGCTTTCTTACCATTGAAAACTATATATGTATTTCCTGGGTTGGGACCAAAACCAAATGAGCTGTTGACTTGGCTTATGAATTCGTCAAGTAACGCTGTCTGCAATGAGAAAATAAGGAACCACTGAGAGACATTCGTAACAAGATATGCACGATTGGTATAAAAGTAGTACCATAAATTTGATAACTTTCAAAAATCTTATTAATTAACGGACTTCATGAAATGGTTTTCTAATTACGCTTTGGCTACTAATTCATTACATAGTTTCACTGCGGTTTCGAAGTAATCCTTGATTTCTAATTCATTAACATAATTTCTCTTAAAAGTTGCAAACAGCGGAATATGATCAACCTTATGCCACATAAATATGGAAATGATCGATTTTATAGTTTACTTGAAATATTGCTTATGCTAACGAGTCCTTAAATCACAACATTAGATGCAGAAATTTGTGTTGACTTCACGAAACTGATACAAAACAACAAAGGAGCGACAGAAAGAACGACAGAAAAACAAAACGACGATCAGAGACAGACAGAAGTAGACAAAGAGAGCCAGAAGTAGACAAAGAGAGCTAGACTTCAGATGCAAGACATCGTGTAAATATAGAGAGGAGGAGAAAAAGAGTCAGACAAATTATGTAAATGCTTTTTTCCGGTTCTGTGCTGACTTTGCACCTAGCTAAAAGCTCACTTTTAAATTTATCAGTAATTAACTTAATATACAATAACGCTTTTTAATTACTGAGTAATTTACTTACTCGGTTTATCTGTAGAGGTTTCGTTTGATTTCCCTGACCTCGGACGAAGACCTTTATAACTGAAGAAAGTATAATAAAAATCTAATTCAAAATACCGAGTTCTTTATTGGATTGTGATTAGATCGGGTAATTGAAGTACGTTAGCGACTCTTAAGAAAGTCAAAAAGGTGGAAGAAAAGGAGGAGCATGAACATAAAAACAGAAGTTAGTGGGACACGATTGGTTGAGCTCTCAATGCGTTGAACCTCAAAGTTTGCGCCTTCGGGTCTCCCTTTAGATGTGGCTCTGCATTTGACCTTGATCCAGTCCTTTCGACCAAGATTCTTCAACAGATTCTGATTTCTACTTAAGGTTTCACGTGAAGCAACAATCGTGTGATGCCTTTTTAAGCATCAAAACATTGCTAAGGAATATATCAGTATAGTATAGTATAGTATAGTATAGTATAGTATAGTATAGTATAGTATAGCATAGTATAGTATAGTATAGTACAGAATAGTCTAATATAGTATACTACAGCATAGTATAGTATAGATTAGATTAGCTATAGATTGGACTAGATTAGAATAAATATTTATATAACGCCATTACCTAATAATAAGCATATCAATAGGTAATGGCATTATACAAATGTAGGAGAAATACTATAATAAACAGAAGGATGGAGAGGAACACGAATTGGAATTCTATTAAGGTAGACAAATGTAGCAACTTACGTTTGTTATCGGTTGGTTCGGCTTTGATGTTTGGCTTCGGTTCATCTTTGATATGAAACTTTGAATCGTCTTTGATTATCTTGACTGATTCTTGTCTGGTGGCGGACCAAGACGTTGACGTATCCATCGGTTCTTCTTTGATTTGCTTGGCACAAGTGCTGGTTGTGCCGCTGCCAGAGAGCGGATTCTGCAAATAAAAAGCAAAATCCGGATCATAATGAATCTTCGCAAGAGACGACACCTATCCATGTCACCTGTTATTAAATCTAAACTGTCTAAAAGTAGTTTTTTTTTTGTAAATCGATGTATCTTAGCTATATTCAGCTAACTTGTCAGTTGTTGTAACTTGCACTTGTCAGTGTTATAATTTATTGTACTAAATTATGTTAAATTACATTTAATTAAATCGTATTAAATTATATTGAGTTAAGTAAATTATATTCAATAAATTGTACTAAGTTAAATTAAATTGCATTAAATTAAATTGTAATGTAATTTAATTAAATTGTAGTAGGTTGCGTAAAATAAATTAAATTAAACTGCCTGCCATTTCATTTAATCATTGCTAGCTCCCTTCGCTGTTTAACAAATTCTTTCCTACCACAAGAAGGAAAGAAAACCTACAAGAAAGATAATTAGCCATTTGATTTCTTCTCTTACTTTTTGCTGGAATTGATAGCCTCCGTTAATTATCGAACCAGGTGAAGCAGAAACGTTACGATTGCCTTCGGGCATCGGTTGACCCGTAAACGAATTGCCGCTAAAATTCATTGACCGGTTTCTATCCATTATCGTTTCTCGTTGCTGACTGAATGATTGACTGATCGAAGGATCTGATGACATCGTTTTTGAAGACCGTAGTCTTGTCCTACCTATATTTATATAGTGATTGTGACTCATCGATTGTGTCGCCAAAATCCTGTGGTTTCAGTTTAGAAAAAAGCAGCGTATGCAGTTCTCTTGATTTGCATTGTGGTTTAAGAGTCCAGCGAAGGTTATTGGTGGGTATATGCTGTGTTTGTTTTATGCGTTTTGTTTCTGATTGATCAAGTACTGGTAGTGTGGATCATCGCTTTATTAGGATAACGACACCTGTGGTTATATGACAACCGGATGGCTTTTATAACAGTAATAACATTCACTGATTATCGCACTGATGATCCAGGGATAATTGTCGCGTTATTTGCCTAATTTGGATCGCATTGTAGGGCCTACCTGTATTGCATCAGTCTGTAAACAGCCCTGAGTGACAGAGATTTCTCGATTGTTCTCGAGAGTTCTCGGTAGTTGGCCCAAGCCTTTGGAATTCGCTGCCCTGGAGTGTTTGCTGTTTAAGTTTTTTAAAATGTCATTCAGATCTATGTTTAAGACTCAACTGTTTCAACTTGCTTACCCACCGTAACCCAGCATCTGGTTTCTCTGATATATTGGAATTGAACCTGGCTTCTCCAGCATATTGTGATTTTGATCACAATTTCACTTGAAGCGACCACCAATTGATTATGATTATTTCTGCCTTTATTAAGCACCAGTGTCTAATGACTAAACTTCAGTCGATTGCGCTGAGCAATTGTGAGTGAACGACTTGCTCAAGGTCCTTACATAGTAACCGTCCAAGGGGAGAAAGGACTGAACCCGTACTCTCCGCGTTACAAGCCAAGCGCTCCAACGGCTACCCCTATTCTGACACTCCTTCTTCCTCTTATCTGTCTCTCTGCTTCAGTCACAAACACCACCCACCGTAGCTGCCACGCTGTCTCTCTGCCTGACTTTTGGATCTTCACCTGGAACCGAACCCTTTTGCCTATCGATTTTGTTTTGACTGAGCGCCCGTGAATAAGCTGGTCCCCGTGACGTGGCTTTCGTTGGGCGCTGTAGAAATCTCGCAATTACGATTACGATTACCCAGAGTTAAAGACCTGCGCAGCGATTGCAAGGAGTGAAGTGTTGGTTAGTTCGTAAGGTGGGTCAGATAGTTGCACATTAGATTGGATTAGATTAGTTCAGATTACACTGGATCGGATTTGATTGAATTAACTGGAATGGATCGAATTAGCTGAGATTGGATTGCATTAAATCATATCAGATTATATTAGAGGCCTATAACAAATCTGAATGCATTGATCCCAGACTGGGCTTCCTTTCGATGGTCACTTTGAGAAAAACTGCAGTCTGTTGTCATAATCAGTAATTAGACTTCAAGTGTAATATCTGATTTCTTCTTCGCGTCTCGGTAAGTTAGCCTAATATCATTTTTGTCATTCTATTTTATTGGCCTATTATGTCATTTAATTTTGAGGATTTTCGTTTGTAAGCAATGCTGTTGTGTGGGTTATAATTCATTTATTATTATTTCTGTTTGCTGTCACTATTTTGATGATAATGGCCAATATTATAAAACCGTTACGGTTATACATGGTTAAATTTTATAATTAATTATAGAGGCGTCGGTCTACTCTGTCCAACGAATGACCAATCATACCCAGGACATTTCAAACCATTGGAAAAACCCGTAGTCATCGATTACTATGCAAATTATTGCTATATTTAACTGGAATGCACCACAGGAAATAACCGTGAAATTCCTTCACATAGGCCTATAGCCAAAAAGTTAGCCACTTATAATCAGAGCGATTTGAAACTATTGGTAAATTTCACAGTCATACATAGATTTTCCAATAACTGTAATGAATAAAATACATAGCTGCAACTTTTTGCACCTCAAGGTAGCTTCCGTTGGTCATATCAAATGCAGCTGAAAATGTACACGGATTTATACAGCGAACCTATGGCCTCGACCATGCTCATTTTTTTATTGAATTAATCGGGTGAGATCCTTCACCACCGTAGCCCGTTTGAATGGGCGCCACGCGATTTAAGGTCGCCGTGTACTGACCTTGTTTGCCGGAGATTCGAGTCTCTGAAATGTCACTCTCGGTGTGCGAACCGGCATCATCAAGTGTAGAGGCGCCTTAATGTAGACTTTAAGCAATGAGCTGACTAGGCCAGCTAAAGCGTTAGGAGTTGTATATCGCTCTAGCGAATGACCTATCAGATGTAGAAACGAAATCAATAATCATGGAAAAATGTGAACATAGCAGCTTAAATAAATGCATACATAAATACATACAAACACATACATACATAATTCATGCATACATAAGTGCATCCATATATACATACACACATACATGCATACACACATTTATATACACATACACATATACATACCTACATATACATACATACATACATAAAAGTGACTGGCCTTATTGCCCAAATAGAGGCATAAGGTAGACTGGAAGTGCGACAACTATAATTAATTAGTGTTATTGCAATTATTATTGTTGTTGTTGATGTTGTTAGTAATAGTATCATTATTTTACGTTTCCTTCAGTTTAGGTGGAAAATACGGAGATATGATTGTCGCGATTCTGGCGTTTGCTCTGGGTACGATGTTTGCCGTTCTTTTGGAAGAAATTGCATTTCTTTTTTAGTAAGAGAAGGCATAAGATTATGTATTTAATGACACTTCAAAATAGCAGCTTTGAAACAATCAAAGAAGATTTATTTATTTTATTATTTTATTTGGATGTTGAAAGGCCCTTAAATCTTGCATCTATGTATTATATGAAAGTTCACAGTTTTAAACCTAGCTAATGTGAAGTTTCAGTTGCTCGGTATAATCGACAATTTCTGATTGCCTAGAATCTACCTGTGCTCTTCACAACTGACTTCTTATTTCGCTAATGAGTTCAATAACTGCAAGAAGTGTGTAGTCTTCTACATTTCAAAAGCAGAGCTCAGATCTGCTTTGACAGGGTGTTAGCAAAAAGCGCTTTCGAGAAGCCTAGTGCCATTTACTACAGTTTGGTGGTTAATGGGTTAAAATACATTGTAGCAATATTTAGAGACAGACAACGACGTGTTGCAACAGATTGAAGCATTTCCTGTTTGCTCATAATTCTCTGCTCCTTAAAATGGCGCTTAAATGCCCTACTAAATTTCGCAAATATTTATTAGTATTTTATACGGTTTTTTAAAATTCTGACGTATTTGTTTCAGATAATGCCTAGCACGCCGTGTAAGAAAGTATCGTTTGAATTGTGAAGATGTAACCCGTTGGAAATTGGGTTTACAGAAGGACGAGAAAAGACATCGTTTCAAACTGCAAAGTACCCTGAAAGAATATCAGATAAACTGCAACA
The DNA here is from genome assembly GCA_964023275.1 of Norana najaformis. Lineage (NCBI taxonomy): Eukaryota > Metazoa > Annelida > Clitellata > Crassiclitellata > Hormogastridae > Norana > Norana najaformis. The sequence continues at coordinate 50,447,476 of OZ029914.1, forward strand.
AAAACTTTTCAGCAATTTTAATTTTTACTCAGAGAGAGAGAGAGAGACAGACAGACAGACAGAGACAGACACAGAGACAGACAGACAGACATTCAGTTGAACTGTTGTTCTTGATGAAAGTTTAACAAGCGCTGAGATAGGGATGCACTTAATGCACTCAATATTGAATATCGCAAGCCAACCAAAAAGTGTAATCTTGCCTGGTCATGTAAGAAATTAACTTTTTAAGGAAACATTTTAAGCTTTAAAGCTTAGGTAGATTTGTTCTAAATAACTTACGTTGGAATTCGCGAAGCTCTTAAAAGTTGGCCTTTGAACTATGTAATGCTTTCAGCATCAGACAAAATAGGCTTCTTCGCAGAGAGGTGTTTTAAACTCTGCCCATGTGGCCGCTCTTCTGTTGAAATGTTCCTTGTTTACACAGGCCTTAAAGCTTAGCTAAATAACGACGTAAGCAATTTTACATAGACCCTGAACCTTTTGAGCTGCTTGAATCATTCATCGTGGACGAAACTGGCCTATCGATCTGCGTATCAATATTAGACCTATACAATTAGGCCAGGACGAAATCAGTCACACAGTCAAGGTGAGTGTTGCTTAAAAACGCGACATCTATACCTCAAATTCTCAAAATTGCTGCAGCAATACTTGCACAAAGGGCAAACACCGCATTCATTGCAGTCACAAATATTTTGTTGTTATTTTGAGGCATTTGTCAAGCATCAGTTTAACTTTAGCCTCGCTGAACTCTAAGAAAACTGCAATGTTTAGTGCCCACGCAAGTACTTGGCTATTTATTTAGCGCCTTCAACAGGCTTTTCAATTTTTAATCCATATCGATATTATTTCAGTTGATGTCTAAAGTTGTATGAGCTTAATTGCAGCAAATTTGGATTAAAAATTAAACTTATTGTACAATATTTTCTGCTTCAGCTTGAGATCAACGAGGAAGCTTAATCCACAGATATTTGTCCGCATACGTTTGATGCACTTAGGCATACTAGTACATGGACAATCACTGCAGAAATTCCAATAGAAGCTCTTGCCTTATTGTAAGATTGCGTTGCATATTTGCGTATGAATAAGCCTAGGCTGATTTCGTTTAGCCTGAGACGCCGTCTACTCAGGCATCATTTACAATATATTGTTGGATCCTTCATGTACACGATATTGACAACGACGTGCCTACACAGTAAACATTGATTTCGAAAGCGGTTGGTTGAGAAAGACGCAATTAAATGAACAGCAGTCGTTTGACATGAGAACTTCGCTCTACTGATTGAGAAAATGCACCCAAAAGAATTAAAAGCGTTTTGCCAACATCGACTCATCGTGATTGAACTGCTGCTCCTTGTTACGGTTACAGGTATTCTGGATTTAATTGTTATCTAATGATTTCTTGTGCGGAATAAATATGTTTAAATTGATTAACACCAACGATAGGAACTTATCATTATAACAACCTGTTAAATTTAAACATCAAAACATTTTATTAAGTTGCTACAGTTAAGTGCGGTTACAGTCTTAGTGGACCTTCTGGATATTGAAGACTGCGGCTTTGCTTTGTGCCATCGGTGTATGCCTTGTGCATTACACCGTGCGATAGAAGTTACTAATTACAATTACCGCAGACATCGTTTGATAGTAGTCTGATGTGTGATCAGTCTACAAGTCTAATTCAAGCTAAAAGATATTTATGAAGCGAAAACAATGAAAGGCAAATGACTCAACCCTAAGTTACCACATATGTGTGATAGTCAGAAAAAACAGTGCAGAAAGTGCGACAAATCCGAAAAGCGATAGTGAAATTATAAAATGGTGGGGGTTAAAATGAATAGGTCTATAATTATTAGTTTGAAACATGTCGTCATCATAGTCTGTTGGAAAGTTACCCTACGATAGTATACATAAGTTTGTACTTATAGTCAATATTCATATATTGTAGTTAATGTATATAAATTCCCCATAAAGTTAGTTTCTGAATTACAGATCGCATTTATTTCAGTCATATGATGGTGCATTTTAAACACAGACGCGAATGCTTGCATTACTCCGAAACGGTTCATGAACCCATTCAGCAACTTTATAACCCCTTTGGTTGCCCTTCCTGGTTCGTCGAATGTCCATATTGAAATCGCTGTTGTATAGCTATAGTAGTACAGTCCATGTCAGACTATGCCTTTTCAAGGGGCGCCTTCTATTAGCCACACTAATAAGCCTAGGCATGCATATTAAGCAAGCAGTTTGAGATGCACGCAATTTCACTTTAGCGCTAGCTGTTGGTTTTGTTAGTTCAGCGGGCACCCGTAGATCTCTACAAACTGCAGTTAGTCTGCACTGGGCCTACAAGTGACCTAACTGAGATAAGCAGATAAACAGTTTAAGGCACTTGAAATTTAACTTTATTAACAGCTTCCGTTGATAAGCAATTGATAAGCATTGAGCTGTTGTGCTACAGGTTTTGGGTCAGCTATTACATCATACGATTCTATACAACACTTTTCCTACTCCACCGCTGTCCAAAAGCTGTTGAAACAGGCACCCAGATACACATTTACAGATGTGTAATAGTTCAGATATGAACAATATTATTAGCTTTTCATAATGAAATGTGAGCAGATGGACTCAAAATTGTCAACTAAAACTCCTTGAAGTATGCTGTTGTTTAGGTGACAATTTTTAATTTGTGCTTTTTGCAAAATATTGCGAAATAAAACTTATGATTTTTGGCTAATTAACTTCAGTGTCCTCTATACAAAAAAACTTGACTACAGATATTAATATATTACCGCCTAACTGCCTAGAGTAAAATTAAGTCCTCTCAATGAATGCATCTTATACATAACGAAAATGCAGATATTAACACAAATGACCGCGGGATAGTTTTCCGGAAATATTTGTCCTTTCCTTATATCGTAGACTTTATAATCACCACAGAAATTATTTATCTTGTAAGGCAACACTTTTGTATCACTGCATCAATAGTATGGTCTGCTCCAAATTACCAAAACGTCCTGCGTTCATTTGTCAAATTGCAACATTAAAATTGGTCTTGTTGAGACTCAAAGTCGCCGATAGCAAGCTATAGTATAGGTCGATTTTGATAAATACAGTCACTTAGTTCACAAAACTTAACCTTGCATCGAACAGAGCAAAGTTAGCCTACTATCAATCTTATCCCGAAAAATCTGATTTTCAGCATCACATAACATAGAGCAACATTCAACAGAAATAGCCAATGCGCACAGTATTATCGAATGGACAGTTGACTGCTAACTGCAGTCAATACGTTGCATCTGTATTCTGTATACAGGCGTACTATTAATTCACTAGTTGTGAACAGTTGCTTAGTAATGAGTTTTTAAAACAGAATTTAGAAAATTAAAATTCCTTCAGATATGAACTTCAGAAAAAAATTAACTATTGATGTCCTGATTAACTAACTATTCAGTTCCAGTTAAATAAATTGCACTGTTTTCTATGAACTTGATGTATGTATGTACAATCGTTAGCCTTGCAATAAACTGTTATCATATTATGTTATATCATGCTATAGTAACTTGTGTCTGGCTATATATAACTTAATACCCCTAATTAAACCCCAGAGTTTACTACTGAAAGCAAGTATCTGTAAATTTATGGTTATCATTAGTTACTGCTTTTACTGATTAGGCAAATTCCTATAAAATTGCTGCGATTTGTAGCAGTCTATGGAACATTATAGTAGGAGTGTGGTATACTTGGTCCTGTGCTGGATTTCTCGTCTATTTCAGAAGCCATAGATAGAATGGTTGAATGTCCAGCGAGTGGGCTCTATGCAGTTGGCTGATGTTGAGTTATCTGTCTATCCAGTAAAGAACTGTAGTTATCTCTCGTCACCAGAGGCAAATTGGCTTCATATGCTGAATCATTTCTAGCATCAC